>CM053158.1:88851699-89452547 GCA_028571685.1 Heterohyrax brucei
AAGTTCCAGCGTCATTTTTTAATGAGATGGAGAAACAAATCACCAATTTTGTTTGGAAAGGGAAGAAGCCCCGGGTCAGTAAGGTACTACTAAAGAAGAGGAACACACTGGGAGGCCTCTCATTACCTGACCTTAGAACATACTACACTGCCACAGTGGTCAAAACAGTCTGGTACTGGTACAAGAACAGACAGATGGATCAACGGAACAGAATTGAGACCCCAGAGATGACACCATCTTCCTATGAACAGCTGATATTCGACAAAGTCCCTAAGACATTAAACTGGGGTAAAAACACTATCTTCAACAAATGATGCTGGCGAAATTGGATATCCATCTGCAATAAACTGATACAAGATCCATATCTTACACCTGATAGGAAAACCAACTCCAAGTGGATAAAAGACCTAAATATCAATCCTAAAACATTAAAGGTCACCCAAGAAAAGGTAGGAACAAGAATGGAAGTTTTAATACACAATGAAAATGACCGAAAGAGGCATGATTGATAACTTCTATTTGAATTCTAATATCGTATTTGAGGTATCCCTTTTACAAAGCAGGCAACCCTAGATTCTTCTTTGTGATTTGGTTTCATTATTTCAAATATCTGGAAGTTCCTAACTCATACAGTTTCTATGAAGATCAAATGAATTAATAATATGAAGCACACAGAAAAGTGTCTGGCATACAATAAAGGCAAATATATCTATGATAGTATTGTGTTTCTCATAACTACATAGACATTTTAATCCATACTTCAGCCTTAAGAAGTTTTAAGGAATTAAATTTACAGAATATGTATGTGCAGTAGGTAATTTTCTCTAAATTATAATATTTAGTTTTGTTTCTTTGAGTGTAACAAGCAGGAAGGGAGAAAAAAAAAAAAGAAGTGAGGACTGTTTTAAAAGCCATTTCAATTCTTCTCTAAACATACCGTCTTCAACAGAAAAAAAATCCTACTCTCCATAGTTGTGCTTAATTCAGACACAAAAACAAAAGATAAATGAAATTTTGTAGCTTGAAATGAAGGAGTGATACACCTAAGATGATTTTTCTTTACATGCTTAAAATAGAGAAATGAGCTGTGCCGTAAACAGGTGGATAAATAATTCTTAGATAGTGGACAAATGAAAATTAGGAGGCAGGAGGTGGAGCATGGTAGCTTTATCTGAGGATGTTTCAAAACTGTGTCTCCTCACAGGATTCCTGTATATCCTTGTTGGGGGGTAAATAATACTAGTTGTATACGAAAAACACACCAGAAAAGAGTTACAGCTCTACAATTAAATTATCTATATCCTCCAATATTGCAATGATAGAGTAGCAGAGACAGGGCCTGGGGACCATGCTCTCAGGAGACGTTACTGCCAATAGTCATAACTAGCCTGTTGTTAAGAGAGTCTTCTGCTCCCAACGTTGGTGAGTGGTGTCTGGAGTCTTAAAAGCTAGCAAGCTGCCATCTGAGGTACACCAAATGGTCTCAACTCATCCAGAACAGATGATGACTGAGAACAACAAAGACAGAAGGAAAAAAAAAGAGCTCAGGAGACCAAAAGATCCTTGTGAATGGGAGACTGTATCAGTGTATGACCAGAAGAACTAAATGGTGCCTGGACACCACTGAAGAGAGCCATGATGGGGCACACAATGTTGAGTCCCTGTGGCAACACGAGAAAAAGAGGAGTGCACCTCAAGAACTCTACTAGGAGACTGCAACTGATGGTCCCTAGGAGCAGGGCCCCTAGACCTGCTGCTGCCCCTGACCAGAAACCAATAATGAGTCAACCCTTCAGACAAGAATGGACTGGACTTGGGGACAGGTGTTATCATATCATGTGTGTACATTATGCTTCCATGCATTTATAGAATGCTGTTCTACTGGTCTTTTTCTAGATGGGAGAAAAGAGGGTAGGAAGGAGGGGTGAGCAGCTTGTTAAGAGGATACAACAAATACAGAATGAAAAGGAGGAATGTGCTGTCATGGTGCAAGGATAGCAGGTGGAGCTGCAGACAGGTGGGCATGCAAAACTGATTTGGACTGTATACCTTCACTTAATCACAATAAAAAATAATTATCTGTACCCTTAGTCACAGTAAAACATGAAGAGTGACATAAGGATTTTTATTCAACTCTGATTATTACTGAGGCTGAAAATAAACTGACACCTAAGAAAAACATAGAAGTGCTCTTAATAAGTCATAGACTTGATCTGGCACCAAGCACCAGCTACATAATTGGAGAACACTGGTGCAAAATGTAAAACAGCTCTCTTGTTAAGAAATTATGAAGAATTTCAATATAAAAACAGTGGACTATTAAAGTAAGTGCACAATTTTTCTAAGTGCAGGACAACTGTGCAAGTTGTATACTCTTGAAGTCTCCCATATGTGTACCACTGTGACGCATTAGTCTGTAAATGCATTAGTCTGAAACCACAGCATGAGGCATAACTACACACTTAAGTCTAAACAATCTTTACATAATAAATCAATGCAATGTGTTGATTTATTAAATGAGTCAAACTGGGCATTATTTGATCATAAAAAAGTACATCGCGGCACTCATGCATTCATGATTTTAAAAGAGTGCTTTGTGGATAACTTCATGGATAAGAAAGTTTGAAAACATGAAGATGAATGTAGTCCCCATCTTTCCATTGCTCAGTCATTTCTGACACCAGTCATCTCTATGGCACATGCCGTCACAAACCTTACCCACCCAAAGTGAGGACAAGCATTAAAATGACACTATCCTTTAGACTGCCAAACAGGCAGATGCTATGGCAAGTTTGGGGAATTGACACAATACACCCACCTTCTGGCTTGCTGGCTTCTCCTTTTCCACTGGGTTCAATAATCTACTGGAATAACTAAAAAAATTAAATACCTCAAAGAGAGCACTACACTTAAGATTACATATTTATTATAGCAAAGGAAACAAATCAGTCCCTTCACAGGAGGAGATACTGGGTTGAGGTGTGAGAGAGTTCTCAACACAGAGCTCCTGTGTCTTAAAGGCCACATCATCTTTCCCTCACTAACAAGGACAATCTTTGAGCCTTCACAACCCAGGCTTCTGCTGGACAACACTATGTAGATTAAATCATGCCTCCTCAAGTTGTTTGATAGTGGCCTCACAAGATGAGTCTTTTTAGGTCTGGCCAACCCCTACTTACCAGTATATAACTTTGAGTATAGCCTGAAAATTTCAAACCAAGGCATCCCAAATGCTCAAATGGTTATCTCTCAGAAAGGAAGAACAAAAACCAGCTTACTTTGCTAAAGCTGTATTTTTTACGCTGCAAGTACAAAGTTATCATTGCCCTCCCAATTCTGTATACAAGCCTGTAACTGATTAGGGAATAGCTTTATGCATTCTGACTCATGGTAACCCTATAGACAGAGTAGAACCTCACCATAGAGTTTCCAAGTAGTGTCTGGTGGATTAGAACTGCTGATCTTTTGGTTAGCAGGTGTAGCACTTAACCACTACATGACCAGGGTGTCCATAGTTTCCCTGGGTGCAAATATTTCCACAGTCG
Organism: Heterohyrax brucei; assembly: GCA_028571685.1. NCBI lineage: Eukaryota > Metazoa > Chordata > Mammalia > Hyracoidea > Procaviidae > Heterohyrax > Heterohyrax brucei. Next base: position 88,855,245 of record CM053158.1, read on the forward strand.
TCCAGGGAAGTTTATTTCAAAACATATTCTTAGGATCACCAAAGGGTGCTTATAAATTTTAAGATTTCTAGGTGTTACCTTAGACCTAAAATGCTAACCTCAGACCTAGTGATTCTGGGAACTGGTCTAGGATACAAAACTTCTCATGAGTTCATCTGGTGATACTCATTTACAGAAAAGGAAGCCACCCTTCTAGTCTCAAGAAAATGACAATGAGGAAGAGAGAGACCAAAAAAAAAAAAAAAAAAAATCTAACAAACAAAAAAATCCAGAGAGTCTGAAGGCCTTTAAGATTCATTTAATATTACTTGTAGAACAGAATCTGAGTTTACCCAGGAACTCCAGGTTCAACAATTCTGTCATATTAGTGTAACTTGACACTTTCCCACTTTACATTCCAGACTTTACCTTCCAGATGTCTTTTTCTAGTGTTCAGATCATTTTGGATATTGGCTTCACATCTGTTAATCTTAGACATTTCCCTCCTAGGGTTGAGCGTGTCTATTTTCAGAACTAATACGTCTACGTCCTCACTTAACAGCTATAATAGTGTTTCCATGGACTTCACTGTGAGCAATTTCTACCTATTGGAACTGAGAAAGTAGAACGATTCAAAGAGAATTACTGGTGATAGTTTTGTGCCAATCATTACCAATGTTCTGCAGTCATTAGAATAGATTTGTAGTCCAAATTCTATTGCTCTGTACCTCATTTTTCTTGGATAATCTGAATTCTCACACCTTAATACCCTATATTAAGCTTAATATCCTACTCAATATACTCTTGAGTTCTGCTGTCCTTTGCTTGTGATCTTGAGGAAAATGTCTCTTTCATACAACTTAGACTTATACTGATGATCTTCCTTGCTGAATTTGTGTTTGCTAACGGTGACCGTAGAAAAGTTCTTAACCTTTGTGTTTTCTTTCTAAGTAAAAGATATAAAATTTTAAGATCTGTCTGAGGTGTGTTATCTTGATAAACTGGTTTCCATAGAAAGTACTTTCCCCAAACATATCTTCTCTTAGAACTGAAAATGCTTAACTAAGTTGTCAAAACATTCTCTTTAACAGACATTCGTCATTTTTGGAATGAATTTATAATGGTTAACTAGTGTCTTAGGCTGGGTTTTCTAGGGAAGCAAAATCAGTAACACGTGTAGGTACAAGGAACGATTTATAATTGGATGGACGGGTGGACGGGTGGACGGGTGGACGGGTGGACGGGTGGACGGGTGGACGGGTGGACGGGTGGACGGGTGGACGGGTGGACGGGTGGACGGGTGGACGGGTGGACGGGTGGACGGGTGGACGGGTGGACGGGTGGACGGGTGGACGGGTGGACGGGTGGACGGGTGGACGGGTGGACGGGTGGACGGGTGGACGGGTGGACGGGTGGACGGGTGGACGGGTGGACGGGTGGACGGGTGGACGGGTGGACGGGTGGACGGGTGGACGGGTGGACGGGTGGACGGGTGGACGGGTGGACGGGTGGACGGGTGGACGGGTGGACGGGTGGACGGGTGGACGGGTGGACGGGTGGACGGGTGGACGGGTGGACGGGTGGACGGGTGGACGGGTGGACGGGTGGACGGGTGGACGGGTGGACGGGTGGACGGGTGGACGGGTGGACGGGTGGACGGGTGGACGGGTGGACGGGTGGACGGGTGGACGGGTGGACGGGTGGACGGGTGGACGGGTGGACGGGTGGACGGGTGGACGGGTGGACGGGTGGACGGGTGGACGGGTGGACGGGTGGACGGGTGGACGGGTGGACGGGTGGACGGGTGGACGGGTGGACGGGTGGACGGGTGGACGGGTGGACGGGTGGACGGGTGGACGGGTGGACGGGTGGACGGGTGGACGGGTGGACGGGTGGACGGGTGGACGGGTGGACGGGTGGACGGGTGGACGGGTGGACGGGTGGACGGGTGGACGGGTGGACGGGTGGACGGGTGGACGGGTGGACGGGTGGACGGGTGGACGGGTGGACGGGTGGACGGGTGGACGGGTGGACGGGTGGACGGGTGGACGGGTGGACGGGTGGACGGGTGGACGGGTGGACGGGTGGACGGGTGGACGGGTGGACGGGTGGACGGGTGGACGGGTGGACGGGTGGACGGGTGGACGGGTGGACGGGTGGACGGGTGGACGGGTGGACGGGTGGACGGGTGGACGGGTGGACGGGTGGACGGGTGGACGGGTGGACGGGTGGACGGGTGGACGGGTGGACGGGTGGACGGGTGGACGGGTGGACGGGTGGACGGGTGGACGGGTGGACGGGTGGACGGGTGGACGGGTGGACGGGTGGACGGGTGGACGGGTGGACGGGTGGACGGGTGGACGGGTGGACGGGTGGACGGGTGGACGGGTGGACGGGTGGACGGGTGGACGGGTGGACGGGTGGACGGGTGGACGGGTGGACGGGTGGACGGGTGGACGGGTGGACGGGTGGACGGGTGGACGGGTGGACGGGTGGACGGGTGGACGGGTGGACGGGTGGACGGGTGGACGGGTGGACGGGTGGACGGGTGGACGGGTGGACGGGTGGACGGGTGGACGGGTGGACGGGTGGACGGGTGGACGGGTGGACGGGTGGACGGGTGGACGGGTGGACGGGTGGACGGGTGGACGGGTGGACGGGTGGACGGGTGGACGGGTGGACGGGTGGACGGGTGGACGGGTGGACGGGTGGACGGGTGGACGGGTGGACGGGTGGACGGGTGGACGGGTGGACGGGTGGACGGGTGGACGGGTGGACGGGTGGACGGGTGGACGGGTGGACGGGTGGACGGGTGGACGGGTGGACGGGTGGACGGGTGGACGGGTGGACGGGTGGACGGGTGGACGGGTGGACGGGTGGACGGGTGGACGGGTGGACGGGTGGACGGGTGGACGGGTGGACGGGTGGACGGGTGGACGGGTGGACGGGTGGACGGCTGGACGGCTGGACGGCTGGACGGCTGGACGGCTGGACGGCTGGACGGCTGGACGGCTGGACGGCTGGACGGCTGGACGGCTGGACGGCTGGACGGCTGGACGGCTGGACGGCTGGACGGCTGGACGGCTGGACGGCTGGACGGCTGGACGGCTGGACGGCTGGACGGCTGGACGGCTGGACGGCTGGACGGCTGGACGGCTGGACGGCTGGACGGCTGGACGGCTGGACGGCTGGACGGCTGGACGGCTGGACGGCTGGACGGCTGGACGGCTGGACGGCTGGACGGCTGGACGGCTGGACGGCTGGACGGCTGGACGGCTGGACGGCTGGACGGCTGGACGGCTGGACGGCTGGACGGCTGGACGGCTGGACGGCTGGACGGCTGGACGGCTGGACGGCTGGACGGCTGGACGGCTGGACGGCTGGACGGCTGGACGGCTGGACGGCTGGACGGCTGGACGGCTGGACGGCTGGACGGCTGGACGGCTGGACGGCTGGACGGCTGGACGGCTGGACGGCTGGACGGCTGGACGGCTGGACGGCTGGACGGCTGGACGGCTGGACGGCTGGACGGCTGGACGGCTGGACGGCTGGACGGCTGGACGGCTGGACGGCTGGACGGCTGGACGGCTGGACGGCTGGACGGCTGGACGGCTGGACGGCTGGACGGCTGGACGGCTGGACGGCTGGACGGCTGGACGGCTGGACGGCTGGACGGCTGGACGGCTGGACGGCTGGACGGCTGGACGGCTGGACGGCTGGACGGCTGGACGGCTGGACGGCTGGACGGCTGGACGGCTGGACGGCTGGACGGCTGGACGGCTGGACGGCTGGACGGCTGGACGGCTGGACGGCTGGACGGCTGGACGGCTGGACGGCTGGACGGCTGGACGGCTGGACGGCTGGACGGCTGGACGGCTGGACGGCTGGACGGCTGGACGGCTGGACGGCTGGACGGCTGGACGGCTGGACGGCTGGACGGCTGGACGGCTGGACGGCTGGACGGCTGGACGGCTGGACGGCTGGACGGCTGGACGGCTGGACGGCTGGACGGCTGGACGGCTGGACGGCTGGACGGCTGGACGGCTGGACGGCTGGACGGCTGGACGGCTGGACGGCTGGACGGCTGGACGGCTGGACGGCTGGACGGCTGGACGGCTGGACGGCTGGACGGCTGGACGGCTGGACGGCTGGACGGCTGGACGGCTGGACGGCTGGACGGCTGGACGGCTGGACGGCTGGACGGCTGGACGGCTGGACGGCTGGACGGCTGGACGGCTGGACGGCTGGACGGCTGGACGGCTGGACGGCTGGACGGCTGGACCGGTGGACCGGTGGACCGGTGGACCGGTGGACCGGTGGACCGGTGGACGGCTGGCTGGCTGGCTGGCTGGGTGGGTGGGTGGGTGGGTGGGTGGGTGGGTGGGTGGATGGGTGGATGGGTGGATGGATGGGTGGATGGGTGGATGGATCGATGGATACAGATATAGGAAACAGCTCACGTAATCACAGAAGCTGAATGTCCCAAGCTCTGGCACAAGCCTCATGTGGCCACAGAAGCTGAGGAACCCAAAGTCAGCAAGTCAGAAACCAGAGTTCTAGATCCCCGGTTGTGTAGGTCAGTGTATCCCAAGCTGGTGGCGAGACGAAGTGACAGAGGCTGGCAAAACCAGGATCAGCAGGTCAGGGAGCAGGAGCACTAAAGGCTGGTGAACTCAGGATTGACAGGTCAGGGAGCAGGACTCTCAAATGCCGACTGTAAAGACTGAGGAGTCCAACAGCTGCTAGTTCAAGTCCCAGAACCAGATGCTGGAAAAAGAGAGCAGGAGCTCCTGGCCATGTGAGCGACCAGCTGCCGTAGTAAAAGGTCGCAAGATGAGAGCCGAGGGGCAGGGACCCACCACAAACCCCACCCTGCCACTTAATACAGCAGCCAAATATGGAGTAGCCAAGTTGACATAATTCTGACCACCATAGTCCACCCCTTGTCAACTTGGCATCTGCACGCATCTCACCTTACCATGCACAGTCTCTGAAGGAGTACAGTTACAATGTCATACTTATGTCAACATGATATAACTAACACATGTACAACTGAAAATGCATTATCCCATTTACATCTTATGTTTCATAAGTAAACAAAATATCCAGTACACACATACAAAGCAGGAATACTCACAGCAATTACAGCCCTCGTTTCTGCTACTGGTTGTGTGGCCGTAACTGATATTTAGAACTACCTTCTTCTACAACCCATTCTGTATTCCCTTTGCCCTCAGTAAGCACCTCAGCTAGTCGTGATTCTTTGCCTGGTGAGGTGACCCAAACCTTCATTCCTGAAGGGTCTGGGCTATTATCACTCATTTTGGAGTTGGGTTGCTGTAGGTTTCCATTGACCTTAATCACAGGACATGGTAGTATTAGGAGGCGTCCTAAGGGATCTCCTGCATTCCAAACATACTCTTCTTTGGTTATGTAATGTTAATCCAATTTCATCTTCATAGTCAGGATCAATCACACCGGCCAGTATTGTAACTCCCTTCTTTGTCTTTTGATCAAGAGGTACAAGGAGCCTAAAATGGCCTGGTAGCAATTTTCACTTCCAGTTCAGTGGAATCGATGTGTCTCCAGGTGGCAGCATTCCTCCCTTCAGAACTAAGACATTTAATCCTGCAGAACATAAGGTCATGGGGACAGGAAGCAAAAATCTTGCAAGTGAGTCACTAGGGGTAACAGTGAGTGGTGCCACTCCCATTTCGACCCCTTGATTCCTGGAAACAGCACTGTATATTGGACATTGGTTTAGAGCATACACAGCCTCCTGGAGAACACTTCTCCAACCCTGCAAGGTAATGCCACCTAGCTGGCAATGTAATTGTGTCTTCAGGAGACCATTCCATCATTCTATCAAGCCAGCTGCTTCAGGATGATGGGGAACATGGTAAGACCAGTGAATTCCATGAGCATGGGCCCACTGTCGCACTTCATTTGCTGTGAAGTGAGTCCCTTGATCAGAGGCAATGCTGTGTGGGATTCCATGATGGTGGATGAAGCATTCTGTAAGTCCATGGATAGTAGTTTTGGCAGAAGCATGTTGTGCCAGGTAGGCAAATCCATATCTAGAGTAAGTATCTATCCTAGTATGGACAAAACGCTTTCCTTTCCATGATGGAAGCGGTCCAATGTAATCAGCTTGCCACCAGGTTGCCAGCTGATCACCTCGAGGAACAGTGTCATATCGAGGACTCAGTGTTGACCTCTGCTGCTGGAAGATTGGGCACTCAGCAGTGGCTGTAGCCAAGTGAGCGGGAGTCCATGTTGCTGGGCCCATCCATAACCACTTTCCCTGCCACCGTGACCACTTTGTTCATGGACCCACTAAGCAATGACAGAGGTAGCCAGAGAAAAAGGATGATTGGTTCCCACAGAACGGGTCATCCTATCCACTTGAATGTTAAACTCATCTTCTGCTGAGGTTACTCTTTAATGAGCATTCACATGAGACACAAATATTTTCACTTCTTTGGCCCATTCAGAGAGGTCTATCCACATACCTCTCCCCCATAAATCCTTGTCTCCAATCTTCCAATCATGTTCCTTCCAAGTCCCTGACCAACTGGCCAAGCCATTGGCCACAGCCCATGAATTGGTATACAGCTGCACATCTGGCCACCTCTCCTTCCAAGCAAAGTGAACAACCATATGCACTGCTTGAAGTTCTGCCCACTGGTAGGATTTGCTTTCACCACTATCCTTGAGGGAGGTCCCAGAAAAGGGCTGTAGTGCTGCTGCTGTCCACTTTCGAGTGGTGCCAGCATATCACGCAGAACCATCTGTAAACCAAGCACGAGTTTTCTCTGCCTCAGTCAGCTAGTCATAAGGAATTCCCCATGAGGCCATAGGTGCAAACTGGGAGACAGGAGGTAATGTTACAGGAGTGGAGACCATGGGCATTTGGGCCACTTTCTCATGCAATTTACTTGTGCCTTCAGGTCCTGCATGGGCCTGATCTCGTACATACCACTTCCATTTAATGATGGAGTGCTGCTGTGCTCATCCAACTTTATGACTCTGTGGGTCAGACAATACGCAGTTCATGATCTTTATGACTCTGTGGGTCAGACAATACGCAGTTCATGATAGGCAGCTCAGTATGCATGGTGACCTGGTGTCCCATGGTTAAGCGTTCAGTCTCTACTAAGGCCCAGTAACAAGCCAAAAGTTGTTTTTCAAAAGGAGAGTAGTTATCTGCAGAGGATGGCAGAGCTTTGCTCCAAAATCCTAAAGGTCTGCGCTGTGATTCGCCAACAGGGGACTGCCAAAGACTCCAAACATCATCTCTATCTGCCCCTGACACCTCAAGCACCATTGGATCAGCTGGATCGTATGGTCCAAGTTGCAGGGCAGCCTGCACAGCAGCCTGAACCTGTTGCAGAGCCTTCTCCTGTTCTGGGCCCCACTCAAAAGTAGCAGCCTTTCTAGTCACATGATAAATAGGCCGAAGTAGCACACCCAAATGAGGAATATGTTGCCTCCAATATCCAAAGAGACCCGCTAGGTGCTGTGGCTCTTTTTTAGTTGTCAGAGTAGCCAGGTGCAGTAACTTATCCTTCACTCTAGAAGGGATATTGTGACATGCCCCACACCACTGGATCCCTAGGAATTTCACTGAGTTGGAAGGTGCCTGAATTTTTGTGGGATTAATTTCCCACCTTCTAGCACACAAATGTTTAACCAATAAGTCCAGAGTCACTGATATTTCTTCCTTACTAGGTCCAATCAGCATAATGTTATCTCTATAATGGACCAGTGTCACATCTTGTGGAAGAGGGAAGCAATAAAGGTCCCTGCGGACTAAATTATGACATAGGGCTGGAGAGTTAATGTAGCTCTGAGGCAGGCAAGTGAAAGTGTATTGTTGGCCTTGCCAGGTGAATGCAAACTGCTTCTGGTGGTCCTTGGAAACAGTATGGAGAAGAAAGTATTAGCCAGATCAATAGCTGCATACCAAGTACCAGAAGATGTATTAATTTGCTCAAGCAGTGAAACTACATTTGGAACAGTAGCTGCAATGGGGGTTACCACCTCATTAAGTTTGCGATAATTGACTGTCATTCTCCAAGATTCATCCGTTTTTCGCACAGGCCAAATGGGCGAATTGAATAGGGATGTGGTGGAAATCACCACCCCTGAGTCCTTCAAGTCCTTAATGGTGGCAGTAATTTCAGCAATCCCTCAGGAATGCGATATTGCTTTTGGTTCACTATTTTCCTAGGCAGTGGTAGTTCTAGCGGCTTCCATTTGGCTCTTCCCACCATAATAGCTCTCACTCCACTTGTCAGGGATCCAATGTGACAGTTCTGCCAATTGCTGAGTATATCTGTTCCAATTATGCATTCTGGAACTGGGGAAATCACTACAGGATGGGTTCAGGGATCCACTGGATCCACTGTGAGATGGACATGAGCAAAGACTCCATCAGTAACCTGACCTCCATATGCCCCCACTCTGACTGGTGGGCCACAGTGATGTTTTGGGTCTCCTGGAATTAGTGTCAGTTCAGAGCCAGTATCCAGTAGTCCCCGAAAAGTCTGATTATTTCCTTTTCCCCAGTGAACAGTCACTCTCGTAAAAGGCCGTAGATCCCTTTGGGGAAGGGCAAGAGAAAGATTAACACTATAAATTTTTGGCAGGGTATCAGAATTCTTCCTCAAAGGGACCTGGCCTCCCCTTCATTCAAGGGGTTGTGGGTCCTTAAACTCGCTCAAGTCTGGGAATTGATTGAGGGACTGCGACTCTCCCTTCTGGCAATTTGAGTTAGACTGCTGTTCACTTGACCTAGAATTCATCCTTTCATACATATCAAGTAAATACTTAGTAGGCTGATCATCTATTGCACTGCTAGGGACACCATGACTAAGGAGCCAGTTCCATATGTCTACACGAGTCAGATTATTACGATTACTGTTTTGCCTCTGCTGTCCATTACTGTAAGCACGCCCACCATGTCTTTGTCGACTGAGTGCAGCCACTTGACCCCTACCACCACGGGATTCAGTCAGCCCCATTGTAGTTAGGTGTCTTAATTCAGCTAGGGCAGCTCCCACTGTCATATCTGATTTACACAAAATGGCAATCACAGCAGTCTTCAAGGATCCCAGAGCTCCCTTCACAAATTTGTTTCTCACAGTTGTGGTAAAAGTTGTGTCCTCTGGACATGCTATGTGTGGATTTGAAGGCCTAACCGAATAAATCCACTCTAGCATGCCAATTTCCCTAAGCCTTTGGATACCCTCTTTTACAGTACCCCAAGACAAGTCTGGCAATTCAACTTGATCTAATGTAGGCCACTGCATCAGAGATGCTTCAGCAATCCAGTCAAACAAACTATTAGGTCCTTTCCTAACTTCTGGAGCTGAAACACTGAATGAAGAGTCTGTGCTCAGTGGACCCAGGTCAAGAAATTCAGACTGATCCAGCTTTATGTTCCTTGCACCATTATCCCACACACTTAACAGCCATTCTCGAGCATTTTCCCCAGGTTTCTGTTTGTATGTGTTAGAAAAGTCAAGTAGTTCCTTTGGAGTATAGCTTGTCTCCTCCTGGGTCACACTTTGTACTTCACTTTTTGGAGCCTTCTTGGACTTAAGTCTAGTTACAGGTCTAGAAGCCAAAATCGGCAGTGCCAAAGTGTTTTTAGAACCTTCAGCATGCTCTCTTAAAGCCTCTGCCTTAGGCCGTGCCCCAGGCAATTGCTCTGGCAGGCACTCTTCAGCGGCAGGGGGGCTACAGCTAATCTCATTAAATTGGAGCAGAGGGGATAATGGCTTTACTGGGTGGGGTGGTTTTGCAAATAAAGGCGAAGTAATCCCTTCACATGAGTGTGGTTCAGCTGGCAGGAGTGATTTACTGGAAGTGAGAGAGTCAGCGTCCCCAGCTTCCATATCATCCTCCCATATGTCTCCATTCCAAGTTTCAGGGTCCCATTTCTTCCCAATCAATGCCCTCACTTTAATTTCAGATACTTCTTGAGATTGGCAATTGAGCTGGCGTTGCAATTCCGCCACTCTAACGATGAGCATCTGGGTTTGGCTTTCAGCAGTATCGATTCTGCTATTACAGGTAATGAGGTTTTCTTTTAAAGCACAAGCAGAAGTTTTGAGGTCTTTTACATGACATGAGAGCTTTGATGCCAAGGCACTGAGCTCATCTTTTTCCGTCACCAGCTTGTCTAATGCAAGTAGGACCAGCCAACCAACTTCCTTATACTGCTCATCCGCACATAATTGTGAAAAGTTATCACACATGTTTTCACCCTGAGGGTCACCTTTCACCAATATCTGATCTATTGGTGGGGCTATTTTGTGGATGTGTACCGCCACCTCAGCCCACCGACTAGCAGGGCACTTTTTATCGGTAGGAGCAGAGTTAGCAACAGTGTTACTATTAGCCAGACTCAAGAACCACTTGAAAGGATTCGTTTTTACAATTTTGTTTCCCTAGAACCACTCCTGGTACCAAATTGTCTTAAGCTGGGTTTTCTAGGGAAGCAAAACCAGTAACACATGTAGGTACAAGGAAAGATTTATAATACATATATAGATAGATAGATACAGATATAGGAAACAGCTCACGTAATCACACAAGCTGAATGTCCCAAGCTCTGGTGCAAGCCTCACGTGGCCACGGAAGCTGAGGAACCCAAAGTCAGCAAGTCAGAGACCAGAGTTCTAGATCACCGGTTGTGTAGGTTAGTGTATCCCAAGCTGGTGGCGAGACGAAGTGACCGAGGCTGGCAAAATGAGGATCAGCAAGTCAGGGAGCAGGACTCTCAAGTGCCTACTGTAAGGACTGATGAGTCCAACAGCTGCTAGTTCAAGTCCTGGAACCAGATGCTGGAAAAAGAGAGCAGGAGCTCTTGGCCACGTGAGCGACCAGCTGCTGTAGTAAAAGGTCGCAAGATGAGAGCCGAGGGGCAGGGAGCCACCACAAGCCCTGACCTGCCACTTAATACAGCAGCCAAATATGTAGTAGCCAAGTTGACATAATCCTGACCACCACACTAGTATTAGCGAAATATCTGCCTCTCCCTGTACACAACTCCTGTGTTCCTATTTCTCTTTTTTTGTGACCTGTTCTCAAATGGTGAGAGTAGTAGTAACAATAGAATCATTGCAACCCAGTTTCAGGGAGAATAATGACTAGATTTAGCCCAAAGTTGATCCTTATGTACCAATTCTGATACAAGCCATCCCTCCCATGGCAAGGTCTACTTTGCTGGTTTCAATAATATATTACAATTGCCACACAGAACTCTCAGCTTGTATTTACAGTTAAGTGGTTTATTAAGGAACGAGGGCAAATTTGGGATCAGGATCAACAGACTATAAAGTAGGGCGAAGATCAGGATCAATGAGCATTTAGTCAAGTCTCCCTTGTTCAGTGGTGGACAACTCTCTCAGCTATTCTTGGCTATTCAGGCCTGCTCTTGGATCCCTCAAACAAGGCTCCTGAGGACAGGCTGTTTCTGGCCTAGAGAAACAGCTCCACTTGGCACTGCTATCTGTTAACAACTGACTCTACCATGAGGACCCTTCTGGGCCTGAAACTGCCAGCTGTGGTGTTGGGCCCCTTTGGGGCCACTTGCTGTGTTCAGTGTTATAGCCCTTCACCAAAGTTACAGCTCTTTTAGGGCATTCTTTGCCTCTTCTCTTGCTCTGCTTCTATGTCTGTTCTTCCTTCTACATCTTTTTGCTACTTCTGTTACTGTTTCTGCCTGAAAAACCTCTGGAATTGGCTACTTATATGCACAAACTGCTTGTCAGTTTCAAGTGCCACAAACTGACCAATGATCTCTCAGTCAGATGCAGATATTTTGGATACATAGTAGGCTATTGGTACTTCATTTGCGTAGTCTATTGACCAGTCGATGGAAGATGCATTACCATTGCAAGGCAGACTACAGCCTAGAGTGAGGCTAAAAGTATCAAACCATTCTTCTTTACAGTTTACCAGGGAAATGTCAATCAATCTGGGGGAAAAAAAAAAAAACTTGAAGTAGAGAACTAGGGCAAAGATAATTCTTTAGGTTTATAGGAAAAATCTTTCAAGTGTTTTTCCAAAGAACCAAGACCAAAGTCTACATTAAAAAATTCATTTTACCACACCTACCTAACTGCTATAGGTCTCTTGGTGGCACAAGCAATTTACACTTAAATATCAGCCTAAAGGTTGAAGATTAAAACCCACTCAACAGCATCAGTTAAAAATAAAACCTTGCTGACTGGTATCAATCAAAATTGGATTTATATATAGTTTAGTAAGAGGGATCATAGGGGTAGCCATAAAGCACAATAAAAAAGCAACATACTGTATCAAAAAATGTAATACAGGAGTCTCAACAACCACAAAACCAGCCCTGAAAAATGTGAAAAATCAACTCACAAAAAGGAATGTTTCAGAACAGATTAATAAGAACAACAGAGAAAACATCAACACAGAAATAAACATATCACAATGGCAGCACTGAACACATACCTATCAATAATTACATTGAATGTGAATGGACTGAATGCTCCAGTAAAGAGACATCGAATTACATCTTGGATCAAAAGACATGACCCATCTATATGTTGCCTACAAGAAACTCACCTTAGACTTAAAGATAGAAACAAACTGAAAATTAAAGGATGGAAGAATATATATCAAGCTAACAATGAACAAAGAAGAGCAGGTGTGGCAATTCTAATCTCAGACAAAATCGATTTTAATGTAAAATCCATCATCGTGGACAAGGATGGTGACTATTTATTGCTGAAAGTTTCAGTACACAAGCAGGACTTAACAATATTAAATATTTATACACCCAATATTAGAGCACCTAAATACATCAAAGAAACACTGACTATACTCAAAAAGGAGATAGATCGCTCCACAATAATAGTAGAAAACTTCAACATTCCACCCTCAGTATGGACAGATCATCTAGAGAAAAGCTCAGTAAAGATACAGAAGATCTTATTGCCACAGCTAACCAACTAGACCTCATCGACATATACAGAATTTTCTATTCATCAGCAGACAACTACACCTTCTTCTCCAGTGCACATGGAACATTCTTCAGAACAGACCATGTGTTAGGACATAAAGCAATTCTCCACAAAATCCATATCACTGAATTATTTCAAACCATCTTCTCAGATCATAAAACCATAAAAATAGAAATCAATAGCAGAAAAAACATAGAAAGTGGAGCTCATGGAAACTCAACAACACCTTGCTCAAAAAATCATGAGTTATAGAAGAAATCAAGGATGAAATAAAGAAATTTATGGATTCCAGTGAGAATGAGAACACTTCCTACCAGAACCTATGAGATACAACCAAAGCAGTGTTCAGAGGTCAGAGTATCTCCATAAATGCACACATCTGAAAGGAAGAAACCAAAATTGAAGAACTGACCCTACAACTTGAATAAGTAGAGAGAGAACATCAGAGGAATCCCTCAGGCACCAGAAGAAACCAGATAATAAAGATTAGAGCAGAGCTAAATGAATTAGAGAATAGAAGAACAATTGAAAAAAAGATCGAAAGCTAGTTTTTTGAAAAGAGCAACAAAAGTGACAAATCATTGGCTAAACTTACTAAAGAAAAACAGGAAAGGAAACAAATAACCCAAATAAGACACTAGAGGGAAGTTGTCACAACAGATCCAACAGAAATTAAAAATATCATAACAGAATACTATGAAAGACCGTATTCTAACAAATTTGAAAACCTAGAGGAAATGGAAAAATCATTTGATTCATATCACCTACCAAAATTATCACAAGGTGAAGCAGAACAACTTAATAAACCCATCACAAAGGAAGAGATTGAAAAAGACATAAAAAACTACACACCAAAAAAAAGCCCGGACCCAGATAGTTTTACTGAAGAATTCTGCCAAGCTTTTAGAGACTATTTCATAAAATTGAAAGGGATGGAATACTCCCACATTCGTTCTATGAAGTCAGCATAACCCTGATACCAGAGCCTGGGAAAGACCCATCCAAAAAGGAAAACTACAGACCAATATTACTCATGAATCTAGATGCAAAAATCTTCAACACAATTCTTGCCAATAGAATACAACAACATATCAAAAAAATAATTCCTCATGACCAAGTTGGATTTATGCCAAGGATGCAAGGCTGGTTCAGCATCAGAAAAACAATTAATGTGATCAACCACATAAATAACACAAAAGACAAGAATCACCTGATCTTGTCTATTGATTCAGAAAAGGTATTTGATAAAGTCCAACACCATTCATGCTAAAAACTGTCAGCAAAATAGCAATAGATGGCCAATTCCTCAATGCAGTAAGGGCCATTTATACAAAGCCAACTGCCTACATCATCCAGAATGGAGAGAGACTGAAACAGTTTCCCCTGAGAACAGGAACTATACAAGGATGCCCAATTTCACCTCTCCTATTCAACACTGTACTAGAAGTTCTAGCCAGAGCAATTAGACAAGACCAAGTGTGGGAAGCCAAGACTTCCCGAATCAAGGCTAGATCAAAGTACAGTCAAGCAAACTCTTGTGTCAACAAGATCTAAAATAAGCACATTCCAAGTGGTATACACTCAGCATTGTTCCCAGAACAAGCAGAAGTCAGCATGCCCCGATCTTGCTTTGATATGATCAGCAAAAGAATGCTTGGGAAAAAGGAACAAGGAAGTGTGTAGGATATATATATGTAACTGAAAAATAAAGCTTGGGGTCTCACCTTTACTGGGTCCCTCCTGATGTGACTGTTTCGGCTCTTATTCAGCTCCCATGCCTTCCCCTCCGTACTGTTTGTCTGTGATGGCTGGTACCGTCAACCAAGAAATAAAGAGCCTCTGCATCAGCAAAGAACTAACAATCTCCCTATTTGCAGATGATATGATTGTATATGCGGAGAATCCCAAAGAATCCATAAGGAAACTACTCAAACTGATAGAAGAGTTCAGCAAAGTCTCAGGATACAAGATAAACATAAGTAAATCAGTAGGATTCCTTTATACCAACAATGAGATTACTAAGGAAGAAATCACCAAGTCAATACCATTTGCCATAGCCCCTAAGAAGATAAAGTACCTAGGAATAAATTTAACCAGAGAAATAACAGATCTTTACAAAGAGAATTACAAGATCTTACTAAAAGAAACTAAGACAGACTTACATAAATGGAGAAACCTACCATGCTCATGGAAGGGAAAACTTAATATTGCAAAAAATGTCTATTTTACCCAAAGCAATCTACTTATATATATTGCAATGCCAATACAAGTTCCAGTGACATTTTTTAATGAGATGGAGGAGCAAATTACCAGCTTTGTCTGGGAAGGGAAGAAGCCCCAGCTAAGTAAAGCATTACTAAAGAACACACTGGGTGACCTCTCATTACCTGACCTTAGAACATACTACACTGCCACAGTAGTCAAAGCAGTCTGGTACTGGTACAAAAACAGACAAATCAGTGGAACGGAATGAAGACCCCAGAAATACATCATCTGCCTGTGAACAGTTGATATTCAGCAAAGGTCCTAAGGCACTAAACTGGAGTAAAAACAATCTCTTCAACAAATGGTGCTGGCAAAATTGGATATCCATCTGCACTGAATTAAAACAAGACCCATATCTTATATCTTCTACAAAACCCAACTAAAACTGGATAAAAGACCAAAATATCAAATCTAAAATGATAAAGTTCATCCAAGAGAAAGTAGGAACAACAATGGAAGGTTTAATTCACAATGCAGACAGACTTCAAAATCTGACAAACAAACCACAGTCAGCAGAAGAGAAAATAGATAAATGGGAACTGTTAAGAATCAATCACTTTTGCTCATCCAAAGACTTTATTAATAGAATTAAAAGGCCACCTACAGATGAGAAAAAAAAAAATTGGCAACCCTATGTCAGACCGATGCCTGATCTCCATAATCTATAAGATACTACAAAGTATCAATAAGAAAAAGATAAATCATTGAACTAAGCGATGGGAAAAGGAGATGGACAGACACTTCTCTAAGGAGGAGATCCAGGCAGCCAAAAAACACATGCAGACATGCTCATTATCATTAGCTGTGAAAGAAATTCAAATCAAAACGACAATGAGATACCATCTCACCACAATGAAGTTGGCCATGATCCAAAAAATGCTAAACAACAAATGCTGAAGAGGCTGTGGGGAGATTGGAACTCTCCTACACTTTTGGTGAAATTGCAAAATGATGCAACCTCTTTGGAAAGCAATATTTTGCTCCCTTAAAAAATGAATATAGATATATCATTTGACCCAGTAATTCCACTGCTCAGAATATATCCTGCAGAATCAAGGCCATTCACACCAACTGTATATGAATGTTTATCACAGCACAGTCCACAACAGCAGAAAGATGGAATCAACCCAGATGCCCAACAGCAAAGGAATGGATAAACAAACTACGGTATGTATACCCAACGGAATACTATGCAATGATAAAGAACAACGATGATAGCAGGAAACATCTCTTAACCTGGTTTCAACTGTCGAATGTTATGCTGAGTGAAAGTAGTCAGAGACAAAAGGACAAATATTGTATGAGACCCCTACGATAAGAACTTAAAAACAGACTCATGCACAGAAGAAAAGACTCTTTGATGGCTGCAAGGGTGGGGAGGGAGGGAGGTGGCAGGGGAGAGTTTAAATTAGATAATAGAAATTTGGTTGGGTGAAATGGGTGACAGCACACATTAGAAACAAGATCAATAATAACTGGACTTCAACACAATTTGAGTACTCCTCCTATCTTAACCCAATATTGCAAGGGCAGAGTAGCTGGGGTAGGGGACCAAGGACCATGCTCTCAGGTGAAATTGAGGCCAATTGGCACAGCTAGCATTTTTCTAATGAGGATTCTCTGCACCCCTCATCAGTGAGTGGGGTCTGGGGTCTTAAAAGCTGCCAACCTGCCATCTGAGGGTACAGCAAAGGGTCCCAACTCAACAGGAATGGGTGATCAAAGAGGACAAGAACGACATGGGGGAACGAGAATCCAGAAGACAGAGACCCACATGAGTGGATATCTACATCCACTAATGATCAGAAGAACCAGATGGTGCCTGGCCACTACCAGTGGTAGCCATGATGGAGCTCACAAAGTTGAGTCTCAGTGGCAACAAAAGAATAAATAGAGGTACACCCTGAGATCTCCAATAAAAAACCACAATTAATGGTCCAGGGACTTTGAATTTCCCCTGGGAGCATGGCCCCTGGCCCTGATGCTGCCCTTGCCCATAAATCATAATGAAGGTCAACTTTTCAGACAGCAATGCATTGGACTTGACGATGCAGAGTGACCATATCTTGTGGGAATTTTATGGTTCTTTGCATGTATAGGATGTCATCCTGCTGACCTCTTGCTGGAGGAAGGAAGGGGAGTGGGTGGATAGGAGGGGATAGGAGACTTTGGGGAGGATAGGACTGTATGGAGCAGAGAGGAGGGGTGTGCTGTCGCTGGGCAAGGAGAGCAGTGAGAGCTACATATAGGTGAGCATGAGAATTTATATGAGGTTGTACATTTTCACTCAATCATAATAAAAATAAATAAATAAATATTTAAAAAAAAAATTCCTTGCTATCCACTTCCAAAAAGATTACAACGAAGAAAACCTTGTGAATCAGTTCTATTCTGTAACACACAGGGCTTCCATAAGTCAGAAGTGACTGGATGGCAAAGGTTTAACAGCTCACAGAATTGTACTCATAAAATCTCTACTAAACACCAGAAATCTAGAGCAATCTGTTTGTTTGAATAACAACTTCTGCTCTCAATGTACATACCCCATAAATACATACTTTTCTCTCACTGGATTTCTAATGCTTTTTTTCTAGGCTCTCTGACAATATGAAGCATTGCCTATCTCTTCCATGCAACAAAATACACTAGACTTTATCACCGTTTGGAGCAGGGAACTTTTGCAGAGTTTGTGAAGGCCAGAGATTCTTTATTATCCTAAGTATTTCTATCTAGTCTTTAAAGTAAATCCTGCTTTTTATGCTCTGATTTGTTCTCTCTGAGCCCTGAGATAAATTAGTTAATAGCAATTGTTCCTAGTGAAAATATGTGTGTTTTTCTAACCCTTTAATCTCATAGAAGTGATTTAGGGTAGACTAGCATTTGCAACATCCAATCCTTTGTTTTTAATAGATTTTTAAATTTTCAATATGTCTATAATACTTAATGTGTCACCTGGGTAACAAATCCTTATTTATTGTGGACTTGGAAGTATACAATATTTGAACAGTGGTACATTTTCACTAAGGAAAATAAAGAGCAGCTATGGCCACTTTGGGCAATTTTCAACATAATATGTGTGTTTTAGGACAAAAAGGGAGGAAACACACATGTTGTTTGTCTAAAAGACTTTGATATGAGACCTGTTTCCTGTTTCCATATTTCTTAGATTAATGAATAAGAGTTTCTTATTCTTGTGAATTGATCAAATTTTTGAATCTGCAGCATACTGGTTAACCTGGTTGTAATTTAACTCCCTTCATCCTTTATTTCTCTGTCTCTCTGTGTATCTTTTCATTTATTCTTTCTTTCTGCCTCCTTTCTGCATTTCTTGTAACATGTTAAAACTCAATTAATGAATTAAAGTGTGCCAGCATTTGTGTTTTCCAAGAATTTACATAAAGGAAATTAAGATTTTAGATGGAATGAGAACAGTTATCAGGTGGTGTCTGTTATTGTGCTTTCAACATGTTGTCTCTGTAAAGAAAAAAAAACTTATTCTTGCAATGACTTCATTGAGAAATATCGTTAAGTGTTAGGATTGTCAACCAGTTACATAATGAGAGGCCAAGTTTTCAGACAAAAATAAAATATTTGTAATATTGTTTAATGGCTGTAAAAATTGAATGAAGAATTTAGAACATTTTTTATACCTTAATCATGATTAATAGATGAACCACTGTAAATCCATAATTAGTGATTTTGATTTAAAAACCACTCTTTGCCTTCTTACTCATTTAATTGCGTAAACCAAAGCCAACACAACGTTATACTGCAAGGGCTATTCGGGTTGAACTTTCCATAATTTAAACCTTTTAAATTCTTACATTAGCTTTATGAGTCAATTTACTTTTGGAAACTTTGGTGATGTGGTGCTTAAAGTGCTGTATCTGCTAACCAAAAGGTCGGTAGTTCGAATCTGCCAGGTGCTCCTTAGAAACTCTATGGGGCAGTTCTACTCTACCCTACAGGGTCACTATGAGTCACAATCAACTCAACAGCACTGGGTTTGAGTTTTAAGTTTTAAGTTGCTTTTAGTCAAAGCTCTGATGGTGCACTGGTTAAATGTTTGGATCCTATCCAAAAGCTAGTAGTTCAAATCTAACCAGCTGCTCTGTAGAAATTCTTTGGGAAGTTCTACTCTGTCCTATACAGTTGCTAACAGTCAATGGGCTTAGTTTGCCAAGCCAAGTGCCATCGAGTCAGATTTAGTTTGTGTTTATGTTATCTTTGTTTCCACAGCTGTATAAGATAATACAAATATAAAATATGCTCAGCTGAATTCTGACTCATCGGCAGTTGGCTTGGCAGCTGAATTAATTTCTAATTTTTAGATTATTAGTTAATTTCATTCACTATGGCAAACTTTACATAATAAGTAATATTTTTATTATTTTTGGTATTAAACATTAGTCATTAAATATAGTTCTTATATATTAAAATGACTAGGTATTATCAGATATGCAACTGATTTGGATGATGTTAGGCACATAGACATTTTTGTTATTCTTTAAGTTCATAAAGGTGATAAGAAATGTGTGCTTATCAATAAAAACAGCTAGAAAGTTTTTGGTTTCCTGTCTTCTAGATTTTTTTTCCATGCCAGGATAGATGAAAAGTCATTCATTTTGTCAAAAATTGTTATTAATATAATGATTGAGAATATCCTATGCATAATAACATAGTATGAAATGGTTATGCATAAAATATAATGAATATGGTCAGTTTCTTTAGAGATTCACTACACCTAAGATTGTACATTAAAAGGATATATTAAAGGGCAGAGTCAAGATGTCAGACTAGACACACATCTCCTTAATTCCCTCTGAAAACTAATGCCTCAATTGATAACTGAACAGAGCTTTATGGACATCCAGTGAGCCCTAGGACATGGCATAGGTCTATCAATTTGGACTACATGCCACTAAACAGGACGCTTCCTCTCTCTCATTGAACCCTGCTCATGCTGAATGGCAACGTGTGTGGACTGAAGGTACTAGCACTTTTTAAATTTTTTTTCTTGTTGTGGGTAGTAGGTGGGGGATGGGCATGAGCCAGCACATACACTGAGCCACAGTGCTGAATTGAACAGTGTGTGCTAGAGCAGAGAGACAGTGTGTGGAATAGCCACATTTTGAGAGCCTGATAGCAGACTGAGGGCTCCACAGCCCCTCCACGCTAATTTTTCAGAGCTCTGCCATAGATTTGGCTGTTTCATGGTGGAAGTAATAGGTGACTGGGACGCCATCTTTGTTGGCTACGAGATGGAATTAAACAACAAGAGGCCTCAGCAAGTGCTAATTTTCAGGCTAGGAGGCAGTGCCAGTCTGGAGAGTGCTTTTCCAGCAGAAAGGCTGTTTTTAGTACAGTGTTGCCTTATGGGTAGGACCTGGTGGGTAATAGCAGCAGGGCTGTATCCCCTGTCTACTTTGAACTATGTCATAGCATCAGGGAGTGGCCAAACAGGTGCCTCTGTTGTCAGCTGGAAGGAGGGCCCTGCCATACCTGATGGTCTCACTGATTTTGGAAGCTGTCAGATAGCTTTTCTCTTTTTAAAGTAAGACTACCTAGAGAAATAATTGTGATGCAGCTCAACAGCATCTCTTCCAGCCTTTACTGACCACATCATAGGGTCAATTGAGAGCCCGCCAGTGACACCATAAGAAGGGCTGTGTCTCTGTGAGCTAGGAGGTGGAGGCTTCCATCCCTGAGAGTCCACTGGGACCAGTCACTAGAGTACACAGTGGTGGCTGTTGACCAAGTCCCTTTTCAGAACTATGCCTCAGCTCCTGTTGAGGCAACACCAGAGAAACTAAACAGCATCTAGAAGTCTTGAAACCACATAACATTGCCAAGCATTTAAAGAAAGAATCCAGTGTAACTCCAGACAACTCCCAAAATAAAGAATCAAAAAACTTCTCAGATGAAGAAGACTTTCTGAAACTATTGGAGGTTGAGTACAAAAGAATTATTTAGAGATCCCAAGTAAAGATTAAACAAAATGCAGCAGAGCAAAAGGAAAAATTCAGCAAATGATAAAGCTGATGGAACATCAATATTGTGGAATCCAAAAGATCAATAACAAAATTACAGAACTATACAGTTTAATTCAAACCCAAAAGAGCAGAATTCAGGACCTGGAAGTCAGACTTAGTGACCCTGGAGATACAGCAACTGACATCTGCATTTATTAGGAGAAATCAGAAAAAAGAAATAAGAAAAATGAAGAAGGATTAAGAAACACGTGAGACTCTATCAAGAGAAACAATCTGTGACTAATTTGAGTTCCTGAACAGGGAGGGATAGCTGCAACGACAAAGAGCATGGCTGTTGAGCTGCTGACAGAAAGCTTCCTTGAAATTATGAAAGAAGACAACATGGATAACCAAGGTGTATATTGAACACCACAAAAACTAGACCCCCAAAGAAAGATCGCCAGACATTATAATCAAACTTAATGAAATGAAACATAATCAGAAAATCTCAAAGCCAGCAAGACTCAAAACAAAGTTAACAGTCAGAAGGAAGCCCTAGAGGCTTTTGTCTGACTTTTCAGATGAAACAATGTTGTCACAGAAGCAATGTAATAACACATTCAAAGCCTTAAAGGAGAAATACTTGCAACCAAGAATTATACATTCTGCAACTGTCTTTCAAGTATGAAGATGAAATTAAGACATTCACAGATAAACAGAAGAAGTAAAAATATCCCTAATTGCAGATGATATGATTGTATACACAGAGAACTCTAAAGAATGTAAATAAAATCTTGGAACTAATAACAGAATTCAGCAAAGTATCAGGATATAAACAAATATACATAGATCAGTAGGATTCTCTTATGTCAAAAAGAGATCACCAAAGAAGAAGTCAACAAATCAATACCATTTACTATAGCCACCAAGAAGACAAAATCCCTTGGAATAAACCTAACCAGAGAACTAAGGGACCCATACAGAGAAAATTGCAAGACCCTACTGTTTTCTTAAACCAAAAGAGACTTACATTACCGGAAGAATCTACATTGCTTGTGGGTGGATGACTCAACATTGTGAAAATGTCTGTTTTACCCAAAGTGAACTACATATACAATGCAATCCCAATACAAATTCCAGTGTCATTTTTCAAGAAGATGGAGAAAGAAATCATTAACTTTCTTTGGAAAAGGAATAAACCCCATATAAATAAAGCACGACAGAAGAAGAGTAACACAGCAAGAAGCCTCACACTACCTGACCTTAGAACCAATTACACTGTCACAGTAGTCAACACAGCATGCTACTGGTACAAAAAGAGACATATAGACCAAGAGAACAGAATAGAGATCCCAGAAATATCACCATCCTCTCATGAATAGCTGATATCCGCCAAAGGCCCAAAGGCTGTAAAAAGAGGTAAAAATCTTCTCTTTAACAAATGGTATTGGCAAACTTGGATATCTATCTGCAAAAACTGAAAGAACACCCATATATTACACCTTACACAAAAACTAAATCAAAAGGAATCAAAAGCCTAAATATCAAACTTAAAATGATAAAGATGATGTGAGAAAAATTAGGGACAACAATGGAAGTTCTAATATATGGCTTAGACAGATGACCAAATCTGACCAGAAAAGCACAAATGACAGAACAGAAAATAGATAAATGGGACATACTAATAATCAAAAACCTACTCTCATCCAAAGACTTCATCAAGAGAGTTAAAAGACTGCCTACAGAATGGGGGAAAAAAAATTGACAACTACATTCAAATCAACATCTGATTTCCATACTCTACAAGGCATTGTGAAATATCAACAAGAGAACCACAAATAACCCAATTAATCAATAAAAGCTAACAAGCTGCCATCTGAGGAACACCAAATAGTCCCAACCCATCTGGAACAGATGATGACCAAGAACATCAAAAACACAAGAAAAAATGAGCTCAGGAGATGAAAGGACCCATATGAATGGGACACTTCATCAGCATGAGACCAGAAGAACCAGGTGGTGCTGGGCCACCACCAAAGGCAGCCCTGGTGGTGGACACAGTGTAGAGTCCCTGAGGCAACGTGAAAATAAGAAGTGTGCATTTCGAGAAGTCTACCAAAAGACCAGAACTAATAGTTTGATAGCCTGGAATGTCCTCAGGGAACATGGCCCCTAGATTTGCTGCCAAACCTGGTCTGAAACCAGTACTGAGGTCAACTCTTTAGACAAGAATGGACTGGACTCAGGGACACAGTGTGAGCTTGTAGAGTGTGTACTTTATAGTTTTATGCATTCATAGGATCCTGTCCTACTGGTTTCTTTCTAGATGGGAGAGTAGAGGGTGGAGTGGAGGGGACAGATGCTCATTAAGAAAATACTAGAAGTATTGCATGAAAAGGAGCAATGTGTTGTCACAGGGTAAGGAGAGCAGATGGAATTGCAGATAGTCAGATGTACAAAATTGATTCGGATGGTATACTTTCACTTAATCATAATAAATGAAGAAATCATAAAAAATATTTGAAAAAGAAGTTATCACCCTATCTTAATACCCAGGAGTTCAACTCTTTACTAGCAGATATTAGATACATTAATATTTTGCTTAATTTTGATCAAGTAAAGAAATGCATCAGGGGATACGTTGCTCTTATGATTTGAATATGGAAATGTTAACATATGAAATTATCACTAAATGAAGAAGTTGGGTAGCAAATACTACAATTTAGTGATGATGAAACCTGACGGTGGAGAAATGCATATTTTCATTTATCACATTACATGAATGCTAAGAGATTATCAGAAAAAAATCATTTAAAAATCACATTGCAGATTATATTGACTAGTTTATAAACTCTTCTTTTACATTGTACAAGTAAATAACAAATTCTATGAAATGTCTTCATTTTATAGCACTTTCCTTTTTATGTTGTATATAAGACTTTTAAATAAAACAATTTGGATTATTTATATTACGCTGACATCTGGTGGGCCTTGGCCTTGATACAGCTGGCAAAAACCCAGTGACTGGAAATATCCATCAAAGTCAAATGGACAAATCCATGGCAGCCTTCAAATTACACACTAAATCAGAAAGGTTGAGAATGTTTTTTAAAGTTCTATTGACATCCTCTCACTTTATTTATAGGGTAAAACAATCTCTTGGCCACACAATGAATTGTCTTAAAATTTGGCATTTCTGGAAACCCTAATGGAACAGTGGTTAAGAGGTATGACTGATAACCACAACACTGGCAGGTGAATTCCACTTGGGACTCCTTGGAAATATTATAGGGTCACTATGAGTCTAATTTGATGGGCAACAGATTTGTTAGTTCTGTGTTTTTTAATACTGCCTGTCTTTCCTAAGACCAGAAGCTATGGTATTCAGGGTATTATTACACGAGAAGCCTGAGATCTTACATCTCAAAACCTAGAAAATATTCATGATGGAGTTTCTTCTGTCCAGAACATATTTTAAATCAATACTGGTGTTTTAGTCAGCTAGGGCCGCTCTAACAGAAATACCACAGAGTGGATGGCTTCAACAAAAGAAGGTTTATTCTTACACAGTCTGGTAGATTGCAAGTCCATATTCAGGGTGACCACTCCAGGGGAAGACTTTCCCATGTCGGCTCTGGAGGAAAGTCGGTATTGCATCAGTCTTTGTCCAGGGTGGGTCTTGGCGCAAGAACCTCTAGTCTGAAGGACGCGCTCTTCTCCCGGTGCTGCTTGCTTGATGGTAGCTAGGTTCTCAATTGTCCTTTGTTGCTCTTTCCCTTTTATCTCTTGCAAGCTGAAAGCATCAAGGGTTGGGCAAGCCATACTCTGGGGAAACTCCCCCTACAGCAGGGCAGGGAAGAAATTCTATGCGGAAATCTACATCCCCACCCTAATCCTTTAACATACAGTTTAGCAAAATCACACAATGGAGGAGAGTCTCAAGATACTGAGAATCATATCCCAGCCACGTGGCTACACACATTTTTGGGGGGACACAATTCAAACCATGACAACTGGTATAGATGATATAGCACAGACACAGAGATAACCGCAGTGGAATAGTGGTTAAGTACTCTGCTATTAACTGAAAGGTTGGCAGTTCAAACCATCACCCTTCCTGTAGAAGGATGCAGCACTGCTCAATATGGATTATAGCCTTGGAAACCTTATGAAGCAGTCCTCCTCTGTAACACATGGGATCTCCATGAGTCAGTATCCACTCAATAACAACAGGTTATGAGTGTGTGTGTGATACATATATATTTATATATTGCACAAATATGTATATATGCATACATATATATGTATACATGCATACATATATGAGCCAAGCCAAGTGCCGTCGAGTCGATGTATATATACATATATTGTATATTTATGTATTACATGTATTATTTATATTATTATATATATATAAAACCCATTGCTGTCACATCAGGTCTGGCTCATAGCAACCCTAGAGGTCAGAGTAGAACAGCTCCATAGAGTTTCCAAGGAGCACCTGGCAGATTTAAATGTCCGACCTTTACGTTAGCAGATGCAGCACTGCCGGGAGCCGGTCCCAGCACTTTACAGGGTCCCACACGGAGGGAGGGAAGGCATCGGCGGGAAATGAACAAAGGAGACAGGAAAGACTTTTCTGGTTTAAGGCAGCCGACCAGCAAGAGATCTTCTGTTCGAGAGCTGTCGTCTTTATTTTTTATAGGTGAGGTGATGTAATTTTCACCCGATTTTCTTTATTATACGAACTATTGGCTAACAAGAAACTAACCTAACATCATTGGCTAACAAGAAACTGACCCCTTGTGGTCTTCTAATTAATTGTCAAGGCCTTTTTGGATAATTGTCTGAGCCTGGTGTTCAGTGGTGGTAAATGTCAGGGAACACAATTAATGGTTTTATTTGTACCTCAAAGTGGAAGGCACAGAGGGGTAAACTCCTCAAGGCCTAACCATTTGGCTGTCTCCATTTGTTTCTCAAGTTCTTATTTATATGTTCCTGTGCAGATAGTAAGTGCCTGCCATCCCCCAATTAGGCCCAGCTGCACTAAGAAAGATGTTTTTTTAGTGTTATCAGTTGAAATGCTTGTGTAGTTTTAACGGCTATGTGGAGAATTGTCCTTGGAAAGCCTTTCAAGGGTAAGCTTGTAAACCTGTGTATGTGGAGAAAAGGGAGGGGGGAACGCAATTAGGGGGAAGCCAGTGAAGCTGGGCAGGCCTCAATGCTATTAGGCATGCTACATTGAAATCCATTTCTCTGATCTCTATTCCTCAGAAGTTCCTGGTCAGATTGTCCCAGTATAATTCCATAAACTGAGGGGGTTGTGAAGCCCCTCTTAGGAGGCGCCTCCTTGATCCTTTTGTCGGGAGAGGGGGACCCACTCCCGGCACAGCACTTAACCCACTACACCACAAGGGTTTCCATATATATATGTGCACACACACGCATCTACATAGGCTTGCTGAAAGTGAAGAGGATGTGAAGCATTTAATGATGAAGTTCAAAGATCACCTATGCTGGAATGGATTTTATCTTAACATAAAGCAAACAAAAATCTTCTCTACTGTATCAGTAACATCATGATAAATGGAGAAAATAATCATGTTGCCAAAGATCTCGTGTTATTTACATCCACAATGAACATCCATGGAAACAACAGTCAAGAAATCTAAAGACATATCACACTGAGCAAATATGGTCACAAGACCTCTTAAAATTGTTAAGAAGGTGTTATTTTGAGGACTAAGGTGCACCTGAACCAACCTGTGGTATTTTCAGTAGATTAATATGCATGCAAAATCTAGACAATGAATAAGGAAAACAGAAAAAAAGATCGGTGTCTTTGAATTATGGGATAGACAAAGAATATTGAATATACAGTGAACTACTAGAAGAACAAACAAACCTGTCTTAGTAGAAGTAGAGCTGGAATGCTCCTTAGAAGCAAAGATGGTAAGACTTCATCTCAGATACTTTGGATATATTATCAGGAGGGAACAGCCCTTGGAGAAGAACATCATGCTTATAAAAGTCAAAGATCAGTTAAAAAAAGGAAGACATGTAAGCACTTACATATAAAACTCAATGTCATCAAGTAGTTTCAGTTAGTAAACAAGCCAAAAGGTCAGAAGCTTAAATCTACCAGGCACTACTTGAAAACTCTATGGAGCAGTTCCACTCTGTTCTATAGGGTTGCTATCAAATGGATTGGTACACTAGTTGCAACAATGTTTCAAACACAGCAATTATTGTGAGGTTGGTGCAGGACCAGGCAGCACACATATATTTAACAAACCCATGAGTTGGTTCTGACTCGATGGTACATGGCTTGGCATTGCCATTGAGTTGATTCTGACTCATAGCAACCCCTCAGGACAGAGTAGAACTGCCCTATATGGTGTCCAAGGAGCAACTGATGGATTCAAACTCCTGAACTTTTGGTTAGCAGCCACAGAATTTAACCACTATACCAATGAGGTACACACTGCACAAAATCCATTTGCCAGTGTCTGACTGCACGTGCATTTGTGGTTCCACAGGTCTAAAGCTAGAGATTGTTCACAAATTGGATGTTTGTAACCCGGGTGATTGTCTGCATATAATTGTGCATTTGCATAACTCTCAAATTGGATGTTAAGTGTTAAGTGACACACAGGTAATTAAATATAAGTCTCAGTAGTTTCAGTTAGCAAATAACTCAAATGGTCAGCAGTTTAAATGTAGCAGGTACTCCTTGGAAATGCCATGGGGCAGTTCTACTCTCTTCTACAGGGTTGCTATGAGTAGGAATCAACTTAACAGCAATGTTTTCTCTCTCTCTCTATAAACACATATAAAATATATATTACACATTACATATTATATTACATATATATGTACTACATATATATGTAATATACATGTACATACATACATATAGCACATGCATCACATATATTACATGCATACATATTACACATGTGTGTTACATATTATAAATGTAATGTATATTTAGGGGAAGGGTAGGAAGTGGAGGAGGAAAAGTAACTGTTTCCAAACTACTTGAAAAACAATTAAATGTGTGGAAAATCGACAGATCTTAGAAGCTTCAAAATACAGTTTGACTTTGATCTAGGTTGGTTTTGCTCACTTGATAAAATTAGCCTAGGATCATAGATTCTATCACTTTTCAAATACTACAAAAACACAAACTGAGAGAATGGGGAAACTAGAGTAAAAGAACATTTTTTAGTCTTAGTAAAAACTACAAGTGAAAATGATTTCCTGTAAACAAAAATTTCCCCCCTGTTTTCTTTTAGCAGGATTACTAGAATGTCCGTTAGAACTAGAGGTAGACTAAATTAGGGAAATTCATCTCAGATATTTTATTTTTTAAGAAAGCGTTTATTTCCTTATGCTAGTTCATCTCAAAGGATTTGTTTCCCTGTTAACAAGCTATAAAGAGGAAGAAAAGGGTGTAATTTATACGTGATAATGATCAGTAAAATTACAAACATGTTACATGCTTCTTCAATAATATTGTGTTCCATTATAATTTAATATCCAGTCCAAGATACTGTCAAGATTATACATGAGAAACTCATCTGTGTTTTTCATTCTGACACTCATTCTTTGATCTTCTGAGTTCTTACCACTTGTGTGAAATAGAATCAATGTACAATAAACTCCTAAATGTAGAGAGGTATGTAGAACAGCATAATTGTGACTATCTGTATAACATAAAATTAAGAATAACAAATGATCAAAATATAGATCATACATATATCATGTTTATAAAGATACATATTACAGATTAATACATATCACAATATCTTTTAATCTTAGAAATACCAAATATTATTTTTAAAATTTTATTGTACTTATCTAGCAGCTCTTTTACAGAGCATGGATATAATTCATAATGAGGAGATGGAAAAATCAGTTGTTCATCATCACATTAAATTTATGGGGGAAATATAAAACACAGCTGATTAAAATTTGCTTGAGTAAGGAGTTAGTCAATAAAATCATTTACTATTTTAAAAGTGCTATGAACTTAATCATTTATGTATATATGCAAGTATAAGTGTACATGTATATTAGTACATGAGCTATATATGATTACTGATATAATGTGGCCCACATGTAAACTCTGAGTTTTGAAATTGCTTGGTTAATTTCATTATTTAGATAATTTACTTTTGGCTAAATTAATGGAGTTTGAGAATATAGGTTGTTTGTATTAATCAGATAATCGCACAATTATTCTATCATTGTATTTTATGGATATAACTGTGTATAAATATACTGATGATAGCTCTACAGTTTTCTTTTATCTCATATAGTACAAAACTGTGATGTTATTTGTCTTCCCTGAAATGTCCATTTTATTGCTTTGCATTTCAATGCTCCTAGATATAATTGTGACAAATTTCTTCCTTCTCATTTGTACTATTCACTTTTTATTACAAAAACCTATCATTATTCTGACACTTCTGTCTTTCATGTTCCAGTATAAAATGTTGAGATATTATGAACAATGTTGATCTTAGTAAAATAGAATCTAGAAAGTATATTTAAAAAACCATCCCAGGGCACTGCATATAGATTACTGATAGAAAAAAGATGCTCGTAGTCATAACTCTCTAGCTCTTCCTGAATAAAAACACAAACCAAAAATTGTTAGGTTGTTGCAGCTGTTAAGACTGAAGGTACTAGTTTGTGTTAGCGTATGTTAACAGAAAAAATAATCATTTATGCAAAACTAAGATTTTAAGTAGGGGGAAAAATGGGTGCTAATTACTGTCTCTCTGAATAGTCATTTGTACTAAGTTATGTTGTACAGCTATACTTTATCAAACCAAGCATTTTAATTAGCATTGTTCTTCTGAGGTGCCTTTGAGTCACCTCTGACTCTCAGTGACCCTGTTTACGACAGAAAGATAAATGGCCTAGTCCTGTGCCATTCTCATGACTGTTATGTTTGAGCCCATTGTTGTAACCACTGTGTCAGTGAATCTTATTGAGGATCTACCTTTTTTGCACTGACACTCTACTTTACCAAACATGATGCTCTTCTCCAGGGACTGATCTCTCTTGATAACATGTTCAATATAGTGATTCACAAATTGTACGTAGTATGTGTTAACTGGGCAAACAGCCTTTTATCATGAAGGTCTTGTCTAATGTTGAAAGAAATATTCAAGAGAGTCTCATAGAATGTTGTCCCATTTTACAAATGATGGCTATGTAACTCAGCAAGCTAAATTGTCTAAAGGCATAGAGATAGTGATAGACCAAATTCCAGGATGTGGTTGGAATACCTTGAATTTTTATAACTTCCATATTATTAGTTAACTCTTCTACATGTACACCCAGGGACAAATATCACTACAGGGAATTCATTGAAAAAAACACAAATGGATATAATAACAGAACAAGAACTTTATCAAGACAAAAGAACAAGAGAAAATGATTATAGATGACTTTTTGTTACAATGAGTATTCAAGGAACCATGTGTCAAGGGAAGGATGACTTGAAAACTGTAATTCAATCACTGGACTTTGACTGCCCACTCTTAGAGAAAGCAGAAATAAAGCTGTGTAAAAACTGAAAATATAAACAAGGTAATATTAATGAAATAACTGTCAAAAAAACAAAACCAAACCTAGTGCCATTGAGTCAATTCAAACTCATAGCAACTCTATATGTCAGAGTAGAACCGCCCCACAGAGTTTCTAAGGAGCATCTGGTGGATTTGAGCCGTTGACCATTGGGTTAGCATATATAGCACTTAACCACAAAGCCACTAGGGTTTCCAATAATGGTGAAGGTTTTCCTCAATTATGTACAGTGTATCAACACATATAGTATTGGCTATCAATGTGAATACTCAGCAAGAAAAATAAGTGAAAACTGAAAAAACTGCATTTATGTGGCATTCTATGTGCCATCACTAGAATGGCACATAGTATCACAATACCATCATCTACAGAACCACTCAGGAAACTTCCATCCAAATGACCTAACTAACAGCTAAAGTAGAAAGTTAGATTGCAGGGCAGCATTCCATACAAATTATCCAGGTTTGTTTTACTAGAAGAGGATATTTTTTTTTTCCTTTGCCACTAAGCCACAGTCTGTTTCCTTAAGAAAATGTATACTTTAAAAAATCACTATTTCTGTCTCTAGCAAGTACAAATGTGGCGTCCATGCTGCCTCACTTTGTAGATTCATATGCACACACTTTTGTGTTACTGCATGATTTATATTTACTTCCAAATGCACCTAAACTCATTTTAATAAGGCTTACTGCCTCTGGCTTTGAGATAGAGGAATGCAGTGAGAGGAGTCAAGACTACCTGTAAAATTTATTTTAAAACTTCTCCATGAGGGTCTGATCACTGAGACTGGATAATGAAATAAATGACTATGATAAATTGATTTAAAGCCAGGATTAGATATTCAAATCAAATTATTTGCATTTATTATTTATCATTCTCATAAAAGCTTTTTCCCATCAAACTCAAAATAAAATACGTTCTTTAATTTTTCTAAAGTATATTAAAAATAACCTTGTACTTTTAGCCTCATCCTTGGAATCTTGCATGAATTACATAACTTTTATGACACTTGTTCGTTTCCTTTGTAAAGAAATAGAAATGAATGTGTAGCTTCACCCATGTTCCAGATGTTGCTTATCGTTAAACATGGTAAGTGTATGAGGGAAATCTCTGAATGGTGCAATGGTTAATATGCTTGGCAGCAAGATTAAAGGTTGGCAGTTCAAATACATCCAGAGGTGACTCAGAAGGGAGGCACCTCAGCACTGGAGACACCGTGATTCTGAATGGACACAATGGCAGCCCAAAACAAAAATTGTATTTGTTATCTATTATTATATAAAATACTACTTCAATGATAGTGAATCAAAACAACACACATTTACTATCCATTTCTCTGAGTTAGTAATATCGGCATGGGGAATGGAGTCAAGATGGTGGATTAAATGAACGTCTCCTTAAATCCCTCTGGAACCCAAGACCTGAATTGATAATTAAATGGAGCCTTCTAGACAGCTAGTGATCCCTAGAACATGGTGTAGGGCTGTTAATTTGGACTTCATACCACTGTAAGGAAAACCTCTCTTTCGCTGACTCTGCTCTTTGTGAGAGATGGCTTTCACAGACCAAAGGTAACTCACTATTTTAAAAATTTTTTTCTCTGTCTTAGCCAGCAGGCAGAGCTGGTACTTGACTAGCAGCTAACCTCAGATGCACTGCTAGTGGGATCAGCAGGCAAAATTACCATATTTTGGGAGCCTGGCTTTGGACTCTGCATCTTGGCACCTTTGGCCTCTCCTTCCACATAGCTTGTAAGGAGGTAGATGCCGAGCTTGTGTGGGATGCCATCTTGTTCCATCGGGAGGTGGATCACCCATATGGAGGCCCAAACTGGACCTAGTTCCTAGGCTGGGAGACTGCATCTGCCAGGAGGAGAGCACTGTTCTGGCAGAAAAGCTGTATTTTACACAGTGCTGCCTAGGCTAGGGCAACAGAGGCTGTGTAGACTCTGCGTATCTCAGCACCTTTGGCTTCTCCTCGTCTGACACACAGTAGTCTGGACCCAGCCAGGTGGTGAACTTGTGCAGGAAACCATCTTGTTCCACTGGGAGGCAGATATACCCTTACGAAGGTCTCAGCTGGACCTAATTCCTGGGCTGGGAGGCAGAATCTGACTGGAGGAGAGGTCTTTTTGAGCAGAAAAGCAGGATTCTATACAGTGTAACCTACAGCTGGGTCCCAAGATCAGAAGGCAGCGGGTAGTAGGCTTTCTATATTTTGAGCTAGTTTATAACATCTGGGGTTCAATATAGAGGTGTTTACTTTGTCAGCTGGGAAGAGGGACTTATACACCTGAAAACGTGGCTGACTTTGGAAGTTGTCTGATACTTTTTACTATTCATTTAAAGATGGCATGGAGAAAAAACTGCATTCAATCCTAACAGCATCTCTTCCAGCTTCTATTGACTCACATGATGCTCAAAAAGCAACAAACTCTGCAGAAAAGCATAACCAAGAAATCATCCATGGCTACAGAAAGCCCCCAAAAGAAAGCAGTACAAAACTTGCCAGATGAAGAAACCTTTCTGAAACTATTGGAAGGTGAATACAAAAGGATTATGGATAGAGCCCTCCTAGACCTTATACAAAATGCAGCAAAGCAAAATGAAAAATTAAGCAAGCTGTTCGATCGGATGGAACACCAGTACTCTGAAATCCAGCAGATCAAAAACAAAATCAAAGACATAGAAACTTCAACTCGAAGCCAAGAAAACAGAATGGAACAAATGGAAAAGAGAATTTCTGATTTGGAAGACAGAGCTACTGACTGCAGGATCTATAAGGAGAAATCAGAAAAAAGAAACAAGAAAAATGAAGAAGCATTAAGAAACATGTGGGACTCTATTAAGAGGAACAATGTATGAGTAATTCCAGTTCCTGAACAGGGTAGGACACCTGAGAACACAGAGAGTACTGTTGCTGAGCTGCTGAAAGAAAAACTTCCCAGAAATTATGAAAGAAGAGAACATAAATATCCAAGATGCGTAGCAAGCCTTATTCAATATAGATCTCAAAAGAAAGACTCCAAGACATATTATAATCAAGCTTAACAAAATGAAACATAAGCAGAAACTTGTAAAGGCAGCAAGACTCAAAGCAAAACTAACGTTCAGAGGGAAACTCTGTAGGCTTCATCAGATTTCTCAGCAGAAAGAATGCTGGCACAGAGACAGTGGCATGACACATGTAAAGCCTTGAAGGAGAAGAACTTCCAACCAAGAATTATGTATCCTTCAAAACTATCTTTCAAATATGAAAATGAAATTAAGACATTCCCAGATAGACAGAAACTCAGAGACTTTCTAAAAACCAAACCAAAGCTACAAGAAATACTGAAAGAATCTCTTGGCTTAGAAGAACAAAACCTCTAACTTTATATTTTAGAAGCAAATACAGGACACATCACTCAGAATCCTGCTCAGTTAGGGAAGGCTCCCAAATCCACCAAAGCTATAATAGTGAAAGAAATAATACAGTGATCATATCATTAAAACTACGATTCATCATATTAACAAGAGAGGTGTGCTACAGTCATTATAGTCCTTCCAGATGAAGAGGAAGTTGATAAGAATGGTAGTAATTAAAATTGAGTTTATACATAGTTTATTAATGAGAATCATAGGGACACCTGTAAAGCACAACAAAGATCCAACATATCAAATCCAGAAATGTACTACAGTAGTCTCAACAACCACAAAATCAATGCTGAAAAAGGTGAGAAATCAGCTTACAAAGAAGAATGTGCTAGAACAGATTAATAAGAACAATAGAGAAAATATACACTCAAAAATAAACATATCACAATGGCAGCACTGAACCTATACCTATCAATAATTACACTGAATGTGAATAGGTTGAACACTATACTAAAGTGATATCAAGTGACATATTGGCTCAAAAGACATGATCCATCCATATATTGCCTATAAGAAACTCACCTTAGAATAAAAGATAGGAACAAACTGAAAATTAAAGTATGGAAGAATATACATCAAACTAACAATATACCAAAAAGAGCAAGTGTGGCAATTCTAATCTCAGATAAAATCGATTTTAATTTAAAATCCACCACATGGACAAGGATGGACACTATTTATTGCTGAAAGGTTCAGTACACAAGCAGGACTTAACAATATTAAATATTATGCACCTAATATTAGAGCACCTAAGTACATCAAAGAAACACCACACTCAAAAAAGAGATAGATCACTCCGCAATAATAGTGGCAGACTTCAAAACTCCACTCTCAATATTGGACAGATCATCTAGAAAAAAGCTCAATAAAGACACAGAAGATCTTATCACCAAAATTAACCAACTAGACCTGATTAACATATCCAGAAATTTCTATTGAACAGTGGATAACTATACTTCTTCTCCAGTGCGCATGGAACATTCTGCAGAATAGACCATGAGTTAGGACTTAAAGCAATTCTCAACAAAATCCATACCATTGAATCAATGCAAAGCATTTTCTCAGATGATAAAGCCATAAGAGTTGAAATTAATAGCAGAAAAAACATAGATAGAAAGTGGAACTCATGGAAACTGAACAACATTTTGTGCAAAAAGCACAGGTTATAGAAGAAATCAAGGGTGAAGTAAGAAAACTGATGGATTCCCATGAGAATGAAAAGACTTTCTACCAGAACCTATGGAATAAAGCCAAGGCAGTGTTCAGAGGTCAGTTTATCTCCATAAATACACACGTATGGAAGGAAGAAAGAAACCAAATCAAAGAACTAACCCTACAGCTTGAACAAGTAGAGAGAGAAAAACAGAAGAACCCCTCAAGCACCAGAAGAAAACAGATCATAAAGATTAGAACAGAACTAAATGAATTAGAGAATAGAAGAACAATTGAAAAAATTGAAAAGACCAAAAGCTGGTTTTTGGAAATGATCAACAAAATTGACATATCATTGGCTAAACTTACTAAAGAAAATCAGGAAAGGAAACAAATAACCCAAATAAGAAATGAGAGGGAAGTTGTCACAACAGATCCAAAAGAAATAAAAAATATCATAACAATAGTATGAAAGAATCTTACAAATCTGAAAACCTAGAGGAAATGGACAAATTCCTTGATTCATATCACCTATCATGTTTATCACAAGGTGAAGCAGAACAAGTTAATAAACCCATCATAAAGGGAGAGATTGAAAAAGTCATCAAACAACAACCAATGAAAAAAAAACCTGAGCTCAGATGGCTTCATCGCAGAATTCTACCAAGCTTTTAGAGAAGAGTTATCTCCAATAGTACTGAGGCTATTTCACAGTATCAAAAGGGATGGACTACTCCCAAATTCATTCTATGAAGCCAGAATAACCCTGGTACCAAAGTGAGGGAAAGACCCAACAAAAAAGGAGAACTACAGACCGATATCAGGAATCTAGATGCAAACCTTCAACAAAATTCTTGCCGATAGAATACAACAACATATCAAAAAAATCATCATGACTAAGTTGGATTCATGCCAAGGATGCAAGGCTGGTTCAGCATCAGAAAAGCAATTAATGTGATCAACCACATAAATAACACAAAAGACAAGAATCACCTGATTTTGTCTACTGACGCAGAAAACGCATTTGATAAAGTCCAACACTCATTCATGCTAAAAACTCTCAGCAAAATAGGAATAGATGACAAATTCCTTAATGCAAAAAGGGCCATTTAGACAAAGCCAACTGTCTACATCATCCTGAATGGAGAGAGACTGAAACAGTTTCCCTAGAGAACAGGAGCTAGACAAGGATGCCCACACTCACCTCTCCTATTCAACATCATACTATGAGTTCTAGCCAGAGCAATTAGACAAGATCAAGTAATAAAGGCCATCAGCATTGGCAAAGAAGGAGTAAAAATCTCCCTATTTGCAGATGATATGATTGTATACACAGAGAATCCTAAAGAATTCATAAGTAAACTACTCAAACTGATAGAAGAGTTCAGCAAAGTCTCAGGATACAAGGTAAATATTAAGGAAGTCAGTAGGATTCCTTTATGCCACAAACAAGATTATTAAGGAAGAAATCACCAAATGAATACCATTTACTATAACCCCAAGAAGATAAAGTACCTGGGAATAAATTAACCAGAGAAATAGCAGACCTTTACAAAGAGAACTATAAATTCTTACTACAAGAAACTAAGAGAGTCTTACATAAATGGAGAAACTTACCATGCTCGTGGATAGGAAGACTTAACATTGTGAAAATGTCTATTTTACCCTGATCTCCATAATCTATAAGGCACTACAAAATATCAGTAAGATAAAAATAAATCATCCAATTAAGTGTTGGGCAAAGGAGATGGACAGACACTTCTTTAAAGGGGATATCCAGGCAGCCAAAAAACACATACAGATATCCTCACGATCATTGGCTTTTAAAGAAATTCAAATTGAAACTATTGTGAGATATTATCTCACTCCAGCAACGTTGTTCATGATCCAAAAATACAAAACAACAAATGCTGGAGAGGATGTGAAGAAACTGGAACTCTCCTACACTGTTGGTGGGATTGCAATATGGTGCAACTTTTTAGGAAAGCAATCTGTCACTTCCTTAAAAAGTTGAATATAGACATACCATTTGACCCAGTAATTCCACTGCTCAGAATATATCTCACATAATCCAGGCCATTCACACCAACTGATAAATGTACACGAATGTTTATCACAGCACAGTTCACAATAGCAAAAAAATGGAATCACTCAGATGCCCACCAACAGAGGAATGGATATGTAAACTCTGGTATATATACTCAATGGAACAGTATGCAATGATAAAGGACAACGATGATTTTAGGAAACATCTCATAATTTGGTTTCAACTGGAGGACATTATGTTGAGTGAAAGTAGTCAGTGACAAAAGGACAAATATTGTATGAAACCCCTACGATAAGAATTTAAAAACAGACTCATGCATAGAAGAAAAGACCCTTTGATGTCTGCAACGGTGAGGAGGGAAGGAGGACAAGGAGGGGAGGGTCTAGATTAGATAGCTGATAGAAATTTGGTTGGGTAAAATCTGCGACAGCACATATTGGAAAGGCGATCAATGTAACTGGACTTCAACATAACATGAGTACTCCTCCAATCTCAACCCAATACTGCAAGGACAAAGTAGCTGGGGCAGGGGGCCAGGGACTATGCTGTCTGGGGAAATCAAGGCCAACTGGCACAACTAGCACTTTGCTAAGATAGTCCTCGCACGCCACATTGGTGAATAGTGTCTGGGGTCTTAAAAGCTGCCAAGCTGCCATCTGAGGGTACAGCAAATGGTCCCAGCTCAGCAGGAATGGATGATCCCCAAGGGCCAAAGTGACATGGGGGAAAGAGAATCCAGAAGACAGAGAGACTCATGTGAGTGGGTGACTACATCGACTTGTGACTGGAAGAACTGGATGGTGCCCAGCCATCACCAGTGATAGCCGTGATGGAGCTCACAAAAGCTGAGTCTTACTGGCAACACGAGAATAAAAAGGGGTGCACCCTCAGATCTGCATTAAAAGACCGCAATTGATGGTCCAGAGGCCTTGGAGTTCCTCTGGGAGCATGCACTCTGGCCAAGATGCTGCCTCTGTCCTTAAATCATAATGGAGGTCAACTCTTGCACTGGAATGGATTGGACTTGTGACACAGAGTGAGCATATCATGTGTGCACTTTATCGTTTTATGCATCTATAGGATGTTGTCCTGCTGATCTCTTATGGGAGGAAGGACAGTCGGTGGAGAGAGAGTGATTGGAGATTGTTGGGAGAATAAGACATGTATGAAGCAGAGAGGAAGAAGGGTTTGC
The DNA here is from genome assembly GCA_028571685.1 of Heterohyrax brucei. Lineage (NCBI taxonomy): Eukaryota > Metazoa > Chordata > Mammalia > Hyracoidea > Procaviidae > Heterohyrax > Heterohyrax brucei. The sequence goes on from CM053158.1 coordinate 88,893,878, forward strand.
TGTCATTGGGCAGAGGGCGCAGTGGGAGTTGCATATAGGTGGGCATGCAAATATATATTGGAATGTATATTTTCATTCAATCATAATTAAAAAAAAGGAAAAAGACGTGTCGGCATGACTTGGCTAAATGTTTTAGGGTCTTCTACAAAGCTGCAGAAAAGATACTGTGTAGAGCTGAAGTCTCATGTGAAGATCTGACCGGGGAAACAACTGCTTCTACCTGATGTGGTTGCCAGCAGAATTCAGTTTCTCAGAGGTTCGATTGAAAGTCTCAGTTTCTTGCAAGAGGATGGAGCACAGAAGTGATCATTCATCACTTCTATAATATTAAAATAATTAGAAGTAAGTGGCTAAGTAAGCCTACATTTCAGGAGAGGAGATTATACAAGAAACAGTGATCATTGTGATTGTTTTAGAATCTTCCCAACATAGAAATCTGGATTAAAAAAAAAAATTAAGCTTTTAAGAACACAGATACATAAAATGTTTCATTGTTTTTCTGAGAAGTAAAATTATCTTTGCTCAAGTATGTGCATAATCGCAGGAAACATTCTCAATCCCCAAAATTCAAATTTCTGTAAAAAAATTATTTCCAAGGACTTTGATGTTTTCATTTTAAAGGTATAAGAAGTAAATGTATTGGTCTTGAGGTCAGACAGTATGTGTGGAAGCTTTGATCATATCACTTATTAAAGATGTAGTCCCTGGAAATTATTCATCACTCACTCCTAGTTTCCTCATCTGTAATATCCCACTATGGATTATTGTAATTATTAAATTACATAACATCTGTTAATCATTGAGCACTCATAATCACAGTTTTTGTTAGGTGTTGTGAGTCAGTTTGGTCTCACAGCAAACTTATATACAGTAGAAGGCAATGTTGCCTGATCCTGCACAATCCTCACAAAACATTGCTATGCTCAAGCCCATTGCTCTACCCACTATGTCAGTCTATCTCATTGAGGGTCATCTACTTTTTTTGCTGGTCTTTTAGTTTACAAAGCAGGATGCTCTTCTCCAGGGACTGGTCCCACCTGATGACATACCCAAAGATGAAGTCTCTAAAGAGCTTCTAAGGAGCTTTCTGGCTCTACTTCATCCAAGATGTATTTGTTCACCCTTCTGGAAGTCCAAATTGTATTTAATATTCCCCACTGGAACCATAGTTCAAGGTCACCAATTCTTCTTCAGTCTTCTTTAGTCCCTGTCTAGATTTCAGTAGCATATATATATGAATGGATTGAAAATACAGTGTTTTGTATCAGGTACGCCTAAGTATTCAAAGTGACATTTTTTGCTTTTTAACACTTCGAAGGTTTTTTTTTTTTTTTTTTTTTGCAGCAGATTTGCCCAATTCAATACATTGATCTTGTGACTGCTATTTCCGTGGGCTTTGACTGTAAATTCCAGTAAAATTAAATCTTTGACATCTACAAATTCAACATCTTCTTTCTTTTTTATTTTGACTTTTTATTTTATTGTGATTAAGTAAATGTATACAATCCAAATTAACTTTGCATGCCTGACTATCTGCATCTCTTTCTTTTTTCTTTGTCCAGTGACAGCACACTCCTCCCTTTCATTCTATATTATATCCTCTTAATAATCTTTCACCTCCTCTCCACCCTCTCCTCTCCAATCCAGAAAGAGACCAGTAGGACAGCACCCTATGTATGCATAGAACCATAAAGTACACAAACCATAGGGTCATATTGTGTCACTGAGTCCAGTCAACTTTTGTCCAGAGAGTTGACTTCAGTAGTGTTTTCTGGATAAGGGCATCAGCAGGTCTAGTGAGCATGCTCCCAAGGGATCCCCCAGACCAAAAGAGCATCAATTGTGGTCTTTCAGTAGAGTCCTTGAACTGCAACCTTCTTTTCTCGTGTTGCCACAGGGACTCAACAATGTATGCCCATCACAGCTGCTTTTGGTCGTGGCCGGGCACCATCTAGCTCTTCTGGTCACATGTTGATGCAGTCTCACATTTACATGGGTCCTTGTGTCTCCTGAGCTCTTCTTTTCCTCGTAGCTTTCTTGTTCTTGGTCATCATCTGTTCCAGATAAATTGGGACCATTTGGTGTACCTTAGATGGCAATTTGCTGGCTTTGAAGACCCCATATGCCACTCAACAACATGGGTGCAGAAGATTGTCTTAGCAATAAGTTAGTTATGCCAATTAGCATCGATGTCACGAGTATCAGGCTGTTTTGACTACTGTGGCAGTATAATAGGTTCTAAGTTGGGAACTGTGAGGCCTCCCTCGGTGTTCCTCTTCTTCAGTAATGCTTTAGTTATCTGGAGTTTCTTTCCTTCCCAAACAAAGTTGGTGACTTGTTTCTCCATCTCATTAAAAAATGACACTGGAATTTGTACTGGGATTGCATTGCATATGGACATTATTTTGTATAAAAATAGACATTTTCACAGTGTTAAATTTTCCTATCCATGAATAGGGCAGGTTTCTCAATTTATATAAGTCTCTTTTGGTTTCTCGTAGTAAAGTCTTGTAGTTCTCTTTGTATAGGTCCCTTGGTGACTTATTTATCCATCTCATTAAAAAGTGACACTGGAATTTGTATTGGGATTGCATTGCATATGGACATGACTTTGTATAAAAATAGACATTTTCAGTGTTAAGTCTTCCTATCCATGAATAGGGTAGGTTTCTCAATTTATGTAAGTCTCTTTTGGTTTCTCGCAATAAAGTCTTGTAGTTCTCTTTGTATAGGTCTCTTATTTCTCTAGTTAGATTTGTTCCTAGATATTTTATCTTCCTAGGAGCTGTAGTAAATGGTACTGATTTAGTGATTTCTTCTTTGATAAACTCTTTGATGTTATAAAGGAATCCTATGGATTTACTTATGTTTATATTATATCCTGATACTTTGCTGAACTCTTCTAGTAGTTACAGTAGTTTACTTATGGATTCTTTAGGATTCTCTGTGTATATAATCATATTATCTGCAACTAGAGGGATTTTTACTTCTTCTTTGCTGATGAAGGTGCTCTTTATTTCTTTGTCTTGTCTGATTGCTCTTAGCTATAACCTCTAGTACAATGTTGAATAGAACTGGTGAGAGGGGGCATCCTTGTCTAGTTCCTGTTATCAAGGAGAATTCATTCAGCTTCTCTTCTTTCAGTATCAAGTAGGCAGTTCACTTTGTATAGATGCCCTTATAATGCTGAGGAACTTACCCCCATTCCGAATTTGCTGACAGTTTTTGGCATGAAGGGGTGTTGGACTTTGTCAAATGCCTTTTTTGTATCAATTGACAAAATCAGGTTATTCTTGTCTTTTGTGTTATTTATGTGGTCAATCACATTAATTCTTTTTCTGATGTTGAACCAGCCTTGCATCTCTGGTATGAGTCTATTTTGGTCATAGTGATCTTTTTTTTTTTTTTTAAATATATGCTGTTGAATTCTATCACCTAGGATTTTGTTGAAGATTTTTGTATCTAGATTCATGAATGATATTGGTTATTTACTTTCTTTTTTTTTTGTGGGATCTTTCCCTGACATTGGTATCACGGTAATGCTGGCTTCCTAGAATGAATTTGAGAGTATTTCATCTCTTTCTATGCTGTGAAATAGTCTCAGCAGTATTGGAGTTAACTGTTCTGAAAAAAGCTTGGTAGAATTCTCTGGCGAAGCCCTGAAAGCCGGGACATTTTTTTTGATTGGTTGTTTTTAATGACTTTTTCAATCTCTTCCTTTGTGATGGGTTTATTAAGTTATTCTACTTCTCCTTATGATAACTTTGGCAGGGGATATGAATCTAGAAATTTGTCCATTTTCTCTTAAGTTTTCAAATCTGTTAGAGTGTAATCTTTCATAGTGTTCTGTGAAGATACTTTTAATTTCATTTGTTTCTGTTGTGACGTCTCCCATCTCATTTTTTCTTTGGTTTATTTGTTTCCTCTCCTGTTTTTCTTTTAAGTTTAGCCAGTGGTTCATCAATTTTGTTGATTGTTTCAAAGAAGCAGCTTCTGGTTTTGTTAAGCTTTCCAATTGTTCATCTGTTCTCTAATTCATTTAGTTCTGTTCTAATCTTTATGATCTATTTTCTTCTGGTGCCTGAGGGATTCCTTTTTGCTCTCTTCAACGTGTTCAAACTGTAGGGTTAATTCTTTGATTTAGGCCCATTCTTCATTCCAGATGTGTGCATTTTAAGAGAGGAATCAACCTCTGAAAACTGCTTTTCCTGTATCCTATAGGTTTTGGTAGGATATGCTTTCATTCTCATTTGATTCCATAAAATTCTTTATTTTGCCCTTCATTTCTTTTGTAACTCATGGAATATTGAGCAATGTGTTGTTCAGTTTCCAGTGGTACAAATTTCTACCTGTTTTCTCTGCTATTGGTTTCAACTTTTATGGCTTTATAGTCTGAGAAGATGCTTTACAATAATTCAATGGTTTCAATTTTTTTGGAGACTTGTTTGTGTCCTAACCCATGGGCTATTATGGATAACTTCCCATGTATATTGGAGAAGATGTACTTATCTTTTGATGGGTAAAAAGTTCTGCATCCATGAGGTCTAGTTGGTTAATTATCACAGTGAAATCTTCTGTATGTTATGTATTTGCCCTGAGCACTTTCTGGATGGTCTTCTCATTCCTGAAAGTGGAGTGTTGATGTCTCCAACTGTTACTATGGAGTGATCCATCTCATTTTTCAATATTGTCAGTGTTTGATCAACGTATTTAGATACTCTAGTATTAGGTGCACAAATGTTTAATATTGTCATGTCCTGCTTATGTATTGAAACTTTCAGAAATAGTAACCATCCTTGTCCACGATGGTGGATTTTATGTTCGAGTTGGTTTATCTGCTCTTTTTTGTGTGTTGTTGACTTGGTATGCATTTTTTCATCTTTTAATTTTCAGCTTGTTCATATCTTTAAGTCTAAGGTGTGTTTCTTGTAAGCAACATATAGACAGAGCATGTCGTTTGATCCAGTATATCACTCACTGTCTCTTTATTGGAGCATGTAGTCAGTTTATATACAGTGTAATTATTCTGAGACATGTGTTTAGTGTTGTTGTTGTGATACCTTTATTTTTGTGCTATTGATGTTTTTTATATCGCTCTTAATATTCTGTTCTGGGTCATTCTTCTTTATGGGTTGACTTCATCTTTTTCAGTGTTGTTTTTCTGTTTGTTGAGACTCCTGTATTACATTTCTTGCTTTAATATGTCACATCATTATTTTGCTTTGCAGCTGGCCTTATGATCCCCCTTACTATTCTAAGTTTAAATGAGACTTTAACTTCTGAATATCTATTTAATTTCCCCTCCATTTGAAAGGTTTATAACTACTGTAATAAATCTCTCTTCTTAGTGTGATGATGTCATAGTTTTTGTGCTAGAGTCACTGGTCCTCTTCTTTTAATATTGTAGCTTTGATTGAGCTTTGGAACTTCCCTAACTAAGTAGGATACTGGAGGCTGTGTCCTGCATTGCCTTCTTAAGGATATATGCAATGTTTTTGCTTTTCTAAGCAAAGAGCTTCTTTAAGTATTTCTTGTAGTTTTAATTTGGTTTTTACAAAATCTCTAAGCTTTTGTTTATCTGCAAATGTCTTAATTTGATCTTCAAATCTGAGAGACAATTTTGCAGGATATATAATTCTTGGTTGAAAGTTTTCCTCCTTCAGGGCTTTGAATGTATTATCCCACTGTCTTCTTGCCAACATCATTTCTGTCAAGAAGTCAGACAAAAGCCTACATGGCTTCCCTCTGAATATTAACTTCACTTTAAGCCTCGCTACCTTTAAGAGATTTTGTTTATGTTTCATTTTATTAAGCTTTATTATACTATGTTTTGGTGTCTGGTTTTTGTGGTGTTTGGAAATGTATGTTCTTGTCTTTCATAATTTCAGGGAAGATTTCTGTCAGTAACTCTGCAACAATAGTGTCGGTGTTTTCAGCTATCTCTCCCTGTTCAGGAACTGCAACTATTTGTAGGTTATTCCTCTTAATACAGTCCCATATGTTTCTTAATTCTTTTTCATTTTTCTTATTTCTTTTCTCTGATTTCTCCCTATAAATGCCAGTGTCAGTCTGTCTTCAAGCTTACTAACTCTGGCTTGAATTTCCTCAATTCTGCTCTTTTGGCTTTGGATTGAATTGTCTAATTCTGTAATTTTATTATTGATCTGCTGGATTTCAGATCACTGGTGTTCCATCAGTTTAAACAGCTTGCTTAATTTTTTATACTTTGTTCTGCTGCATTTTGTTTAATTTCTAGGATTGCTTAATACAATATTCTTTTGTACTCAACCTCCGAAAGTTTCATAAAAGCTTCTTCATATGGGAAGTTTTTTAATTTTTAATTTTGGGAGTTTTCCAGAGCTATGGTGGACTGTGTCTTAAATTGGTTAGCCATTGATTGTTACCTTCAAGCCATCTAGAATCTGTTCGAGTTCTCTGGTGTTACCTAAACAGGAGCTGAGGTGTTCTTCTAAAAGGAGAGCTGGCCCTCAGATGCCTCTGTATAGTCTAGTCACTGGCTCCAGTTGGACTCTCTGAGGTGATAGGCTCTGCTTCCTAGTTGGCAAAGACAGCACACTACTTACGGAGTTACTGGGGGGCCAATGGCTGATGGTATGATGTGGATCAGTGAAAGGTGGAGGAGATGCTGCCTGGCCACTCAGCAGTCAGTTCTCCAGGTGTTCTATTTTAAAAAAGGCAGTTTACTGCTAAGCCAGGAGCTGTCCAACAGCTGCCTAAATCAGTCGGCCCTCATGTGTGGAGGCCCCACCTTCCAGCTGACAACCAAAACTCCTCATAGGCCTTCCCCAGATGCTATGACATGGTTCACAGTAAGGAGGGGTTGTGGCCTTGCTGCCATCCTATGCAGCCCACACCCGTAACTCTAAGCGTCACTGTTCTAAAACTCCCAAAATTAAAAATTTTTCTGTTGTAAAAGTACTTTCTAGACAGGCATGGCTGCTCTGTGTAAGAATTAGCCCCTGGTAATTCCTCTGGGTGGATGAATCTGCCTCCTATCTAAAAAAGATGATGTCCCACTAGAGCTGCCACACCTGCTTTCAAACAGCAGAATCTATGGTGCAACTCAGAAAAGAGAGAATGGAGGGTCAGTGGTGCCCTCAGTCAGCATCCAGGTTCTCAGTATGTGGTTATCCGAAGCACAGCCTCTCTGCTGTGCTATACGTTGTTTACTTACACACTGCAGTTCAGCATATTAGTGAGTTCATGCTCAGCTCCTGCCTCCAGATCATAAAGAAGGTGTCAGTACCTGCAGTCCTCACAAACAGTGAGTCAGCAGAGGCAGGACCCAGCATGCCGCTGCCTTGTAGTTTCCCGTTAACAGCTACTAGTCCAATCTGAAAATGCTATGCTGGATCCTTGGGCTCCCCAGATGTCCATGCTGCTCCATTCAATTATTCAATTATTATTCCAGGCCTTAGGTTTCAGAGGGAATTGAGGAGATGTGTGTTTAGTCATCCATCTTGGATCTCCCCCCCAATATCTTCTAATAGGTGCTATTAGCATATTATTAATAGCAGTGGTGTAATTATTAATGTTAATACTATTAATTCAGTGTTAATATTAGTCCTCCAGAGATAAGGATTTATGATATATTTCTCACTATTGATTAAGTGATGGCAGCGAATATGGAATTATTTGACTTTTCTCAATTTCTGAACCTTAATACTCCTTCTGCTTTTCATGCTTACTGTCACTCTAACATTTAACCTGAAGGTGAATAGCTGTATATTACATTTTATATTTTTGAATTCTGAATTAGTAATAATATGCAAGTGATGCTTTTTGTTAATGGAGCCCATCATGTTCCATTTTATTAGCTAAAACTGTTAGCTGAGAGTGGACGAGAATAAACTTCTCGACCTCCAAGCAATCTGTGCCATTTTTCATGACTGAGTCCAGCCCATCTCCATCTTATGGTATTCATAATTACTCCATTCTCATTGTTTTCCTTTCTTTATAAATTGTAAATATACTCATAGACTCTTCCATACAACCTAATATCTAAAAATATAACAAATTGTTCTTCTACAAATAAAGGATAAATTCTTTGCAAGTATATTCATGGTTATTATACATTTATAATTTTCCCCATTATTTAGCATAAGTATAATACAAACAGATAATTAAAAGTATTTTCTGGGAGAGGGGCCAAGATGGTGGAGTTGTCAGAGGCTTCCAGTGTTCCCAGTAACAACAAAGACCCAAAAGAACAAGTTAATTGATTACAAATGACAATCTAGAGGCATTAATCATCAAAGAGAAATTTGAGAAGCCAGACTGAGTGACAAGGAAGTGAAAGTAGGTCCAGAAATACCTAGGACTGATCAGACTCAACCTCCTGGAAATTGACTATAGCCAGCTTCACTCATGGAGCAGTGGTGCTTGAAGGGCAGCCTGCTCAGCAAGAGAGACTGAGGAAAGAGTATACTCAAGCCTCCAGTTAAAAGTGTCACTAAATCATCAAAAGCTAAGTGGCTTGTGTTTACCTACCACCACAGATGTAAATCTTTCCTTTGGGATAAACTTCTCTGCCTTTTCCCAGCACTCCCCTTCATTTGTCTCCACTGCACCTGGCTCTCCATGACTTGGAGAGAGAACAAACTGAGGGAAGGAAGTGATATCTCACCACTCCCCACCTAGAAGTTCAGGGAAGAAATAATTCCTTCACCTGTAATCAACATAAGAGAATGCACCATCCTCACAGACACTCAAGGATGGCTGTTAGCACCCTGTGTTTCTCAGAAACTGCAGTCAGATATTTATGCCTGCACAAATCACCCTGAACATCTGGGACAGTGGGGAGAGACTGTATCATAGACTTGTTGAATGAATACCTGGACACCTAAGCTGAATCCATACAAGAAAAATAAACAGACTCTTGCCCTTGAAAGTTTAGTAACAGCTCTAACCAGCTGGTGACAGGACGTTAGAGCTTCAAATGTGCCAATAACCGAACCAGCACACACGACCAGCCTATTTGAACATTTCAAAACAAAGCAAGAGGCTATAATATAGGAAACAAACAAAAGTAAATAAATAAGTTCAACAATTTCCAGATGGCTCAGAGACAAGAGTCCATATCAAATCACTTAAAAAGGCAGACCATAATAGCTTCTGAAAACAAAGCATCAGGGATTTTTCCAGATGAAAAGCAAGTCCTAGAATTATCAGAGATAGAATACAAAATGGTAGTACAACTCTTTAAAAGATCCAAGAAGGAAACGAGGCAAAATCCAGAAGGGCTATTGTGGATTGAATTGTGTCCCCTCAAAAATGTGTGTGTGGATTTGACTTGGCCATGAGTCCCAGTATAGTGTCATACCTCCCATGTGCTGTGAATCCTGTCTCTGTGATAACTGATGATGGACAATGGGCAACAGTTGGGCTACTGAGGCAGGGCTGAAGCTGTGAGCTTGTGAGATAAAAGGGAGAGAAGTGAGCAGAGGAAAGTGGGAATCTCACACCACCAAGAAAGCATGACTGAAAGCACAGCATATCCTTTAGACCTGAGGTTCCTATGCTGAGATGCTGTCCTTGAATTTGGACTCAACCTACTGGACTGTGATAAGTTGTCTTACTGCGTGAACTTGTAATTTGCTAACTGAATGGACCTATAACTCATGAACTGATTTGTGGCTTACCAGACTGTGGCAATAAAATTTCTCTTTATGAAACCTTCCACTCACAGTATTTTCTGTTGGAGCAGTACCAAGTGACTCAGACAACGGCATAATGAGAAACTGAATAGACTACAAGAAAGCATAGAGTCACAGGAATTAGAAATTCAGAAAATTAATAAAATTACATAATTAGACTGAACTAGGTAGAAATAATCTATAGTGTTTCTATCAATAGAAATAATCTACAAACGATTGGAGTACTGGAATTGGGGTGGGGAGGGTCAAATGACAGAAAGCACAGAACAAACACTGTAAGACTTGCTGACAGAAAACCTCCCTGATAGCATGAAAGATGAGAAGATATCTATCCAAAACACTCATGGAAATCTACCTAAGATAGTTCCCAAAAGAAAGACTCCAAGGCGTATTATAATTGAACTTGTTAAAACTAAAGACAAAGTGATAATGTTAAAACTGGTTAGGAATAAATGAAAAATAATCAATAAATGAGAGTCAATAACACTAAGCTCAGACTACTCAGGAGAAACCATGCGGGTAAGAAGGCAGTGGGATGACACATAGAGAGCCATGAAGGGAGGGGGTGAATAAAAAAAAAAAAACTAGCAAAGAATTACATAACTGTCTGTTACATATGATAGGAAAATTATGACATTTCCAGATAAACAGAAGTTTAGGGAATATGCAAAAATCACAAAAATTATAAGAAATACTAAAGGGAGTCCTTTGGTTAGAAAATGAATGATATCAGATTAAAAACTAAAGATTACAATGTAGAACAAAACAAAACAAAGCCACTGTTGTCAAGTTGACTCCTGCTCATGGCAAACCTATAGAGTAGAACTGCTCCACAGAGTTTTCAAGGAGTGCCTGGCAGACTTGAGATACCGACATTTTGGTTGGCAGATACAGCACTTAACCAAAATGCCACCAGGGTTTCCAAGTATAGAACAGAGCAACAGGATATCAACGTAAATATGAAAATTACAAAAATAAATCAAAAGCAAACAACTGAAAATAGAGAAACAGAAATGTCATTATGTAAACATTATAACAAAAAAGACAGACTTAAGAGAAAATTAGTCATAGATCTTTCACATAGAAAGGAAGTCAGGGTTATATAAAGATAGGTTAAGTTTAGAAAAATAGGGGTGAATATTAAGGCAACCACAAAGGAAATTATTAATTCCATGTATCAAAATAAAATAAAAATATGAAATGCCAGCAAATACAAAACTGCTAACATTGAAAAAGATGAAAACACATCAAAAAACACTCAGCACAGAAAATGACGTGGAACAGAGGAATTATCTACAACACACATGACAGCACTAAACTTATATCTATCAATAATTATGCTGAATTTAAATGGGTTAAATGTACTGATAAAAAGATCAAGAGTGGTAGAGTGAACTAAAAATCCATTCTATGTGATGCCTACTGGGAGATACATCTAACATTAAAAGACACAAACTAACCAAAACTCAAAGAATGGAAATACATATATTTCAAGCCAGCAGCATTCAAACAAGAGACGGGAGTAGCAATATTAATCTCTGGTAAAATAGGTTTTAAAGTCTACCACACTGAATAAGGAAGGATACTATATGATGATTAAAAGGTTAATATTCCCAGAGGATGTAATCGTAATAAATATCTACACACTCAACAACAGAGCTTTAACATATGTAAAACAAACTCTATCTACAATGAAAACTGAAATAGATATTTTCAAAGTAGGAGACTTCAACACACAAATTTCAGTGAAAAAAGCTGAATAAAGACATGAAAGATGTAAATGCCACGATCAACCAACTTGACCTATATACAAACATATACATAAGACTTCACCCAGTAGCAGCCTAGTACACTTTCTTTTCTAATTCAAATAGAACATTCTCCAGAGGTGTTCACATTTTAGGCAACAAAGCAATCTTTAACAAAATTCAAAGCACTGAAATATTACAAAGCATCTTTGCAGACAAGAAAGCCATGAAAGCAGAAATCAATAACAGAAAAAGGAAGTACAAATCAGAGACATGGGAGTGAACAACACCTTGCTCAAAAACTACTGTGTGATAGACAAAATCACGAATGGCACAAAGAAACAGGAAAGGGACCAAATCAAAGTATAAACCCTACAACTGGAATAAGTAGAAAGACAGCAGCAAACGAACCTATCAGGCAAGAAAATAATACAAATCAGAGGAGAACTGAATGAATTAGACATTAGAAAAACAGTGGAAAGAGTTAACAAGATCAAAAGCTGATTCTCTGAAAAGCTCAACAAAATCGATATATTATTGGCCAAATTAGCAAAAGAAAAACAGGCAAAGAAGAAAATCAACCACATAAGAATTGAGACAGTCCATATCACAACAGATACAACTGAAATAATAAAAAAATAATAATAACAGGATACTATGAAAAATTATACTCTAGTGAATTAGAAAACCTACAAGAAATGGACAAAATTTTACAAACACACTACCTTCCTAAACTAACCCAAATAGAGGTAGAACAACTCAATAAACCCATCACAGAAAAAAAAGAGACAGACAGGTTGAAAAGGTAATTAAAAACTAATAACAACAACAAACATCCCTGGCCCTGACAGCTTCACTAGAGAATTCCATCAAACTTTTAGAGAATGATTATTACACCAGTATTACTACAGGTATTTCAGAGCATAGAGAAGGATGGATTACTCCTGAATTCATTCTATGAAACTAGCGTAACATTGATGCCTAAAACAGGTAAAGATACAACAGTAAACGGTGTTTGATTACAGAGCAATATCTCTCATGAACGTAGATGGAAAAATCCTCAACAAAATTCTAGCCAATGGAATTTAACAGCATATCAAAAAAGTAACTCACCATGACCAAATGGGATTCATATGGGGGATGTGGAGATGGTTCACCAGTAGGAAAAGAATAGATGTAATCAACTATATAAATAAAATGAAAGATAAGAGCCACTTAATTTTATCAACTGATGCAGAGAAGGCATTTGATAAAGCCCAACACATATTCATGTTAAAAACCCACAGCAACATAGGAATAGGAGGGAAATTCCTCAGCATATAAAAGGCACTTGGCTTGGCTTTGGCATAGAAAGACAACAGACAACATCATCCCAAATAGAGAGAATCTGAAAATATTCCCCTGAGAACAGAAACCAGATAAAGATGCCCTCTGTTATCATGTTTATTCAATATTGTGCTGGAGTTTCTAGCCAGAGCAATCAGGTAAGATAAAGAAATAAACCCCAAACAAAAAACCAAACCACTGTCACTGAGTTGATTCTGAGTCACAGTGACGCTATAAAGGCCATCTCAATCTATAAGGAAGTAATGAAAACACCTCTATTTGCAGGTTGTATGATCTTATACACAAAAAACCCTAAAGAATACACAAATGCACATGCACTCACGCGGGCGCACACACACACACAAAAAAAACTACTGAAACTAATCAAATGTTCAACAAAGAATCAGGATATAAGAAAAAATGTATAAAAATCCGCTGAATTCCTTTACACCAACAAAGAGAATATCAAAGAGGAAATCATCTAATAATATGATGTACAGTAGTCCTTAAGAAGATAAAATACTTAGGAATAAATCTAACCAGAGACATAAAAAGATCTCTACAAGAAAATTATAAGACACTAATGAGGAAACCAAAGTGGAGAAACCAACCCTGTTCATGGATAGGAAGACTCAACTCTGTGAAAATGTCCATTCTACCTGAAGCAATTTATAGATACCATGCAATCCCAGTATAAATTCCGGTGACATTTTTTAATGAGACGGAGAAACAAATTACCAACTTTGGGAAGGGAAGAAACTCTAGACAAGTGAAGCACTACTGAAGAAGAGGAACACAGTGGGAGGCCTCATAGTTTCCAACTTAGAACTTATTATACTGCAACAGAGGTAAAAACAGCCTGGTACCCACACAAAAAGAGACATACAGACCAATGGAACAGAGTTGAGACCCCAGATATGCCACCATCCTCTAATGATCACCTGATACTCAACAAGGGCCCTAAGGTTGCAAACTGGGGGGGGGGAAACCCCACATCTGTTTAACAAATGCTATTGGGAAAACTGGATATCCATCTGCAAAAAACTGAAATAAGACCCACATCTCACACCTTACACATAAACTACCTCAAATTGGATCAAAAACCTAAATATCAAACCTAAAACGATAAAGATCATGCAAGAAACAATAAGGTCAACAATGGAAGCTTTAATACACAGTTTACACAGACTTCAAAAGCTGACAAAGCATGATCAACATAAGAAAAATAGGTAAATGAGGACTACTAGGAGTCAAACATTTTTGCTCATCCGAAGACTTCATCAAAAGAATTGAAACACCACCTATAAAACGGGAAAAAACTATTTGGCATCTACATGTTGGACTAACATCTGATCTCTGTATTCTACAAGGTACTGCAAAATATCAACAAGAAAAACACAAATAACCTAATTAATAGGCAAAGGAGATAGACAGACACTTCACTAGGGAGGACATCCTGGTAGCCATAAGACACATGAGGAAATGTTTTTGATCAATAGCTTTTGAAAGAATCCAAATCAAGACTACAGTGAGATACCGTCTCTTCCCACCAAGCCCACCAAGATCTGCCATGATCCAAAAAATGTAAAACAACAAATACTGGAGAGGCTGTGGAGAGATTGGAATTCTACATTGTTGGTGGGAACTGCAAAATGGCACAACCTCTTTGGAAAGCAATCTGACACTTCCTTAAAAAGCTGGAAATAGGTATACTGTTTGATCCAGCAATCCCACTGTTTGGAACATATGCTACAGAATCAAGCACAGTCACACAAACAGATACATGCACATGAATGTTTATTGCAGGACAGTCCACAATAGCTAAAACCTGGAATTAACCCAGATGCGCAGCAACAGGTAAATAGATTTCAAAAACTATGGTGCATATATTCAATGAAGCAGTATGCAATAATGAAGAATAATGATGATTTTAGGAAGCATCTCATAACCTAGTTTCAACTGGAAGATATTATACTGAGTGAAATCAATCAGCAGCACAAGGACAAATATTGTGTGAGATGCCTACTATAAGGACTTTAAAACAGACTCATGTACAGAAGAAAAGACTCTTTGATGGCTGCAATGGATGGGAGGGGGGAAAGGGCTGACTATAGATTAGGTAGTTGATAGCAATTGGGTTGGGTGAAAACAGTGACAGTGCTCAGTAGAAAGAAGATTGATTTAACTGGACTTCAACATAAATCAAAAACTCTTCTAATCTTAATCCAATATTGCAAAGACAGAGCAGAAGGGGTGAGTGTCTGAGGACTATGTTCTTAAGGGACGTCAAGGCCAATTGGCATAACTAGCCTATTATTAAGAGAGTCTTCTCCACCCCATAATGGCGAGTGGCATCAGGGGTCTTAAAAGCTAGCAACCTGCCATCTGAGGTATACCAAGTGGTCCCAACTCAGCCAGAATAGATGATCACCAAGGACAAGAAAGACATAAGGTGAAAAGAGCCCTGAAGACAAAAGGACCCATGTGAATGGATGATTGTATCAACATATGACGAGAAGAACCAAATAGTGGCTGGCTACCACCACAGACAGCTGTGATGGGGCACACAATGTTGAGTACTAGTGGCAACACACAAAAAAGAGTGGTGCACCTCAAGAACTCCTCTAAAAACCACAATTGATGATCTGAAGGCCTGGGGGTTCCCCTGTGAGTGTGGTCCCTAGATCTGTGGCTCCTGCTGACCAGAAAACATTACTGAGGTCAACTGTTCATATTGGAATCAGTCGGACTCAGGGACACAGTGTGACCATATAGTGTGCATACTTTATGGTTCTATGAATCTATAATATGCTTTCTTACTGGCCTGTTACTAGAAAGGAGAGGAGAGAGTGGAAAGGTGAGGACAAGAGATTGTTAAGAGGATATGACTTGTATAGAAAGGAAGCGAGTGCTGTCACTGGGCAAGGAGAGCAGTAAGAGCTGCAGATAGGCGGGCACACAAATTTAATTTGGATTGTATACTTTCATTCAATCACAATTAAAAAATGAAAACAAACAAAAACCCTACACTATGCAGAAGACACAACCGTCCTTGCTTGCTGGAAGTGAAGAGGATTTGAAACACTTACCAATGAAAATCAAAGACCACAGTCTTCACTATGCATTGCACATCAACGTCAAGAAAACAAAAATTCTCACAACTGGACCGGTAAGCTCCATGGTGATAAATGGATAAAAGACTGAGGTTGTCTAGGATTTCATTTTATTTGGTTCCACAGTTAGTGCCCATGGAAGCAGCAGCCAGTAAATCAAAAGACACATTGCTTTGGGAAAATCTGCTGCAAAAGACATCTTCAAAGTATTGAAAGTAAAGACATCACTTTGAACACTAAGGTGTGCCTGCACCATAAACATGTGAAAGCTGAACAATGAATAAGGAACACAGAATTGATGACTTTGGATTGTGGTATTGGAGAAAAATTCTGAATGTACCATGGACTGCCAAAAAATAAACAGATCTGTTCTGGAAGAAGTACAACAAGAGTGCTCTTTGGAAGTAAAGATAGCAAGTAAGTGTCTCATGTACTTTGGACATATTCCAGGAGGGACTAATGCTTAGAGATGGATATCATACTTGGTAGAGTGGAGGGTCATTGAAGAAGAGGAAGATTTGCGACATGATGGATTGACACAGTGGCTGCAATGATAGGCTTAAGCATAAGAATGATTGTGACCATTGTGTAGGACGTGGCAGTGTTTCCTTTTGTTATGCTTCAGGTCACTATAAGACAGAAATGCCTCAGCAGCATCTAACAGCAACATCTTTTAAAGAATTTGGAAACTAATTCCTGATCGGTTTGAAATGGTATGAACAACGCAGTAGACTGAATATTCTGTTGATCATGCTTTCATAAGTAAATAATAAACTTAGACAAATTGTCTCTATTTTCATGTCAAAATCTGGGCCTTACAACCCTACTCAGACAAATGCCAATTAACCAAAATTGGGATACTTAGCCTCTGTCCGTAACTAAGTCAATTAATTATTCAGTAAATTAAAGAATTAAAATTGGTCCTCCTCCAAAAATGCGCCCTTTAGATTTATGCATGTTCATGAAATTTGTTTCATGAAAGGGAAATGGTTTTCTTTTTTTTTTTTTTTGCTTTGAATTATATAAACAGAATCCTAGTGGTTACATCCTTTTTCAGATGAAAAAATAAAAATAAACTTTTTTAGTTGTTTGCATATGCTTGATTTTGGTGTTGAATTTATTAGAAAAATGAGTGAGGGAGAAATTTGTGTTGGTAACAGCAGCTGTGAAAGATAACTGAATTATTTGCCTATGTCTTAGAATGATTAAAAATGTCAACTTTAATGTTGCATTAATGTTGTACTTAAACTGAACTCTTTCTAAATGGTAATCATAGCATCACGTGGAGTGTCATCTTCAGGAACAAAGGGGTGATTTGGAATTTAAAAGCATCTGTCTTTGGCAGGCTGCACAATGCTTTTCTAGTATAAGTTGTATTTCTCTTTTAATCTCCAGATTAACATGTCGTCTACTGCAAACTGAGCATGAATTCCAAAGTTTTGTTGAAATAAGCACTATTTTCACTGCTCATTTTATGACTGCAAGGAAAATATGGAAAGAAAACAATGACAAATAGCCTTTTGCCAAGTTGCTCCTCCTGCTGGGATGAATCACAATTTAGGAGACTCTGGGTGCAGTTTCTGCCACAACATTCAACCTCTTGCGCTTCAAAAGGAAACTGACTTTCTAGACATTGTTGTCAGACATACAAGTTGATAAGAAGGGACATAGCTTGTTGAGCTCGATCAACAAATACGTCTTTGGTCGTATGAGACTGAAAACATTTCGAACTTAAGTGAGCATCTGGAACAGATAACCCCTGCCAACCAGGTTCCCATAAACCAAACAATAATAATAAAACAAGATTTGATTTAAAATTGTTACTTATGTCCATTCTTTAAAAATCAGTTAAATATGTTAAATTCCCTGACAGAAATATTTCTGACTCTTGAATGAAGACATGTGGTATCATAGTGACAGAATTCTGGCTCCTAAAGGACAATGAATCAGTGCATATTTTTAAAAATTGAATTTTATTTCACCCAGGCTCAACCTCTGGTCTTTTATTAGGGTGCTGTTTAATAGTTCTTCATGTTATGAAACAGCTCCACAGTCTACTGAGATTTGATTATTTCCATTAGTGTGTTCATCACTATTGTGAATGAAAGGAATAAAACCCAGAGTCCCTGACCTGAAGTTGCTTATTATACTATTGGTGAGTTGAGACTTTCTATCACTTATTTTGAATTATTTTTTCCTACATCAACTTCATCCTTTTAAAACTTCTATTTCCTTGCTTAATGGGTAGTATGGAAAAAATAGTCTCAAAACACCACTGCTATGTTCTGAAATCCAACCCTTTCCATCCTCAGTAGGCTGGTGTTTGCTATGCTGTGCTATTTTAACACAGGCCACAAATGCTTTATGAATTCACAAATGGAGGAGAAAATTGAAATACAGAAAACAGAAAATCTCTAAAGTTTATGAAAGTCTTGAGTAAAAGAAAGATAGGAATTTATGCCGTCAATTACATCAACATCATTTTACAATGTAGACACTGAAGTTCACAGAGGGTAAACATTTACTCCAGATCACCTGTGGCATCAACAGCAGGCCCAGAGCTAACCAGCCAGATCTCTACCTGCCAGTGCAATATTCTTCTTACCACCCCCCCAACAATATATATATATATATATATAGATAGATAGATTATCACATGCTGAAGTTAATAAAAAGTTGGTCTCTTACTCAGAGACACATATGCCAAGCCAAGTGGCGTTGAGTCGGGTATGAGGTCTAGGAACTCATCCTGGAAAAGTGCTACATACCTCATTGCTGAATATCACTATGGTCACCTTTTGAGTGCTCCCCTTGGGAAGTTATGCACTGGCGACAGTGACTAATCCACCCTTCAAAGAAATTTTGCAACTACTTTCCTGGAATGGCCCTCAGAGCTGTTCTCGTATTACTCTTGATGAGCTGAACGTCATCAAAATGCCTTGCTTTCAATATTTCCTTTATCTTTGGGTAAAGAAAAAAGTCATTGGGGGCCAGATCAGGTGAGTAGGGAGGTTGTTCCAATACAGTTATTTGTTCACTTGCTAAAAACTTCCTCACAGATAACTATACAATAAAGTTGCAAACTTGCCACCATACACAATGGCAATTCCAGAAAGAGTTCCAAGGTCGACTAGGCACTGGACATTCATGCATAGCTTCAAAAGGGAGTGTATCAAAGATGGCTCTAGTGACATTCAAGCAACAAGGTATGTAGCACTTAGAACAATAAAGTTGGTGGACTTAATTTGTGGGACCTCGTATATATCCTGTACCACTTTATTAAACGTTCCTCTGTTAAACTGAGCCAGCTACATTATTAGACATCACGGTGTGAGCAAAAACATTTTTTTTCATGGAAAGGTTCTAGTAGGTTAGATGAACCAAGGAGTAAAATGAAATGCCAGTTCTCCACTTAAACATCAAACCTTAGCCAAGTGGCCTTCTCCCACCTCAACATCAGACACCGTGCTGTTTTAATGATAGGTGCTCAGTAACTAGTAACTACAAATTAAGTGTAGTTCAGTTAGCCACGTGCTTCAGCAAAACAGCAACTTCAAGCAAACTGCTCTACCTTCTGCCATTTTCTTTGATTTTCCGAGTGATTTGCTGGAATTGATCCTAAAGCCAGTAATCAGTATTCAAAATCAAAGTCCCTTAGATTTTCTCAGGATAAAATCAAAATCTACCATCTCTGAGGGCAAAGATATCACTTATTGGGAATGAAAATATGGAGTGAAAGAGCTTTCATGAATTTCCAGAAATTGTGAAATAACTGGAGGTAAAGTGAGGATTAACCTGATAGCATTTGTTTACTTAGATCTGATTTCTTTACTTAAATCAAGTCAGCTGTATTGGGAAACAGGCTGCAGTATCTACCCTTATCCAGGCACCACTGAGAAGACTTTCAGTAAATATATATCAATTAATATATCGATTGAAAATATAGTACACCATCACTCATCACGATAATTTGAATATTATGGTGTCTAAGGTTTAAGCATATCACTTACAAACATTTCACTACTTTTCAAATGTTTGTTTTCCTTCTTCGTTTTCATTCTTTCTGTGACCACCCAAACTCTTTGCTTTTAAAAGTGTGGCTACGTAGACAGTGAACTCACTGGCCGATGGGTGGGCGGACGGTACGCAGACCAGATCCAACTCATGGCGACCTTATAATCAGTAAAACAGGGCCTAATCCTGTGTCATCCTCACAACTGCTAGCGTGTTGAAGGCTGTTATTTTGCTATTGTGGAAATCTATCTCACTAAGGGCCTCCTTGCTCTTGCTGGCCCTCTATTTTAGTAAACATGATGTCCTCTTCCAGTGATTGCTCTCCTGATGATGTGTCCAAAACAAGCAAGTCCAACCCATACAGTGTTCAGTTGTGATCTTTAGGTTTTCAATAACAAATTTTCAGGAGTAGATCATCAGGTCTTTCTTGGTAGTCTGTGTTAGTCTGGAAGCTCTTCTGAAACCTGTTCCTCGCAAGTAAGCCAGACGGTATTTAAAATATTGTTGGCATATCATTCAACATCATAGCAACAAGAAAGCCACCACAGTATGACACACTGAAATATAGGAGGTAGAATAATGAGGATACCAAAAACCAACACCCCTACAGTTGAGTAAATTCTAGCTCATAGTGACCCTATAGTGCAGACTACAACTGCCCCATAAAGTTTCACAAAGAGTGCCTGGTGATTTGGTACTGCTGACCTGGTGGTGCTTAACCACTACACTAAGCTGCCGTGGTTTCAATATTTAAATGAAATGTTACTTTCTCTATTGAGACTTTCCCATTCGTTAGAGCTGGAGCTTTACTCCTTTAAATAATGTAGAACTTACTGAATCACTCCATGTACTTAGCACCTATTACTGGGGATTGATACTATCAGCTTTTTATTTGTATGTGCTTTGGTCAAACAAGGAGCCATGGTTGCACAGGGGTTAAGAGCTAAGGCTGCTAACCAAAAGGTTGGCAGTTTGAATATATCATCTCTTTGAAGCCCCATGAGGTACTTCTATTTTGTCCTATAGTGTCACTATGAGTCAGAATCAATTCAGCAGCAATGGGTTTGGTTAGGTTTTGATTGCATGATAAGACAAAACCCTTCTTAATGACAGGGACTGAATGTTCTACTTCTTTTTGTTATTCTTCTTCCTTTCCTACATAAGCATCCTACTTAGGAAACTTGGTCAGATATATATGTTCTGATTAACTGTTGATTGACTTCAGTGTTTTACAATTAGAGAATAAAGAAGTAGTAACTGATAGAAGCAGTATAAAGTAAGAGAACATGGTGGCTTGTGTTTGAAAAGTAAAACAAGCAGGAGAGGAAATCTCTCAAGTTTATCTGTAGAGAACTACATGGAAATACGAAGTCTCACAGTTAAGTCCGTGAACTTAATTGTTCCACATACTACATACCTCATCGATGAGTATCACTGTGGTCACCTTTGAAGTACTCCCCTTGGGAAGCTGTGCACCAATGCCAGTGTGTAGTCTACCCTTCAAAGCAATTTTGGAACTCTTTCTGGAATGGCCATTGCACATGGTAGCATGGTGACAAGTTTGTGAACTTAATTATATAGTTGTCTGTGTGGGAGTTCTTAGCCAATAAATAAATAATTTATTGGAACACTTACCCTACTCACCTGATTTTGCAGCCAGTGACTTTTTCCTTTACCAGAAGATAAAGCAAATATTGAAAGGAAGACATTTAGATGACATTCAGGACATCAAAGATAACATGAGGACAGCTCCGATGGCCATTCCAGAAAAATAATTCCAAAATTGCTTTGAAGGGTGAACTAGGCACTGTTGTCAGTGCATAGCATCCCAAGTGGAGTACTTCAAAGGCTACCACAGTGATATTCAGCAGTGAGGTATATAATGCTTTTTCTAGCTACAAAGAAATGCATGACTAAAGTTTGATGAGTTTGAAAACTTAATTGGTGGTCTTTGTACACCCACTCTCCCAAAGGCAAAAGCAGATGATTGTTCATCTTAGTTTCTTGCAAAATATGCCTTTCATATCTTCCTTTTCATTTCCTTCAGTGTTGAGCTACATATTGTTTGGAAGGCAAGAAGGCTAACAGAAAGATTACAAATGAGAAATACGAAGAAAGCTACACTTTTCAAACATTTACACCTTTTTAGCTACATCATTGAGAACTTAGGCACTCTTAATAGTTCTAATCAAAAGAAAATTAAGTTACGGTAAGTTGTTACATGCAAATATCTTACTAAGAGTTCAAATAATTCTATTTTCTTAAGACACAGCATCATTCATGATATTTACCTAAATGTATGCTTATGCTTAAGGCTAACAAAGTTATTGATTAGAACTAGCAAGATAATTTAGGAACTATAATTAAACAAAATCACATTATTTATCTACATTATTTGAATTTCTTTGAGATGTACTTTATGCTTATTTTACGGGGCTCACATCAGACAAATATTAGCTAAAAAGATATGCATGACTAAAGTTTTGATGGCACAAGATGTCAGAGAATTGAGTATATTTGCATGACCATGTTGGGATAGGGTTTGTGGTAAACAGATGTAATATGATAAAGCTGGAGTCATTCACAGTACACCTGCATAAAATAATTAGATTTCAATTTATATGCTACCAAACCAAAACCAAGCCCACTGCCTTTGAGTCACTTCTGACTCATAGCTACACTAAAGGATAGAGAACTGCCCTATACAATTTCTAGGGAACAGCTAGTGGATTTAAACTGCCAGTCTTTTGATTTGCTTACTCTTCCAATGTAAATACAAAGGTAACTGGGTAGACTTAAGGCAGAAGGAGTTGTAAGTTAATTGAAAATAGCTGAAGAACTGAGAATAGGTAAAATCTGTTACCAGCTTGTAGGATAATTGCCTCAGTTAATCCTCTGTCTAAATCTTCCTTTGGAAAATCAGGTCATAGAATTTGTCTCTTGCTCTAAATGAGAGATGATTCCCAGTTGGAAAGTCTGTAAACTAGACAATGTCTCCAGATCTGTTTTCTCAGTTGTGAGATTGGGTATCTGGGCTTGATTTCTGATGTAGGTATTATTTCATTCATTTAAAGGTTTTATACATCTTACACTATGTTTCAAGAAATAAATGCTCCAGTCCTATATATGATTTATTTATTTTATTCTCAGTTGTTGGCAATGACTAAATAGTTGTTCCTTTACTGAACTATGATTTGGTTCCTGATAGTCTTCTTTTTAGCTTGCTTTCTTGGAACCTATCATGAAAACTAAGAATATTTCTAACGTATTATTTAACTTATAATTATATACTATGTCTGAAGGTACAGGAATAAACAAATAAAGGAGTCATATTCTAAAGCAGATTCAACTGTCTTCAACATTTAATTTATATTTTCACAATGACAACAAACTGAGACTCTCATTAATATTGCATTCTTGACTATTTGTTAAATACCTATTGTATTCCAGTAGACTTAATGAGGTTACTCAAGTACCATAACAACCATATAAAAGTATAACACTCTTATTTTATAGGAGACTAACGAATTCTTGGAGATCTACCGAATAAGTTCAAATGCTAAATAAAAACTTGGGAAAAATAGTAGCTTACACAATAAACATGTTTACTTAACTTTCTCAAAATTGGAATAACCAGTCAAAGGATAGCATGATCGGTTCTGAAGACAGAGGCTAATTTTCACTCTATTGTTGTTAAAGGATGTAACTGTTCTCCACATGGTCAGAGATGATTGTCACCAAATCCACTGGGTACAAATTGAAATTAACAGGAAGGAGAAAAGGT
Source organism: Heterohyrax brucei (assembly GCA_028571685.1). NCBI lineage: Eukaryota > Metazoa > Chordata > Mammalia > Hyracoidea > Procaviidae > Heterohyrax > Heterohyrax brucei. The sequence goes on from CM053158.1 coordinate 88,917,540, forward strand.
GAAGTGGAAGACATACTTTTCCCTATAAGGAAACAACTTTGATGATGACACATCACTTTTCAGTTCATCAGTCAGAACTTACCTACAGAGCCACTCCTGGCCAAGAGAATCTTCTATTTAGTTACATGAATATTTGGAACACATGAATCAAACTTTCTTACTTAACTGCTTTGAGAAATTATTTCATTTAACACTCTACAAAATACATTGCAACAACTGTTGATTCTGACTCATAGCAAGCCTACAGAACAAGTAGAATTGCCCCACAGTGTTTCCAGGGGCACCTGATGGATTTGAACTGTAGACCTTTTGGTTAGCAGCTGTAGTACTTAAATAGATTTGCATTATTGGAGTACAAAGAAGACATCTAAATAAAGATTTCTCTGTGCAATTAACTATATAAGGGGTACAGACCACCTGATGAGGTACCGAAACAAGACGTTGTTAGCTGCTGTGTTGTTGTTGTTAGGTGCGATCAAGTCAGTTCCACCTCATAAGAACCCTGTCACGACAAAACTAAATACTGCCTCGTCTTGTGCCATGCCCATGATTCTTTTCACACTTAAGCCTGTCATTGCTGCCACTGTGCCAATCCCTCTCTTTGAGGGTCTTCCTCTTTGTGCAGGACCAGGCAATGTTTGTTTCTTGTAGATAAGGTCTCTCTGAGCTGGAACCAACTCAATGGCATGTAGCAACAACAGTAGCCCTGTGTTTATAGCAATCTTTCTCTCCACACTGAAAATAACATCTTTCTCCTTCCACTTACTCCTGAGTATTATACTTTGCCCACCTCTCTGAAAATACAGTTTGTTAGTTCTGGTGAATAAATTATGGGTTGGAACGACAAAAATCACTTCCATGTTGATGTACACAATGGATAAGTATAGATTCTCTGGCTATGCTTTGTCTCTGCTATGACGAGCATGAAAGCATGTGTTCAGAAGGAGCCTCCATCTGCCAGGATCCCTGCCTGACTACAATGAGCAATATTCTAATAGCACATTCAGTCTCCCATCCTCAGAGAATACATTTTTGTACAGTTTTTTTGTGAGTGAGAAACAATCTTTATTGTTTTAGACTTGTTTTTTTTTGTTGTTGTTGTTACAAAAATTCAGTATACTGTATGTTTTAAGTTTGGTGTGCATTTCTTGTCTACTTTCTCTTTTATTCTTATGACTTTATAGTCTAATTGGCTGGGAATGGTCATATCTCCTAAGTTGTAACCTATGAATTTAACCCCGTAAAACTTTGGGTTCAGGTTTTGGCAGGTCCAGACAACTCTACAGGTAATCTCATGCATTATATAAATCCCTGCTTCGCAAAGCCAGGAAATCTCACAGATTCTGAATGTTCTAAACAAAGAGGTGGAATTAGAATAGAGCATCAGAGATGAGAATCTCTCACTTTGGTCTCTTCATATAACTCTGGGCAATTTGTAAACATCTTAGAGACTTCATTTACAAAATGTGGATTGCAGTAATAGTCACTGTCTTCTCAGGGTGGCTGTGATCAAAAGAGATAATATTAAAGCATTAAGCATTCTAAGATGCAGAAACCACTCTGAGGAAAGACAGAGTTTTTGTTTGTTTGTTTTTATTGTAAACTAATCATGAACCAGTTCAGAATAGATAAAGCAATTTAAAATTAACTTTCGAAAACTTAGAACTTCTCTGGAAGCAGCCTGTGCACTGATTCGTAGACAAAAGTAGTGTCCTCATCCTGTTTCGGTGGTGCAGCCTCATAACATGCACAGCTCCACAGTGTTTCTGTAGAACAGAAATAATGCCATGTCAGAGTTCTGTGTGCATAGGAGACAATTCATACCAAGTCACAGGCTGATAAAACTAGTCCAAGAGATGTTAGTAAACCTCCACTCTCTAATGTAGCCTGAAGAATAATCCATTAAATTCAGTCACCTTTAAAATCATGAATAAAGTAATCCATATAAAGTATAACACAGTACATATTTGTTACTGAAGTACTGCCCAGTAGAGTCCTGTAAAATCATTAAACACTGTACTCCACATAAGAAAGATTTGATTTTCACAACTTTCAAGCTGCTGCCAGAATTTGGCTCTAGAAATAGTATTTCTCGATTCAAGTTAAACACTAATCATCCTAAACAAGAAACGGCCCCTACATCTGACCTCACAGATTATACCCAATGCTATAAATTGTCATTGAGTTAAAATGCTACTTACCTTACCTAATTAGGTAGGAAATAATCACCATAGCTCAGGCTGTAACTGCTTTTATCGAATTTGACTACTTGAAGACAATTGGTGAGAGATGCTCTATTGCTTGTATAGCGTGACAAATTTTATTTAGAAAGCTGTATCTATTCCAGCTAGAGCAAAATTTTATTCAGGGGGGTGAGGGCTTAAGGTTGACACATTTTAAATCAGAGTTGCCTTCTTAGAAACAAAAAAGCAAGTAATTATACACATGGGTTGAAATTGTCTAATGCTCACTTGCAATTATGCTTAAAATATCCACTTTTGCATACAGAATATCATCACACATGCGCTATGAGTATTTGTTCAGTTTTAAAAACACAGTACTTTATAAAGACAGACGTGATGAGATATTTGTAACAGAAAAATAGCCAACTTTGTCTTTGAAAGTTTGAACTCCAGGTATTAGGCTAGACAAGTAAAAGGCATTATTTCTTTGGCAGTAACAGTAAATATGCTGTAGCCTGGCTTTCTTACACATTTTCACTTTAAGCAGTATTTGAATTGCTTCTTCAGGATGGTTGTACAAATTAGCACAAACTGAATGACTTAAAAGCTACAGAAACTCTTGTCCCTTATGGTTTGGAGCCAGAGCCAGATTCCCACTGAAGACTCTAGGAGAGAATATTTAACTTATTCAACTGCAAGAGGCTCCAGGTGTTCCTTTATTTGGCACTGCATAACTCCAATCTCTGCCACCACTATCACCTGGCACACTGTCTGTTTCTCAAATTTCTCCCTCACTCCTTATTAGAAGGGCACTTGTCATTGGATTGTGGACCTACCCTAAGCCCATAACTATCTCCCTGGGAAATCCATAATTACTTCTGCAAGGGCATTTTTTTTTCCAAATAAGGTCATATTCATGGGTTCTAGGGTTGAGGCTTGGACATACTTTTTCCACTATTCAATCCATACACTCATCTACAATTTTTAACACATTTTTCCATGATAAGGAAATAATTGATACAAAAGCTATAAACTTTCTTATATATATAAATATATTATTATATTAGCATAATCTTGAATTGTGCTATCTCTGTTACATGATTGGTATGAGAATCTAACCAAGGATGACTTTAATCAATAAGGTAAAATGAAGTTGTAGATGTATTCTGTGGGGATGGGAGATTGTAGTCAGGCATTGTTGTATGGCTTTTTTACGAGGATAAAAAATATGATTTAACTTTCTTCAAAATGTTTATTTATATTGGCATTAAATTTGTGACGTTCTTACATTACTTTTATAAGTGAAAATAATGAGAAAAGGAGCGACTTTCTCCTGATCATCCCTGTAAACTAAGTGCTGTCAAATCAAGAGCAGTTAGATGAAAAAATCTTATCATAATTTGATAACCCCGTAGATAAACAAGCATTCTCTTTTCCCATCCTTGTTTCCAGATGTGCATAAATTAATACCTCATTCTCTCAAAAATGTCAAATATGCTTTACTTTATAGGATCCCAAATACGCAAGTTTAGAGATTTTTTTTTACAAAAAACTTACTGGGAGAGACCAGACAATGGAAGCAGATACTCTTACAAATATAAAGCTTTTATTGCCTCCCAGTTACATTTCCAGAAAGCTAATTTTGTTTTCTAGTCATTCTTGGGAACTGATATGCTATTTGCATGTCTGATCTTTATTATGCTTTAGGAAATATGAACTCTATCAAGACTGAACTATATGGCTGTCTCCTCTCCAACTTATTATCTGAATCAAAAAGGATGCTGCTGTAATTTGCACACAACTTTTATGACTGTAGCATGGTAAACCAGGTTTGGGTTTCCATCAATGATCTCCTGAATTTTGATCTATGTCTCTTTGATGCTTGCTCTAGTGATGCCAAAATCAAGTAGAGCACACACAGAAGCAGACATCAGTAAAGAAACTGGTATATATCTTTAACATTTGCCTGAAGGAATAGTTTATCATATTGGAAAGACATATGAAAATTCATTTTTAATGAGTACTTCAGTGAAGTCTAGCTGATACACAAATGTGATTAGTAGTAACTAAACAAAACAGATTTAATGTATTGCTTCTTCTAATTAAACAGTTTAAAACATCAGTATCATAAATGATCCTAATCTCCATTCATAATAAGATCATTTTGTCCAAACAGTACATTTAAAACTTGTATGTGTATGTTATAACATTCTTGAAACTTTTTCTTTTTCTTTTTTTTTTAAAGAATATGTAACATCTCCATTCCTGATAATTTTTTTATTATTATCCTGTATCCATCTCTCCCCTTTATTAACAAATTTGCACAGAATTATTGTTTTATGTCAGAGATGGTGACATGAAACAATGATGACTAAGATATAGTCCTCCCCACGAAGAAATCAACCCCTGCAGTCGACAGTGAAGGTGATATAGGTAAATACCAGTCATCTTTCTAGTAAAGCTACTGTTGTTGTTAACTGCTGTTGAGTAGGCCCCCAGCTCCAGCTCATGGAAACCTCATGTGTTACAGAGTGGAACTGCTCCAGTGGGTTTCCTTGATTGCTACCTGAAAGGTTAAGAGGCTTGAACCAAGCAACTCCTCTGCGAGAGAAAGATGTGGTAGTCTGCTTCCATGAAGATTATAAACTTCAAAACCCTGTGGGAAGCTCTACTCTGTCCTGGCCTCTACTCTTCCATGGCCTGGTGGATTTGAACCACCAGCCTTTGGGTTAGCAGTCGATTGGAAACCATTTGTACCAGCCAGACTACTCTTTCTAATTTTAATTGAGATGAAATACATACACATATTAATATATACAGAGAGGCACCTCACTTTGTGGGTGAGAGATGATCCTAATTCAATAAATGTAATGCTAAAGTACAAACATAAAAGTAGATACAAAACCTTGGCAAGAGCATTGAACACATGACAGGCCCCTTAGTTTAACATCTTTAGCATCAAGTTCAGTCCATCCCTACATGTATGAGCTGTATGTACATTATAAATATTCATGCATTATAGCTCACTCATGATTTGCTCTGCACTGAGATTACAGTTGTTCTTCTAATAATAAAGTAAAAGATGAATAATCCTTAAAAACCAAATCGGCACTCATTACAAGAGGGCAATTAAAGTCATCATGTTCACACATCTGTTTTCTAATTCATGAAATGAGATTCAATTATTAACAAACTTCAAAAGGATATTATAACAACTTTCTTGTTTTTATGCAAAAGTTATGTCTATCTACTCCAAATATCTTTGTTAACCTACATTTAAAACCCTATATTGTGTTATCATAAAGTGGAAAAGTAAACATATACTGACGTGTGTATACCTATGTGTGAATGCATGCTTCACTTATTTATAACACAGAAAAGCATTCTGATTGAGTGCTTTGACTTTTCTTGTGCAGTGTGATGGATATTGTGGATTGGCTAAATCAACTATCATCACTTTCTCTTTGAAAACTACCTTTCTGTATGACAGACCAAGAAACTTACAAACTACATTTCTTAGAGTCTATACAGCTATATTTCTAGAGTACATTAGGCTTTGTTTATTAAATATATTTGCATAGAATTTTGAAGGTAGAAGTAAAGGACCTGAACAAGCCATGAATTTGCTGTCTTTTATACTTCCTTTTGTCCCTCCTTGAAGGAAAGTTGTATTACAATGAACAGTTTCTACAGCTACATTCAGATGTCTAGTCTCTAAACTTCTGCATGTCAGGATATAGTTTCCAGAGTAGCAATATTTTTCTGTCTTTATTTTCTAAGTCTTGAATTTCTAAATCCTGGATTGCAGTTTTGGGAGTGAAGTTTATGTTTTAACTTAAATTCTGGATTTGAGAATAGTTTGCCTGGTGTGTTAGTTCTGGTAATATCTCCTAAAGTTGATTAAAGTACTCCTCTCTAGTCTTTCCATTTAAAAAAAAAATAAATCACAGCATTTCATTTGGATTAAAATGTGTAGTAAAACTTTGTATTTTATACAATATCTTGACTGATACAGTATTTGCTAAGTAGGTACACTCCTTTAAGTACTGAAATTTGATTTAGTTGATTATGATAGTGAGAAGCATCGTTTCTCCATGAAAATGGAATAGCAATAAATATATTTCATGTACAAGCCAAAGTATCTCATTTAATTATTTGAAATAAAGTACTTTGGTACCCAAGGTAGATAAGGGAAAGGACCATTATCACAGAAATACTAAATTCAAGACTAAAGGGATAGCCTGACAGCCTTGTTGTTGTTGTTGTTAAGTTCCCTTGAGTCAGGTTCAGCTCATAGTTACCACAATGGAATGAAACACTACGCAGTCCTGTGTCAACGCCACAATTGTAGTTATGCTTGAACCCACTGATACAGCGTCTGTGTCAATCCATCTTACTGAGGTTCTTCTTTTTTACTAACCCTCTACTTTACCAAGCATGATATCCTTCTCTAGAAACTGATCCCTCCTGACAACATGTTCAAAGTACGTAAGATGTATTTGCACCATCCTTGCCTCTAAGGAGCACTTCAGTTGTACTTGTTCCAGAGCAGATCTGTTCATTCTTCTGGCAATCTATGGTATGTATATTCAATCAACACCACATTTCAAAGGCATCAATTATTCTGTCTTCCTTACCCATTGTCTAGCTTTCCATGCATATGATATGGTTGAAAATACTGTGGCGTGGGTCACTTAATCTTCAAGGTTACTTAACTGCTTTTCAACAGTTATAGAGGTCTTTTGAAGCAGATTTCCCCAATGCAGTGTATCTTTTCATTTCTTGACTGCTGCCTCCATGGGTGTTGAACATGAATCCAAGTACAATGAAATCCTTGACAACTTCAATCTTTTCTCCATTTATCATGTTTATGATGTTGCTTACTGGTCCATCTATGAGGATTTTTCTTTTCTTGATGTTGAGGTATACCCATACCGAAAGCTGTGATCTTTGATCTTCATCAATAAGCACTTCAAGACCTCTTCACTTTGAGCAAGTAAGGCTGTGTCACCTGTATAATGAAGATTGTTAATATGACTTCCTCCAATCCCAATTCCTCATTCTTCTTTATATAGTCCATATTTTCTGATTATTAGCAAGGCATACAGATCAAAATGTATGGTGAAATGGTACAATTCTGACACACATCTTTCCTAACTTTAAACCATGTTGTGTCCCATTATTCTGTTCCAATGACTGCTTCTTGCTCCAAGTACAGATTCTTCATGAGCATGATTAAGTCTTCAGGAATGCATTTTCTCCATGACATTGTCCAAAATTTGTTATGATCCACACACTTGAATGCCTTTGCATAGTCAGTAAAGATCTTGCATATTTGGTTATAATACTTTATTTTGTCTTCTCAAGCTGCCCTTTGAAATATTCCATTCAATTCTTCAAGCTCATAATTTGTTCCTTTTGCTTTAGTTACTTCATGTTCAAAAGCAAGTTTCAGAGTTTCTTCTGACATTGATTCTGGTCTTTTCTTATTTTCTCGTTTTTTTAATGACCTCTTGTGCAATGTCCCTAATGTCACTTCACAATACATCTAGTCTTTGCTTATTAGTGTTCAACACTTCAAATTACTCTTGAGGCAGCCTCTAAACTCATATGAGATTTACCTAAGGTCAAACTTTGGTTTTTTGAACATATTCTAATTTTCTACTGTTTCAACTTGAACTTGCAGATGAGCAATTGATGATGTGTTCCAAAATCAACCCTTGGCCTTGTTCTGACTGCTGATTTTCAGCTTTTCCATTGTCTCTTTCAATAGATACAGTCAATTTGATCACTGTGTATTCATTTGGCGAGATCTGCGTGTATAATCAAAACAAAACCTATTGCCTTCGAGTAAATTCCTACTCACAGCAACCATATTGAGGTTGAATTGCACAATAGTTTCAAAGGAGTGCTTGGTAGATCTGAACTGCCAACATTTAGGTTAGCAACCGTAGCATTTAACCTCCACTATGCCACCAGGATTTCCATGTGTATAGTTGCCATTTACGTTGCTTAAAATAGGTATTTGAGATGAAGGTGATGTTGGTCTTGCAAAATTCTATTATGTAACCTCTAGCATTGTTTATATCACTAAGATCATATTTTCCAGCTACCAATTCTTCTTGTTTCCAACTTTATAATTCCAATCACCAGTAATTTTCAGGGCTTCCTGGTGGGATGCTAGATTAATTTCACACTCCAGAAGCTAACAAAGGTCTTCAGTTTCTTCATCTTTGGCCTCAGTGGTTGGTGCATAAATTTGAATAGTGGTTGTATCAGTTGGTTTTCTTATAGGCATATGGAAATATCCATCACTGACAGCATTGTACTTCAAGAAAGGTTTTGAAATGTTCTTTTTGACAATGCATGCAACACCATTTCTCTCCAACGTGTCATTCCTTACATAGCAGACTATGCGCTTGTCTGATTTAAAGTACCAGTCCATTTTAGCTTGCTAATGCCTAGCATATGGATGTTTAAGTGTTCCATTTCATTTTTGACCAAGTCTAATTTTTGTAAATTCATACTTCATGTGTTCCAGATTCCAGTTATAATTGGATGTATGCAACCGGTTCTTCTTATTTTGGATCATGCCACATCAGCTAATGAAGGTCCCGGAAATCTGACTTCATTCACATCATTAAGGTTGTCTCACTCTTGAGGAGGTAGCACTTCTGCAGTTGTGTTTTAAGTACCTTGAGTATCTGGGGCTTGAGGAGCGGTGGTACTTTTCAGTATTATGTCAGACAGTTTTCCACTGTTATTTATAAAGTTTTCACTGGCTGATTTTTCTTCAGAAGTGTATTACTGATTCATTCTTTGTCTTAATCTGGAAGCTCAGCTGAAACCTGTCTGCGTTGGGGGACCCAGCTGGTATCTGACTACCAGTGGTAGAGCTTCCAGCATCACAGCAACACGCAAGCCCCACAGTAAGACAAATTGATAGACATGTGGGCAAAGGAAGAAGTTCAGAATTTTAAATTCTTGGATAAGTATATCACAGAGCTTTTGTCATCTCTTTCTCTCACACATACACACACACAAATACACACATGCACATACATGTACACAAATGTTTATACTTTTATGACTGCAATGTTAACGAAGTCAAAAGTAAGAGTCAGGTATACATTGCTGAATTACCACACACACACAAACACACAACACACAATTAAGTGGACTTCTCACACTTGTCAGTTTGCCTATACAAAAGTTAGAGCACTAATCTGGAAATCTATCAACAATTGAAAACAAGAAATTGTGCTGGAATCAAGTAATTCTGAGCATTGTACCTAAAAGCATTAGCTATCATTTATCCTTAATTCCATGACTTATGAATTAGTGCCTGCCTTGCTCTGAGGTCTTATAAATGACCTCACCAAGCACAATGCTTAATTAATCAATTTATTTTTGCTTGGCTTTGTTTCAGCAGAATTATAACAATTTTCATGATGAATAATCTTTTCCGCTTCTCACTTCCTTCAGGCATGTTTGAGTGTGCACAAAGCACATGTGTAGTAAAACAACCCAGGAGTCAAAAACTTACACTCCAAAAATGTAAGGTTTTGTTAATTTATACAGGGAATAACCTGTAAACTATGTATAAGAAGACATTTTGATGATAATGGAATAAGCAAAAAGCAAAATAAATTTAAATTAATCCAGGTGCATTAGTATCAGTGCACTTACCATGGATTCTGGGAGAGATTCTAACAGATTGCTCAGTTCTTTGGCTCAAATCTGAATTTATTGGTATACTACACTAAATGAGGTGGGGATGCCAGAAATTCAATGGTATAGTGAAAAGGAAAGCATCCAAAAACAGGCTAGGAGTTTTGTTGGCAGACTTTGACATATATTTTCCTTTTGAGTACTATTATCTCCAAGAAGATCCAGATACTTATTTCAGTAAAGCATTATCATTGACTCACCTCTAAAAGATGGAAATAATGATATAAATATATATGTAGTCACTGAACATATTGAAATAAAATCTGTATTGATGATAAAAGTGGTCACATGATCCTAGAATAACAGAGCACAAAGAAAGAAAAGGTAACTGGATACTCATGATAGCCTGTAGCTGCTGCAGTGCCCTACATATCTAATGGGGTCAGGTCACAGTGAGTTGGCCAAATTTAGGTAATCTGTTATCTATTTCTGTTTGACTGTGGATCATGTGCTCATAATTCTTTCCATGTCACTTAACAACTGTGTACTAGGTGAATCTAATTACCATAGCATGCACCAGAGAGATGCCAGTAAACATAATATGTTAACACCCACTGACCTTTACTGAAATTTAAGTGATCATGCTTTTTCTTGAACTGAAATGGATGAGAAGCTTACTAAGGACATAGTTTATGTAAGAATAAATAATAAAAGAAAAATTTAGAAACTTACGGACAGGTGTCTGAGTTAAGACACCACAATGGACAGCATAGACTTTTACCTAATTCTTAGACTTTATCATAGTATTTAGCTCCTTGAGTGAAATGAATACTGTGAGAAAGGAGTCTTTTAAATGTCTATTGTTGTATTCCCTAAACTTTTCATCAAGTATTACCTGAAATGCTGAGTCTATCTACAAATGTGAATAAGTACTGGAGAAAGAAAAGACAACCTGACACTCATGCTAATCTGTAGCCACTGTAGTACCCTACATATCTAATACAGTCTGGTAACAGTGAATTGCTCAAATTTAGGTTATCTGTGTATCTGTTTCTGTTTGTGGGTCAAATGCTCTTAATTCTTTCCATGTGCCTTAATTTTATGTTATATGTCAGACATCATTGTGTTTTAAAGAACTAGAGGTTATATTAACTTCTCCTTTCCTCACTCCCTCCATTTCCCCTCCTTTCTCATTCCTTCCTGTCTTCCTTTATTTCCTTCTTCCAAGAGTCAATATCACCTCCTCTAAGAAGCCAGAATGAAGAACTGATCAAGGCAACCAGTCACTAGTTGTGCTAGTTTGAGGCACAGTTATAGTTTCATGTCTTTAAATAAGGCTTTAGAATACAAACACCACAGAACTAGAGACATTTGACTTTTAACTGAAGCCCATTTTCAAATTATGTATGCCTCTACTGGGCTGATTTTCTTTAATCATATTAAAAGTTCGAGTGAATTTGATTTTGACTAAATGTTTGATAAGGCTCAACTCTTCACTTTTCAAGCACTTCAAAAGGAAGAATGTCTAACTAAACACCATAAAACTGTTAGACTTTGAAACAGAGACAGTAAGTCAACTAGACTTTATCATTTTAAGACCACAAAGCTGGTAGACTTGAAGTACACTAAAACTGAAGACTATGAGATTTTGAGAATTTAAGACTGAGAAATCACATGATTGTCTGAACTCAGGATTGTGAGACTGTGAGAATACAGATTAAGACACTATAGGTAAACTGTGAGATCACAATGCCATATGAGACTCTGAGATTACTAGACGTTGATAATTCAAGATTTTGAGATGCTGGGGTGAGAAGACTGGAAACTGGTGCTAAAACCAATCTCTCTTTTCTCAGTAAAAATTCTCATACTGGAGATCTATTTAACAGAGATAACTTTTTTTTCTCTTTTTCTTTTGGCATCACTGTGATTGAAATTCAATACATCTGTCAAAACACTTTGTCAAAAGATTGACTCTCCCCCAATCTTAGCCAAGATTATCCTTCTCTGGCAGTCTTGCTCTTCTGCCTACACAGCATCCAACATTATCATCTGATCTCTAGTTAATAAAAAACAGGACAAGATGGTTCCAGTTGGTGATCAAAATAAAGCACAAGATGATCTTTCTGCAGAAGTAGAGGCATTGGAACTCCCCAACAAGGAATTCAAAGGTCTAATATTCAGGGCTTTCTAAGACTTTAGGACAGAAACCAAGAAAAACACAGAAAACAATATCAGGAGAATAAGACAAAACCAAACAAAGAATAGCCAAAATCAAGGAAAATACAGCAAACAATACAATAATTCATGAAAATAATCAAGAACAAAACATCAGAATAAATAGAAATCATACAAAAACAAGTCCAAAAGATAAACAAACATAAAATTCAGAAAGCAACAGTGCAATAGAGAGTTTAAGTACAAATTTGAAACAATAGTAGTCAGAATCAACAAAATTGAAGTCAGATCCATGAATGCTACTTTGGGGAAAAGAAGAGAAAATGATGAAGTAGATCTAAGAACTATGTGAGATACAATCAAGAACAAAAATATCATGTGATCAGCGTTAAGAACATGAAAAGAAGATGGTAAATATAGAGAAGGTTTTCTGTCAGAAAACTTGTCTAATAGCATGAAAGATGAAAAGGTGATCATCCAAGAAACTCAATAAAACCCATACATGGTTGACAGAAAAATAAAGTCCCCAAGGCATATAATAACAACATTCAGAAAAACCAAAAGATGAAGAAAGAATCTTGAAAGCAGCTCAAGAAAACCAGTCACATACAAATGAAGAAACAATAAAAATAAATTTTCATTATTCAACAGAAACCATGCAAGCAAGAAGGACAAGATAAACAAATCCTTTAAAGACAAAACAAACAAAACAAAAAATCTTCCAAACTAGAATAATATAGTCTACAGAACTCTCATTTGAATATGGTGGTGAAATTTGGACATTTCCAGACGAACAGAATTTAAAGGAATTTGTAAAAAAAAAAAAAAAAAACTAAACCAAACCCATAGGAATTATTAAAGGATTAAAGGGAGTCATTTGGTTAGAGAACCAACAACATCAGAGAACAACCCTAATGCAAGACACAGGCAAGTATCAGTCAGCTACCAACCTAGGTAATGAACCCTCGAGAAAATAAAAACTAAACAAAAAACTAAAGGATTTAAGGCACTAAAAATATCACTATATAAGTGATGAAAATATCAGAACAATAAAAGGGGAGTATGCAGTGCAGTTAGGCACAGAACTTTCAAAAGGAGAGGAAATCAAAAGTCAAATCAAATAATAAAAGACTGGTTCAAACTTAGGAAATAGAAGGGGAAAATTTTAAGGTAACCACAAAGAAAGTTAACAAATGTATTCATCAAAATAAACAAGAAAAACATAAAGTCTCAGTAAACAAGAAAATCAAAAGTAACAGAAGAAATTCCAAAAATACAAATTCAGTACAGTAGAGTAAAAAAACAAAAAAATCTCAGTACCACACACAAAAAAGTGCTACAAAATGACAGTAATAAACTTTCACAAATCAATAATTACACTGAAAGTAAATGGATTTAATGCATCTGTAATGCAACAGTGACAAAATGGATTAAAAAGAAAAGATCTATCAATACGCCCTCTACAAGAGACATATTTTAGACACAAAGACATAAATGTATTAAAAATCAAAAGATGGAAAAACTGTGTATCAAGTAAACAGCAACCAAGAAAAGAACAAGAGTAGCAATAATAATCCCACATAAAACAGACTTGAGATAAAATGCATCACAAGAAACCCTGAAAGACATTACATAATGATTAAAAGGACAATTCACCACTATGCTAGGCACTCTTTGGAAACTACATGAGACAGTTCTACTATATCCTATAGGGTCTTTATTTGTCAGAACTGACTTGACAGTGGTGATTGGTTGGGTGGATATACAAAAGGACAGGACCTCAAAATACATAAAATAACTGCTAACAGCAGCAAAAAGAGAAATTGATGTTTCTGCAATTACAGTAGAAAATTTCAGTGCATCACTCTTGGTAAGTAAGCTCAGCAAAGATACAGATGACCTAAAGGCCACAAGCAGCCATCTTGACTTCATAGTCATATACAGAACACTCAGCCCAACAGTGGTGAAGTATACATTCTTTCTAATGCACATAGAACATTCTTCAGTATCTTAGCCCACAAAGAAACATTCAATAAAATCCAAAACACTAAAGGAATACAAAGCATCTTTTGCGATTCTAATGCCATCAAAGCTGAAATTAATAAAAAGTAAAACAAGGGAAAAAAATTCCAGAACATGGAAACTTAATAACATTTTCTTTAAAAACACTGGATAATAGGAAAAGAAGGAAAAAAGAAAGAAAGAAACAAAGAAAGAAAGGTGGAATAAAAAAATTTCCAGAATCAAATGAAAATGAAAAAAACATCATACCAAAAAGTTTAAGACATAGCAAAGGTAGTGCTTAAAGGCCAATTTACAGCAATGGATATGCACATCCAAATAAAAGACAGGGACAAAAATCAGAATGTTAGCTATGCAGCTGGAACAAATAGAAAGGGAATAGCAACAGAAACTTACAGTAAGCAGAAGAAAGGAAATTATAAAGATCAGAGTACAAATTCAAGGACTGGCAATTAAGTTTGTGAATTCATCCTAGAAAAAAGTGCTACATACCTCATTGCTGAATATCACTACAGTGACTTTTGAAGTACTCCCCTTGGGACACTATGCACTGAAAGAAGCATCTAGTCCACCCTTCAAAGCAATTTTGAAGCTCTTTTTCTGGAATGACCATCAGCGGTATTGTCATTCTACCCTTGATGTCCCGAATGTCATCAAAATGTCTTCCTTTCAACACTTCCTTTAACTTCAGGTAAAGAAAAAGTCACTGGGGGCCAGGTCATCCCAGTAGGTAGGATTCTCCAATACAGTTTTTGTTTGCTAGCTAAAAACTCCCTGACAGACAACTATACAATTAAGTTTGTGAACTTGCCAACTTGCCACCAGGCACAATGGCCATTCTGGAAATAGTTCCAAAATTGCTTTGGCAGATGGACTCAGCACTGGCACTGGTGCAAAGCTTCTCAAAGGGGGATACTTTCAAGGAGACCATAATGATATTCAGCATTGAGGTATGTAGCATTTACAATAATTAAGTTCATGGGCTTAATTGTCAGACCTTGTAAATAAAAGAGAACAAAAAAATAATGGAAAAGAATCAATAAAACCAACAGTTGGATCTTTAAAATGATCAACAAAATCAACAAACTATTATCCAACTGATCAAAAATAGAAAGAAGATGAAAAAAAGGACAACAGAAACAACTCAAGTAAGAAATGAAATGGGGGACATTTCAACATATCCAGCTGAAAGAAAAATATCATAACAGAGTACTACAAAAAAGAGTACTCCAACAAAAGTTAAGTCCTAGAGGAAGTAGACAAATTTCTAGAAACACAGTACCTACCTAAATGAACACAAACTGAGATGTAAAATCTGAACATACCCATAATAAGAAAACAGGTAAAAGGTAGTTTTAAAAATTTGCCCATGATTAAAAACAAACAAACAAACAAAAAAGGTCTGGTCTAGTAGACTTTATTGGATAATTCTACCAAACAGTCAACAAGCTTACACTAGTACTGTTTAAATTCTTTCAGAACATAGAAAAGGAAGAATTATTTTCAAATTCATTGTATAAAAGCAGTATAACACTGAATTGAAAGCATAAAAGAAACCACACACAAAAAAATTAGACCAATAACTGTTATGAATATAGATGCAGAAATTCTCAACAAATTCTAGCCAATAGATTAAAGCCACATACAAAAAACAGTAATACACCATGAATCAGTGAGATTCATATTAGGTATGCAAGCATGGTTTAACATTAGAAAAATCGATGAGCATAATCCACCATATAAATAAAACAGAAGAATCATATGACCATCTCAAATGACACAGACAATTAGATAAAGTCCAACACCCATTCCCGATAGAACTGCTTAATAAAATAGATGTCTTGGGATAGAAAAGGTAATAATAATAATAAAACCCTCTCAACTAAAAATGTCCTGGCCCTGCCAGCTTAGCTACAGAATTCTATCAAACTTTCAGAAAAGAATTAACATCACTATTACTAAAAGTATTCCAGAGCATAGAAAAGAGTATAATGTTCCCAGATTCATTCTATGAAGCCAACATGATCCTGATACCAGAACCAAGAGAGAAGAGAAAAGGAAAATTATAGACTAATATCTCTCACGAACTTAAATGTAAAAATTCTTAACAAAATCCTTGCCAATAGAATTCAACAACAACATAATAATAATAATTCATGATGACCAAGTGGGATTCATACCACAAATGCAGGGATGGTTCAACATTAAAAAACCAATCACTGTAATCAATCACATAAAAAAACAAAAGACAAGAATTACTTGATTTTATTAGTTAATGCAGAAAGGGCAGTAGACAAAGATCAACAATCATTCATGAAAAAAACTCTCAGCAATATAATAATAGAAGAGAAATTCTTTAACATGATAAAGAGCATTTATACAAAGCCAACATTCAATATCATCCTGAATGGAGAGAATCTGAAAGCATTCTCCTTGAGAACAGGAATCAGATGAGGAAGCACTTCATCATCACTTTTATTCAACATTGTGCTGGAGGTTCTAGCCAGAGCAATCACGCATGAAAACAAAAATAAATAAAGAGCACCCAAATTGCTAATGAAGAATTAAAAGTATCTCTATTTCCAGATGATGTCATCTTTTGTACAGAAAACCTTGAAGAATTCACACACACACAGACACACAGACGCAGACACAGACACACACACACACACAAACTTATTGGGACTAATAGAAGAATTCAGCAAAGAATCAAGATACAAAATAAACATACAAAAATCAGTTGGATTTCTCTACACCAACAGAGTGAAGGTCATGGAACATATCACTAAATCAATACCATTTATAAGACCACTGTGAAGATAAAGAAATCTAGCTAGAGATTTAAAAGAGGAATAAATCTAATTATAGATGTAAAAAATCTATTCAAAGGAAACTATAAGGCCTTACAGCAAGAAACCAAAAGAGATGTATATAAGTGGGGAAACTTACCTTTCTCATGTATAGGAAGACTCAACATTGTGCAAATGATTATTTTTATCAAAGCAATCTGTAAATACAATGCAATCCCTATCCAGATTCCAATGGCCTTGATTAATGATATGGAAAAACAATAAAACTTCTTATGGAAAAAGAGAAAGCCTCAGATAAAATGTTTCTGTACAAAACCAATAGCCAAGGTCACTCTCAACCGACAGAGGCTGGAATTTTTATGCTTGAAACAGGAACAAGACAAGGATGTCCCTTATCACCACTCCTAGTTAACAGTGTGCTGGAAG
The DNA here is from genome assembly GCA_028571685.1 of Heterohyrax brucei. Taxonomy (NCBI): domain Eukaryota; kingdom Metazoa; phylum Chordata; class Mammalia; order Hyracoidea; family Procaviidae; genus Heterohyrax; species Heterohyrax brucei. The sequence continues at coordinate 88,934,830 of CM053158.1, forward strand.
TTCTAGCTAGGGTGATAAGGCAAAAGAAAGAAATAAAGGATATATAAAACGGTAGGGAAGAAGTTAAATTGTCACCATTGGCTGACAGTATGATATTATACATAGAAAACCCAAAATAACTCATAGAAAGGTTTAGCAGAATAGCAGGATACAAGATAAACACAGAAAAATCAGTTGGATTCATGTATACCAATAAAAAGAACAGCAAAACAGGAAATCAAGAAAACAATGCCATTTATAATGCCCTTACAAAAATAAAATAATTAAGAACCCATCTAACCAGGGACGTAGGAGAACTATACAAAGAAAACTACTACAAACACTAATGCAAGACACCAAAGAAAAGGTATATAAATGGAAAACCATACCATGTTCATGGATAGGTAGACTCAAAATTGTGAAAATGTCAATTCTACCTGAAGCAATCTACAAATTAATGTAATTCTGATTCCAACATCAACAGCATTCTTTAATGAGATAGATAATCTAATCATGTAAAAAGGAAAGAGGTCCTGATAAATAGAGCATTACTGAGGAAAAACAAAGTAGGAGACCTTGCACCTCCTGACCTGAAAACCTACTACACAAGCTACAATAGTCAAAACACTGTGGTACTGATACAATTACAGTCACATTGACCAATGAAACAGAATCAAGAACACCGATGACACTCAATACATCGACAATCATCTGATCTTCGACAAAGGCTCAAAGTCCATTATACGAAAAAAAGACAACCTTCCTGACAAATGGTGCAGGCAAAACTGGATGGTTGTCTGTTAAAAAATGAAACAGTACCCATACCTTACACAAAAACTAGTTCAAAATGAATCAGAGAACTAAATATAAAATCCCAAACTATGAAGATCACAAAAGAAAAAAAGTAGGATCAGTGCCAAAGGCCCTAATAAATGGCACAAATAGGATAAAATCCACAAATGACAATACACAAACTCCAAATGATAAGACAGGTAATAAATCTAACAAGTAAACATTTATGCTCATCAAAAGAGTAAAAAGAAAACCTACAGAATGTGAAAAGATTTTGGCTAAGTGTAAGCCCTAAAATCTAAAAGAAAACCTAACACCTATACCACAAAAAGTCAAATAATCTAATTAAAAGTGGGCAAAGGGATGATGGGGAGCAAAGATGGTGGACTAGGCACACATTTCTTCAATTCCTTCTGAGAATTAAGGCCTGGAATGATAACTGGACAGAGCAGCATGGACATCTGGGGAGCCCTAAAATCTGGCACAGGGTTGTCAGATTGGACTATGCTCCAGAAACAGCGTAACCACCTCTCTCAAAAATGGAGCAGCAATGTTGAGTCCTGCTTCTGCTGACTCACTGTCTGGGACAACTGCAGGTACTCATGTCCTCTTTGTTATACAGGAAGTGGGTGCTGAGCAGGAGCTTGCTAATGCACTGGACTGGACTGCTTAACTTGGAATAGCCACATATTGACAACCCCAGTCAGCCTAGTTGCTGAGTGAGAGCATCACTGCTTGTCAACTTTTCTTTCATAAACTTGACCACAGATTCTGCTGTTTCATGGCAGGCAAGGCAGCTTGGGCAAGAAGACATCTTGGTTGGCTGGGAGGCAGAGTCACCCATCCAGAGGCTAATTCTCATGCAGAGCAGAGCCCCTGTGTGGAAAGTGCTTCAGTGGTGCCTAGAGTTACAGGTGAGACTGACAAATGGCAGCAAGACTACAATCTCTCCTTACCCTGAACTATCACATATCATCTGGGGACAGCTTATGAGGTGATTTTGTCAGCCAGAAGGCAGAGCCAGTCATACCAGAAGGCCTGACTGATGCAGGCAGCTATTGCTTAGCAGTAAGGTATCTTTTTTAAAACAAGACTACATGAGAACTGACTGCTAAGCAGCCCAGCAGCATCTCTTACAACGTTCACTGATACACATCATAGCATTAGCTGATGACCCTACAGTAACTCCATAAGTAGAGTGCCATCTTTTCCAGCCAGGAGGCAGGGCCTGCCACTCCAGAGACTCCACATGGGGCCAGTCATTAGAGTACACAGAGTTGGCTGGTGACCAATTCCTCACTCAGAATGATGCCTCATGCACTGTTGAGGTAACACCAGAGAAATTGAACAGCTTCTAAACGGAGCGAAGGCAACAATCAGTAGCTAACAATTGAAAGAAATAGTCCACCATGCCTCTGGAAAATTCCCTCCGAAAAGAATAAAAAAACTTCCCAGATGAAGAAGCCTTTAAGAAACCATTGGAGGATGAGTACAAAGGAATTATATAGAGAGCCTTCCTAGGGATTAACAAAGTGCAGCAGAACAAAATGAAAAATTAAGCAAGGTATTTGAACTGATAGAAGATCGAAAATTTGAAATCAAGTAGAACAGTAATAAAATTAAAGAATTAGACAATTTAATCCAAAGCAAAAGAGCAGAACTGAGCAAATGGAAACCAGAGTTACTGAACTTGAAGATGGAGCAACTGACACCACCATTTATGAAGAGAAATCAGAGAAAAGAAATAAGAAAAATGAAGAAGCATTAAGGAACATGTGGGACCCTAGTAAAAGGAATCATCTAGAAATAACTGGAGCTCCTGAGCAGGCAGGAATAGCTGAAAATATAGAGTATTGTAGAGTTGCTGACAGCAAACTCCGCTAAAATTATGAAAGAAGAGCACGTAGATTTCCAAGATGCATATCGAACACCACAAAAATTAGAGACCCCCAAAAGACACTAAGACCTGTAAATATTCAGCCTTAATAAAATGAAACACAACCAGAATCTCTTAAAGACAGTGATGCTCAAAGCAAACCTACCATACAGAGGGAAGCCCTGTAGGCTTTTTTGTCTAACTACTCAGCAGAAACGATTTTGGCAAGAAGGTAGTGGATGACACATTCAAAGTCCTGAAGGAGAAAAACTTCCAGCCAAGAATTACAAATCTTGCACAACTATTTCAAATATGAAGGTGAAATTAAGACATTCGCAGATAAATGGAAACTTAGAGACTTTGTAAAAACCAAACAAAAACTGTAAGAAATACTGAAAGAAGTTCTTTACTTAGAAAAACAAAAACATTAAATATATACTTAAGCAGGCAATGCAGGACACAGCACCTAGAATCTTACTCAATTAGGGAAGACATAAAGCTCAATCAAAGCTATAATATTAAAAGAAGAGAATCAGTGATCACATCACAAAAACGACGACATCATCACATTAAAAAGAGGGATATATTACAGTAGTCATAACCCTTTCAGATGGAGAGGAAATTGAAAAGATATGCAGAAGTTAAAGCCTGGTTTAAATAGAATAGTAAGGGGGAACATAGGGGTAGCTGCAAAATGAAGAGATTTAATACAGGAGTCTCAACAAACATAAAAAGAACATTGAAAAAGATGAAAAGTCAACCCATAAAGGGGAATGACCCAGAACAGAATATTAAGAACATAGAAATAAACACATTGAAACAACAGCACTAAACACATAACTGTCAGTAACTATAGTCAATATAAATGGACTGAATGTTCAGATAAAGAAACAGAGAGTAACAGTCTGGATCAAAATGACACTACCCATCTGTATGTTACTTACAGGAAACACACCTAAGAGTGAAAGACATGAACAAACTGAAAAATTAAAGGATGGAAGAAAATATACCAAGTCAACAACATACAAAGAAGAGTAGGAGTGGCAATATTAATCTCAGATAAAATAGACCTTAATGTAAGACCCATGATCATGGACAAAGACAGTCTCTGTTTACTGCTGAAAGGTTCAATACATAAGCAGGACATAACAATGTTAAATATTTATGCACTCAATACCAGAGTATCCAAATACATCAAACAAATGCTTACAACATTGAGAAATGAAATAAATTACTTCACACTAACAGTTGGAGACTTCAATATTACTCTTTCATTAGTGGAGAGATCATCCAGAAAAAAGCTCAGTAAAGATACAGAATACCTTGTTGTGGCAATTAACCAACTGGAATTCATCTGACATATGCAGAACTTTTTACCCACCAATAGATAAGTACACCTTCTCCAAAGCACCTGGCACATTATCTAGGATAGACTATGTCTTAGGAAATGAAGCAAGTCTCAAGAGAATCCAAGCCAGTGAATTATTGCAAAGCATCTTCTAGGACCATAAAGCCATAAAAGTTAAAACCAATAGCAGAAAAAGCATAGATAGAAAGTGGAACTCACCTAAATTAAACAAAACCTTGCTCTAAAATCGATGGGCCATAGAAGAAATCAAGGAGGAAATAAAAACTATGGAATCCAATGAGAATGAAAACACATCCTACCAGAACCTATGAGATACAGAAAAAGCAGTGCTCAGAGGTCAATTTTTCTCTATAAATGCGTACATCCAGAAAGAAGGAAGGGCCCAAACTAAAGAATTAACTCTACAACTTGAACAACTAGAAAGAGAACAACAGAGCAACATGCCAGGTACCAGAAGAAAACAAATCATAAAGATTGGAGCAGAACTAAAAGAATTAGAGAATAGAAGAACAACTGAAAAATTAACAAAAACAAAACCTGATTTTTTGAAAAGCTCAACAAAATTGATAAACCATTCGCTAAACTTACAAAAGAAAAACAGGAAACAAATAACCTGAATAAGAAACGAGATAAGAAATGTCATAACAGACCCAAATGGAATCAAAAGTATCATAACAGAATAATACAAAAGACTGTACTGTAACAAATTTGAAAACCTAGAGGAAATGGACAAATTTCTAGATTCATATCACCTACCACAATTATCAAAAGCAGTAGAAAAACTTAATAAACACATAACAAAGGAAGAGATTGAAAAAGTCATTAAAAAAAAAAACTACTAACCATGAAAGTTCTTACTCAGATGGCTTCACCAGAGCGTTCTACCTAACTTTTTTGAGAGGAGTTAACTCCAGTACTTCTGAGGCTATTTCACAGCATAGAAAGGGATGGAATACTTCTCAATTCATTCTATCAAGCCAGCATAACCCTGATATCAAAGCCAGGAAAAGACTCGACAAAAAATGAGAACTACAGACCATTATCACTCATGAATCTAGATGCAAAAAACTTCAAAAAAAATCCTTGCCAATAGAATTCAACAACTTAACAAAAAGTAATTCATCATGACCATGTTGGATTCATGCCAGGGAAACAAGGCTGGTTCAACATCAGAAAAACAATTAACATGATCATCCATGTAAATAACACAAAAGATAAGAATTACCTGACTTTGTCAACTGATACAGAAAAGGCATTTGATAAAGTCCAATACCCATTCATACTAAAAGTGCTCTGCAAAATAGGAACAGAGGGGAAATTTCTCAATGCAATAAAGGGCATCTATGCAAAGCCAACTGCCTACATCATCCTGAATGGAGATACTGAAAGAATTTTCTTGAGAACAGGAAGGAGATGAGGATGTACACTCTCATAACTTCTATTCGGCATTGTACCAGAGGTTCTAGCTGTAACAATTAGACAAGACTAAGAAATAAAGGTCATCTACATCAGCAAAAAAGAAGTAAAAATCTCCCTGTTGGCAGATGATATGATTGTAGATGCAGAGGATCCCAAGGAATCCACAGTGAACTACTGGAACTTATTGAAGAGTTCAGCAGAGTATCAGGATATAAGATAAACATGAGTATATTAGTAGGATTCCTTTATATCAATAAAAAGATCATCAAATAAATCACAAAACCAATGCCATCTACTACAGCCCCCAAGAAAATAAAATATCTAGGAATAAATCCAGCTAGAGAAATAAGAGACCTACACAAAGAGAACTACAAGACCCTACTGCAAGAAACCAAAAGAGACTTACAAAAATGGAGAAAGCTACCCTGCTCATGGATAGGAAGACTTAACATTGTGAGCCAGCTTAACATTGTGAACACATCTATTTTATCTTAAGTGATCTACATATATAGTGCAATCCTAGTACAAATTCCAGAGTCATTTTTTAACAAGATGGAGAAATAAATAACCAACCTTGGTTGGAAAGGGATATATAAAGAACTACTGAAGAAGAAGATCACAGTGGAAAACCTCACACTCCCCAACCTTAGAACCTATTACACTGCCACAGTAGTCAAAACAGCCTGGTACAGTCACAAAAAGAGACATATAGACCAATAGAATAGAGTTGAGACCCCAGAGACACCACCATCATCTTATAAACAGTTGATAATTGACAGTCCCTAAGACTGTAAACTGGAGTAAAAATAGTCTTTTTAACAAATGGTGTTAGCAAAATTAGATATCCATCTGAGAAAAAAAAAAAAAAACTGGAACAAGACCCATATCTCACACCTTACACAAAATCTATCTGAAAATGGATTAAAGACCTAAATATCAAACCTAAAATGACAAAGATCATGCAAGAAAAGTTAGGGTCAACAATGTAAATTTTGTTATACATCTTAGACAGACTTCAAAATCTGACAAAGTATGATCAACAGAAGGCAAAATAAATAATTGGGAACCACTAAGAATCAAATGCTTTTGCTGATCCAAAGACTTTATCAAAAGAGTCAAAAGACCACCTACAGAATGGGAAAAAATACTTGGTGACTACACTTTGGACCAATGTCTGATTGCCATAATCTACAAAGTATTAACAAGAAAAAACTAAATAACTCAATTAACTGATGGGCAAAGGAGATGGACCACCAAAGAGGACATCCAGGCAGCCATAAGACACAAGAGGAAGAGCTCACTATCATCGACGGCAGACAAATCCAAATGAGAACTACAATGAGATACTATCTTACTCCAACAAGGTTGGCCATAATCCAAGTATCACAAAGCCAAAAATGCTGGAAAGGCTGTGGAGAGATGGGAACTCTCCAACATTGCTAACGGGGTTGCAAAATGGTCAACCTGTTTGGAAAGCAATCTTGCACTTCCTTAAAAAGCTGGAAATAGATATAGCATTTGATCCAGAAATCCCTCTGCTTGGAACATATCCTACAGAAACAAAGGCTGTCATACAAACAGATATATGCACACAAATGTTTATTGCAGCACAGTCCACAATAGCCAAAAGATGGAATCAATCCAGATGTCCAACATGTGAATGGATAAACGAACTATGGTACATACACTCAATGGAACACTATGCAGTGGTAAAGCGCAATGATGACTTTAGGAAGCATCTCATCACCTGGCTACAATTGGAAGACATTAAGCTAATCAAAATCAGTCAGCCACAAAGGGACAAATATTGTATGAGACTCTTACTATAAAGACTTAAAAATAGACTTAAGTACAGAAGAAAAGCCTCTTTCACAGCTAGAAGGGTGAGGAGGGAGGGAGAGGGTTGGCCATAGATAGATAGTTGATGATAGTTGATAGAAATTGGGTTCAGTGAAAGCAGTGGCATCACACAGTAGAAAGGAAATAAACTTAACTGGACTTCAACATGAACTGAAAACTCTTCTAATCTTAACCCAATATTGCAAAGATAGGTGGAGGTCTGGGGACCATGATCTCAAGTGACACCGAGGTCAATTGGTGTAACTAGCCTATTGCTAAGTGAGTTTTCTGCACTCCATATTGGCGAGTGGCATCTGGGGTCTTAGAAGCTACCAAGCTGCCACGTGAGGTGCAACAAATGGTTCCAACTCATCCAGAACAGATCACCGAGAACCACAATGACACTAGCAAAAAAAAAAAAGGCCAGGAGACAGAAGGACCCATGTGCACGGGAGACTGTATCAACAAGTGACCAGCAGAAGCAGGTCATGCCTGGCCATCACAGAAAACAGCCATGATAGGGCACACAATGTGGAGTCTCTGTTGCAACACGAGAAAAAGGAGTGCACCTCGAGAACTCGGCTAAAATATACAATTAATGGTCCAATGGCCTGTGAGGTGCCCTGGAATCACAGTCCCTAGACCTGCTGCTGACCCTGCCCACAAAACTCCACTGAGGTCAACTCTTCAGACAAAAATGAACTGGACTCGGGGACAGAATGTGACCATATGGTGCTTGTACTTTTTGGTTCTATGCATTTATTAGACACTGTCCTACTGGTCTCTTTCTAGATGGGAGAGGAAAGGGGAGGAGGTTCAGAGGATTTGAGAAGTATAGAATGAAAAGGGTGTGCTGTTACCTGACAAGGAGAGCAGGAGGGTCTGCAGATACACAGGTGTGCAAATTTAATTTGGATTGTATACTTTTCACGTAATCACAGTAAAAAATACTGGGCAAAGGATACCAAACCCAAAACCAACCATCACCGAGTCATTTCTGACTCATAGCTACCCTATGGAGAAGAGTAGAACTGTTCTATAGAGTTGCCAAGGAGTTTCTGGGTGATTTAAAGTGCCGACCTTTTGGTTAGCAGCTGTAGCACTTAACCACTATGTCATCAGAGTTTCTGGGCAAAAGATAGGAATAGACACCACACCATATAATACATTCAGGTGGCTAATGGACATAAGCAGAACTGCTAGCAATCAGCCACTATCCATTTAAAAAATATACATATCCCATTGCTGTTGAGTCAATTTTGACTAATAATGACCCTATAGGACAGAAAACTGCCTCATAGGGTTTCTTTGGAATAGCTGGTGAATTTGTACTGCTGATATTTTTGCTAGCATCCTGAGCTCTTAACTGTTATGCAACTAAGGCTCTCACTAGCTGTTGCTAAGCCAAGTAGCCAAGTGCCGCTGTTAGATGAATGTAAATCAGAGCTTCAGTGGGACAGCATCTCACCCTGACATTACTGGCACAAATCCAGAAAAACAGAAAATCACAAATGTAGGAGATACTGCAGGGAGACTGAAATACTGGTGGTTGGAAGGCAATCATTTTAGGAAAGGATACGGTGCTTCCTTAAAAAACTAGAAATAGAAATACCATAGGATCTAGTAATCTCAATACTAGGAATATATCGTAGAGAAATACAAGCTGTCACATAAATAAACACTACATATCCATGTTCCTTGCAGCATTACTCACATTAGAAAAAACAGAAATAAATGCCAGGAATAACTGAATAATGTCTTATATGATATTGCACATACATGAATGTCTTATATGGTGCAGATAAATGAATAAACAAACTATGGTACATACTTACAATGGAATACTATACTGATATAAAGAAGAATGTTGAATCTATGAAACACTTCACAACATGAGTGAATGTGGAGGGTGTTACACTGAGTCAAATAAGTCAATTACAAAAGGACAATATGAGGCTACTGCTGTTAAAACTCATGAAAAGGTTATTGGGCTGACAGAGACCGGAAAAATCTTGAGAGTATAGCCCCTGAACACCCTTTTAACTCAGTACTGGGTCAGTTCTGAGGTTCACCTTTCAGCACAAGATTAGACAGGCCTATACAAAAAATAATAATAATTTACATAGTACAACCATGTATAGGGGACTAAATGGGCACAGCAGCCTGGGTCAAGGTTGAGAAGGCAGGAGGAACAAGAAAGCTGGATAAACGAAAATGGGAAAGCCAAGGTTGAGAAGGTGAACACTTTGACATATCCTAGTACTGGCAACCAAGGATGCATAATAATTTGTGTATTGTTTAATGGGGAACTTATTTGTTCCTTAAACTTTTAGCATAAATCATACTTTGGAACAAAACATAACAAAAATAACAAAAATATTAAATATCAGTATACTCACTTTAAAAAGTTATTCTTGAATTTTGAAAATTGTCTTCAACTTGTAGTTTTTAGTCAGTTTTGTAAGGCAATACATGTGATTTTATGTCAACCAGTTGTGAGTTCAGGTTTTCTCTCTTGGCTTTTTACCTTCAACTGTGGATGACAGCATGTTTGATTTTGATCACTAAAATCCCATCCATGTTTAAAACAGCTAATAGCTCCTTCTCAGTTTTCCTGATTTCTTTTAAGTCAGTTTAATTCAACTAAGACTAAGCTCTGAAGAATATTTTTTATATTGAATGCTTAAAATTGTTATTATTTTCATACTTCTGTAAAAATGAGGCTGATTATAATTTAAATACATATAGAATTTTCAAGGTTTTCTTAAAATATGAACTGGTCATTTTTAATTTCTTTTTAGAGTGAAGGAATACAAAATTATGATAATGGCAGCATTAAGTGTTAAGGTATATTTAAGTGCGTGACAGTGACAAATAATGGTACTTTACACATTTATCTTTTTTTTTAAAGACCATCCAATAGAGTTCAACTGACATGAGGATTATAAACTTTGCCCTTTCTCCTACAGTAGCAGAGCTCGAAAGAGTAGACGCACAAGCCCAATACATGTCAGGGGTATCAAAAGCACGGTTTCTTCAAAGGACTGTCTTAGCCATTTCCTGTGGAAAGTCAATATGATGGAACTCTGCCTGAAGTGTACAAAGAGTTTACTTGGTCATAACTGAGGTGTTATTTGCATCCAATCACAAATTATTCTTTTGTAGAAAGGATGGTAGATTTGTTGATCTTAATTTTTTAAGGCAGTGAGGATAGTAAAGTTAATCTGCTTCTCATCATTCCAAGGCCGGAATTAAAGATGATTCTTTAGCATTGACTCTTGGTGTGGTTATGTAGTTATGCTGGGGCTTAAATGTAACTTATAACTCATCAGCAGTTAATCACGTAAAGAGGTGTGTGTGTGTGTGTGTGTGTATGTGTGTGTGTGAGAGAGAAAGAGGGAGAGAGAGAAGAGAAGGAGAGACAGATTGAGAGAGACAAGAAAAAAACATATATTGAAAGAATTATCATCAAGGGATGTAAAGGAATCCACCTGATAATGGTGAATGTTTCTTAAGGACTGATGGTTATCTGGAAAGTTGTAATAATGCAAATGAATTATTTGTCACTTTCAGAATATGAAATATATGCTTGCTTTAATCTATTTTAGTGAAAAACTCTCCTATACATTGCATTTGTTTTTTGTGAAAGGAACCTGAGTATTACTGTTATCAACATGCTACATGTTTCTGGTGAGTACCTACAGAAACAGCACATCACGTTCCTGTTGCTATAGATGAAATGGACATGAAGCTATGTACCCTTGTCTTACTCTTAGAGACACAAAAACTCCACCTTTCAAACATGGCAAAACTACACAGCACTTATTGATACCAATGGGAAACCAGTGGTTTTGGAATTCGCTAGTTGGTTTTAACAGTTTTTGGCTTGGAGGACTAAAATGGAAGCAAGTTTGTGGGGCTAATATCTATTAAATAAGAGATCACAGATGGGCACATGAAACACTTGGAATATTTTCAATCTATTGCCTTCCAAATGGTTGTTCTCAGTCAAGTGAGAAAGCCTCAGAAATGAATACTGTTTTCTCCAGATACACTGACTTCCCATATTATCCTGAATTCTGGACACATTTAGCATCCTGAGAATTCAAAATTTATTAGGCACATTGTCCTTAATTCAGCCTGCTCCCTGTAGAGCACCCGACATGTGACTCATCTCTCAAGGGGATAGACTCATCTCAACTAAAGCAATACAAAAGTCCATTTAGTTGCCTACTAATGGACAGATAGCATTTTATGTATGATGGATTCTTTGATGTTGTAAGAACCTAACTCAAAGGTAGGCATTCTTTTAATGGAACCTAGTTGACCTATTTATAAAAGTTTTCTCTATTATCACCCTGGAAAAATAAGGAGAAAGGAATGTTCTATATGTCCCATAACCTCCAGGATAACGTATGGATACCCTCTCTAATAGCATTGTTGTCCAGACGTGTATAGGGGTTTAGCCTTTTGCTTCTCTGGTTTGTGAGAGCAAGAATAGGAAAAAGCTAATAATTAGTCAATTTACTCTTGAAATGGGTGTGAAAATATAGGTGCTTATCAACAAAGGTGAGTTCATTGTCACATGCCCTTGGAACTATTTTTCCCTCTTTTTTAAAAAATTCATGAGTGTTTATTCATTGTCTTTCAGCAGACCTTTGACGTTATTTCACACATCTGTGATGCACACATTCCAAACACAAAATATGTTAACTCTCATCATATTTGTCTACTTTGGGACTTTTGCCAATTATTTATTTATTTATCAAATTTTATTTATATGATTTATATGATTTATTTATATGATTAACACATCCCATGACAGTCAGCCACTGAGAATTCATTTTCCTGACATATTACAGTACACGCTTTGTAAGTATTGTTTAATCCAAATTAATAACAATGCATTCTTACAGAAAAAAACATATATGTATGTATATATTAGGTGGCTCTTGGGGGGGAAATTTTTTTAAAAACATTGTATATCTGAAAAAAATCAATAAATATAATAAAATTTTTATTTTTTAAAATCACAGTGAGAGTATTCTTTATTTATTTAAAATACTTTATTGTGCTTTAAGTGAAAATTTACAATTCAAGTCAATCTCCCATATAAAACCCTGCACACTTAACTCTATGCAACTCTACCTGTTCTCTCAGCACACTCCTCCTTTCCACCTTGTACTTTCCATTCAGCCAGCTCCAGTCCCCTTTCTCTACCCTTCCATCGTGCCTCCAGAGAGGAGCTGCTCTACAGCCTTATGCATGTGTTTAAGCCCAGAAATGCACACTTCATCAGCATCAATATGTCTTGTAGTCCAGTCCAATCATTGTTCAGCAGATTGGCTTTGGTACAGGTTTCAGCTCTGAGATAGCAGTGAGTCCAGGGTCTATGTTCTCTAGGGACCCTCCAGGATGTCAGACCATCAAGTCTGTTTCTTTAATAGAGATCTAGATCTGCACCCCCAGTTTTCTCCTGCTACATCAGGGGCTTGACATTGTGTTCCCTGTCAGGGAAGTCATTGGTGGTGGCCAGGCACCATCTAGTTCTTCTGATTTCATGTGGGTGTAGTCTCCTGATCACATGGCTCCTTCTGTCTCCTGGGCTTATGTTTTCCTGATATCTTTGTCTACTCTCCTCCAGGTGGATGGTGACAAACTGCTGCCCCATAGATGACAGCTGGCTGGCTTTTAAGACCCCGGACACTACTCATCAAACTGGGATATAAATCATTATCTTAAAAAAAATATTATGCCAGTTGACCTAGATGTACCCTAACACCATGGTCCCCAGATTCCTGATGCTACTATTCTGACCTTAGAGATGTTGAATAATATTTAGATATTTAGGAAACTTTTGCTTATTTGTTGTTGGTGTTGTTAGGTGTCACTGAGTCAGTTCCGACTCATAGTGATCCTATGAACAACAGAACAAAGCACTGCCCAGTCTTGTGCCATGTCCACAATCTTTTTTATGCTTAAGCCCATTGTTGGGGCCACTGTGTCAGTCTGTCTCGTAGAGGGTTTTGCTCTTTTTCAATGACCCTCCACTCTACCTTTTACCTTTTGGTGTAGTCCATATTGGGAATGTTCTTGAAAAACCAAAAAAGCTATAAAATAAGGATTGTAGGAATTCTGGAATCTATGAAAGCTTTCCATTATGATAGAACTGCACAAACTAACATAACAAATCACTTACATGAAAAGATAAAAGCATGAACCTACAGTGAGTTAAGGACAATATACATTATAGGAAGCTGACCTGAAGCTACTGTCTTTCACATTTCTGTCTACTGTCCTGATACCAATGTTTACCATTTGTGAAGGCTAAAAATGTCATGAAAATAGTAAATGGAAAGAAAAGGTGATAGCACTTATAGACAGGTGTGTGAGAGCAAATTTTAGAAAATGTTTTCTTCCTTTTTGATTAAAATTTACACAGCAAGTTGGCTTCTGTTCTGGCAATTTCCACATAAATTGTTCAGTAACATTAGTTACATTTTTCACAACTGCCAGGAGCCAGCCTCGGCAGGGTCTGTGATCACGAAGGGATGGGTGGCATCGGCGAAGAAGAAATGATGAGACGCAGACAACCAGGAATCTGGAGATCGGCAGCCCGTCAGGGCCTGTCTTTCTTTCTTTTTTCATACAATCAGTAATGTGATTTCACCCTGCCCCCTTGACCACACAAGCTGTTGGCTAACAAAGACCTGATACCTTGTGGCCTTTTTTCATGTTGATTATTGGGGCCTACTGGATAATGACCTGAGACAAGTGGTCTCTTTACATGTTAATCATTAGGACCTTCTAGGTAATGGCTGGAGACAAGTATACTGTGATTATAATCAACAGTGAAAACAAGTTACGCCTTGAGCTTAATCAGTTCTATCTATGCTTCAAGGTCAAGAGGTGCAGGGAGTGGAAAGGCTGTGTGGGTGGTCATCCCTGGGGAGCTTCCCAGGGCCTTCCTGCAAACTTGCATTTCACATGTGGAGGGGGATGTGCAGTTGGGGGAAGCCAGCGGGGCTGGGCCAGCCTTGGCATTCCCGGGCTGGGCATTCTCAGGCTGGGCGTTCTCAGAAGGCATCTTCCTTAATCCTTGTGCCAGGAGATGAGGGGGTATTTTTGAGGAAGATTTAGTTAGGATGCAAAATATTATCAGGGCCAAATATTATTATGGCCAAAAATATGTCACGGGTGAGATGCCTCCGCCTGCCATCACATAAGCTTGTAGCTTTGCTCACAGAGGCCTTTGTGGGTGATGGGCCTCTGCACACAACATGCCACCATTCTCTTTAATTGTGTACTGATTGTTCCATTTCCAGTATTCTAGGATCTTACATTCATCTTTGCTTCAGAATAAATGTTGATCTTTTGTTCTCATACAGATGAGTTTCAGTAGAGGACTGTTCTCATGTGAATATCCTTTATTTTTTTGTACCATTCTGTTATTTTGCTAAAAGATGGTCTCAGAATATACTATTGGTTCAAAGTTTGAAGATTTTCTAAGGGCAATAGTTTAGTCCTCTGGTTTCAACTGCTCCAGTGAGTCTGATCTTTGTCAGGAATTTAGTTTTGTTGTGCATTTTTCTTTTATTCTATCTGGGGCCACCTACTGTGACCCTGGTCAAAACAGTCAGTGGTGGTAGCAGGACACTATCTAGTTTTTCTGGTCTGAGAGTAGATAAGGCACTGGCTTATGAAGGTTATCAGCCTTGTAGACTTATTTTTCTCTGAGACTGCTACTTTCTTACTCTTTTTCTCCTGATTAATAAAGGCCAAGCACTGTAGCCTAAATGGCCCCAAGCTTTTAAGACCCTAGGCATGACTTACACTGTTAGGATGCAGAGCATGGACTTTGTTATTTCTTTATTTTACTTTATTTTTGTTTAATATAGCTGAGTGAAGATGTACATTCTCGTATAAATTTACACCTATATGCAGCTTCCACTGCTCTCCCTGTCTGGTGACAGCACACTATTCCTCTCTGCTCCATACATGTCTCATCCTTCCAACAGTCTTATTTCCCCTCCTCTCCATCCACTCTCCTTCCTGCAGCTAGAGGTCATCAGGATGATATCCTATAGATGCATAGAACCATAAAGTGCATCCAGTACATGATCACTCTGCATTGCTAAGTCCAATACATTTCTGTCCAAAGAGCAGAACTTCGTTATGATTTATGGGCCAGGGCACCATCAGGGCCAGGGGGCATGCTCCCAGGAGAACCCTGAAACCACTGGACCATCAGTTGAGGTCCTTTAGTGGAAATCTCAGGACGCATCCCTTTTTATTCTTGTGTTGCCAGTGAGACTCAACTCTACGGGCTCCATGATGGCTATCACTGGTGGTGGCTGGGCACCATCCAGTTCTTCTGGTCCCAAGTTGATGTAGGCACCCACTCATCTGGGTCTCTCTGTCTTCTGGGTTGTCTTTACCCCTTGTCATTTTGGTCCTCAGTGAGCATCTGTTCCTGCTGAGTTGGGACCATTTGCTGTGCCCTCGGATGGCAGCTTGGCAGCTTTCAAGACCCCAGAGGCCACTCACCAATATGGGATGTAGAAAGCTCTCTTAGAAAAATTCTAGTTGTGCCAATTGGCCTCGATTCTGCCTAAGAGCATGGTCCCCTGCCCCCTGCCCCAGCTACTCAATCCTTGCAATATTGAGTTAAGATGGAAGGAGTACGCAAGTTATGCTTAAGTCCACTTAATGTTCTTCTTGTTTCTAATGTGTGCTATCACCAATTTCTCCCAACCAGATTCTAGCAACTGTCTAATCTAAACCCTCCCCTCCTTGCCCTCCCTCCCTCTCCTCTCTTGCAGCTGTCAAAGAGTCTTTTCTTCTATACACAAGTCTGAACCCCCCCAGAATGGGAAAAAATATTTGGCAACTCTATGTCAGACGGACGCCTGATCTCCATAATCTATAAGATACTATAAAATATCAATAAGAAGAAGATAAATCATCCAATTAAGTGATGGACAAAGGAGATGGACAGACAGTTCACTAAGGAGGAGATCCAGGCAGCCAAAAAACACATGCAGACATTCTCACGATCGTTAGTTATTAAAGAAATTCAAATCAAGACTTTGTTATTTCTATTACGCCAAATGACAGCTATCACACGATACTATGGTCTTAAGATTTCAAACCTGGGAAACTAATCTCAGAAGGTATGAATATATGTGCCTGGACACACATATTTGTGTTTACCCAAACATACAAGTAGCTCTACTCTGTCTTGTAAGCTTGCTATGAGTTGAAATTGTCTTGAAGAAATAGATTTTTTTCCTATGGATACTTCTATGTGTTCTCATATACATTACACACTTGCATCTAACTGAATAACTCTATGCCTATGTCCATCCATATGTGATCATGTACTTAGTTTTTGGTCTTTGTTGAAGTTGATACCTTGATACATGTTAGACTCCTTGGTACAGTCTTCCTTTTCTCTTGAGCAGTTCTCAGCAACATCATTTACTTTTGTCATGCTGTGCTCACTATGTACGCATTTAGTGCCATCAAAAATAACAGCAATGTAAAGCATGCTTTCCTCTCCCTTTCCTTCTCTCTAATAATCTCAATGAATACTTGTCTTTTTATATATTTATATTCTTGTCTTCTTACGTGGTAGACTTACTTCACTAGGGGTTATCTGGCACTAAATTTTAAAGTATTTCATTTTCTTCATTACCATCATATTTTATGGCACAAAACAGTTCCTCAAGTATCCACTCTGATTATCCTCCATGTGTTCCTCTCCCCAACAGTAATATTTTCTGTTTAAATATAATGAAGTAATATCCCTATTTAAAACCCTTAAACCCCTATTGCTTTGAAAATGAAGACCTAAATCTGTAATACGGTATTAGTTATTTTTGCTGTTTATTTTTCCATTTCCATTTTGTACAATGACCCTGTTAACATTGTGTACTCTAGCCACAGTAGACCTGCATTTAATTTCCAAAATGTTTTACATTTCTTTCTATCACATGGTCACTGGCACATATTCTCCTACATCTGGAAAAAGAAAAAAGAAAAAAGAAACAAAAAAATGTTACACAATCTCTGACATCCTGTTTCTCTTTGCCAGTATTGTTCAGAACTCAGTTTAAGATTAAATCATGTAGGGATACCTTTCCTGACTTCTTAGTCTAAGTCACTGGTCTTTGCTGTCTTTTCTGATAGGACTGAGGTTCTTTCCTTCAAAATAATAAGCAAGTTTGTGTCTATACATCACTTAGTAGTACTTGATTAACTTTTATTTTTACTTTACAGAAGTGGGACCAAACATCTTCACTCAACACTATCTTTCCCATTGTTAGTATGTCTGTCTCTCTCACACACACATACACACACCCAGTGTTCAACCAATATTTATCGAATAAGTGATTGAATGAATTTATTCTTAAAAGAATGCTCAACATATTTCCATGTAGCAGTAGGTCATGGGGTTAATTCTGTTTGTAATACATAATTGAGAACTTTTTAATGAAATGCTTGATTAATATGCATCTTAAATGTCAGATATTAAATTACATTACTTAATGTAATGCTACTTAATTTAAACATTTGAAAATTGATAAAAAGTAAACAAAGATGGCATTACTAATGGTAATTTGAATAGATGCAACTGGTTACTGATGCCAACATACTTTTAATGACTACATAGGCTATCACTTAATAAGATTCAAAATGAAAATGTTCTCATTAATGCCATCTCTGTAGAATGAAACTGTCTATATCTGCTAGAAGCAGCATTTTTTTTCCCTCTTATCAAGTTTCTGCAATGCCTGCATGTAAAAATAAGTAGAATCTGGCTCAAAATCTCAGCATATTGTGGGCATAATTTCAGAATTTGCCCATTAAAAAATCTAGGACAAGAGATGCATCATTCTTGTTCTTGATAACAAGCAGATGTTTAGAGCAGCTTGTGTCCAATTATGATACAAATAAAATCTGCACTGATATACAGTCTTCAGTCTTTCTAATCAGAGGCAAAGATGAATGTGTTTTTTCACAGAATTTATTTTAATCATGTTTTAACAGTTAGCATGAGTTACAGTGAATAAAGTTAATGCTGACAGGTGGCACAAAATCTAAAGATGAACTACCTACCTGTATGCCACAATAAGGACTTTTGTAGTTGTATTTTATTCATGCTACTTCTTCATACCACTTAAGCACAATGACCACATTCCCAGTGTTCTTCTAAATCATATTGGAACAAATACTTTGTATTGGAATTCCTATTTGAAAACAATCAAATGATATTCGCTAACTAGGAAAACAAAAACTATAGAAATTAAGGAAATAAATCGCAAATACAACATTGTATTAGGTATCATCCTTGTCATTGCTCTGGAAAAATTTCAGTGTGCTTTTATGTGACTGTGTGGGTTATTGTATACTGGATTTCTGGACTTCATTGCAACAATTTAAAAGATTACTAGTTTAGACTTTTGTTTATCCAGCATTCTGTAAAAAGACTGTGCAGAACTCAACAGCTTCAAAGGTATATTCAATAAGTATTTGTGGAGTTGTACTTTTAAGCCCCTAGTTATTGACTGCATTCTCTTTTTGTAATTTACTCATAGGAAATAGAGTTCCCTTTAGAATAAAATGGATTACCCAATAGCAGAAAGCTATTGAATTCCCGAGAAAGCATCCTACTCATTAATCTCAATTTTTTAATTGTCTTTTGTTTCATCTGTAGACTTTTGAAAATTTGTCTAATTTATCAAACAAGTTTTAGGATCAGTATAAATTAATGAAATAATTAATTTACCATATAGATTTCTTAGAAAGCAACAAAATGAAAAAACAAAAGCTTATATTTTTATATAGTTTTGAATGCATAATCCATGAAATAATAGTAGTTCAGTTAGACTCAATTATCTAACAGTTTACTGTGTTTTGAAACCTTATTTTAAATTTATAATTGATCAATATGCACACCTGTTTTTTATTGTTATTTTTCGTGTGTGTATCTTTCTTTGCTTTATGGTTTGAGAATTAGAGGTTACTTGAAATGCGGAGTGTGATAAATGGACTATCTGGTAGAGCTATTATGCCAAATAACAATAAGAAATTGTAATTATTAAGGCTATACTACGACTGTATGTTTATAATAACCGTTGACAGACTAATGTCATTTTTAGCTACAGTAAACCTATTTGAACAAAGAAGTTTTAATTAATTAGTCATTTTTATCATCCTTGAATGACACAAGTGATTTATGCTTGGCTACTCTCCAAAAGGTTGGTTGTTCAAACCCACCCATCAGCATCACAGAGGAATGGCTTGGTGATCTACTTCCATAAAGATTAGAGCCAAGAAAGTGCTATAAGGCTCAGTTCATATCTGAAACTGACTCAGAATTGGAGCCACTGTTAGATGAAATTGGTTCGATGGCAGTGGACTTAGTTTTGGGTTTTATATATGAGAGGAAGTACTTAACCTTCACAGCCGAAATTCTGTGTTCAGCAACAATTTCATGTTGGTATTTCTAAATAAATAATACTTTGTGTAAATGATTTTTACATTTTAAAATGGAAATATAAAGTGGGAATACTAATTAAAGTGCTAATTATTTCTCCCATTTATAAGTATGTGGTAAATATTCTGCCATAACTTCTTTATTGTTGTTGTTAGGTGCCACTGAATCGAATCTAACTCATAGAAAAACTCTACATACAATAGAACTAAACACTACCCTGTCCAGCACAGTCCTCGCAATTGTTGCTATGTGTGAGACAAAAATTTTACGTGCACTGTGTTCAATACATCTCGTTGATGATATTCTTTTTTTTTCTCTGACCCTCCACTTAACCAAAGATGATATTCTTTTCCGTGGCTGAAGCCTCCTGATAACAGTCCAAAGTATGAGAGCTGAATTCTCAACAGCCTCATTTCTCAGGAGCATTCTGACTCTACTTCGAAGGCAAATTTGTTTGTTCTGTCAATCCATAGTTTATTCAATACTCTTCCCGGTACATTAATTCAAAGGTATTCACTCTTGGTTCCATATACTCTTCTGAACCTCTCTTGAATTTTTAGCAATTCCTTGTCATTGTTCTGGTACAACTATCTTTGAATTATCTTCAGCAAAAACTGACTGGTTAGAATGTTAATGAATCATTTGTTCATTTCTTCACTTAGATAGATCACTTTTCTTTGGAATGGACAAGTGTATGGATATTTTTCAGTCAGTTGGCCAGCTAGTGGTCTTCCAATTTTCTTGGCATAAAATACTGAGCACTTACAGTATTGTATCTCAAACAGTATTTCATCAATTCCTGGAGGCTTCAGTACAGCTTGAAATTCTTCCTTTATTATCATCAGTTGCAGAATCATGTGCTAATTCCCCAAATGGTTGGCTATTGACAAGTTATTGTTGGTACAGTGACTCTGTGTATTCCTTCTATCTTCTTTTGCGTTTGTCTGTCATTCAATATTTTGCCCACAGAATTCTTCACTATTGCAATTTGAAGCTTCAGTTATCCTTCAGTTCTTTTAGTTTGAGGAATGTCAATTGTATGTCTCTTTTGGTTTTGTAATTCCGGGTCTTTGCATGTATCATCATAATACTTTCTCTTCTGCATATGCCCTTTGAAATATTCTGGTCAGTTGTTTTAGGTCATCATTTTTACCATTCTCTTCATCTGTTCTACATTCAAGAGCAAGTTTCAGAATCTCTTCTGACATGTATTTGATCTTTTCTTTCTTTCCCTTCTTTTTAATGATCTTTTTTTTTCTTCACATTTGATGTCTTTGATATCCCACAATTCATTTACCTGTTATTCAGGCATTAAGGTCCATAGTGTCACATCTGTTCTTGAGATGATCTCTCAGTTCAGATGGGATATAGTCAAAGTCATAGTTAGGCTCTTTTGATCTCATTTTTTCTTCAGCTTCAACTTGAACTTGCATATGATCAATTGACAATCTGTCTTCCAGTCAGCTCCTGGCCTTCTTCTGACTGATAGCATTGAGCTTCTCCATCACCTCTTTCCACGGATGTAGTTAATTTGAATTCTGAGTAGTCCATCCAGTAAGATTTACATATATATTTACCATTTATGTTGTTGAAGAAAAGGTGTTTTCAATTAGTAAATCACTGGTCTTGCAAAATTCTATCATGTGACCTCAGACAGTTTTCTAACAATAAGAAAGGCTATAGTTTTCGACTACTGATCCTTCTTGTTTCTAACGTATATATTCTAATCACTAATAATTATCAATGTATCTTTATTGCATGTTCGATTAATTTTAAACTTCAATGATTGCTAAAAATCTTCAGTTTCTTCATTTTTGGCATTAGTGGTTGATGCATAAATTTGAATGATAGTCATTATCAATTGGTCATCTTTGTAGGCCTTTGGATGTTATCCTGTCACTGACAGTGTTATTCTACTTCAGAGCAGATCTTGAAACATTCTTTGTTACAATAAATGTGACACTGTTTCTCTTCAATTTGTCATTCCTGTTACAGTAGACCACACATGGCCATTGACAGTCTACTTCACCCCAACAACGCCTAGTATCAATCTTCAAGCATTCCATTCCTTTTTTGACAACTTCTAACTTTTCTAGATGAGTACTTCGCAGATTCCATATTCTGATTATTAACACTTATTTTTGACTGTTTCTTCTCCTTTTCAGTCATGCCACATCAGCAAATGAAGCTCACAGAAGGTTTTCCTCATCCACATCATTAAGGTGATCAAGCAGCAAGCCTTATCCCAGTTGTATTTTGAGTATTTTCAAACCTCAAGGACTCATCTTCTGGCACTGTATCAGACAGTGTTCCACTGCTATTCATAAGGTTTTCACTGGTCAGTGTGTTTTTGGAAGTAGATCATTTTGTCCTTCGTCCTAGTCTGCCTTAGTCCACAAAGCTTTACTGAAAACTGTCCTCTATAGATGACTGTTATTTGAAATTCTGGTGGTATAGCTTCCAGCATCATAGTAACACATAAACCACCACAGTATGACAAACTGACAGAAGAGTGGTGATATATTATTTTGCACTACTAGAAATATAGGTTATAGAAAGCTATATATTGTATTTATCACTTCAATGCAGCTTGAACATTGTCTACACATAAATTATTTAAAGTGAAGACAGCTGAGCCATTTTCCAGGTTATCAGACTACTAATAAGATGACCCTGGAAAGATCTGCAGAATAATGAGATAAACTACAAGAGTTATAACTGTTCATGATCTGTGTGACCGGGGCAGAAGTTACTCATCTAGGAGTATCTTTAGCATCTGCCTGCCCCATCCAACTTTGTTCTGAGGTATTTAAAAAGGCTGAATAAAGAGAGTGAGAAATAATAAAATGGTGAATTGGCTTCAGAATAGGGTGGAATCTACTTAGAGAGATCTAAGAAAAGTGGTGTGGAAATGAAGAAAAGTATTATGTGAACTACATAACAGAGAGACTTTTATATGGGACAGTTAAAACTTAATGTCAAAACTCCACTATGTAAAGAAAATTGAGAAAGAACAAGATTTTGAGAAAAGTATAATTCTTATCACGAATTATAGTTGTTTTCAGCCTGATTTCCATGAATTCAAGAAGTAAGAAAGATTAATATTAATTTTAACTACATTCCCTTTGCTGATTTCTGTTTGCTTTTTGTTTGTTTGTTTTTCTTAACCTGCATTATTTAGGACTGGGCTATCTGAGTGCCCAATTAATTTTAGTCACCTGTGCTGTTATCTGTAAGGAGAAATGGGCATGTCAATTCCTTAAAGTCCACAATTTTTTTTTAGAAGATGTGAAAGTCTAAGTTAATTTACTTCACATTTTTATGTGAAGAATTTTCTTAATTTATCTTATTTCTTGGAAAAAAGTTTGAGTAAAATTAACACTGATAATTTTACTTTATATTATGTTGTAATAGAAAAATGTTAAACATACTGAATTTATTATAGTGGAAACAGAAATTTGAATATCCATAAAATCTCACCTATAAGTTTGAATAAGACTCTGATAGATAAGACAATGCCTGTATGGCAATGGTTTGGTTTTTGGTTTGGGTGTATCAGTAATTATCATATCTATTCAGCAATTTATGTATGTATTTGACAGTGTTTTTGAAGGTGCAAAAAACTAAATAAACATAAACGCTGCATAGTGGAGGAGTGTTTGCCAAGCCAAGTGCTGTCAAGTCGGATCCAACCCATGGTGACTTAGATAATATACAATGCCTTCATTATGTATTATATTATATTGTATATTAACAGTATAGAAGATTTTTCAAGTACATTAGATTGTTGTTTTTATAGACATATCTATGATTCTGCTGTTAGATTCTAACAAATATCTGTAATGTTGTGTTTTATATAATTCAAATTTTGTTTTTAAGACAGCATAATGTGTGCATGTGTATGTATGTTCGTGTGTATGAATAATTCCCATTTTGGGGAACTAAGATTTGAATGAGTCAAGAGTGACACCAAGGTGTTATTTACAAACTACTTAGAGTTTCATTTGTTGAAGTAGATATTACTTTGACAGTTTATAAAATAAGATTACTTTCTAATGGCATCAGCATATACCAGATTAAACTCTGTACAAATGTATAGCACTTAATTACAAGAATGTTTAATCTAAGTATATATCCTTCTATTCTAAGTGGTTCCAGCAATCCATCCCTCACTTTTCTGTCAGTTTGTTGTACCATGGGGACTTGTGTGCTTCTGGAATGCTAGCAGCTATGCCACTGATATTTGAATATCAGCAGGGTTACCCAGGGTGAACAGTTTTTAATAGAGCGTATAGACTAAGACAGGTTAGGAAAAAGGACCTGGCAATCTACTTCCCAAAAAATTATTCACAGAAAACGTTATAAATGGCAGTGGAACATCATCTGACATAGTACTAGAAGATGAACCCCTCAGGTTGTAAGACCCTCAGAAAAACAACTGAAGAGGAACTGCCTTCACCAATTTGAGTCAGCTTTAATATTTACAGAGTAAATTTCTGAGATCTCCATTTGCTGATGTGGCACAATGCAGAATGAGATGAAACAGCAGCAAAAATCCATTAATAATCAAAACATGGGACTTCTGGCCAACATGCTGTCATAGACAGAAATCCCTCCACAGCCAAAACTGGAAAACTAAGTTATACAGAGACAAATATTATACCTGTAACATGAAATGTCAAATGAGGAGATAAAGATTTCAGCCAAAAACTGAATAGAATAAGAAACTGACAAAAAACAGAAAGTTAGAAGAGATGTGGGAGAAAGTTCCTTATTAGTTAACCCAGAACAAATTCATCACCTTGGACAGTGGATGGAGAACAACAGACAAGCAGCAATAAAGATCAGGTTTGTGGAGGTCTTGGTGGAAGCCAAAGTCTCTAGTGGAAAGCAGGGTATACTTTCTCACCCCATTCTTCCCCACACTTCTCTGTCTCTGATGCCTTCTGGCTAGCTGCAGTGTCTCAAGTGGGTGGAAAGTGCATTGTCCCTGCCACTTAGATTCACCACAATTGCATGGGAGATCTGCTTACTGGGAATATGAGAAAGCACCCTTAGGAAACACCAGCAGAACACAAATTGCTTGCTGGATCTGCCCTACTCAACCATACCTAAGCAGCTGGCTCTGACTATTAGACAAGGTGAAAAATATGGTGACCACAGATGAGCAAACAACAAAGAACAGACAACCTGTCTGCTCTGACACAACCAAATAAAACAAAAAACTAGACAAAACAAGCAGATCTATAATCAATAAGCAAAGAAAATTGCTAAATGGCCCAAAGAGAGCAGATAATATCAAATTATATTAAAAAACAGGACAGAAATGTTTCAGTAAGCATTCAAAATAATATACCAGATGATTTTCCAGTAGTTTCTTCTGGAATGCTAGCAGCTGTACCACTGATATTTGAATACCAGCAGGGTACTAGAATTGCCTGTCAGGGAATTCAAATCTCTAATATTCACAGCTATCCAAGATTTGAAGCAAAAAGTAGAGAAAAATGAGGAAAAAATAGACAAATTTATGAATGAGTTCACGAAAATAAGACAGGAAAAAATGTCAAAATAAATTCACAACTAGAACTAATATGAAAACAACAATTACAAATTTCAAATACAAACAAAATTTAGAAATGGTTAGTGTTAAAAAAGTGTTGAGAGATAGATTTGAAATGATGGACCACAGGATCAGTGAAACTGAACATAAACACTTGGGCACATCTTTGATTGAGGACAAACCAGAAAAAAAGAATGAAGAAAAATGAAGAAATCCTGAAAATTACATGGGATATAATCAAAAGCAAAAATCTGTAAGCTCTAGAAATGAGGAGAGAATAGAAAACACAGAGAGGATCACTGAAGAGTTGGTAGCAGAAAACTTCCCTAATACCTGAAAAAGGAAAAGCTGACCATCCACGAAGCTCAATGAATTGCACGTAGGATAGACCATGAAAGACATTCACCACAAGGTATCATAATTACACTCACTAAAATCAAAGACAGAGAAAACATTCTGAGAGCCTTTTGAGAAAAATAGCTAGTTGTGCACAGAGGATAAACAATAAGCCTAAGCCCTGATTATTCAGCAGAAACCATGCAGGCAAGAAGGCAATGGATGCCATATATAAAACCTTGAAAGAAAGATTGCTAACCAAAAATAACATATCCTGCAAAGCTCTCATTCAAATATGATAGAAAAATTAAGACATCTACAGATAAATGAAAATTAAGGGAATATGTAAAAACCAAGCCAATCTTACAAGAATTATTAAAGAGAGCCCTTTGGTCTGAGAACTAACAACATTACATCACAACATGAATCTGGGATGCAACTGTACCAGCCAGATAGCAACCTAGTAAATGAACTGCCAAGGACTATCCAAAATCCAAATAATTACAATATGGAGCCAGAGAAGCTAATCTGTAAACAACAATAACATCAGAAAAATAGAAGAAAGAATAATGAAGTCAAAGGCAAGACACTGCCAAGTAACAATAGAAAGATTCAAACCTAGGAAGAAACAAAAGTATTTTAAGGTAGTCACAAAGAAAGTTAATAAGTCTACTAACCAAAATGAAGAAGGGAAACATAATCCACAAACCAAAAGAATTCAGCACAGGAGAGTAAGAGGAACAAAGAAAATGTCAACAACACACACAAAAAAGTACTACAAAATGACAGCAGTAATATGCTGTTTGCAAGAGACACATCTTAGAAACCAAGATGCCTGGCACCAGTACAAGGACAGATGCACTGACCAATGGAACAGAACTGAGAACCCAGAGCTGAATGCATCCACCTATAGTCACCTAATCTTTGATGGGTGTATGAAGTCCATCAAATGAGAAAAGGACACTCTGTATAGCAGATGGTGCTGGCAAAATTTGATGTCATTTCATAACATGCAGCAAGCTGAAGAGCATTATGTTAAGTGAAATGAGTCAATCGAGAGATTTTGTGAGACAGCTACCAAGAAAATTTGTAACAAGGTTTACACATAGTGAGAAACAATCTTTGATGTTTACCAGGGAGGGGAAGGGTGCAGGTGAAAATAATAATAATAATAACCAGAATGAGAACTGTCTGAAGCATGAATCTAGGGAAACTGGAAGTTGTCAAAAATAAAACAGAATGCATAAAGATCTATAACTTTGGCATTAGCACACTCACTACTGTCCTGTCCATTGACTCATAGCCACCCTATTTGAGAGAGTAGTACTGCATCATAGGGTTTCCAAGGAACAGCAGATGTTCTCAAACTTCAGATCTTTTGTTTAGTTGCTGAATATTTAATGACTAAGCCACCAAGGCTCCTGCAAGGTATTAATGAGCTGAAGTGGACTGGTATTGGCCATTTTGAATCAGATGATCATACAATCTGTTATGCCTGTATGACAAATTGAAGAGAAATGGCATCTCATTTATTGTCATAAAGATCTATCCTGCAGTACAGTGCTGTCAGTGATAGAATAGTATCTACACACTTAGATGAAAGAACAGTTAATATACTATTATTCAAATTTATACACCAACCACTAAAGCTGAGCAATAAAGAAATTAGAGATTTTTACCAATGTCTGTATTGTGAAATTGATTGGATATGTAATCAAGATGAATGATAATTACCAGTGATTAGAATGTGAAAGTTGGAGACAGAGAAGGATTGATAGTTGAAAAATATAGCTTTGATGACAGAAAGGACACTGGGAATCACAATATGGAATTTTGCAAGATCAATGATTTCTTCATTACAAATACCTCTTTTCAATAACAAATGGTGACTAGACATGTGAACCTCAGCGGATGGAAAACACAGGAGACAAACTGATTATATCTGTGGAAAGAGACTAGAAAAACTCTAAATCATCAGCCAAAACAAAATCATGACCCAGGTTCAAACAGAAGTTGAAGAAAGTTAGAACAAGTCAACAAAGCTGAAGTATAATCTTGAGTATACCCTATTTTGATTGTGAAACTATGTGAAGAATAGATTTGACATCTTGAACACTAACAACTGAACACCAGATGAGTCGTGGAATGACATTAAGGACATCATTCACAAAGAAAGCAAGAATCCATTAAAAAGATAGGAAAGAAACAAATGGATACCGGAACAGATTCTTTAAATTTGCTTTTGAACATCAAGCTCTAAAGTGAATGGAAGAATTTGTGAAGCAAAAGAGCTAAATAAAAGATTTCAAAAGGAAAGTAGAGAGGACTAAGTATCGGAACGACATGTAGAAAGACCTGTAGTTAGAAAACTTAAAGGGAAGAACACAGTCAGTGTTTTTCATGCTGAAGGAATTAAAGGGAAAAAAAATTCAAGCCTCCAGTTGTAACACAGAAGAATTCTATGGGGAAAATATTGAATTAGACGGGAAGCTTCAAAAGTAGATAGAAGAAATACACACAGCCTCTGCATCAAAAATAACTGGTTGACCTTCAATCATTTCAGGAGGTAAAACAGACTCAAGAACAGATAGTACTGCAGCAAGAAGCACAAACTGCATTGAAGACATTGACTAAAAACAAGTCTCCAGGAACTGATGAATATCAATTGAGATGATTCAAGAAATAGATGCAGTGCTGGAAGTAATGACTCACCTAAGCTAAGAAATTTGGACAGCAGCTACTTTGCCAACCTACTGGACAAAATACATATTTATGTCTATCACAAAGAACTGTGATCCAATCGAATGCAGAAATTATCAAACAATATTAATAGTATCATACACAAGTAAAATACACCACCTGATGATCATTCAAAGCATTTGCAGCAGTATATCAGCAGAGAACTGCCAGAAATTCAAACTGGATTCAGAAGAGAACCTGGAACAAGGGATAACACTGTTGATGTCAGATGGATCCTGACTGAAAGCAAATACCAGAAATATAGTTACATGTGTTTTGTTGACTATGCAAAGGCATTCAACTGTGTGCATCATAACATATTATGGATAATATTGTGAAGACTGAGAATTGCACAATACTTAATTGTGCCCATGAGGAAGCTGTACATAGGTCAAGAGAGTTGTTAGAACAGACTAAGGGAATACTGTGTGGTTTAAATTCAGGAAAGGTGTGCAACAGAGTTATAGCCTTTCACCACACTCATTCAACATGTATGCTGAGCAAATTATTTGAGAAGCTGTACTATATGTGAAAGAACGAGGCATCAGGATTGGAGAAAGACTCACAAACAACCTGAGTTATGTGGATGACACTATCTTGCTTGTTGAATATGAAGAGGGCTTGAAGCACTTAGTGATGAAAAGACCATAGTTTTCAGTATGAATTACGCGTTGACATAAGGAAAACAAAAATCTTCACGACTAGACAAATAAGCAACATTATGATTAACGTAGAAAAGGTTGAAGTTGTTAAGAATTTCATCTTACTTGGATCCATAATCAATGCCAATGGAAGCATCATTCAAGAAATCAAATGATGCAGTGCATTGGGCAAATATGCTACAAACAACCTCTTTTAAGGGTTGAAAAGCAAAGATGCCACTTTAAGGACTGATGTGAGCCTAACCATAGCCATTGTATTTTCAACTGTCTCATATTCGTGGAAGAACTGAGCAATGGATAAAGAAGACCAAAGAATTGATGCCATTGAATAATGGTTTTATATACCATGAACTACCTACCAAAAGAACAAACAAATCTATCTTGGAAGAACTACAATCAGAATGCCTCTTAGAAGGGATGATGATGAGACTTCATCTCCTATATTTTGGACATGTTATCAGGAAGGATCCATGCCTGGAGAAGGACATCATACTTGTCATGAATTGAACTGTGCTCCCTCCCCCAAAATATGTTAGCCATTTGACCAGGCCACTGTTGCCAATATTTTGTGATTTTTCAACACTGTATGTTAAAGGTGTATATTAAAGATGATTAAGTTCCTTCCTAAGGTTATCTCCCTGCTCCAAGGAAAAGGGAGTTTCCCTGGAGTGTGGCTTGCACTATCCTTTATCCTTTTATCTTACAAGAGATAAAAGGAAAGAGAAACAAGCAGAAAATTGGGAACCTCGTACCATCAAGAAAGCAGCACTGGAATAGAGCACATCCCTCAGACCTGAGGTTCTAGTGCCAAGATGCTTCCTGACCAAAGACTGATACAACACAAAGATCGTCCTCCAGAGCCAACAAAGAGGGAAATCCTTCGCCTGGAGCAGATACCCTGAATTTGTAGCCCCCCTGACTGTGTAAAAATAAATCTTCTTTTGTTAAAGCTATCCACTCTGTGGTATTTCTGTTAAAGCAGCACTAACTAAATAAAACAATTGTTAACCTAGAAAGTCAGTGAAAAGAGGAAGATCTTCCAGGGAATGCATTGACAAAGTAGCTGTAGCAATGAGTTCAAGTACAACAATGATCATGAGGATGGCTCAGGGATAGTCTCTGTTTCATTCTGTTTCACACAGGGTCACTATGATTCACCACAAATGACTGCAATCCATGTTAATTTTGGTTAGATTATGAATTAATTATTGGTTAGATTATGAATTTAAAGACGACTTCTTTTCTGACTGTCTCGTTTCTGTGGAATTATACTTTAAATGAAATCAAGTTTTATGATAACCTATCTCCAAACACCAGATGTTCAGTATATTGTAAGAACTGCAACTTTCAATATTTGGGATGTAATATAGTTCCTTCTGTAAAACACTAGAATTGTGGAGCAGAAGTCAGTAGAGTAAAGGAGATAACAGGTAGAAATTTACTGTGCAGGTAGATTTATCTCATAATTTGTTCTCAAAATCCAAAGGAGAAATAATTTTTTCTTCTTCCATTGTTGACAACTAAGAACAGATGCACACGCCCTCCAGATAACAGACATCAACATTCTAGACTCACTATCCTAGGGCTGCAAAGAAATGTTGAATGTACCTGTTGTTTTATCCAGTCTCCTAACCACTGGAGGCAATACATCTGCTTTTCTGACAGTAAAACTGAAAATGAAGGGAGTTGCCTGGGTTCTCCTCTTCCAAGGATATTTTTAATCAGATTAACTCTCCATTTCTCTTTTTAATCAATAACTAATTGATTTGAAAGGGAAATGAGGCAAATGTGCCTGTTGGAATAATCCAGTTAGAGATGGTGATAATAGTGGATAATACTCAAAGACATATTCAAGATATACTTAAAAGGTAGAATCAGCAGAACCCCCTGCTCAACTAAAATTAAGGTATGAGAAAGAAGGCAAGACACTCTAAGGATCATCCCAATGCCCCGAGGAATGTCAATTGATGCATTGAGAAGAAAAAACAATTGTCAAAAAAACTGGGAAGAGTTAAAGACTGGACGTAGAGATTCTGTGAGTTGGAATCAATTTGATGGCAACAGACATAGGATGAATGGAGACCTTGGCTGGCACAAACGGTTAAGTAGTAAACTACTAGCCCAAAGGGCTAGCAATCTGCTTTAGAAAAATTACAGCCTTGACAATTCCATGGAGCACAGTTCTAACACATACAGGGTATCCACGAGTCAGAATCAACTCAGTGACAAGTGACTTATGTGTTTGTTTATGGTTTGTTTGTTTCAGTTTTGATAGGAATAAAACTAAGAGCATGGTATTCTGGATGCAGTGTGAAGAAAGTACATTAAAGCGGAAATCATTGACTGGGTTAATACAGTAAAGGTGAAAACTGATGATTAATCACTGGATTCACAAAAAATATAGAGACATACAAAATGGAGATACTTGACAAGAACAGTTTAGAAAAATACATAGGGACTCAAATGGAAAAGGCCTGCAAGTTTAAGTAGTAAGAGACCTGTGAGAGGAAAATTAAAACAACACAAAACTCCTAAACTGCCAGACTTCAAGAGACATATAGGAAACACAAGTGCATCAGGGGAGACCAACCTTTCTGATAGAATAAGAAAGTTATGGGGATAATTAGAACAATGTAAAAGAGGGCAGAAATATTAAAAGTCAAAGAGGAAGAATTACAAGATCTGGGAAGGCAAGGGAAACTCTGGTGGCTTGGTGATTAAGAGCTATTTGGCTGCTAACCCAAAAGTTTGCATTTGGAATTCAGGCACTCCCTGAAACCTCTATGGAGCAGCTCTACTCTGCCCCACAGAGTCACCACAAGTCAGAATTGACTTCATAGCAATGGATCTGGTCTACTGTATTGGGTGAAGGAAGAGAATAAGGAAATAAATCTGTGTTTTGAAGAGCCATACCAAGATTGTGTGTAGGATGTAAAGGAGCCTGGGCCATTTTCTATTGGCCAATGCATAAAGAAAAAAGGGCATAATAATCTCCTGATGATGATGTTATCAGAATATACACATATTAGTATTACATAGGCACTCACATATACGTATATTGACCTGTTTCTTATTCCCTATTCTCATGACAGCTGGATTTTGACAGTTTCCTTCTTACAGTGGTGATCCCACATATCAATCATCTTTCACGTGCCCTATACATTTCCCAGAAGAGGAAATACGTGTTCTCTCTGAGTGATTGCTTCTGTTATGATACTTTCTCACTGATGTGGAGCCAAAACTGAAGGAAATGACTTTTTGTATTGTTCTCTATTTCTGTGTCAAATAGAAAATAGTGATGTTTCTGAACACTGGTTTTGGAATTTCTGTAAGTTGCAGAAAACAGTCATGCATGATACAGATGAACAGTGAGAACAAATTGCACCCTTAAAGAATAATATGATGATACTCAACTGTGAAACAAATTTAAACAAACAAAACCAAAAAATTGCACAGTTCTTCCACGAGCAGGCATATCAATTGTTAAATAAAATATTCTTCTTTAACTGCTGCTGTTTCCTTCAACCTGGAATGTCATATATTACTTGGAGTGTGACATTTATCTTTTTTTCTGGAACATTTATCAGAAGAAACACATCTACCTAAATTTATTTGGATCTAATTAATCTAGATAACTTAAGGAGCCCTAGTGGTGAAGGGTGGGATGTCATGGATTGAATTGTGTCCCCCTCCCCCAAATGTATGTGTTGATTTGACTCAGCTAGGAGTCCCAGTATGGTGCCATTCCACCCATGTGTTGTGAATCCTGCCTCTGTGATATTGATGATAAAGAGAATGGGCTGCAGCCATGTTAGTGATTTCCCTGATAGCTAATGTTCATGAGCTTTTCGGCACGAGTCTTCTGGATGCCTGTATATCCTCTTTGGTGAAGTGTCTGTCTATCTCCTTTGCTCATTGCTTAATTGTGTTATTTACATTTTTCTTGTTGGTATTTTGCAATACCCTGTAGCTTAAAGAGACACCAGTTGCCAAGTATTATATAGTTGCAAATATTTATTTTTCCATTTTGTAGGTGGTCTTTTAATTCTTTTGGTTACAGTCTTCGGATGAGCGGAAGTGTTTATTAGTAGTTCCCATCTATGTATTTTCTCTTCTGCTGCTTGTGTTTCATTTCTCAGATTTTGAAGTCTGTCTAAGCTGTGCATTAGAACGTCCACTGTTGACCCTGTTTTTTCTTGCACAATCTTTATTGTTTTAGGTTTGATATTTAGGTCTTTGGTCCAGTTTGCTTTAGCTTTTGTGCAAGGTGAGAAATACGGGTCCTGTTTCAGTTTTTTGCATATGGATATCCAGTTTTGTCAACACAGTTTGTTAAAGAGACTATTTATACCTAAGTTTGGAATCTCAGGGCCTCTGTTGAATATCAGTGGTTCATTAGAGGATAGTAGCATCTCTGGGGTGTCAACTCTTTTCCATTAGTCTATATGTCTCCTTTTGTACATGCACCAGGCTGTTTTAACTACTGTGGCAGTGTAATAGTTTCTAAAATCAGGAAGAGTGAGGCCTTCACTGTGTTCCTCTTCTTCAGTAGTGCTGTGCTTATCTGGAGTTTGCTCTCTTTCTGAAGTTAATGATTTGTTTCTCCATCTCATTAAAAAATGTCACTGGAGTTTGTAATGGTACTGCATTC
This sequence comes from Heterohyrax brucei, assembly GCA_028571685.1. NCBI lineage: Eukaryota > Metazoa > Chordata > Mammalia > Hyracoidea > Procaviidae > Heterohyrax > Heterohyrax brucei. The sequence goes on from CM053158.1 coordinate 88,968,554, forward strand.
TATATGTACATCACTTTGGGTGAAATAGACATTTTTACATTGTTAAGTCTTCCTACCTATGAGCAGGGTAGGTTTCTCCACTTAATGTAGGTCTCTTTTGGTTTTTTGCAATAAGGTCTTGTAGTTCTCTCTGTATAGGTCTCCTATTTCTCTAGTTCAGCTTATTCCTACATATTTTATCTTCTTGGGGGCTAAAGTAAATGGTATTGGTTTGGCAATTTCTTCTTTGATAATCTCTTTGTCAGTATAAAGAAATCCTACAGACTTACTTTTGTTCATCTTATATCCTAATACTTTGCTGAATTTTTGTTTCTTCCAGTAGTTTACTTATGGATTCTTTAGAGTACTCTGCATATACAATCATATCATCTGCAAATACGGAGATTTTTACTTCTTCTTAGCTGATGCAGACGCCCTTTGTTTCTGTGTCTTGTCTAATTGCTATGGCTAGAACCTCTAGTAAAATACTGAATAGAAGAGGTGAGACTGTGCATCCTTGTTTAGTTCCCATTCTCATGGAGAATTCTTTCAGTTTGTTTCCATTTAAGATGATGTACTCAGTTGGCTTTGTGCATATGCCCCTTATTGCACTGAGGAATTTCTCCTCTATTTCTATCTTGCTGAGAGTTTTTAGCAGAAATGGGTGTTAGACTTTGTCAAATATCTTTTCTGCATCAATTGACAAAGTCAGGTGATTCTTGTCTTTCATGTTATTTATGTGGTTCATCACATTAATTGTTTTTGTGATGCTGAACCAGCCTTGCACACCTGGTATGAATGCAACTTCATCCTGATGATTTTTTTTTTATGTGTATTGTTAAATTCTATTGGCTAAGATTTTGCTGAAGATGTTTGCAGCTAGGTTTGTGAGTGATATTAATGTGTAATTTTTGTGTGTGGGGGGGATCTTTCCCTGGCTTTGGTATTAAGTTTATGCTGACTTCATAAGAATGAATTTGGGAGCATTCCATCCCTTTCTATACTGTGAAATAGTCTCAGTAGTATTGCAGATAACTCTTCTCTAAAAGCTTGGTAGAATTCTGTGGTGAAGCCATCTGGGCCAGGGCTATTTTTCATTGGTAGTTTTTGGATGACTTTTTTAGTCTCTTCCTTTGTGATGGGTTAATTGAGTTGTTCTGATTCACCTTGTGATAATTTTTGTAGGTGATATGAATCTAGATCTTTGCCCATTTCCTCTAGGTTTTCAAATTTGTTAGAGTACAGTCTTTTGTAGTATTCTGTTATGATATTTTTTATTTCTGTTGGATCTGTTGTGACATCTCCTATCTCATTTCTTATTTGGGTTATTTGTTTCCTTTTCTGTTTTCTTTAGTAAGTTTAGACAATGATTTGTCAATTTTGTTGACCTTTTCAAAAAAAACAGTTTTTGGCCTTTTCAATTTTTTCAGTTGTTCTTTTATTCTCTAATTTGTTTAGTTCTGCTCCAATCTTTATGATCTGTTTTGTTCTAGGGCCTGAGGGTTTCCTCTGTTGCTGTCTCTCTACTTGTTCAAGTTGTAAAGTTAGTTCTTTGGTTTGGACTCTTTCTTCCTTCTGAATATGTGTATTTATACAGATAAGCTGACCCATCAGAACTGCTTTGGCTGTATCCCATAGATTCTGGTAAGAAGTACTTTTATTCTCATTGGAATCTTCTCATTGGAAATTTCTTTATTTCACCCTCAATTTCTTCTACAAGTCATGGCTTTGAGAGCAAGGTGTTCAGTTTCCACGAGTTCCAATTTCTTTTTTATTTTCCTGCTATTGATTTTGACTTTTATGGCCTTGTGGTCTGAGAAGATGCTTTGCAATAATTCAGTGGTTTGGATTTTATTGAGATTTGCTTTATGTCCTTAACACATTCTGGAGAATGTTTCATGTGCAGTGGAGTAGAAGGTCTACTTACATGTTCATGGGTAAAATGTTCTGTGTATGTCGATGAGGTCTACTTGGTTAATTGTTGCAATAAGATTTTCTGTCTTTTCTGAGCTTTTTCTAGATGATTTGTCCATTACTGAAAATGGATTGTTGAAGTCACCAGCTATTATTGTGGAGCAATCTTTTGCACTTTTCAATGTTGTCAGTATTTGCTCGATGTATTTAGATGCTCTGGTACTGGGTACATAAATATTTAACGTTGTTATGTCTTGCTTATATATTGAACCTTTCAGCAATAGTGACCATCCTTGTCCACTTTTGGGGATCCTTGTCCATGATGGTGGATGTTACATTAAAGTCTATTTTATTTGAGATTGATATTGCCACTCCTGTACTTCTTTGTATGTTGTTGGCTTGGTATATATTTTTCCATTCTTTAATTTTCGGTTTGTTCATATGTTTTGCTCTAAGGTATATTTCTTGTAAGCAACATATAGACAGGTTGTGACTTTTGATCTATAATGTCACTTGCTGTCTCTTAACTGGAGCATTCGGTCCATTTACATTCAGTGCAGTTATTGATAGGTATGTGTTTGGTGCTGACATTTTGATGCATTTATTTTTGTGTTGTTATTTTCTATGTTGCTCTTAACATTCTGTTCTGGGTCATTCTTCATGGGTTGATTTTTCATCCTTTTCAGTGTTTGATTTGTGTTTTCTGAGACTCCTGTATTATGTTTCTTGTTTTGATATGTCACATTGTCATTTTGCTTTGCAGCTATCCCTATGATTCCCATTACTATTCTAAGTTTAAATCAGACTTTAACTTCTGTGTATCTTTTTAAATTCCTTTGCATCTGAAAGGGTGATAAGTACTGTAATATATCCTTTTTAGTGTGATGTCATAGGTTTCATAATATGATCACTTGTTCTCTCTCTTTTTTTTTTTAATATTGTAGCTTTGTTTGAGCATTGTGACTTCCCTGAGTGGGATGCTGCATGCTGTGTCCTGCATTGCATCCTTAAGTATACACTTAATGTTTTTGTTTCTCTAAGCAAAGAGTCATGAGTCAGATCTAACTCAATGGCATTTGGCTAAGCAAAGAGTTTCTTTCAGTATTTGTTGTAGTTTGGGTTTGTTTTTACAAAGTCTCAAGCTTCTGTTTATCTGTGAATGTCTTAATTTCATCTTTATATTTGAGAGACAATTTTGCAGGATATATAATTCTTGGTTGGAAGGTTTTTCCTTCAAGGCTTTGAATATGTCATCCCACTGCCTCTTGACCCACATCATTTCTATCAAGAAGTCAGACAAAAGCCTACAGAGCTTCCCTCTGAATGTTAGCTTTGCTTTGTAGCCACTGTGTTAATCCGTGTCATTGAGTGTCATCTTCTTTCTCTGACCCTCTGCTTTACCAAGCATAATGCCCTCCAAAGTGTGTAAGATGAAGTCTCTCTGTTGTTCCTTAAAGGGAGAATTCTAGTTGCACTTCTCTCAAGGCAGATGTGTTTATTTTTCTGCCATTCCATAGTATATTCAATGTTCTTTGCCAACACCATAACGCAAAGGCATCAATTCTTCATCATTCTTCTTTACAGATTATCCAGTTTTCCCAAGTATCTGGGATGATTAAAAAAAAAAAAAAAAAAAAAGGCTTGTGTCAGGTTTCTTAGTCCTCAAAGTGGCATCTTTGCTTTTCAAGCTTGAAATAAATCTTTCACAACAGATTTTCCCAATGCAATAATTCTTTTCATTTCTTGACTGCTGCTTCTGTGGGTGCTAATTGAAGATCCAAGTAAAATTGAATCCTTGGCAACTTCCACATTTTCTCCATTTATTATGATGTTGCTTACTGGCCCACTTTTGAGAAGTTTTTTCTTTGTGTTGAGGAATAATGCATACTAAATGTATATGTGCATGTGTGTATTTATATAAACCCCAGTACAATAAAAAATTACTAAGGGCTGATTGTGTATTAGACTGAGGTCAAATATTGCTGTCTAATTTGGTAGGAAACTCATGCCACATCTTTTTGTCTGAGTTATGAGGTTCTGTGAAGCTGAGGCTACATATACAGGTATCTGCACAGGAAAATTTGACATTGGTTCAAATGTTTGCTATTGAAACCTATCATCACTGAGAAATTATTAATGACCATAATTTTGTGTGCAGTTATTCTTTTTTCTGTCACTAAAATGATAGTACTCATATGAGGACTAGTATACCACTTTACCAGTTTATTAGTGTAAATTAATTTTTATGAATCTTATGAACACTTAGAAAAGATTGGAAAGGTTTTTAATACTTGATAGGAAAAAGAAAAATATATTTTTAAAAAGAAAGGAAAAGAATATGCTTTACGTCAGTTTATTTATTTTTTTATATCAAGATGTTTCCTCGAATTGGTCTTTTTTCTTTGATAGCAATGATAGTGCACGATTCTTGTGACATTCTGGAAATGCAATGTGCATCTGGCCATTGCTGTTGCCTATAAATCTAATATTCAGGTCCCCAAAATACCTTTAAAATGTGGCTCTTGTGTAATCATATTATTTACAACAATGATGTGTATATTTAAGAAAGATTATTGAAAGCAAAACAAACAAAAAATAACTGATTAGCTCATTGGGGAAAAAGTTAGATTTTATATTTTGCATCTTGTATTTGGATATTTATTGTTGTATAATATTTGTGAAAAATAAAATGTAATTATTTATTTTAAATCTTCCATAGGAGTTAAAAAAAAATAATAATAACCCTGAATTTATCTTCTGATCCTTGCCCTGGAATTTACCCAAATTTGTGTGACAGTGGATGTGAAGAGATAAATTAAAACATAGTTTAGACCAGAAGTTTGCATTTTTCTTTGAACTAGCAAATTGCTTTCAGAAACCAGGGCACAAGCTGTCAGGATTCTTGCTCTGTGTACTGTGCCATTCCTGGCAGGGTCAGTGGATAAAGAAGGTTTTCCCCACACACTATCTAATCATGAGTGAGGCTTCTAGTTTTACTGCAATAATTGTACTGGATGATGGAATACAGCTATTATTGGTTCAGCCTTCCAAGACTGGGAAACCATAAGTACACAAGAAGTGTTTCAGGTGTAAAAGGCTTTACTCTCTTTAATCAGAATTATATGTGTCTCTTGCACACACAGGAGTAGGGAAGATAATAAGTCAGTAATAATTTCTATTGATCAAAACACATGTTTCATATTCACATTACTACACTTAGTTCAAAAATGCAGTCTTTAGAGATGACAAAGACCGTGAGTAATGCAGCAGATTGATTTCCAGTTGCATGGTTGAATTTAGTAACTTTTTTTTTTTTTTAACTAATTCCACAGATACTAGTACAAAAGTTAAAGTTGAGATTAGGGATCAAAGCCTGAAAAGAGCCATTTGGGTTAATGTTGCTATTTTCATAGTAGCTGCAGGATATATCAGCTGAAGTATAATTTTGATTTGGGCAGAACTGGCATGGATTTGTACTGTTTCTTGAAGCAGTTTTCTCATCTTTAGGCCCCAGATAATCTACTGTAATTTTAATAGAGCTACAAATCCACAATAAAGTGTAAGTTGTCCCATACAAGAATTAACCACCATAAGTCCATCCTCAGTGAACAAAGTTACTATGGTCTGTTAAAGTCTATGTTTATTAGTTCCTAGCCTGGTACTGTAATATGACTTAATAGAATATTATACAATATCCCATATGTTTTCTTTGTTTTGAAGTATTACTCAGTTCACAAAATATTGAAGTAAAATGATCAAACATCTAAAAATAAGAAGATTAAACAAGCACATATTATTGTATGTTGAATAGGGAAACTCTGTTGGCATAGTACATTAAGCACTATATCTGCTAACCAAAAGGTTGGCAGTTCAAATCTGCCAGGTGCTCCCCAGAAACTCTATGGGGCAGTTCTACCCTGACCTATAGGGTCAATGGCAGTGGGTTTGGTGGATTTTTTTTTCTGGTTTATTAATGTATAATAAAATGACTAATGTTGTGATGCCTCTTTGGAAATCATTGTAAATTCTAACAGTGAAGGAATTGTCTATGGTTTCAATATTTATGATTTGTGTGATCAGTATAGGCTTCTTCACAATTTGAATATAATGCATGAAGAAATAAATTTTTTATTCTTTGTACTTCATTTTTTGTAACTTATTTTTTAATTACAGAACTAATTTATTAATGTTTTGTTGAGGTAATATGAAGGTGATGTTTATAAGGCCATGAACCTGAGTTTTTGACAAGTAGGTTGTCATTGTAAGCCCCATGATTTTCATTAAAATTGTGGTGTAATCGTTATGAAGCATTTTAAGAACTGCAAAGCTTCTTTAAATTTGCAAACTTTTTATCTTGCAAAATCCTACAGATTTTTTGATGACAGTGAGTGTTCAAAGCTGAAATGCCTTTTTAGCATGACATGGAGAAATGACTGTTGTGACAACAACTTTCCCTGTTAGTCTCATGTTACTGTTGCATTTACAGCTTGACATTTCATACAATGGTCTTTAGCAAATGAGAAAAGAGAAAACCCTACATTTAAAAAATAAACATCTTTCATAGTAAACACATGATGGCACCAATGTTATCTGTATAGTGAGCTATGCGTATATTCAAAATCTGGTTTTGTACCAAATAATGCTTTAGTCTTTGCTGCAGATACTTAGAAATTTTGTCAAGTTGGCATCTTTAAAAGATAACATTTTCTTTCAGTATGCGGTGTCATTAAATTTTGTGTAGCAAATGATTTAAAAAAAAAAACCTTTCAAAACTAAGTAAAATATTCTTCACAATTCTATTATTTTTTATTTATATATGTAACACATCTTTAAAGGTGGCCTTATCTTTGATAATAGCCCACCAAAGCCAAGTGCCATCGAGTCAGATCTGACAGAGAGTATGCATTATAGTGATTCTCTGTCATTCAATCCAGTTATAATCACTGAATTGCACTATGTTAAACTGAAATGAGATCAATGTACTTTGATACTTACAAAAGAAAGATATTTAAACTTTATCAAATGTTGATGTTTATGAACATAATGATAGTGCTGTATTTTTTTAATACAAGTACCACATCTATCTTAAAACAATTTTTTTAAATGTACCTTTGCATTATTAAAAGTAAATAATGAGATTCAAGTATCACAAAAAAAATGTTTCAGGAACTTTAGATTGGATCAATGAACTAAAGTCTTGCTAATTACTAGAATGTCAGAACTTTTATACCACTAATGCTCACTCTCTCTCTGTCTCTCTTCCTATAGATATATATACATAAATATACCCACCACTCACCTGTCAGTTTGTTATACTATTTTCTTGTGTGTTCCTGTGATTCTGAAATCTAAGCTACTGGCATTTCGCATACCAGAAAGTTCACCCAAGGTGGACGGGTTTTGGTGGAGCTTCCAGACGAAAACAGACTAGGAATAAGGGCCTAGAAAGCTGCTTCTAAAAAACAAAAAGAAAAATGGCCCGTGAAAGCTTATGGATCATTGTCTGATACAACTGCAAAAGATGAGCACCTAGTGTTAGATATGGTTCAAACTATGGTTGGAGATAATCTGCTTCTAAAAGTAGAGTCAGTCTTAACGTTATGGATGAAGTGAACTTCTAGGACCTTCATTTGCTGCTGTGGCATGACTCACAATGAGAAATATCCATAAATATTTGGAACACGGTATGTATAAAATATAAATCTAGGAAAATTGGAAGACATTGAAAATGAAACGGAGTGTATAAAGATTGATATCCTAGGCATTAGTAAGTTACAATGAACTGATATTATGAATTTTAAATTAGATTGGCCATTTTAAATACAAGGTCTGACAATTACATGCTTAAACTTGTCACCATGCACTTAGGTTGGCAGCATTGCCAAAACAAAAAAATTGATAATGTTTCATAACCTTGGTATATCAGTGTCTCAAAGCTATGTTCTTCTCAACATGTAAAGTGTCTTGCTGAGTGGCATTCTTTATTGCTGTTGCATGTTTTTCTGTGCCGTCATGAGAATGTCTGAGCTTGAATTAGAGCATTGAACATTAAATTTCTTCTTAAATTTGGCAAGGTGGAAGTGAAATCAGGGACCTGACCCAAGCTGTGGTGTTTTAAACTGCCTCACGTGTATGAGAATAAGTGCACAATGAATATGGAAAATCAAAGAAGATTTGGTGCATTTGAATTACAGTATTCATGAAAAATATTGAATATACTGTGGACTGCCAGAAGAATGAACAAATCCACCTAGGAAGAAGTACTGGCAGAACACTCCTTATTACCTTATAACAGGGACCAGTCCCTGCAGAAGGACATCATGCTTGATAAATTAAAGAATAAGCAAAAAGAGAAAAAGCCCTCAATGAGATTAACAACAATGGCTTCAACAATGGACTCAAATACGGCAACGGTTATGAGGATGACACAGGACTAGGCAGTGTTTTGTTCTGTTGTACATGGGGTTGCTATGTGTGGGAATTGACTTGAAGGCACTTAACAACAAAAACAACACACACATTTGTAATCACATGAAGTCTTTTCATTCATAACTTTATGAAATGTATTTGTATGCTCTATTAATTATTCCTGCGGCAATTATTACTATTATTTCAGGAAAGAATTTAATAGTATTCATGATAATATTATAATATAAGTTCATTAAATGTAAATGAAGAGCTATCTGAATTAGCAACTCTAAACTACTTTTAAATGTCTTTTGAATAATAATTAGGAGGTAGACAATAACTGAAAAGAAAATAAACTAGTATCTGTCAACAAAAAGTTAAGAAAGTTAGCTAAATCTTCCCTTCAAGGGTAATTTTGGATGAAACATGGAAATACACATTGGTGGAATAATTCCACTCAACTGCAATTCAGAAAAAGTTTTTGCCTCGGGTTGGTGTAAGGTACAGCTCAAGAAAGAATTTTCTGAGTATAGCAATGATGGATAAACAAGCAAACAAAATTCTAAAACCAACTTAGAAGTGCATCCCCAAGCCCCCAAACTCTTTCATGTAGTGAAGACAAATAATTACTCTATGAATATTGTTTTCATATAAGTTCAGGAGGTCATATACTGGGAAATTGTACAAATAAATAAAATGTGTTATACTTTGAGAAAAGCAAACATTGAGGCATTTTTCAGTAAAAGTGATAATGAGTACAGCTCATTCAAGAACAAGAATAAAATTCATCTGAAAAGAAATATACTTCTGTGTTTATTGAGGTATTTAGAAAAGGAATTTCTTAAGACACAAAGTAGTTAATAGTAAGAACTCTGATATGTGTAAACCTAGTATACTTTGAATAAACATCTTTTCATCTTAAAAAAATTAAATTCAAATTCCTAGGGAGATATACTTCTATGAAAAATGGTAGTTTTGAAGTTGCCTCAAAATTATAATCCATGAAAATGTAAGAAAATTTAGCATACTTTCCTGTCTATTTAGAAATAGTCACATTCTTACTGGCATGCTGGGAAGAATTTTCCTTGAACCTAACAAAATTTAAGCTTCGAGAGCTCTCATTTATACCAGCCTTTTCCAAATCATGTAGTTAAATTCTTATTTGTAATTTTTCAATCTTAAAAAGAACCCTGCAATTCACATAGACTTTGAGGCCCATTCATAGCGATTATACAGCTTTGCTTAAGGTAAGAGGTAAAATTAACCAAAACATTGTCATCATCCCTGTCAATTCCTTATGCTTCTTTTCCTTACTATTAATGAGTCTCCATGTTAACAAAACAGTTTCAAATCACTCATTTTCTAGGTTCTATACAGTATCTTTCCAGTCTATCTTTACAAAAGAAAATGAACTGCTGTAATAGGTTTTAGATGAGGCTGAGAAATGCTCTTCAGGAGTTGGTTGAAAGTGCTGAATTGCAGCAGCAGTAGTCATACTGCTAATGTTGAGGATTCATAGCATTTCTACAACAAAAACTAAGAAATAAACCTCATTGCCATTGATTCAATTCTGAATCATAACAACTTACAGAAAATTACAGAACTGTCCCTTGGAGTTTCCAAAAACAGACTGGTGAATTTGAAGTGATCTTTTGGTTAGCAGCCAAGCTGTTAATTACCATGCAATGAGGGATAAGCCGTAGTCAAAAGAGAGTATTTCTGAAGAGGTAGGGCCAAGATGAAAGAGTAGTCAGATATTTCCTATAGTCATTCTAACAACAAAGACCCCAAAGAACAAATGAATTGATAACATGTGACATAATAGGAGCCTTAACATCAAAGGGGAAGTTGAGAAATCAGGCTGAGTGATGGTTAAGGGAGAGCAGGTCTGGAAGTACCTAGGACTGGACAGACCTGATGCACTGGGAATTGGCTGCAGCCAGCATGGTAAGCAGAGTTGTAGCATTTGGAGGGCATCCTCCTCAGCAGAACAGACTGAGCAGAGAGCTTACTTGTACATCCAGACCCACTGAAACAGTCACTAGATTGTCAAAATCCAACTGGCATGTATCTAACTGAACACACATGGATTTAAATCCTTCTTTCAGGGTAAACAACTCTCCCTTCTCTCAGTGCTTCCCCTTTCCTTCTCTACACTTCCCTTGGTTCTGGAGTAAGATGTCATTAACTGAGCTAAAAGTAGGATTTCTTAAGATTTAACAAACTGGGAGGGGGATGGGAAAAAACACAAAACTGTTGACTCCTTTGAGCTGGAAATTCAGGGCAGAAACAGTTCCTTTAGCTAAAATCAAATACAAGTATACGTACAGGTGAGCCTCACAAACATTCAGGGACAGCTGTTAGCCCCCTGAATTTCTCAGCATCTACATCCTGAAACCTATGCCTACACCTATCAACCCTGCCCATCTAGGATAGAAGGGGACAGCCTACACCACATATGTGATTACTGACTACCTTGTCACCTGAGTTGACTCTATACAAGAAAAGTAAACAGACACTTGAGCTTGCATGTCTAGTAACAGCTGTAACCACAGGTGTTACAGGACATTCAAGCTTCAAAAACCACCAGTAATCAAACTAACACATACGCATAACCTATCTGGACATTTGAAAACAAAGAGGCTAGAACACAGTAAGAAAACATGAAATAAATAAATCCAACAACTCACTGATGGCTTGGAGACAATAGTCTATGTCAAATAACTTAAAGCAGCAGACAAAAATGGCTTTCAAAAGATCCCAAAACAAAAATAAAAAATTTTTCCAGATAGGGAGGCAGGCCCAAGATGGCAGACTAGACACACATCTCCTACAATCTCTATGAGAAACAAGGCCTAGAAAAATAATTGAACAGAGCAGTGTGGGCTTTCTGGGAGACCCAAATTTGACATAGGGTTGTGAGATTGGATTTGGTGAGAGGAAGAGGGAAACTACCTCTGTTGAAGGTGAAGCAGTGGCAGACTGAGTTTTGCTTCTGCTGGTGAATCATTTGAGAGGATTACAGGTACATATACCCTCTTTGTTAACTGGGAGGCTGGGTCTGGGCCTGCCAATTCTGTGGGCATGGCACAAGCCAGCTACTACACTGAACTGTAGTGCTTAAGTAAACAGTGTATCCCACAGCAGAGAGAAACCAGTTGTGGCTGCTGACTGAGGGTGCCACTGCCCCACTCCACTTTCTTCTCTCAGCTGTGCCATAGTTCCTACTGACAGTACAGGAAAGGTGGTTCAGGCAGGATGCCGTCTTTCTCAGCTGAAAGGTAGAGTTAGCCATGCCAGAGGTCTCACTTGGGGCTAATTCTCATGCTGAGCAACCGTACCTGTCTGGATAGTGCTTCAACCAGCAGAAAAGCTGTTTTTAGGATGATCATACCTAGGGATCATAATGTGGGCTGGCAGCTGAGTGCAGAAATGCCCTAACTCTTCTGCTACTTGAGCCACATCATACTGTCTAGGAACGACATACAAAGTATTGTCTCTGTCAGCCAGGAGGTGGGGCTTGCCACCCCTGAAGGCCCAGCTGATTTCAGCTGCTGCTAGTCAATGCCTCTCTCAGTAGAAAGCCAGCTTTTATGTTAAGAGCAGCTAGAGTCTGCAGCAGTGACCAGTGCCTGAGTGTATGGTGCCATTTTCACAACCTTCACTGAACCACATCACAGCACTGACTGACAGCCCCATAGAGACTCCATAAGTAGGGCACCATCTTTGCCAGCCAGGAGGTGAGGCCTGACTCCTCTGAGGGCCTGGTGAGTTTAAGCAGCTGCTGGAGAGCACCCCTCTCATTATAAAAGCAGGTTTTTCTAAAAAAATGCATCTGATAATGCAGCAGTCCCTAACAGTTGAGTGTTGCAGCATCCTTCTCTCCTCCCTTCCCTGATCTACACCATAGTCTTGACTGGCCTGATGACAGGGAGTAAGCACAAGTAGCTCATCATCTTTAGCAGCTGGGAGTTGAGGCCTGCCACCCTGAGGGACTACCCAGAGCCAACCACTAAGCTGAGCAGCGTTTCATGTCTCGATAGTGTCTATATTACTAGAATAGCTATACTTAAGTCAGCTACACCTAAAGAACATAGCAGTGGCTGGAGACCAAGCCTAGCTGCACCCTTAGAAACTCCCTTCTTAGAGCTATGCCATAGCTCACATTGGTGTAACACCCTAGAAACTGAACAGCTTCTGGATGGCATGAAGACAACAATCAATATCTCGCCATTTAAAGAAACAGACCATCATGGCTCTAGAAAACTCCCCCAAATAATCAAAAACTTCCCAGATGAAGAAGTCTTTCTGAAATTATCAGAGGTATAGAACAACAGAATTATGTACAGAGCTGTCCTAGAGATTATGCCACAGAACACTATGAAAGATTAAATAAGCTGTTTGAACTGATAGAACATCAATGATCTGAATTCAAGCAGATCAATAATAAAATTACAGAATTAGATCACTCAGTGCAAAACAAAAAGAGCAAGATGGAAGAAATGGAATATAGAATTAGTGAGCTTGATGATAAAGCAAATGACACTAGTACTTATGAGGAGAGATCAGATAAAAGAAACAAGAAAAATGAAGAAGCATTAAGAATCATGTGAGACTCTATAAAGAGGAACAACTTAGAAATAGCTAGAGTTCCTTAACAGGGAGGGGGACCAGAAAATACAGAGAGAATTATTGAAGAGTTGCTGACAGAAAACTTCCCTGAAATCATGAAAGAAGAGAATATAGTCAAGATGCTTATAGAACACCACAAAAACTAGACCCCAAAAGAAAGATATATGATAATCAGCTTCATAAAGTGAAGCATAATGAAATGCACTTAAAATAGTGAGGCTCAAAGCACAACTAATGTACAAAGGGAAGTCCTTTAGGCTTACATCTGACTTCTCAGCAGAAACAATGTAGACAAGAAGGTAGTGGGATAACACACACAAAGCCTTAAAGGAAAAAAACTTCCAACCAAGAATTACATATCCTGCAATATTGTCTCTTAAATACACAGGTGAAATTAAGACATTTGCAGATAAACAAAAGCTTACAGACTTTGCAAAAACCAAAGCAAAATTGCAAGAAATATTGAAAGAAGCTCTATGTTCAGAAAAACAGTAACATCCAATTTATCCTTAAGTTTGCAATGCAGGACACAGCATCCAGAGGCCTACTCAGTCAGGAAGTCAATTAGCATAATCAAAGCTAAAATATTAAAAGTAGGAAACCAGAGATCTTAACATGAAAAATAAGACATCATCATACTATAAAGAGGGATATAGTACAGTAGATATAACTCTTTCAGATGGAGAGGAAATTAAGAAGATATACAGAAGTTAAGGATTAGTTTAAACTTAGAACATTAAGGGGGATCAAAGGAGTAGTCTCAAAGAACACTAATAATGCAACATATCAAAACAAGAAACATAATACAGGAGTCTCACCAAACAGAAAACCAACAATGAAAAAGATGAAAAATAGACCCATTAAGGAAAATGACACAGAACAGAATATTAAAAGCAACAAAGAAAACATCAAAAACACAACACTCAAGGTACCAAAATGACAGCACTAAACACATATCTATCAGTAATTACATTGAAAGTAAATGAATTGAACACTTCATTAAAGAGGCAGAGAGTAATATTTTGGATCAAAAAACATGATCCGTCTACACATACCTTACAAGAAGCACAACTTACAAGATGTGAAAAAAACTGAAAATCAAAAGATGGAAAGATATATACCAAGCTAAAAACATACAAAGAAAAGCAGGAGTAGCAATGCTAATCTCAGATAAAATAGACCTTAGTGTAAAATTCATCATTATGGACAAAGATGGTCACTATTTATAGCTAGAAATTTCAATACATGAGCAGAATATAACAATGTAAAATATTTATGCACCCAATACCACAGTGAAATACATTGAACAAATGCTGACAACATTGAAAAATGAGATAAATCACTCCATAATAATAGGATATTTCAGCACTCCACTTTCAGTAATGGGCAGATCACTCAGAAAAAAGCTCAGAAAAGATAGAGAATACCTTACTGAGACAATCAACCACCTAGACCTCATTGACATTAATAGAACTTTTTACACAAGGATAGGTGTGCCTTCTTTTCCAATGCACATGGAACATTCTCCAGAATAGACCATGTATCAGATTATAAAGCAAGTCTCAAAAAATCCAGTCCATTGAATGAATGAAAAGCATCTTCTCAGATCATAAAGCTATAAAAGTTGAAAAAAAAAACAGGAAAAAACATAGGTAGAAATTTGAGCTCATGGAATGACTATCTTGTTAAAGAATCCAAGGGTTATAGAAGAAATCAAGGACACAATAAAGAAATTTATGGAATCAAGTGAGAAAGAAAACACATCCAGAACCCATAGGATACAGTAAAAGCAGTGTTTAGATGTCAATTTATCTCTATAAGTGTATACCTGTGGAATGAAGAAAAGGCTCAGACCTAAGAATTAACCCTTGAACTTGAACAAGCAAAAAGATAGCAATAAAGGAACTTCTCAGGTACAAGAAGAAAACAGATAAAGAAAGATTAGTGCAGAACTGAATGAATTAGAGAATAGAAGAATAATGAAAAGAACTAATAAAATCAAAAGCTGGTTTGTCAAAAAGATCAACAAAACTGATAAACCATTGGCTAAACTTACAAAAGGAAAACAGGAGAGGAAACAAATAACCCATATAAGAAGTGAGACGAGATGGCACAACAGACACAGGTGAAATTAGAAGTATCATAACAGAATGATATAAAAGACTATAATCTAACACATTTGAAAACCTAAAGGAAATGGACGAATTTCTAGATTCACTTCTCTTACAAAAATTATCACAAGGCGAAGCAGAACAAAGTATTAAAACATCACTGTAGAATTTTACCAAACTTTTAGAGAGGAGTTAATTTCAGTACTACTGAGGCTATTTCACAGTGTAGAAAATTACAGAATACTCCCAAATTCATTCCATGAAGCCAGCATAACCATGATAACAAAGCCAGAGAAAGATCCTACAAATAAAGAAAATTACAGACCAATATCACTCATGAACCTAGATGCAAAGTATCTTCAAGAAAATACTAGCCAAGAGAACCCAAATGCCCATAAATTGTAACGAAGGTCCACTCTTCGGACACGAATGGATTGGACTGAGCAATGCAGAATGACCATATATTGGATGAACTTTATGGTTCTATACATCTGTAGGATATCATCCTGCTGACCTCTGACTGGAGGAAGGAGAGTGGGTGGAGAGGAGGGGAAAGGAGATTGTTGGAAGGATGAGACATGTATGGAGCAGAGAGGAATAGGGTGCTGTCACTGGACAGGGAGAGCAGTGGAAGCTGCATATTGGTGGGCATGTAAATTTATATGGGAATGTACATTTTCACTCAGTCATATTAAAAAAAAATCATTCATCGTGACCAAATTGAATTCACATCAGGAGTGCAAGGCTGGTTCAACATCAGAAAGACAATTGATCTGATCAACCACATAAATAACACAAAGAATAAGAATCACTGGAGTCTGTCAATTGTTGTAGAAAAGGCATTTGATAAAGTCCAACACCCTAAAAAGTCCAACATCCTAAAAAACTGTTAGCAAAATGGGCATAGACGGCAAATTCCTCAACACAATAAGGGCCATTTATACAAAGCCAATTGCCCACATTATCCTGAATGGAGAGAGACTGAAATACTTTCCCTTGAGATCAGGAACTAGACAACGACGCCTACTCTCACCTCTTCTATTCAACATTGTGCTAGAAGTTTTAGCCAGAGCAATTAGACAAGACCAAGAAATAAAGGGCACCTGCATCGGCTTGGAGGAAGTCAAAATCTCCCTGTTTGCAGATGATATGATTGTACATGCAGAGAATCCCAAGGAATCTATAAGCAAACTACTCAAACTGATAGAAGAGTTCAGCAAAGTCTCAGGATACAAGATAAACATAAGTAAATCAGTAGGATTCCTTTATACCAACAACGAGACTGTTAAGGAGGAAATTATCAAATCAATACCATTTACGATAGCCCCTAAGAAGATAAAGTACCTAGGAATTAATCTAACCAGAGAAACAACAGACCTTTACAAAGAGAACTACAAGCCCTTACTACAAGAAACTAAGAGAGACTTAGATAAATGGAAAAACCTACCCTGCTCATGGATAGGAAGACTTAACATTGTGAAAATGCCTATTTTACCCGAAGCAATCTACTTATATAATGCAATCCCAATACAAGTTCCAGCATCATTTTTTAATGAGATGGAGAAACAAATCACCAATTTTGTTTGGAAAGGGAAGAAGCCCCGGATAAGTAAGGTACTACTAAAGAAGAAGAACACACTGGGAGGCCTCTCATTACCCAACCTTAGAACATACTACACTGCCACAGTGGTCAAAACAGCCTGGTAGTGGTACAAGAACAGATAAATGGATCAATGGAAGACAATTGAGACCCCAGAGATGACAACATCTGTCTATGAACCGTTGATATTCGACAAAGGCCCTAAGACATTAAACTGGGGTTAAAAACAGTATCTTCAACAAATGGTGCTGGCAAAATTGGTTATCCATCTGCAGTAAACTGAATCAAGATCCATATCTTACACCTTATACTAAACCCAACTCCAACTGGATAAAAGACCTAAATATCAAACCTAAAATGATAAAGCTTATCCAAGAAAAGCTAGGAACAACAATGGAAGTTTTAATACACAATGAGGACAGACTCCAAAATCTGTCAAAGAAACCACAATCAACAGAAGAGAAAATAGATAAATGGGAACAATTAAGAATCAAACACTTTTGCTCATCCAAAGACTTTATTAATAGAATTAAAAGAACACCCACAGAATAGGAAAAAATACTTGGCAACTCTATGTCAGACCGACGTCTGATCTCCATAATCTATAAGATACTATGAAATATCAATAAAAAGGGGATAAATCATCCAATTAAGTGATGGGCAAAGGAGATGGACAGACATTTCACTAAAGAGGAGATCCAGGCAGCCAAAAAACACAAGCAGACATGATCACGATATCTAGTTATTAAAGAAATTCAAATCAAGACAACAATGAGATACCATCTCACCCCAACAAGATTGGCCATGATCCAGAAAACACAAAACAACAAATGCTGGAGAGGCTGTGGAGAAAGTGGAACCCTCCTACACTGTTGGTGGGGTTGCAAAATGGTCCAGCCTCTTTGGAAAGCAATCTGGTGCTTCCTTAAAAAATGGATATTCATATACCCAGTCATTCCACTACTTGGAATATATCCTACAGAATCAAGGCCTTTCACACCAACGGACACATGCACCAGAATGTTTAATGCAGCACAGTCCACGATAGCAAAAAGATGGAATCAACCCAGATGATCAAGAACAGAAGAATGGATAAGTAAACTATAGTACATATATTCAATGGAGCACTACACAATGATAAAGAATAACGATGATTCCAGGAAACATTTCCTAACCTGGTTTCAACTGGAAGACATTATGTTGAGTGAAAGTAGTCAGTGACAAAAGGACAAATATTGTATGAGACCTCTATGATAAGATATCAAAAACAGACTTGTGTATAGAAGAAAAGACTCTTTGACAGCTGTAAGAGAGGAGAGGGAGGGAAGGAAGGAGGGGAAGGATGGAGGGAGGTGGGGAGAGCTTGGATTTGATAGTTGCTAGAAATCTAGATTTGAGAAATAGGTGATAGCACACATTAGAAACAAGAACAACATTAAGTGGACTTCAGCATAACTTGAGTACTCCTTCCACCTTAACCCAATATTGCAAGGATATAGTAGCTGAGGCAAGGGGCAGGGGACCATGCTCTTAGGCTAAATCGAGGCCAATTGGCACAACTAGCATTTTGCTAAGAGGGCTCACTGCACCCCACGTTGGTGAGTGGCATCTGGGGTCTTAAAAGCTGCCAAGCTGCCATCCGAGGGCACAGCAAAAGGTCCCAACTCAGTAGGAACGGATGCTCACCGAGGACCAAAATGACATGTGGTAAAGACAACCTAGAAGATAGAAAGACCCACATGAGTGGGTGCCTACATTGACTTGGGACTGGAAGAACTGGATGGTGCCCGGTCACCACCAGTGATAGCTTCGATGGAGCTCACTAGGCTGAGTCTCACTGGCAACACAAGAATAAAAAGGGGTACATCCTGAGATCTCCACTAAAAGACCTCAGTTGAGGGTCCAGTGGTTTCGGACTTCCCCTGAGAGCAGGGCCCCTGGCCCTGATGCTGCCCTTGCCCATAAATCATAACGAAGATTCACTCTTTGGACACAAATGGATTGGACTTGGCAATGCAGAGTGACCATATATTGGGTGCACTTTATGGTTCTATACATCTATAGGATAGCATCCTGCTGACCTCTGGCTGGAGGAAGGAGAGTGGGTGGAGAGGAGGGGAAAGGAGGCTGTTGGGAGGATGAGACATGTAAGGAGCAGAGAGGAATAGTGTGCTGTCACCGAACAGGGAGAGCAGTGGAAGTTGCATATAGGTGGGCATGTAAATTTATACGGGAATGAACATTTTCACCCAGTCATATTAAATTAAAAAAAAAGAAAAGAAATGTGCATGCCATGATTGTGTCTTTTCACCATACCTTTTCAACCTGCATGTCGAAAGAATATAATCTGAGCAGTTGGACTATATGAAGAAGAACGAGGCATCAGGATTGGAGGAAGATTCATCGACATCCTGCATTATGCAGGTAACACAACCTTGTTTGCTGAATGTTAAAAGAATTTGAAACACTAATCCAAAACCACAGCCTTCAGTATGAGTTTTACCTTAACATCAAGTAGACAGAATCCTCACAACTGGACGAGTAAGCAACATCATGATAAATTGAGAAAAGACTGATGTTGTCAAGGGTTTCATTTTACTTGGTTCCACAATCAGTGCCTATGGAAACAGCAGTCAGGAAATCAAAAGATAAGTATCATTGGGAAAGTGTTCCTCAAAGGAACTTTTGAAAGTGTTGAAAAGTAAAGATGTAACCTCAAAGACCAAGATGTACCTGACCCAAGTCATGTTATTTTCCATGGCATCACATGCGTGCAGAAACTCGACAAAGAACAAGGAAGATTGAAGAATCGATGCCCTTGAATTGTAGTGTTGAAGAAGAATAGGATACCATGGATGTCCAAAGGAACAAGTACAATCATAGTATTCTTCAGAAGCAGAGATGAGAAGACTGCATCTTACATAACTTGGACATATTTTCAGCAGGTATCAATCCATGGAGAGGGATATCTTGCTTAGCAAATGGTCAGTGGAAAACATGAAGACTCTCAAAAAGACGGATGGGCTGAGTGACTGCAACAATGGGCTTAGGCTTAGTGACAATTGTTGGCATGGTGCAGGACTAGGCAGTGTTTCCTGTTGTTATGCATGAGGTCTTTATGAGTCAGATCCAACTGGATGGCACCTAACAACAACAGCATGCAAAAGCATTTAACTGTGTGGATCATAAGAAATTATGGATAACTTTGGGAGCAATGAGAATTCCACAATGACTCATTGTGCTTATCAGGAATGTGTACACTGATCAAGAGGCAGTTGGTCAGACAGAGAAAAGGGAATACTATATAGTTTAAGGTCATGGAATATGTGAATCTTGGTTGTAATCTTTCACCATGGCTATGAAATTTGTATGCTGAGCAAATAATCTGACAAATTAGAATATATGAGGAAGAACAAGGCATCAGGTTTGGAGAAAGACTCTAACAACTGGTGTTATGCAGATGACACATCTTGCTTGTTGAAAGCGAAGAAGACTAAGAAGTATTTACTGATGAAGAACAAAGACTTCAGCCTTCAGTATGGATTGTGCCTCAATATAAAGGAAACAAAAACCCTCACAAATGGACCAACAAGCAACACCACGATGACAAAGAATAGATTGAAGTTGTCATTGTTTGCTATTAAACTCAGATCCACAATCAATGCCCATGGAAACAGCAGTCAGGAAATCAAAAGACACATGTCATAGGGCAACTCTGCTGCAAAAGACTTCATTAAAGTGTTAAAAAATAATGTGTCATCTTGACCAAGGTGTGTCTGACCCAAACCTTGGTATTTTCAGTCACTTCATATGCACACAAAAGCTGGACAACGAATAAGGAAAATCTAAGAAGAATTTATGTCTTAGAATAGTGGTGCTGAAGAATACTAAATATAATGTGGACTGCCATAAGAACAAATAGATCTGTCTTGGAAGAAGTACAACCAGAATACTCCTTAGAAGCAAGGATGGCAAAATATGACATCTTATATACTTTGGACATGTTGTCAGGAAGGATCAGTCCTTGGAAAAGAATGCCATGGTTGGCAAAGTATAATGTCAGCAGAAAGCAGAAAAACGCTCAATGCGATGGGTTGACACAGTGGCTGCAACAATGAGCTTAAGTGTAGCAATCACTGTGGACATAGTGCAGGACTGGGCAGTGTTTTGTTCTGTTTGATGTAGAGTCGTTACGAGTTGGAACTGAGTTGGCAACACCTAGCAATAATAACAAGCTCTAAAATTTCCTCTCTTGATGTTGAAATATATAATCTGGCTGGATCTAGCGCACTGGGATAATTGCTGTGTACTACTTTATTTACTAAAATTTTAACCCTAATCAATTTCTTCATTGCTATTGGTGTATAGCATGAAATATTAGGTGCTAAGAACAGCTGATGGTACCATACAATTTTTGTCCAGGCGTGTAAAATTATTTGCTTTCTTGTACTTTTTCCCTTTCTTCCTTCCTCTTTGTATTTTTACCAAATACTTATTGAGGGCATTCTTTGTTACACCTATTATTGCATTATATGCTGGTTAGCCAAACTGATTATATAGAGACCCTGTTTAAATGTAGCTTACAGCATAATAGTAGGCATATACAGCAGCAAATGAATATAAAAAGTGTATTTATTCCTGATGAAAGCAGAAGATAACAATTGAAACTAAACTGAAAGTAGATGTTTAGAAATAATTGTCAAAAGGAACTCTTAGAGGACACAAACATTGCTCTGAGGTCCTCTGAGACACAGTATTGTCCTGGATATTTAATGCATCTAGACCATGGTAAGAAGGGTCCCTGGCCTAAGCCCTATGTATAGTAGGTCCAACTCTGGTCCTTCACTAGGCTTACCCTTCCTTCCAGAGCAGAAAGACCATGTAACCAAGAAAATGTTTCTGCTGAAGTATTATTCTACCCTTCTCAGCTTTGCTCTGAGTGCTTGGAAACCTAGGTCTATGGTCCCTGACCTTTTCTATAACTTGCTTGATGCTCAGAGAGCAAATCATTCCAAGGGAGTAAAGAATGTAATTCTTGAGTAAATAGAAAATGAAAAGGGGTGGTATTTACTTTCTCTACCTCCATTTCTGTTACTGAATTCTGAGAAGGTAACACATTCTAAATTCAGATCTGGTTGTCAGCATCTTTAAGAAGCTATATTTGTCAAAATTAAAAGTAAGCTATTTATTTAACAAGCTTTTTAAGCTTGATTTGTAACTTTCAAACACAGGTAAGTTTCTGTTTTTATAAAATTTTCTTTTAAAATGGAGTTATTAGAAAGATCTGAATGTAGTTAAGAATAATTCAATAGAAGGAGAGCGTTATAACTTAAGGTAGATATAGAAAACCACAATGCATGAACCAAATGCAGAATACTACGTATTTTTATAAATAAAGTTCCATTGAATGTTAGTCAATCTCATTCATTTGCATATAGGCTATGGCTTCTTTCATGTTACAGTGTCTGGAAGAGAGTAGTTGCAACTGAGGCCCCATTGTCCACAAAATTTAAAGTATTTAGTATCTGACTCTCCTTAAAACATTTGCCAATACCTCTTTTAAGTGACAAAGGAGACACCAAAAAAAAAAAAAAATTTACATGAGAGCAATGAGAAAGAATAGGTTGTAAAACACAGCACGAGTGTTAAGCCTAGGCAGGACTCTTCATTACTGAAAATAGGCAGGCGGAAGAGGAATGAGTTGAGATAGGACGATGGATTCACTGGTGAGAAGGTACTCGAGGAGGTACTCAGCTCTTATAAGTTAGTGGTCTTAAATTTAATTCCGACTCATGATGATCCTGTGTGTGTCAAAGAAGAACTGTGCTCCATGGTATTTTCAGTGTTTGATTTTTTTGGAGTAGACAGATAAGCCTACCTTTTCAGGCACCTATGGATGAACTCAAGCATTCAAACTTTTAGTTAGCAGCTGAGTGTGTTAGGCATTTACACCACACATACATACACACAAAACACATACATACTCCTGGAAAAGAAAGCAATTAATTGTTATTGTGATGAATAGAATTTGTCCTTCTTGAGCCCACCTCACTGTTTCCCAACTAGTCTTAATGTATATAATAGTACAATGCAATTCATCAAAAGTTACCCAGAAGACTAAGATGCAGGATCATCAATAGCTAATCTGAATACGTAATATTGTTATGGACATTACTTATGCACAAACTATGTCAGTTTATAGTTAGGTTAAATATAATAAATACAAATTAAAGGTCTATTCATAAAATCTTATTTCATGAGTTTTTTGGGGGGGGTGGTAAATGAACCTAGTTGCAATTCTCACAGAGCAGTTATTGGCCTGTCTGTTTAGCTCTACTATTAGACAGAAACTCCATGAAGTGGAGGTCTTAGTTGTATTTTCCCTTATCTGTAAGACTTGATTAATTTTTTTTTGACCTATAGTGCATGTCACATGTATTTTTGTCATTTAATTTAGAATCTGTAGGCAAGAAAATAACACCACTTAAGATTTTAAACTCATGCAATTTTTCCTAATTGCTGAAGTACCATTTCTGATACACTTATTAACCCGGCACCTCTTTATATTTTGTCCTAACACCAGATGTGAAAGTTTCTGTTTTTGGTCCATCAGTCAAGAGTTTTGAGTTGAGCTCTTCACTATTTTGGGTGTTCCCAGTCCTTTGAAAGATGACAACTGTAAATCTGTAACCCACCCAAGGAGAAGAGTTGCAAAAAACAAAGAAAAGAGGGTAGATAAACCTGATTAATTCCTTGTTTGCTTTAGTATAAATTTTCTGTTACCAAGGAAATATTCACTTAATTTCTAAGTGAATTTTATCTCTCTCTCTTTTTAAAATTGTACTTTAGATGAAGATTACAGAACGAGCTAGTGTCTTACTAAATAATTACTACACATACTGTTTTATGAAAATGGCTAACAATGCTCTTCCTTCCCAACATTTCGGTCCCTATTACCAGATTTCCTGTCCCATCTTACCTTCTATTCTTTGTGTCTGGGCTGATACACCCCTTTAGCATCTGTCATGGATTGAACTGCATTCCCCCAAAAATGTGTGTGGTGATTTGGTTGGTCCAAAATTCTCAGTGTTGTGTGGTGTTCCTTTATGGTATAAATCCTGCCATTACAATATTAATGAGGAAGGATAGACAGCAGTGTGTTGGACAGGCAGGTCTTGATGTGTGGAATTGTGTTGTGCCTTGTAACAGCTTCTTCAGATATAAAGGAAAGCATGGCAAGTGGAGATCTGGGGTCCTCATACTACCAAGAAAGCAATACTGGAAACAGAGCGTATCCTCTGGCAAGGGTGGGTCCCTGCATCTGAGAAGCTTCCAGTCCAGGGGAAGATTGATGATAAGGACCTTCCTCCAGAGCTAACAAAGAAAGCCCTCCCCTGGGAGCTGACACTCTGAATTAAAACTTGCTAATCTGCCTGCCTGTGACAAAATAAAATTTCTCTTTTCAATGGTATGCACTTGTGGCATTTCTGTTAAAGCAGCACTAGATGACTAAGACAGTATCATTTTGTTTCATGAGCCTGCCCACACTTTGGGTGAAAGATGAACCTTAGGAGTGTCTTTGTTACTGAGCTGAGAGGGTATCCATGGTTCATATTCTCAGGGTTTCACAGTCTCTGTCAAGCCAGAAAGTCTGGTCTAGCTTTTAGAGTTAGAATTTTGCTTTACATTTTTTCTCCACCTCTGTCTGGGGCCCTCTCGTGTGGTCCCTCTAAGAGAAGTCACTTGTGGTAGCTATGCACCATCTAACTGCACCAGATTCAATCTAGTGGAGTCCACCGTAGGTGTGGTCCATTAGTCTTTGGACTCATTTTTGCCCTTGTATCTTTAGTTTTCTTCATTCTTCCTTGTTCTCAAAGGTGGCGAGACAAGTGTAGACAGCCATTCACAGACTTTTATGATAACAGATACTATTCACCCAAAAGGAATGTAAACCATTTTCTTTATGAACTATGTTATTCTAGTTGAGCTAGATATTCCCCATGACTATGGCCCCTACGGTCCTTAACTCAGAAATTCAGTCTCTCAGGGAGTTTGGATGTGTCTAGGGGTCTTCTGTGACCTTGCCTTGTATAAGTTGTGCTAACTTCCGCAGTATTGTTTCCCATCTTACCCTTCATCAATGTGACCATGTATCTATTATATATTTAGTATTTTCCCATTTCGACCACTCTCCTCACTCTTAACCATCAAAGAATGTTTCTTTTTGTGTGTAAATCTTTTCATAAATTATTACAATAGTGGTTTCAAACAGCATTGGTCCTTTGAAAAAAAATAAAAATAGTGATCCTATAGGACAGAATAGTATTGCCCCACAGGGTTTCCAAGGAGTTCCTGGTGGATTTGAACTGACAACCTTTTGGTTAGCAGCCATAGCTCTTAACCACTATGCTAACAGGATTTTCTATTTGTGCTTTAGTGACTGTCTTATTTCATGAGCATAATGGCCATGAGATCCCTCCATGTTATGACATGTGTTTTAGTTATCTATTGCTGCTCTAACAGAAATAGATAGAACGGGTTTTAAAAGAGACATTTTATTTGTCACAGTCCAGTAGGTTAAAAGTCCAAATTTAGGGTGTCAGCTTCATGAGAAGGCTTTTTCTCCTGGGCTGGAGGAAGGTCCTTTTCATCAATCTTCCCCTGGACTGGAAGCTTCTGAGGCACAGGCACCCCAGTCCTATCCAAAGAGCACGCTCAGCTCCTGGTACTGCTACTTGGTGATGTTTGGTCTCCAAATGTCTCTGCTAGCTCCCCTCCTTTATATCTCAAGAGACTACCTCAAAGCACAAAACAAACTTACACACTGATGCTTGCTCTACCAAGAAAATAGCACCCATTCACCCTCATTAACATCATAGAGGCAGAAATTCCAACAATAAGGAACATCACGCAGTAGCAGGAATTGTGGCCCAGCCAAATTGCTATAGATTTTTTAGGGAACACAATTCAATTCATGACAACATGCTTCACAGATTCATGATTGATTTTATCATTGTGTATAACTCCATTGTGTGTATGTACCAGTTGTTTTATACATTCATCTGTTGATGGCGATCTAGGTTGTTTCTTTTCTTTTTTTTTTTTTGCAGTTGTGAACAATGATGCTGCAGTGGACAGAAGTGTGCATATGTCAACTCATGTGATGGTTCTTATTTTTCTAGGGTATATTCTTAGGAGTGGGATTGCTGGATTATATGGTATTTCTATTTCTAGCATTCCAAGAAAGCATCATGCCATTTTCCATTTCCATTTTGCTTTCCTATCAGCAATACATAAGAATTGTGTACTCCATTCAGCCTATCCAACATGTTATTTTCTGTTTTTTTTGATTTGTGCCTGAATGTCAGGGTGAGATGATATCTGATTGTGGTGTTTTCTTTTTTAGTATTATTATAACTGAGTGAAAATGTACATTCCCATATAAATTTATCTGCCCACCTATATGCAGCTCCCACTGCTCTCCCTGCCCAGTGACAGCACACTATTCCTCTCTGCTCCATACATATCTCATCCTCCCAACAGTCTCCTTTCCCCTCCTCTAATGGTTAGTGATCATGAGCATTTCTTCATGTGTCTGTTAGACTCATGAAGGTCTTCTTTGGTGAAGTGTCCATTCATTTGCTTTGCCATTTTGTAATTCTGTTATTTGTCATTTTGTTGTACAGGTGTTGGATTTTCCTGTAGATTTTAGAGACTAAAACTTGGTCAGATTTGTCATGGCCAGTTCATTTTCCCAGTCTGTGAGTTCTCTTTTTACTCTTAGTGAAGTCTTTTGATCGGCATAAGTATTAATTTTTAGAGGATCTCAATTATCTCACTTATCTTCTGGAGTTTGTATGTTGTTGTTTGTGATCTACAATCTGACAATGCTGTGTGTTAATGTCTCTAGCCTTGATCCTATACTTTTTTCTACAAAAATTGTAGTCTTGGGTTATGAATTTAGGTTTTTGATCTATTTTTGAATTAATTTTTGTGCATGGTGTAAGGTATGGGTCATGTTTTACCTTGCCATCCATTTTCAGAGGTACCCTATGTATTACATACAACCAAAAGTTGGCTAAAGGAACAGTTGATATAAGAAAATTTTATTTAGCATAAGAATTAGATTTATTAATTTTAGGAAAAGGACATTCAATTTGTTTGCAAAATGTGATCTATTTCAAAATTAGCAGTTACAGTATTTACTTTAATATGGAGAATTTTGGAAATAAATTATGAAAGAGTGATTTTTATCATAAAATACCCTTAAGGTTTAGAGGTCTCGTGAGGAGAGATTCAGCCTTTGAAATATGAAAAGCCATCCTGATAAAATTTCTCTATCTCCCATTGCCTGACTTACTCATTTGGAATGTAAAATTACCAGAGTTCCAGATTGTCTCCTTACGTATAGATTCTGGACTTGCCAGTACCCACAATCACATGAGCCATGTCCTTAAAATCAATCTTCTCTCTCCCTCCTTCCTTTTCTCTTCCCTTCTCTCCATTTGGCCCTACATCATTCCATTTCTTGCTCTCATGTATGTATCAATATATATAAACATAAAACCTTTCTTTTAGTCACTGAGTCTATTTTAACTCATAGTAACCCCTTGTGTGTCCTAGCAGAAGTACAGCCTATAGGGTTTTTAATGGCTAAAGTAGAAGTATATCACCAGGCTTGTCTTCTACTTGTGCAGCTAGCTTGATTTTAAGCATTGTCTTTCTGGTTAGTAACTGAGAAATGTTTGCTACCCAGGTACCTATGATAAGATACAGGAAGTATGTGTGTGTATGTTAATGTTTGTGTTTGTATTTATATACACTTTCATTTGTATTTTATTACTATTTAAGGAGCTCTGGGGTGCAATGATTAAGTGCTCAGTTAATAATTGAAAAGTCAGCAGTTCAAACCCACCAGCTGCTCTCTAAGAGAACAGACCTGGAGACCTGCTCCCATAAAGATTACTGATTAGGACATTGTATCAGGCAGTTCCACTCTGCCAGTAAGATCATCATGGGTTGGAATAAACTTGAATGGAATGTTTATTTATATATATATATTTATATTTCACTAGTTCTGTTTCAGAGAATCTCAAGTAAGACAGATTTTGGCAGAGAATAGGTCTTCTTGATACAGAGTTGAGCACTGTATCAGAAACCCCTTAACTAATCAGCCTAGATCCTCTTAGCTTTGGCTATTTTTTATTCCAGGCACCCTGGTGACCAACTTTATATAGTATCTGTTATCCTTATGTGAATATAACATGACAGCATCAAGTTTCGAGTTACTCTGTGAGCCTCATCCTCACCCCTGTTATCCTATTAATGCTAAGTTCTATGCAACAGGGGAACAAAACTTTGTCCAGTTAGATAGAAAAACCACTGAATCATGTCTTCTCCCTTCCTTCTCTTAGAGGAATAAAAATATCATTTAGACAGTCTAACCCTAGTTGTGTAGTAGTTAAGTGTTACAGCTTCTAGCCAGAGACTGGCAGTTCAAATCCACCGAGCACTCCCTGGAAAATTTACAGGGCAGTTCTACTCTGCCTATAGGGTCACAATGAATTGGAATTGACTCGAAGACAGTGAGGTTTTTTGGTTTTTTTGCATCATAAGATGGTTTCATGAGATGGAGAAATCCTTTGCTATTTATATGTGGCAGCAGTAGCCAGCTATGTGGCAGAGACTGCTATTACCTTTCTCTTTCCCTAAGTAATTACCACTATCTCCAGAAATTTCACTCTCTGATAACCTAGTGAATGTAAGTCCTGTGCTTCATATTCTTTTTATTAGGGAATCCAGGCTAAGTAATGGACCCCGAGCATGCTGAACTAGAATGAGTAATTGCTGGGACAGCCTAACATTGTACAATTAACAACAAACTAATAAACTAACAATATAAAATTTGTACATTTCATTTATTTCAGCTTTTCTCTCTCCACTAAAAAATAAACTTCTTGAATCTGAGAATTTTGTCTGTTTCTTTCACTCCTAATAGTTATTCTCATTTTCACATGTTGAGTAGGTATTTGACAAGGTCAGTGAGTAGGCAGTTGTATTTCCTTTGCTATATGTGATCTAGGACACCCAGGATGCATAGTGGTTAAATGTCAGAATTGACTCAGTGGCAGTGGTTTTTTTTTCCTTTTTGTTTTTTTAGGTTGTATATGATCTAGTCAAGAGAAGAACACAAGCTCGTATATTGAGTATCACACTGATCAACATCAGAGGTTGAAAAATGATTGAAATTTATCTTTGGAATTGGTAAGCCCTAAGCTAATTAGTAAATGTTATTTTAAACACCATCTTATCTTCATTCCTGACGAAGGAATGTTTCTTCTTTTTATATTTTACTTGAAAATATAAAAATTAAAAATGTTTAAACTTATGAACAGATTTCATTTGTGCTGTCAAACCACAAAGTCATACACTATTAGTTATAATAAGATGTGAAAAATAGATTAACTGAGAATACTCCCCAAAGTATTTCTAAAATGCATTTTTATGGTTATAGATCAAAATACTAAATAGTATGTTTTGACCTTATCTTTGAGGTTAGAATAATTTAGAAACAAAAATATCATCTGAATTTTATTACAAATTCTTTTCAAGAAAATTAATTCAGTGCAAACTTCTTCAAAATCTTGTTATCATTAATCCTAAGGGAGTATGCTATCTGGGGGAAAATACCGCAGACAAAATTAACCGAGTAGAATGCTTTGAACAATTTGTCCTCATAGAATTGGTTTTAGACATCCAGTTAGAATTTTACTTTGTGCTCTGTGTAATTAAATCTTTTACTTAATAATTTATGCTACATCTTGTAATTTATACCCATTGATAGAGTCACTGATTAAATTCTTTTTTTTTTATTTAACATAACTGAGTAAAAATGTACATTCACATGTAAATTTACATGCCCCCCTATATGCAGCTTCCACTGCTCTCCCTGGCCGGTGACTGCACACTATTTCTCTCTGCTCCATACATGTCTCATCCTCCCAACAGTCTCCTTTCCCTTCCTCTCCACCCACTCTCCTTCCTCCAACCAGAGGTCAGCAGGATGATATCCTATAGATGTATAGAACCATAAAGTGCTTCCAACATATGGTCACTCTGCATTGCCAAATCCATTCCATTCCTGTCCAAAGAGTGGACCTTTGTTATAATTTATGGGAATGGGCAGCATCAGGGCCGGGGGCCATGCTCTCAGAGGAACCCCAAAACCGCTGGACCATCAATTGAGGTCTTTTAGTGGAGATCTCATGATGCACCTCTTTTTATTCTTGTGTTGCCAGTGAGGCTCCTCTCTGTGAGCTCCGTCATGGCTATCACTGGTGGTGGCCAGGCACCATCCGGTTCTTGCGGCTCCAGGTCGATGTAGGCACCCACTCTTGTGCATCTCTCTGTCTTCTCAGTTGTCTTTACCGCATGCCATTTTGGCCCTCGGTGAGCATCCGTTCCTGCTGAGTTGGGACCATTTGCTGTGTCCTCGGATGGCAGCTTGGCAGCTTTTAAGACCCTAGACGCCACTCACCAATGTGGGGTGCAGAGAGCTCTCTTAGCAAAACGTTAGTTGTACCAATTGGCCTGGAATTCGCCTAAGAACATGGTCCCCCGCCCCCCCGCCCCAGCTACTCTATCCTTGCAGTATTGAGTTAAGATGGAAGGAGTACTCAAGTTATGCTGAAGTCCACTTAATGTTGTTCTTGTTCCTAATGTGTGCTGTCACCGCTTTCTCCTAACTAGATTGCTAGTAACTACCTAAACTAAACCTTCCCCCCCTTGCTCTCCCTCCCTCCCTCCCTCCCCTCCCTTGCAGCTGTCAAAGAGTCTTCTTCTATACACAAGTCTGTTTTTGAGATCTTATCATAGAGGTCTTATACAGTATTTGTCCTTTTGTCGCTGACTACTCTCACTCAACATAATGTCTTCCAGTTGAAACCAGGTTAGGAGATGTTTCCTGGAATCATCGTTATTCTTTATCATTGTGTAGTGCTCCATTGAGTATATGTACCACAGTTTACCTATCCATTCTTCCATTGTTGGGCATCTAGGTTGATTCCACCTTTTTGCTATTGTGGACTGTGCCGCGATAAACATTCTAGTGCATGTGTCCGTTGGTGTGAAAGGCCTTGAATCTGTACGATATATTCCAAGTAGTGGAATTACTGGGTCAAATGGTATATCGATATCCATTTTTTTAAGGAAGCTCCAGATTGCCTTCCAAAGAGGCTGGAGCATTTTGCAACCCCACCAACAGTGTAGAAGGGTTCCACTTTCTCCACAGCCTCTCCAGCATTTGTTGTTTTGTGTTTTCTGGATCATGGCCAATCTTGTTGGGGTGAGATGGTATCTCATTGTTGTCTTGATTTGAATTTCTTTAATAGCTAAAGAAGGTGAACATGTCCGCATGTGTTTTTTGGCTGCCTGGATCTCCTCTTTAGTGAAGTATCTGTCCATCTCCTTTGCCCATCGCTTAATTGGATGGTTTATCTTCTTCTTATTGACATTTTGTAGTATCTTACAGATTATGGAGATCAGGCATCGATCTGACATAGAGTTGCCAAATATTTTTTCCCACTCTGTGGGTGTTCTTTTAATTCTATTAATAAAGTCTTTGGATGAGCAAAAGTGTTTGATTCTTAATAGTTCCCATTTATCTACTTTCTCTTCTGTTGATTGAGGTTTCTTTGACAGATTTTGGAATCTGTCCTCATTGTGTATTAAAACTTCCATTGTTGTTCCTACCTTTTCTTGGATGAGCTTTATCGTTTTAGGTTTGATATTTAGGTCTTTTATCCATTTGGAGTTGGTTTTTGTATAAGGTGTAAGATATGGATCTTGATTCAGTTTATTGCAGATGGATAACCAATTTTGCCAGCACCATTTGTTGAAGATGCTGTTTTTACCCCAGTTTAATGTCTTAGGGCCTTTGTCGAATATCAACTGTTCATAGGCAGATGGTGTCATCTCTGGGGTCTCGATTCTGTTCCATTGATCAGTCTGTCTGTTCTTGTACCAGTACCAGGCTGTTGATTAAATTCTTTATGGAGAAACTTTGGTGGCATAGTAGTTAATTTCTATGGCTCTTTACCAAAAGGTCAGAAGTTCAAATCCACCAGGTGCTCCTTGGAAACTCTGTGGCACAGTTCTACTCTGTCCTATAGGGTTGCTATGAGTCAGAATTGACTAGGCAGCAGTGAGTTTGTTTTCGAATATTTCCTGTGCCTTGAAAGAGTGCCTAGCACAAATTAGGCATTCACCAAATATTTGTTAAATGGGTAAACTCATAAGTGGAAGTAACAACAACTTTAAAACACTAGTTAAAGGAGCAACAAACAAAAGAATGCAAAGACCTCTGAGCTTGGTTAGATGAAGAATTTTTCAAGAACAAAGATCTAGATGTCTAGCTGAGGGGAGTAGTTGAATTTGAGCAGGGAAGCAAAGACTTGATGAATACTTATCCTAGGATAGTAAGGTGTCACCTAAGTCGAAGGATCACAAAGACCAGGTCTCTGCTCATAACTCTGCATCAATATGGAAGATAACGTTCACTGAGAAAGCCCAGAGGTAAGCAAATTAGTTACACACAGTTATCAGTATGAGGCCCTAGAACAAAGCAGTGAAAATGAGGAGGATTAAGATGAAAATTCAGCAGTACAATAACTGACAATTAAAATCTCTTGTGCGGAGTCATGCTTGTGGTTACTGTAAGTAGGCAAGCTTGCTTCACTTTCACAGCTCTCGCTGTTGATGATTTGATCACATAGACAGCCTTGTGGAAATAACCTTAGAAGAGGGGGAAATTAACTCTATGTAGATTCTGACATTTTCCTGAAATTGAGAAAGCTTAGTAGTGTATATAGGGCCATATTAAAAAGGAAGATGTTTAGCTCATGGGGACGAACCTTTTTCTTTTTCATTTGGAGGAAACTGTTTAAAGCAAGAGTGGCAATATTGCAGGATCCTAACACATAAGCTCCTCAGGTTGTATATTTGCCTTCCACCAATCTAAGAATAAACCCAGTAATAAAACTGTAAGAAATAAACAAACAATCCCTGTGGAAAACTTCTGTTTAGGCATTTCATGTTTTGAGTTTTAGACCTGTGATAGCTTGTAAGCTCTGCAGAAGAAAGTACAATATATCCCTGCTTTATTTAGTTGACACAGTATAAACAATTAAGTTGTTTTTTTGGATAGATAAGAATATTTTTTCTTTCTTTTTTATTTTGATTAAGTGAAAGTATAAAATCCAAATCAATTTTGCATGCACGCTTATCTGGAGCTCCTTCTGCTCTCCTTGTTCAGTGACACCACTCTCCCTTTTCTCATTCTATACATGTAGTATCCTCTTAACAAGCTCTTGTCCCCTCCTTTCCACTCTGTTCTATCTCATCTAGAAACATACCAGTAGAATAGCATCCTATAAATGTATACAACCATAAAGGACACACATCATATGGTCACATTGTGTCCCCAAGTCCAGTCCATTTTTGTCTGAAGAGTTGACCTCAGTAGTGTCAGGGACAACAGCAGGTCTAGGGGCCTTGCTCCCAAGGGATCCTCCAGGCTGTCAGACAAACAGTTGTAGTCTTTTAGTAGAGTTCTTGAGCTGCACCCCTCTTTCTAGTGTTGACACAGGGACTCAGCATTGTGTGCCCTATCACTCCTGTCTTCGGTGGTGGCAGGGCACCATCTGGTTTTTCTGGACACATGTTGATACACTCTCCCATTCACGTGGGTCCTTCTGTCTCCAAAGCTCTTTTTTCCTCCTGTCTTTGTTGTTCTTGGATATCATCTGTTTCAGATGAGTTGGGACCATTTGTGTGCATGTATCTATTTATGTGACAACCTTTGTTTCTGTAGGATATATTCCAAGCAGTGGGATTACTGGATCAAATGGTACATTTCTACCTTTTTAAGGATTGCCAAGTTGCTTTCTAAAGAGGTTGTACCATTTTGCAATCCCACCAGCAGGGCAAGAGAGTTCCCATCTCACCGCAGCCTCTCCAGCATTTGATGTTTTGTGTTTTTTGGATTATGGCTAACGTTGTTGGGGTCAGATGATATCTTATTGTAATTCTGATTTGGATTTCTGTAGCAGCCAATGATCATTAGCATTTCTTCATGTGTCTTTTGACTGCGTGGATGCCCTCTTTAGTGAAGTGTCTGTCTCCATTGCCCACACTTATTTGGGTTATTTACCTATTTCATGCTAATATTTTTAAATGCCTTGTAGATTATGGAGATCAGATGTTGGTCTGACACATAGTTATCCAACATTTTTTCCCATTCTGTAGTCTTTAGAAAAGTGAAATTCTTTGATTCGTAGTAGTTTCTATTTATTTATTTTCTCTTTTGTTGATTCTGCTTTGTTTCTCAGATTTTGTAGTCTGTCTAAGCCGTGTATTAGAACTTCCGTTGTTGACCCCATTTTTCTTGCATTATCTTTATGACTTTAGGTGTGATGTTTAGGTCTTTGATCCCTTTTGAGTCAGTTTTTTTGTAAGGTGTGAGATATGGACCTTGTTTTGATTTTTCGCAGATGAATATCCAACATTGCCAATGCTGTTTGTTAAAGACACTGTTTTTAACTCAGTTAGTGATCTTGAGGCCGTTGTAGAATATCAACTGTTCATAAAAGGATGCCTGCATTTCTAGGGTCCCAGCTCTTTTCCATTGGTCTATATGTCTCTTTTTGTACCAGTACCAGGCTGTTTTGACTACTGTGGCGGTGTAATAGTTTCTAAGGTCCTCTTGCTGTGTTCATCTTCTTCAGTAGTGCTTTACTTATCTGGGATTTCTTCCCTTTCCAAACAAAGTTGGTGATTTGTTTCTCTATCTCATTAAAAAAATGTCACTAGAATTTGTAGTGGGATTGCACTGTATATGTAGATTGCTTTGGCTGAAACAGACATTTTCACCATGTTAAGTCTTCCTATCCATGAGCAGGGTAGGTTTCTCCACTTACGCAAGTCTCTTATGGTTTCTTGTAGTAAAGCCTCAAAACTCTCTGTATGTGTGTCTTATTTCTCTGGTTAGGTTTATTCGTAATCATTTTGTCTTCTTATGGCCTATAGTAAATGATATGCATTTGGTGATTTCTTTTTTGATGATTTTTTTGTTGGTGTAATGAGATCCTACTGATGCAGTTATTTTTATCTTATATCCTAATACTTTATTGAACTATTAGTTTGAGTAGTTTACTTGTGGATTCTTTGGGATTCTTTGTATATACAGTCATATTATCTGCAGCTAGGGAGACTTTTACTTTTTCTTTGCTGATATGAAATTCCTTTATTTCTTTGTGTTGTCTAATTACTCTGGCTAGAATCTCTAGTACAATGTTGAATAAAAGTGGTGAGAGTGGGTATCCTTGTCTAGTTCCCCTTCTAAGGGGAATTCCCTCAGTCTCTCTCCATTCAGAATGATGTAGGCAGTTGGCTTTGCATAGAAGCCCCTTGTTGTGTTAAGGAATCTCCCCTCTGTTCTTACTTGGCTGACAGTTTGTAGCATGAATGGGTGTTGGACTTTGTCAAACGCCTTTTGTTCATCAGTTGACAAAATTAAGTGATTTTTACCCTTTGTGCTATTTGTGTGGTTGATCACATTAATTGTGATCAGCCTTGCATCCCTGGTATTAAGCCAACTTGGTCATGAGGAACTATTATGTGTATGTGTGTGTGTGTGTGTATGTGAGTGTGTATGTGTGTGTGTGTTGTCAAATTTTATTGGACAGGATTTTTTTTAATTGTGATTGACTGAAAGTAGTATAAATCCAAATTAAATTTGTGTGTCTGCCTATCTGCAATTCTCTCTGGTTTCCTTGCCCAGTGACAGCGCACTCAACTTTTCCATTCTATATATGTCATATCCTGCTAAGAATCTCCTATCCCCTCCCCCTCCACCTCTCTTCTGCCTTCTGGTAAGAGGCCAGTAGGACGGCATCTTGTAGATACACAGAACCACAAAGTGGCACACCATATATCCACCCTATGCCTCAAGTCCAATCCATTCCTGTCCAAAGAGTTGACCTGAGTAATGAATAATGACCAGCGGCAGCAGCAGGTCTAGAAGCCATGCTTCTGAGGGAAGTCCTGGGGCATCAGACCATCCGTTGCAGTCTTTCAGTGGAGTTCTTGAGGTGCACCCCTCTTTTTATTTGTGTTGCCATTGGGACCCCACATTGTGTGCCCTATCACGGTTGTCTTTGCTGGTGGCCGGGCACCATCTAGTTCTTTTGATCACATGTTGGTACAGTCATCCATACATGTGGGTCAGTCTGTCCTCTGGGTTCTTTTTCTCTTATGTCTTTGTTGACATTTGTGATTATCTCATTCAGTTGAGATGGGATTATTTGGTGTACCTCGGATGGCAGCTGGCTAGCTCTTAAGACCCTAGACACCACTCACCAGTATGGGGTGCAGAAAACTCAGCAATAAGCTAATTCTTCCAATTGGCCTCGATGTTCCCCAAGAGCATGGTCCCTGGACCTCCACCCCTGTTACTCTATCCTTGTGACATTAGGCTAGGAATAGAAGAGTTTTCAGTTTATGTTGAAGTCCAATTAAGATGATCTTCTTTCTGGTGTGTGCTCTCACTGCTTTCATCCAACCAAATTTGTATCAGCTATCTAATTTCTACTTATCACTCTACCTCTCTCCCTCCATCCCCTCTCTTGTAGACACCAAAGAGTCTTTTCTTCTGTATGAGACTCTGCTTTTAAGTCTTTGTAGTACGGGTCTCATACAATATTTGACTTTATGTTGCTGACTGATTTCATTCAACATGTCTTCCAGTTGAAATCAGGTTATGAGATGCTTCCTGAAATCACCATTGTTCTTTATCATTGCATAGTGTTCCATTGAGTATATGTATCATAACTTGCTTATCCGTTCATTTGTTGTTGGGCATCTGGGTAAATTCCATGTTTTTGCAATTGTGGACTGTGCTGCAATAAATATTCGTGTGCATATGTCTGTTCGTGGGACTGCCCTTAAATCTGTGGGATGTATTCCAAGTAGCAGAACTGCTGGATCAAATGGTATGTCTATTTCCAGCTTTTTAAAGAAGCACTAGATTGCTTTCCAAAGAGGTTGTACCATTTTGCAATCCCACCGGCAGTGTAGGAGCATTCCGATTTCTCCACAGTCCTCTCCAGCATTTGTTGTTTTGTGGTTTTGGGATCATGGCCAATTTGGTTGGAGTGAGATATCTCACTATAGTTTTGATTTGTATTTTTTTAGTAGCTAATGACTGTGAGCATTTCTTCATGTGTCTTTTGGCTACCTGAATGCCTTCTTTAGTGAAATGTCAGCCCATCTCTTTTGCTCATCACTTAATTGGGTTATTTACCTTTTTCTTGTTAATATTTTGCAGTACCTTGTAGATTATGGAGATCAGATGTCGATCAGATGTATAGTTGCCAAATATTTTTTTTTCCACTCTGTGGGTGATGTTTTAATTCTTTTGATAAAGTCTACAGGTGACAGGTGAGCGAAAGTGTTTGATTCTTAGTGGCTCCCATTTATCTATTTTTTTTCTTTCAATCGAGCTTTATTTGCTAGATTTTGAAGTCTATCTAAATTCTGTATTAATCCTTCCACTGTCAATCCTATTTTTTCTTGTATAATCTTTATTGTTTTAGGTTTGATATTTAGATCTTTTATCAAGTTTGAGTTGGCTTTGGTGTAAGATATGAGGTATGGGTCTTGATTCAGTTTTTTGCAGATGGATAACCAATTTTGACAACACCATCTGTTAAAGAGATGTTTTTTACCCCAGTTTAGAGTCTTAGGTATTTCGTCTAGTATCAGCTGTTCATAGGAGGATGGTGGCATCTCTGGGTTTCAACTCTATTCCTTTGGTCTATATGGCTCTTTCTGTACCAGTACCAGGCTGTTTCAACTACTGTGGCAGTTATTGCACAGTGTGTTGTTCTTCTTCAGTAGTGCTGTACATATCCCAGGTTTCTTCTCTTTCCAAAGAAAGTTGGTGATTTCTT
This sequence comes from Heterohyrax brucei, assembly GCA_028571685.1. Taxonomy (NCBI): domain Eukaryota; kingdom Metazoa; phylum Chordata; class Mammalia; order Hyracoidea; family Procaviidae; genus Heterohyrax; species Heterohyrax brucei. The sequence goes on from CM053158.1 coordinate 89,006,206, forward strand.
TCTCTATCTCATTAAAAAAATATATCACTGGAATTTGTATTGGGATTGTATTGGATATGTAGATTGCTTTGGGTAAAATAGACATTTTCACAATGTTAAGTCTTCCTATCCATGAGCAGGGTAGGTTTCTCCATTTATGTAAGTTTCTCTCAGTTTGTAGTAGTACAGGTCTCTTGTTTCTCTAGTTAGATTTATTCCTAGGTGTTTTTTCTTCTTGGGGGCTATAGTAAAAGGTATTGATTTGATGATATCCTCTTTGATGATCTCTTGGTTGGTGTAAAGGAATCCTACTAATTTTGTTATATTTATTTTGTAACCTGATGCTTTGCTAAACTCTTTATTAGTCTGAGTAGTTTACTTATGGTGTCTTTAAGATTGTCTGCATGTACAATCATATCATCTGCAAATCGGGAGATTTTTACTTCTTTGCCGATGTGAATCCCCTTTATTTCTTTGCCTTCTCTAAGTGCTTTGGCTAGAACTATTAGTACAGTGTTGAATAGAAGTGGTGATAGTAGGCATCCTTGTCTGGTTCCTGTTCTTAAGGGGAATTCTTTCAGTCTCTCTCCATTCAGGGTAGTGTACGTAGCTGGTTTTGCATAGATGCCCCTTACTCAGTTGAGTAATTTACCATCTGTTCCTAATTTGCTGAGAGTTTTTAGCATGAGTTGGTGTTGGACTTTATGAAAGGCCTTCTCTGCATCAATTGACAAAATGAGGTGATTCTTGTCTTTTGTGCTATTTATGTGCTTGATCACATTAATTGTATCTCTCATACTGAACCATACCGGCTAGAATTTTGTTGAACATTTTTGCATCTAGGTTGATGAGCAATGCCAAGCCAAGCCAAGTGCTATCGAGTCGGATTCAACTCACGGGTAATATTGGCCTGTAATTTTCTTTTTGGGGGGATGTTTCCTTGGCTTTGGTATCAGGGTTACGATGGCTTCATAGAATGGATCTGGGAGTATTCCATCTATTTCTCTGCTGTGAAATACAGCCTCACTGTAATTGGAATTAACTCTTCTGTAGAAATTTGGTAGATTTCTCTGGTGAAGCCATCTGGGCAAGAACTCTTTGGAGTTGGTAGCTTTTTGATTACTTTTTCAATCTATTCCTTTCTGATGAGTTTATTAATTTGTTTTACTTCTGATGATAATTTGGATAGGCGATGTAAACGTAGAAATTTGTCCATTTGCTTTAGGTTTTTCAATCTGTTAGGGTACAGTCTTTCATAGTATTCTGTTATGATATTTTTTATTAGACTTGGGTCTGCTGTGACATCTCCCATCTCATTTCTTATTGTTTCTTCTCCCATTTTTCTTTAGCATGTTTAGCCAGTGGTTTATCAATTTTGTTGTTCTTTTCAAAGAACCAGCACTTGGTTTTGTTATTTTTTTCAATTGTTCTTCTATTCTCTAAATCGTTTAGTTCTGCTCTAATCTTTATTATCTGTTTTCTTCTGGTGCCTGAAGAGTTTCTCTGTTGCTGTCTCTACTTGTTCAAGCTATAGGGTTACTTCGTTCTGCATGTGTGCATTTAAAGAGATAAATTGACCTTTGAGCACTGCTTTTGCTGTATCCCATAGTTCCTGGTAGGATATGTTTTAATTCTCATTTGACTCCAAAAATTTCCTTATTTCGTCCTACATTTTTTTCTATAAACTTTAGCTTTTTGAGCAAGGTGTTGTTCGGTTTCTGTGAGTTCAAATTTCTACCTGTATTTTTTCTGCTATTGATTTCAACTTTTATGGCTTTATAGTCCAAGAAGATGCTTTGCAATAATTCAGTGGCTTGGATTTTGTTGAGACTTGCTTATGTCTTAGCACATGGTCTATTCTGGAAAATGTCCCATGTGCTTTGGAGAAGAAAGTGTACTTATCTATTGATGGGTACAAAGTTCTGTATATGTCTATGAGGTCTGATTGGCTAATTGTCTCATCAAAATCTTCTGTGTCCTTACTGAGCTTTTTTTTGGATGGTCTATCTGTTATTGAAAGTGGAGTATTGAAGTCTCCAGCTATTATTGTGGAGTGATCTATCTCATTTTTCAGTGTTGTCAATGTTTGTTCGATGTATTTAGATGCTCTGGTATTGGGTGCATAAATATTTAATATTTGTATGTTCTGCTTATGTACTAAATCTTTCAGCAATAAATAGTGACCATCCTTGTCCATGATTGTGGATCTTACATTAATGTCTATTTTATCTGAGGTTAATGTTGCCACTCCTCTGTTGGTCTAACTTGATGGCACTGGGCTGGGCTCTTTTTGGTATGTTGTTAGCTTGGTATATATTTTTTATCCTTTGATTTTTCACTTTGTTCATATATTTGAATCTACAGTGTGTTTCTTGTAAGCAGCATGTAGACGCATCTTGTCTTTTGATCCAGGGTGTCACTTGCTGTGTCTTTGTTGCAGCGTTCAGTCTGTCTACATTCAGTGTAGTTATTGATAGGTATGTGTTTTGTGCTATCATTTTTATGCCTTTACCTTTGTGTTGTTGATGCTTTCTATGTTGCATTTGATATTCTCTTCTGGGTCATTCTTCTTTATGGGTTGGATTTTCGTCTTTTTAAAAGTGTTGGTTTTGTGTTTGTTGAGACTCCTGTATTATGTTTCTTGTTTCGATATGTCACATTATTATTTTGCTTTGTGACTATCCTATGAATTCCCTTAATATTCTAAGTTTAAACCAGAGTTTAGCTTTTGCATATATTCTAAAGTTTCTCTCCATCTGAAAGAGTTATACCTAGTGTAATATATCCGTCTTTTTAGTGTGATGTCATAGTTTTCAGATTAAGATTACTGGTTCCTATTTTTTTAATATTCTGGCTCTGGTTGAGCTTTGTGACTTCTCTAACTGAGTTGGATTCTCTGTGCTGTGTCCTGTGTTGCCTCTTTAAGCAAATACTTGATGTTTTTTCTCCTAAATAACTTCTTTCAGTATTTCTTGTAGTTTTGGGTTTATTTTTACAAAGTCTTCAAGCTTCTGTTTATCTGAGACAGTTTTGCAGGGTATACAATTCTTGATTGGAAATTTTTCTCCTTCAAGGCTGTGAAAAATTTCCAATCAAGAATTGTATACCCTGCAAAATTGTCTCTCAAATAGGATGGTGAAATTAAGACATTCTCAGATAAACAGAAGCTTAGAGACTTTGTAAAAATGAAACCAAGAGGCAACACAGGAACAAACTTCCCAGAAGAAGAATTCTTTCTAAAATTATCAGAGGTTGAGTATGAAAGAATTATGTATAGAACCCTCCTACAGATTAAACAAAACATAACAGAACAAAATGAAAAATTAAGTAAGCTACTTGAATTGATAGAACATCAATGATCTGAAACCCAGCAGATAAATAATAAAATTTCAGAATTAGATAGTTCAATCCAAATCCAAAAGAACACAAATAAGGAGATGGAAGTTAGACTTAATGAGCTTGAAGATAGACCAAATGACATCAGCATTTCTGAGGAGCAATCAGAGAAAAGAAAAATGAAGAAGGGTTAAGAAACATGTGGGACTCTTAAGAGGAATAATCTACGAGTAGTTGGAGGTCCTAAGTGGGGAGGGCTAGCTGAAAATACAGAGTATTATTGTAGAATTGCTGACAGAAAACTTTCCTGAAATTACGAAATAACAGAAGATAGATTTCCAAGATGATTATTGAATGCCACAAAAATTAGGCCCCCAAAGAAAGACACCAAGATATGTTATAATCAAGCTTAGCAAGATGACACATAAAAAGAGGCTCTTAAAGGCAGTGAGGCTCAAAGCAAAGCTAACATACAAAGGGAATTCCTGTAGGGTTTTGTCTGACTTCTCAATAGAAATGATTTGGCAAGGAGGCAGTGGGAAGACTCATCAATCAGTTGTCTAGATGGTCCTATTTTAAAAAGGTGCTTTTCTACTGAGTGTGGAGCTTTCTAGCAGCTTCCCAAACCAGTAAGGTCATCAGGTGTGGCAGGTCCCACTTTCGGGCTAACAACAAAATCACCTCATAGGCCACTCACAGATTCTATGAGTTGGTTCAAATAAGGGAGGGGTTAGGGCCTTGCTGCCATCCTCTGCCAGGACCTACTCATATCTCTAGGCATCACCATCCTAAACACAACTTTTGTGCGGGAGAATCACTATCCAAACAGGGATTTCTGCTCAACATGAGAAGTAGCCCTAACTGAGACCTCTGGGTAGGTGATTCCACCTTCCAAGAGACCAAGATCATGTCCTACCTAAGCTGTCCTTCCTGCCCTGTAATATCAGTATCTATGGTACAGCTCAGAAAAGAGAGGATGGGGGGGCAGTGTTTGCCCTCAGTTGGAAGCCAAGCTCTCAAAATGTGGCTATCCCAAGCACAGTCTCTCTGCTGCACTGTACATTGTTTATTTAGGCTCTGCAATTCAGTGTATTTGCTGGCTCATGCCCAGTCCCCACATCCTAGATCCCAGGTCTTTGACTTTTAGGCAATCCTCACATAGCATGTGTCTCCTCAGTCTATGCTTATTTCAGTGTCTAATCTGCACTTCCCCTGTCTCAGAAGTGATTAGGCCTAGCACACATCCTACAGTGACATCACCTCATTAACATACCAAAGAAAACAAAATACTTCCATATGGTGTTATAATCATATACTAGGGGTAGTATGCCAGCATAGATTTTGGGAGGTCATAATTCACTCTATAATAAGTAAGGAAAGATAACACTGACTGCTAGAAAAAATGCAAAGATAAGGCTTTGTTTTTCTGTCTAAGGTTTAAAAAACCAGAATCTAAATGATCTAGATTCTTTTGGACCATTAGTAGTTTCACAGCATGAGCAAGACACCTTATAGTGAGAATCAGTGTCCTTTGGGGATCAACAAATCATAAATTAAGATATCCTAAAATACGCTCTACAGTAAACTAAGTTTGAAAAAAACACAGTTTTACCTCTCTTTGTGTATTTTTACTAAAAATTTAAGTTTCTAAGATTCATATAGAGAAAACCAAATACACAAACAAATGAACATTAACTTCTCTACATTTGCTTCCTAAAGTCTTCCAAATTTACTTGAACATGTAATACTTTTTGGCATGTGTCATATCATCCTCTTCAAGAAACCGGGGGGAATATTGAGGAGAAAATTATTTCTTCTTCATCTCTATAGTGTCTTCTGCATTCATGTTATGAAACATATAGATGAAAACAAGTATGTCCAGAATAGCTCATCTAAAATCAGTAAATTGTGTAGTGTGTAATGGAAAGATATTTTTCAAAGAATTTCTTATCGTCTTTCACATTACTTTTTCTTCCTGATACAGTAATGTTTATGCTTAAAAAAAAAAAGACTACCAAATTTCATGGAATAATTAGCTCATTAAATAACCCATTTATGTTTCATGGGCATAGTTATATACAATTACCTTGGCATATTTAGAATAAAAGTGGTAGAAAACTGCCAGTTATCCAAGAATCAATGACTAGATATTACAGAGTATCCACATTAAGTAAGACAATTTCTTCCTTCTTAGTATTTTCAACTTAAACAATAAATGCAATAGCAAATAATACATATAGTGCTTTTACTATGACCAAAGTTAGTTGTATAATTATCAGATATAATCATCATGACAACCATAAGAGGTATTATCTGTCACAAGTGCTGAAGTCAAGGCTTGAAAAATTTAAATTGTCATAGTTCATCACCAGGAAACAAAACTAAAGGTCCATGGTAATTTGTGTGATCATGTTTAAGATAGTTGCTTGGATAAATCCCAGTTTATACATGCATTACTTCCATAGTTATTAATATTATTCCCTTTCATTGCCAATGTACACAATTTAAACAATAACTGATATAGTAAAGCCATGTAAAACTTACAGAGGAGTAAGATGAGGCTCATTATATACTGCAATGAGAAAATATGTTAAGACATCAGAGAGACCCCTTTCTACTCTCAGAATCTGGGAACATGTTAATATTGTCTTTCTGAAAACAAACTGTCAATTCTATATTTATATCAGTGAACCTTGAGTTCTTCTAAATTAGCGCTTCTCTATTTAGAGGTAATGCTCACCTGTAACACATCATATAATATTCCTCTTCAAAATCTTACTTGAGTCTTGTTCGTTTTATTAATGGGAAGAAATTAGAATAATTTTAGCCTTCTCTACTCAGAAGACATAACTCTACAGTCAGAGTAACACAATGTCCTTGGAAATAAGAACTTGATTTCAGATAAGTGAGTTAAGTGTTTTTTATGAAAATAAGAAGTCAGATAATTCTACACCTACTTAGAGCATTGGAAAAATGTTTGAGAAAAAATGTACTGCTCTAACATACTCTAAAGATGTTGGCCTTACCAAAAGAAAAAAAAATTCTCAAGGCAAGTGTAAAATTACATCTAAGTAGTAGTAAAATATTTTCATATCTATAGAGTCACTGTAAGTCAAAGTTGTCTCAATGGCAATGATTTTGGTTTTCTTTGGCTTGGGTTTTCATACCTTTAAGCATCTGTGCTTTCTAGGGAATGTTGACTTGGTACTGTCTCGGTACCATAATTTTTTTGGTAATTTCATCCTAGTCTCCACTGGACAAATAGGAAGGGAAGGCACTAGAAACACAGATCCACCTGAAACTGTAGGTAGTTCAGACAAGTATACAGTACATTCTAGATAACAGCTAATAGTGCTGTCAGTTAGTGAGTACCAAGAGTTGACAGAAAACTCAGTGGTCAAAGTATGTGGTACTTTAACTAAGGAAAATGATCCTTGGTGGCATGAATGGTTAAGTGCTCAGATGCTATTCTAAAAGCTGGCAGTTCAAGCCTACCTGGTAACTCTAGAGGTGACTATAGTATTCTATATTCTGCGATCAATACTGGTAATTTACTTATGTAAAGATTATAGCCAAGAAAATTCAATAGGACCAGTTCTACTCCGTAACAAATGATGTCTGACTCAGAGCAACAGACTAAGGGAGGCAGTGTTGCTTCACCTGGTAGAATTCTCACCTTTTATGTGGAAGAAACAGGTTTGTTTCCCTATCAGTGCACCTGATTTGTAGCCACCAACTGTCTCTCACTGGAGGCTTGTGTATTGCTGTGATTCTTAATAGATTTCAACGGAGCTTCCAAGCAAAGATGGACTAAGAAAAAAAGTCTGGTGATCCATTTTCAAAAATCAGTCAGTGAAAACCCTGTGGATCACAATAGTGCATGAGGTTACTGTAAGTTTGGAGCTGACTTGACAGCAGTTAGCAACATAGCAACAAACATAAGTAGTTGACTTATATTCAATACTAAATAATAATTGGAATTGTATGAAGTCAGACAAATAATATATGAAATTTTCAAGCACATAACAATGTTTCATTCACTGTTTAGGTACAGTATCAAAAACTTAGATTTTGGGGAAACTAACAAAATCCTGATTACTAAACCAGAGCCTAGGGTAAAAAAAGTAAAATATATGAAGGATTTGATCACCGAAGATGGCAACTAAGATCTCAGAGATTCACTTATCAATGAAGCATTCCACAGCCCTTCATAGTAATTATACATAAATTACAATTCTTTTTCTAATTTGGTAGACTGATCAATCAATTCTCATGTATCTTTATCTATATGTATGTAAAGATACAGAGATATACACACATACACATGATAGGGAGTTAGATTTGTGAATCTGTGGGTTTCGAAAAGAGGTGTAGGCTATAGTCATGAAAAATATAACAAACTTCAAATTCATAGTCGTACATCTAACTTCCTGTTCACTATGTTAACTTGGACACCTGATGCACACCTGAATACTACATAATCAAAACTGAAGTCCTGTTCCTCCTATTCAAATCTCTGTTGAAAGTTAGTTTATTCTTTTAATGCTTGAGCCAAAGTTATTGGAGTCAGTCTTGGCTCTGTTCTTTTTCTCATACACCACAGTCAAGCTATTATGACATTCTGTTGGATTTATTGTCACACTATATACAGAACACAACTATTTCTCACCATTGTGGCCTTTATCACCTTGGTCAGTTGTGCTCTTACTTCTTCCTGTTAATGATCTTCCAGCTTTAATGGTTGACTCCCATGTCTCTCTATGTTTAATATAGTAACTAAAATGAATCTTTAAAAATGAAAGTCAAATTTTCACACTTTTCCCAAATATTTGCAATAACTAGCCATTTACTCAGAGTAAATGGCAAAATCCTTTTTGGATGACCATTTTCCATGGACTTCTTGTGTTTCTCACATTTTCTTTGAAGAGGTATGATAAGTTTTTATTTTATTTTATTTTATTTTTTCAGAATGTGATAGAGCTTTTATTTGGCTAACATCTTTAGAAAATGGTATCTCCCTTCTCCATAGAAAAGGAATTGTAGCTAATGTTTCCTTCTGAAACAAAAGTTAAATAGGTTTGTTATCTAGTCCCTTGCATGAAAGGGAAGTTTCTTAGCTCACTCTTCCTCAGATGTAACAAACACACTCTGTTTATGACATTCACTTGAGCCACTCTGCATTGCCCTCATGTGACTCAGAGATGAAAGATAACATGTGTTCAAGAAGCTCATATTGTCTGCTTGGTTGTGAGCATTAAAGTTCTTTGCCTCTAACCCAGAAGTCTTATATCTTCTACCAGCATCTGTAGAACTGAGGCAGGTTCACTTGCTAGTCTGTGAGGAGTATAAAATATTAACTTTTAACAGGTCTTAATTCTCCTTATAATCATGTAGAATCATGTATGGATTGATTCACTGGCTTTCTGACCACATCTCCTACTATGTTTCTCATCACTTATGAAATTCCAGTGACACTGTCTCCTTTCCATTCTGTAGAGTACTCTTGGCACATTCTCACCTTAGAGTGGTTTTTCCTTCTTCTTAGAATGCTTGTCTTTCAGGCTCACAATAGTTATTGAATAAATGCATTTTTAAAACTGGAGTCAGGTAACCCAAGAAACACTTAAGAGATTTATAAAAGGAAGATTGATCTGTGAGTGAGACTTTATTAACATACTACAGTATTTCTCTGCTTCATGGTTTGGCAGATTCTTTCCAGAAGAAAGCATGTTTGTTTGGCAGTAGAGCGAGTCTCACGGCCTAACTTTACAGGAGTATCAAGTAAATGTACCTCTCAAGACTAGAAAGAAAAGCAAACTGAGAATGAATCAAGATCAGAAGCACAGTCCCATTGAAAAAACATGAATTGTAATTTTTAATTTCCCTTCAGATTTTTAGAATATGCTATTAAGTTGAAAGTGCTAAGTTCAAAAGACGAAACAATAAAGTCTGACAGTTTCAAATTATCAGAGAATTTTAAAAAATCAAGTTTTTAACAGTTTTTGACTCAGTGTTTAACCACCTTCTATTTAATTAACCTAATTATCTTCACTTTTCTTTTTTTTTAACCCAATGAAAGTTTTCTTAAATTAACTTCTTTAGATCTTAGGCTCAGACTTCTCTTTTGATTTTGACAGGATCTTCTTGAACAACTTGCAGATTGCCTATTGGAAACTTTAACAAAGATGTTTTTGAGGGGAACAGTGCTTATTAGAAGTATGCTGCATCGTATTCACCAGCATAAAAGAAAAGGAGAGTGAAAAAAATCAAAATCCTCTTTCATGTTCATTTGTCTTACAAGAACTAACGAAAAGTACTGCAATTAGACCAAAAGTGTCAATTAGGAGGAAAAAATGGAAAACTGAATCTAGTTTCTCAGAGAAAATAGTGACAAAACCTAAGTATATCATAGGAAAAGAATCTTTGAAACTGAAATTCATGAAAGCAAAGAACAATACAGAGTGATAATTGGGAAAGAATACTCTGAAACAACAGGATATTTCTTGTGGTTCAGGAAAAATTTCTAAGATCAATTCTTTTCTTAAAAATAGTACAATATTTGATATTTGAAAAGTCATAGCATTTCCGTGTGTCCACGTATAATAATTAAACAAAGAAAGGGACATACATAAACTTTTTCAAACCCTGGTAAAGGTAAAATCTAATTTGTTTTTATTGTAATTGTCTCTGTATCTATGCAACAGAAGTCTCTGGGAACAATATAGTTGTATAATAAATTCTAAAATGCTTAAGATATTAACCATAGACAGTAGGTCCAAGAATTTTGATATAACACATTTGAAGAAAAATGTTTGTTTTCCTAGCATCCTAATACGTGTGTTTATACAATGTTAGAAAAATGATGGGAAAAAGTATTTCATTTTCAAGTTGAAAAAGGAGTTTGAAGAATTTTCTTATAGCGTGTGATGTGTCAAAATGAGCACTATAGTTGACACAGAGAGTCCTTTTCAAGGAGGTCATGGAGGGCAGATGAATTTCTGGTTGACAGCTACTTCAGGAGTTGACTCCTCAGCAGAGTCTTATACTTGGTAACTGAGAACAAAGCTTGGATTAAAAACTGTTTTCTATACAAGGCCATATAATACAGGCCATATATTATTGCATGTTCTCAGCTTTTCTTGCATATCACAAAAGCTGCCACAGATAATGCATAATAGATAAACATGACAATTTTCCAATGAAGTTGTATTTATGGACATTAAAATTTGAATATCATGTACATTTCATTTTCCAAGAAGTATTATGGAATGTATTGGAAGATGGGCTTGGTTAAGTAGAGGGTCGATGAAAAAGAGGAAGACCCTCAAGGAGATGGATTTACACAGTGGATGCAGTAATAGGCTTAAGCTTAAGAACGATGTGGGCATGACACAGGGTCAGGCACTGTTTGGTTCTGTTGTTTGTAGGGTTGCTATGAGTTGGAACCAACTCAGTGGCATCTAAAAACTAGAACATTGGAAGATACAGGAGTAAGTAGGCCCATGCTTCTGTCCTCCAACGTCATCCCCTAGGAAAACAAACAAAAATAGTGCCCACTCTGTGGGAACTCTAAAAAGCAGCTGAAGGAATGCAGAAACTAAGCAAATGGTAAATCAAAAATGCTACTTTTATTAGAGAAACCCACATCAAACTACAAAGAGATATCATCTCACTCTGACAAAGTTGGCCATGGTCCAAAAAACACAAAACAACAAATACTGGAGAAGATGCAGAGAGGTTGGAACTCTCCTGCACTGCTAGTGGGTTTGCAAAATGATACAACTTCTTTGGAAAGCAGTTTGGCACTTCCTTAAAAAGGTAGAAATAGAAATGCCATGTGATCCAGCAATCCCACTTCTTGGAATATATCCTACAGAAATAAAGGTGGTCACATGAATAGATAAATGCACGAATATTTATTGCAGCACTGTCCACAAAGCAAAAAGATGAAATCAATGTAGGTGCCTATCAACAGAAGAATGGATAAACAAATTATGGTTCATACACTCCATGGAATGCCACACAATGATAAAGAACAATGATGATTTTAGGAAGCATTTCATAATCTGGTTTCAACTAAAAGACATTAAGCTGAGTGAAATCAGTCAGCAGCCAAAGGACGAGTATTGTATGAGACCTCTGCTGTAAGGACTGAAAAATAGACTTATGTACAGAAGAAAAGACTCTTTCATGGCTACAATGTGGAGAGGGAGGGAGAAGGTTGGGCATAGATTAGATAAATGATGGAAATTTTGTTAGGTGACAGCACACACTAGAGAGCAGATAAATACAACTTGACTACACTATAAACTGAGAAGTTTTATAAACTCAACTCAGTACTTCAAAAGATAGAATAGCATGGACATGGGTCTGGAGACCATGATTTCAGGAGTCATCGAGGCCAATTGGCACAGCCTTTTGCTAAGAAAGTCTTCTACGTCCCACTTTGATGAGTGGTGTCTGGGGTCTTGAAAGCTAGCAAGCTGCCATCTGAGTTACACCAAATTGTCCCAACTCCTGTGGAACAGATGATGACCAAGAACAACAAAGACACAAGGGGAAAAGAGCCCAGGAGACAGAAGGACCCATATGAATGGGAGAATGCATCAACGTGAGACCAGAAGAACCAGACAGGGCCCGGCTACCACTGAAGGCACTGTGATGGGGAAACAATATAGAATCCCTGAGGCAACACAGGAAAAAGAGAGATGCAGGTCAAGAACTGTACTAAAAAATCAGAACTGATGGTCTGACAGCCTGGAAGAGCCTCTGGGAATACATCCCCTAGACCTGTTTCTGGCCCTGACCAGAAATCAGTACCGAGGTGAACTCTTCAGACAAAAATGAATTGGACTTGGGGACACAGTGTGTTCATATGGCATGTGTATTTTACGGTTCTATATAGTTATAGGAGGCTGTCCTACTGGTTTCTTTCTATATGGAAGAGAAGAGGGTGGAGGGTAGGGGACAGGTGTTCATTGAGAGGATAGTAGAAATATAGAGTGAAAAAGAAGACTGTACTGTCGCTGGGTGAACAGAGCAGATGGAGCTGCAGTAGGCGTGCATGAAAACCAATTTGGATTGTATCCTTTCACTTAATCACACACACACAAAGCTGCTTTGAATGATAGGAAAACTTTCTTTAGTGCCAATGTCCATTTCTTCCCTTCCCCAGGTTTGCAGTGGTAGCAGATTAGGTGTCCAAAATAAGATTTGCTCCATAGCTTTGGGGTTTCCTGGTGGATGATTGTATATGTATGCTCTCATTCATGTGGGCTTTGCCTGAAGGACTAAGGTAAGCATTCCTCCAGGTTTGACCTGTTTTGGAGCTCACTTGAGGTGTGATGAAATGACAAGCAATGCCTGAAGACTGTAACAGACCTGAATTACATGGGATTAAACGGTGTGATTAGAGCATACAGCTATCTTCGAGGAGCTGAAGGACAAGGCAGTGTGAGAATTTACTGGAAGACTTTAATGAACAATCCTTTTTTTATTGGGAAATTGATAAAATCTGAATGAACAGTATATTTACAAAAACTGCCTTAAGCTTTTTTGTATGAGGTGGAAGTTAAAGATATCTCATGTGTCCATCTTTTCCAGATCGCTGTACCACTCCATCCTCTGTATTTTATGAACTCTTCCTGCTCCCCTCAGCTCTCTCCCTTTTCTCTTTGCATTCCACAGTTCCCTGCAGTGGCTCACAGACTTACATCCTCTATTAAGGAAATGTCTCATTTGGTTATGTGTCTGGCAAGTGCCAAATCCATGAGTCAGGTGTAGGCCTCTCCTGACTCACATGGCCACAGTGACCGATGAACACAAACTAGGAAGCACAATGACAGGTTGCTGGCTCACAAAGCTACAAAAGCTGTGAATCAGGTCAGACAATAAGTTGCCAATCCACGGGGCTACAGAAAATGTTGTTTTAGACATTGAGTCAGTTCCAACACTGCAACCTTATGTACACAGAACAAAACACTGCACAGTTATGCACCCTGCTCACAATCATTATTGTGCTTGAGCCCATTGTGGCGGCTACTGTGTCAGTGAAGCCTGTATAGCCTCTTCCTCTTTTCTGTGGATATTGTACTTTAGCAAGGCATAATGTCCTTCTTCAGGCACTTATCCCTCCTGAGAATATGTGCAAAGTATGAAAGATGTAGTCTTGTCATCTTTGCTTCTAAGGAGCATTCTGATTTTACTTTGTCTATGGCAGATTTGTTTGTTCTTTTACCAGTCCATGGCACCTTCAATATTCTTCACCAACACTACAATTCAAAGGCATCAATTCTTCTTCATTCTTCCTTATTCATTGTCTAGGTTTTGCATGCATATAATGCAATTGAAAACATCACAGCTTGGTCAGGACATCAAAGCGGTATCTTTGCTTTTAAGTACTTTAACAAGGTCTTTTGCAGCAGATTTGCCCAATTCAATGTCTCCTTTGATATCTCAACTGCTGCTTCCATGGGTGTTTACCGTGAATCTGAGTGAAACGAAATCCTTGACAATCTGAAACTTTTCGCCCTTTATCATGATGTTGCTTAGTAGTCTAGTTGTGAAGATTTTTGTTTTCTTGCTTTTGAAGTACAATCCATACTGGAGGTTATGACCCTTGATTTTCACAAGTGCTTCAAGTCCTCTTCACTTGCAGCAAGCAAGGTTGTGTCATTTGCATAACACAGGTTGTTAATGAGTCTTCCTCCAATCCTGATGCTGAGTTCTTCTTCATATATTCCAGCTTCGCAGATTATTTGCTCAGCATACTAACTAAATAGACACGGTAAAATGTTGCAACCCCGATTCACACCTTTCCTGACTTGAAACCATGCAGTACCACCTCTTTCTGTTAGAATGACTACTTCTTTATCTAGGTACAAGTTCCTAATTAGCACAATTAATTGTTCAGGAATTCTCATTGTTTCCAATTTTATCCATAATTTCTTACGATCCACACAATAGAATGCCTTTGCATAGTCAGTAAAAAAAAGGAAACATATTTCTGGTAATCACCGATTTCAGCCAAGATCCATCTGACATCAGCAGTGATATCTCTGCCTCCACATCCTCTTCTAAATCCAGCCTGCATTTTTGGTAGTTCCCTGTCAATATACTGCCGCAACCACTTCTGAATGTTCATCAAAATTTTACTTTCTGTACAATTGTGTGTGATATTGATAACGTTGTTTCACAATTTCCACATTCAGTTGGACCACTTTTCCTGGGAACAGACTTAATATGAATCTCTTCCAGTTTATTGGACAGGTAGCACTTCCAGCACTGCATCCATATGTTGAAATATCTCAGTTGATATTCTGTGGAAGATGGAAAAATCTCAAAATTGGCAGTCAGACAGCAGAATACTGGCTCATGTTTCCCATACTGGAGGCCAGACAGTGAGGAGCTGGATACAGGATGCATAGAGTGAAAGAGAGTCCTGCCAGAGCACCTGCACACTTATTTTGGGTTAAGGCTATGTGCCTGGGAAAATCATGGTTGGACTTGTGTCTCCTCTTCTTGCAAGGCTGTGACTCAGGATACACCCCACACAATCCTGTCTCATTTAAATATAGAAGTTATGAGTCATAGCACATAAATTGGAGCATTATTAGGATAATTACATCAGATCACCAAATAGAGGCTAACCACACAACAGTGGGTATCATGACCTACCGATCTGACACATAACTTTAACAATCACAGGTTCCATACAGCTTATTTTCATAGCCCTATTAAATCATTGTGTGTGACTAACAAAGTTTATGGCTAGAAGAGCCATGTGAAGTAATTTATTGCACTGCAGACTATCCCCTGGCTCTTCTAGCCATTGATCCTTTCATACCTGAAGCACCAACTTACCCCTCCCAATTTACCAGTCCTACACAGTCATTGACAATTGATTCTTCAGTATAGCGAAAGAGTAAAAGGGTTAAGTTACTCAGGTACCAAACATTCAGGTCAGGTACAAGTGTCCAACTGATCTTCTTAGGTTCTCCAAAAGTTCATCTCATCTTCACCCTTTCCGGCCTTTGATAAAGTTTAACTGAGGGAATATCATTCTCGTCATTTGAGTCTCTCTCAGGGTATGAGCCCAGTGTTCAATTTTCCCCACTGTATGACCCATCTGTTCACTCCTTTACCTTCAGCTATTATTTTTCCTTCCTTGCATTTGTCATTTATTTTTACCCAAACTTTTGTATCTTGGGAAGAGATGTAAATTTCAGGTGCTGTGCCAGTCCAGATTTCTGGTAGAAAAACCAGTCTAGCAAATGCTGCCTCATCAGTTCACTCAGATTCATGGTGAGTAGAGTGACATAGTTACAACAGTAGTTGGCTATCTCTCAAACTAGGCAACGCAGTGGTATTCACTGTCAACCCCTATTATGCCAGAAGGTGAAAGATAAAACCCATCCAATTAGGCCCTTGGGAATTCTGGCATAAAGGTTCAAGGGTTTAGTTACAATGTCTTGCTTAGGGAATTACCCCTGCTTCTGGTACCCACAGCTGTATCTGTGGTCCTGTAACCACAACATCTAGCAGGACAAAGGCAATTTTAAGAGATGTGGTGAAGAACTGTACAATGGTGCCAGCATTCTCCTCACCCTTCTCCCCATATTCCCTGGTGAAGTGTAGGAATCTAAATGTGTGTATGTATCACATTAAAGCATCTTGAAACTTTCTATTCCAAAATCCCAGTGGTTACCATTGAGTAGCATTCTCAGATTTTTCCCATATGCTCCACTCTTCATAAGCATGAGTGGCAGACACCTCCTGAAACTGGTCTGAATGTAGGTCATAACATCCAAAAGACAGAGTGAATGAGACAACATTCTGTAATTCCGATATAGCCTGCATCGCTCTAGTCCCTATTTGAATGTAGTATTCTTCTGAGTGATATTATACGTGGGGTTAGCAATAGTCCCAGATGTTGAATATGCATTCTCCAAAATCCAAACAGGACAATCAAACATTAGGCCTCCTTCTTAGTCTTGAGAGTAGGTAGTATCAGTGACTTATTCTTGGCTGCCTGCAGAGTATCACAGGTGGCTTCTGTCTGCTATTCTCAGGAATTTCACCAGTTTTTCAGGGTTGTGGATTTTTACTAGATTTATTAACCAGCACGTATTTGTCAAGTAGCCCACAACTGTATTCAGTCAGCCCTAATGTGCTCTTCATTAACATAATATCATCAGTGTAATGTATTCTTACCCTTGAGATTCACAGCAAGTCCATGTTTTCTAACCAAACAGTGACGGTAAACCAATCAATTCAGATAACCCTGGGGCAACACAGTAAAAGTGTATTGGAATTTTCCCACATTAAAACAACCTACAGTTGGCTGTTTTCTGAGATTCAGATGGAGAAAAGTCATTTGCAAGATCAATACTGAGTGCCAGTCTCTGTTAGTCTGTTCTATTTTCTGCACCATTCATAACATTTCAAGAGCATCTGTAGCTACAGGTGGCTCTTTATTTAGGCCTTGATATTCTACTGGCATCCTCCATGAGCCATCTGCTTTCTTCACAGGCCATAAAAGGTTGTTATACATAGAATTTGTTGGTCACCAACACTATCCTTTGGTAGGTGTTTTAGCAAAACATTAATTTTCTTTTGGCAACAAAATTTACTATACTATTTCAAACTAACCTGAGTGGGACTGGGCAATTCTAATGATTTCCAAGTAGAATACTCAATCAATACTGACCCAAGGGTAGACTTACATGTCTTTAGTTTTACAATATCAAGTACAGGGAGTGATACCCAGTTATACATAACATCTATGCAAATAATGCATTCAGACAAGCAACATCACAATAAAATGAGAAAATTCTAAAGTTGTCAAAGATATTACTTACTGGAATTCACAATCAATGTCCATGGAACAAGGAGTGAAGAAACCAAACAATACAAAACATTGGGCAAATCTACTGCAAAATACATCTTTAAAGTGTTTAAAAGCAATATCACTTTGAGGATTAAGGTACTCCTCACCTAAGTCATGGTATTTCCAATTGTCTTGTATGCATGTGTGAACTGTACTATGAATAGGGAATATCAAAAAGAGCTGATGCCTTTGAATTCTGGTGTTGGTGAAGAATAGTGAATACGAGCATACCATGGACTTCCAGAAGAAAAAACAAGTCTGTCTTGGAAGAAGCATGGCCTGAATACTCCTTAGCAGAGAGGACAGTAAGACCTTATCTCAAGTACTTAGGACATGTTATAAGGAGAGATCAGCCTTTAGAGAAAGGCACCATGTTTGGAAAAGTAGAAGATCAACAAAATGATATGGACTGACACAGTGACCACAATGACAGGCTCAAGCATAGCAACAATTTTGAGGGTGGTACAAGACTAGACAATTTTTCATTCTATTGTACATGGGGTAATTATGAGTTAGAACTGATTTACTGGTGCTCAATAATAACAACAACAGCAAAGGGGATGCAACTAATTCATAAAAGATCTATTTAAGTCTCCCAATTTTCATCCATATTTTCACCTTACTTCATTCAACTGTTGCATCCCCATGTCCCTTCAGTCTAAGTATAGACCTCCTCAAGATTTTATTGACAGGTTTTAGGATGCAAGACATTGGGAATCCATGTCCAGGAGCCCCAAGAAGATTTCTTACCCATCCCAAGGCCATGTAACCCACACATGTGCATATTGCCTCAAGGCCCCTAATTTGGGCTAGACCAGAAGGTCTTGCATTAATCCTTTTATTGTCAGCTAGTTTCACCTCTGCTTCAAATGGACCCAGATAAGAATTCCTATCATTAAATACCTCCAAATTCAGGTGAATAGAATGAACTTGTTTAACTATCTTTAACTCTGAGGCACCAGCAGGAGTTTTTGTTGATCAACCAACCTCCCATTGTGCTGTATTAGATCCATTGTCTGAACTCCATCAATGTCCACTATATTCATCCCATTTCTTAGTAAACATCTAAAAATCCCTCTCCTTCTAGAGTAAGTTTTTTTCTCCATTGCCTCTTCCCGTTCTCATATGAATCACTCTCAGAGTTTCTTGCATCTGTAATATCCACGTGGGAAAGCCACACCAACAGATCAACAAGGCTTTTTGTACAATTTGTTTGTTTAGTAGCAGCTGGGTTACATGAAGTGCTCATTTAGAAGGCACTTCCTTTATTATCATATCCACCACTACCTATGCAAGAGGTATACTCTTTAGATAAGTATCCTGATCACCATAAAGTCATTCCAGCATAACTTGAATAAGCAGCACATTGGATGCTTCCTCTGGAGTATTCCACTGGATATTTAGAAGAAGAAAAGAGCAGTTTCTCTTCTCAGGGTAAACAAATTCCGCTGTAAATTTTATCCAGTCCCTTGTAGATTAACTTGTTGCATAACTGGATCTTGAAAGATCATTTGTGACTGTCCTGCAGTAAGTTGTGGGTCTTGCATCAACCCAAACATACTCTTCCATTCTGTAGCATTCAAAACTATAAACATGCCCCTCAAAGAGTCACTCTCACAATCCATTTAGTGAGGGTTCCTCACTAAGCTGATGATACTGATTTATAAATTGAAGCAACTCCTTTACACTATACCCCCAGATTTCAATAGTTTCTTGGTTTTGCCCATTTCTTCTTAGGCGGCATTTTTGGTGACTCAACAACAGTTGTAGAGTTACTTCTTATTGTTCCAGTGTGATTTTTCCTTTCTGAGACTAGTGGTCTTAAATAAACTGGATTACGGCTTGGTTCAACACTTATATTTGTCCCTATATTCTTTTTCTCTGCTATCACTGATAACAAAAACCAATGAATTTAGTCTGGCTCTTTTCTTATCATTTTATATTTCCATATGTGTACAACTAGCCAATTCCTCAGGAGTTAGAGCCATCACTTCTAATTACCATGAATAGCTTTTGCCTTGATAATTGATTACAGTGTTACAACTGCTTCAATATATTTGTTTTTATCCTATCTATAAGCCAGTAGTTTTCTCATTCTCCCATGTGTCTCTGAAACAACATATTCCAGTAAATATGAACTATTGCAGAAAAATTCAAAATCCTGACACCAACTGAGTGAATAATGTATAAGGATCAGCACAAAGCTGATTCCTATGAGACAAGGATTAAAGGTATTCTAAATGTCCAGCTGTTCCATCATCTTTAACATCAACTACTCCTGTTTCCTTCAGTACTCTCTCCTGTCTTTGGGTTTCATACTTCAGTGGTCTTCCATATCAGGCAAATGGCAGATGCTGTCGTGAAGCCTGGCAAGTTTCAAAGTCAAGGTCAGATGTAGGCTTCTTCTGATTAACATGGCTGTGAGGGCCAACTAATCCAAACAGCA
The DNA here is from genome assembly GCA_028571685.1 of Heterohyrax brucei. Taxonomy (NCBI): domain Eukaryota; kingdom Metazoa; phylum Chordata; class Mammalia; order Hyracoidea; family Procaviidae; genus Heterohyrax; species Heterohyrax brucei. The sequence continues at coordinate 89,025,855 of CM053158.1, forward strand.
GGCCAGGCAACAGGTTGCTGACTCATAATTGTGGAAGCTTGTGAGTCAGGTCAAATTAATACCTTGTGACTCACAAGACTTGGAAGCTGATGAATTCTAGAACTGGCCAGTCATATAGCAGGCTTCTGGCTAAAGTCTCGAGAAGCAGAGGTAAGATAGTGATAAGCTGGACACAGGATGCAGATGCAGAGAGACAGAGATCCCCACCAGAGAACTTAAGTATATTCATTGTATTCTAGCCATACCCCAGAGATGGCCATGACTTGAGAAAGAATCGGACTTGAGTCATATCTTCCTGCAAGGCTGTTACTCAGGGTACATCCCAAACCAATCTTGTCTCATTAAATATATAAATTGGAGAGGTACTAGGACAATTACATCAGATTATAAAGTGGGAGACAGCCACATAATACTGTGACTTATGGCCTAGCCAAGCTGAAACATCATAGATTCCAAACACTTTATTTGCACAGTACCACTAAATCAGTATGTGTGAGTCACAAAGACTATGGTTAAAAGGGTCATATTAAGTAACTCATGTACCAGAAATTCATATGTCAACACAGGGCAAAATGCTTGTGTACTGAATAACTAAAATAACCCACATTTAACCTCAAACTGATCACTAAGCACAGTATCCAGTTGCTAAGACTGGGAAAGGTGTATTTTTGTCTTATTTCGATTTCATTTAATTTTGTTCTTCCTTTTTTTCTTTTTTCCTCTTCCTTCCTGATTTTTTTCCTTCCTCTTTGGAATACAAGGATCTCTTTTGAAATACTAGCTGGTCGTATCGGGGAAATAGAGTTCTCAGTGTCCTTGCAAATACAACAGGAAGTCATTGTAAATTACTTAGTGGAGTTAGCTGAGCCAATGGACTGACTACAGACTTAAATAATTTAAAAATCCCAACAGTTGGGAAAGGGAAAAATTCAAGTCTTAGAGATAACACACACTATAATACTCAACAACGACAAAATTAAATGACATCAAAAGATACAGAAAAGCATGACCTATTAAAAAGAATACAACATAGAGGCAAAAATCATCCATATGGAAGACCAGAATATACATGTACTAGGAGTTTTTATATCAACAATAGTAAATATTTTTGAAGAATTGTGGGAAAACTTGGTTGAAAAAACTAAAGAAAATCAGCAAAAAAAAAAATCGTAAACACAAATACCTCCCCCCCAAATAAAGAAATAGACCTATAAATTAAAGCCAGATAGAATTACTGGAGCTGGAAAGTATAATAACTGAAATGAAACATTTCCTGGAGATGTTCAACAGAAGATTAGAGATGGCTGAAGAGTCAGTGAAACTGAAAATAAAGCAACTAAAATTGCTGAATTTAAAGAGCAAAAAGACAGTGTGAAAAAAGTGAACAAAATCCAGTGTAACTGTGGAACACTATTAAGCAAATCAACATAGGAGGTCTGACAATTAAGTTCAAGAACTTAATCGTTCTAAGTGCTACATATTTCATTGTTGAGTATCACTACAGTCACCGTCAAAGTACTCCTCTTGGGAAGTTATGCACCAATGCCAGCACCAACTCCACACTTCAGAGCAATTTTGGAACGCCTTTTGGAATGACACATGATGGCAACAGAACACTTTATGAAATTTACACATGGTGGCAAAGTGACAAGTTCAGGAACTTAATTGTATAGCTGTGTGTGAGGAGGTCTTTACCCAGTAAACAAATAAGTGTATTGGAACACCCTACCTACTCACCTGCTCTAGCCCCAATGACTTTTTTCTTTATCTGAAGGCAAAGGAACTATTAAAAGGAAGACATTTCGAAGACATTCAGGACATCAAGTGTAATATGATGACAACTCCGATGGCCATTCCAGAAAAAGAGTTCCAAAATTGCTTTAGAGGGTGGACTCATTGCTAGTTTCAGTTCATAGCCTCCCAAAGGGAATACTTTGCAGGTGACTGTAGTGATATTCAGCAATGAGTTATGTAGCACTTTTTCTAGTTCACAGACTTAACTGGCTGTCCTCATAAACATAACAAGATTCCCAGAAGAAGAGAAAGAGGAAAGAGCAGAAAGAATATTTGGAGAAATAAAGGCAGAAAAATGTTTAAATTTGACAAAGGACATGAGCCTACATGTAAAAAGCTGAAAAAATTCTAAGTAGGAAAAAACTCAAGAAGACTCAGACTGAAACAGATTATAAACAAACTCAAAAAACAAGATAAAGAGACAATCTTGAATGCAGGAAGAAAAAAGTGAATCATCATATACAAATAAAAGAAAACCCAAACCAAACCCAGTGGCCTCAATGCTGATTCAGCGATCACATACAAGGAATATCTAAAATTTTTAAGTGCTGGGTTCTTCACAGAAATATTTTAGGACATGAGACATTAGGATGACATATTTAAAATGCTGCAAGAATTTGGTATCTTGCAAAACTAGCTTTGAGAATGAAGGTGAAATTAAGGTGGTCAATGTAAACAAAACCTAAGTGAATTCATCATGACTAGACCTGCCTACAAATAATATTAACAGAAATGGTTCAGATTGAAATAAAAGGACACAAGATTAGTATGCAAAGTTGTACACCAAAAATAAATTTTAAAAAATCCCATAAAATCAATTTTACGCATAGGTATGAGAATCAGGTTTACGGTATCTTTTATATTGGTAATTCTGGTTATGTGCTACATAATTTAAAATTACAAATTCATACAAAATATAAAATCATGATATTAAGCATGTGATATGCAAAAATGCAGTTTTTCATAACAACTTAAAGGGAAGGGAGATGCTGTATAGGAATAGAATTTCATGTTACTGAAGGTAAAATGGTACAGATTTAACTTATATTGGTATGAATTTGGAGAGATAAATATACTACACAGGATAACTACAAAGAAAATATCAAAACCATATATGCAAAAGAAAGGAGAATAGAATCAAAGTTGTACACAACAAAAATTTAACTAGAAATAAAAAAAGTATTAGAAGCAAAAATGTATGACATACAAAAATTTGATACTGAAAGCAAAAGGACAGAAATAAATCCTTTCTTACAGGTAATTATTGCAAAAGTAAATTGATTACACTTTCCAATCTAAAGTCAGAGAGTTCCAAAATTAATTCAAAAATATGACCCTTCCATATGCTGTCCACAGAAGATACACCTTATTCTACAAAGCACAAATTGGTTAAATATGAAATGTGAAAAATATATATCCCATGAAAATAGTAAATAAAATACAGCTGGAGTGGCTGTACTAATATCAGAAGTAACAGAATTTAAGTCAAAGTCTGTCAGAAGAAACAAAGCAGGGCACTATATAACATTGAAAAAGGTTGATTCATCAAGAGGATATAACAATAAATAAATAAACATGCACCTTACATCAGAAATCCAAAATACATGAAGAAAACACAGAACTGAAGGGAAAGGTGGTCAATAATATTAGCTAGTGACTTCAATGTGCCACTTTTAATAATGTATGGAATATCTAAAAAGAAGATCAATTAGGAAATAACAGGATTTATAAATCCTGGTGGAATAGTGATTAATTGCTATGGCTGCTGGCCAGAGGATCAGCAGTTCAAGTCTACCAGGTGCTCCTTGGAAACTCTGTGGAGCAGTTCTACTCTGTTTGTGCAAAATAGATGGAAAAACTGGTGGTGAAGAACTGCAGCTGCTATCCAAGAGGTTAGCATTACAAATCCACCAGGCTCTTCTTGGAGAACCCATGTGGGTCAGTTCTGCTCTGTCCTATAAGGTTGCTAAGAGTTGCAATAGAGCTGACTGCAATGAGTTCTGTTTTCTGGGTGTAAAATGGACTGCCAGAAGAAATAATGTCATGGAAGAAGTATATCCAGAATGCTCTTCAGAAGCATGGATGATGAGACCTTTTGACACGTTATCAGGAAGTACTAGGCCCTGGAGAAGGACATCATGCTTGGTACAGCAATGGGTCAATGAACAAGTAGAAAATCCTCAACAAAACTGACTGATACAGTGGCTACAAAAATGGGCTCAACATAACAATGATTGTGAAGACAGTGCAAGAATGGACAGCTTTCACTCTGCTGTATATAGGGGCATCAGCATTCAATACTTTCACTATGCCTTTTCAATCTGTATGAAAAGCATTCTTATTACATGAAGAAGAAGGAGGCATCAGGATTGGAGGACAACTCGTTAACAACCTGTGTTACATAGACAACACCACCCTACTTGCCGAAAGGGAAGATTTGAAACCGATGAAGATCAAGGGCCACAGCCTTCAGTATGGATTGCACCTCAACGTCAAGAAAACAAAAATCGTCGCAACTGGACCAGTAAGCAACATTGTCACAAATGGAGAAAGGATTGATGTTGTCAAGGATTTCGTTTTACTTGGGTCCATAATCAACACCCATGGAAGCAGCAGTCAAGAAATCAAAAGACACACTGCACTGGGAAAATCTGCTGCAAAGATCTCTTTCAGTATTGGAAACTAAAGACATCACCTTGAAGACTAAAGTGCTCCTGACCCCAAGCCACAGTATTTTCAGTCACATCATATGCACCCAAAAGCTTGACAGTGAACAAAGAAGACAGAAGAATCGATGCCTTCAAATTACGGTGTTGGAGAAAAATGTTGAATGCACTGTGAACTACCAAAAGAACAAGCAGATCTGTTCTAGAAGAAGAACAACCAGAGTGCTCCTTGGAAGCAAAGACGGAGAGTGCTCCTTACATACTTTGGACATGTTTTTAGGAAGTATCAGTCCCTGGAGAAGGACATCATGCTTGGTAGAGTGGAGGGTCACCAAAAAAGAGGAAGACTTTCAGGTAGGAGGGTAACACCATCACGTAAGAGGGTAACACCATCAGGTAAGCAAGGTAATACCATCAGGAGAGAGTGGGCGGCCCCCACTTGTCAGTCACTGGAGGCTTGTTTGTTGCTGTGAAACAGGAAACTATGCCCCCTGGTATTTAGGTACCAGCAGAGTCAACCATGGTAGATAAGTTTCAGCTGAGCTTTCAGACTAAGAGTAGGAAGAAGGACCCCACAGTCTACTTCTGAAAAGAATTATCCAGGGAAAATCTTATGAATAGCAGCCGAACGTTGTCAGATACAGTGCCAGAAAGTGAGCCCTCCAAGTTGGAAGTCACTCGGAAGAGGACTGGGGAAGAGCTGATTCCTCAAAGTAGAGTTGATCTTAACGATGTGGATGGGGTAAGACCTCTGGGATCTTCGTTTGCTGATGTGGCATGACTCAAAATGAGAAGAAACAGCTGCAAACATCCACTAATAATCAGAACATGGTATGTATGAAGTACGAGTGTGGATGTCACCTTGAAGACTAAAACATGCCTGACCCAAGCCATATTTTCAATCACGTCATATGCACGTGAAATCTGGACCATGAACAAAGAAGATAGAAGAAGAATTGATGCTTTTGAATTGTGGTGTTTGAGAAGAATGTTGAATGTATCATAGAACGCCAAAAGAACCAACAGATCTGTTCTGGAACAAGTACAATCAGAGTGCTCCTTGGAAGCAAAGATAACAACACTGGATCCTACACACTTTGGACACATTGTCAGTAAAGATCAGTCTCTGGAGAAGGACATCATGCTTGGTAGAGTGGAGGGTCAACAAAAAAGAGGAAGACTGTTGGTAAGATGGATTGACTCAGTGGTTGCAACAATGGGCTTAAGCATAAAAACAATTGTGGACATGGCACAAGACTAGGCAGTGTTTTGTTCTGTTGTTCATAGGGTCACTATGAGTTCAAACTGACTCAACTCAACAATGCTTCCAAAATAAAATAATTTGAGCACAGTTAATATAACAATTATTAATGAGATATTTCAAATTAGGTTTTGCATATAATTTTTTAAAAATCTGGTGTTTATTTAAGTACCCACATTTTATATTCTCAGTAAGCAAGTAAGGGTAGTGGCTATTGAAATAGCCAAGAGCCAAGTGTCGTTGAGTTGGATCCGACTCATGGCTATTGAAATAGAAAGTACAATTATAGATTTTTGGTGTAAAGGACAAGCTGTCTAAAGACAACAATAAGCTTACCCTTTGGAATGTCATACATTTCCTGACAAATTCCCATTCAGAGGTAATCAAAACCCCATAGGCCTCCAGTAAATATTGATCCATAGTGACCCCATAGGATGGACTAGAACTGCCACATATGGTTTCCAAGGAAGAACTAGTGGATTCAAACTGCCAATCCTTTGGTTAGCAGCCATACCTCTTAACCACTATACAACCAGTTAGAGATGGTAATGTTAACCTTCGTTATACAGACTTCTTGTCTGTCCAAGCTTAAGAGTAAAAGGAAGTTGCTTTTACCACATTTTTCTCTTCCCAAAATTATTGGTGTTCTATCCATCCATGGTAAGGTAGAATTTACTTGACTTTTCCTTTAATCTGATGCTGCTGTTTTCATTAGGTATTGTCCAGAGTTGATTTTTGAGTTGTAGTGATTCTCTGTGACAGTATAGAACTACTGCGTAGGATATTCTAGACCACAGACTTTACAGGAAGAGCCCTGGTGTTGCAGCTGTTAACATTCCATTGCCAACCAGGTCATCATATTGAACCCACAGGATCCTTCACAGGAGCTAGAAGTGGCAGTCTGCCTCCATAAATATTTACAGCCTTGGAAACAGTATAGGGTAGTTCTACTCTGTCCTATAGCAGAGGGTCAGCAAAAAACAGGAAAAGCACACAATACTGGGAATCATGGCCTAACCAGTCTCACATATATTGCTGATGGCGACAATTCAGTTCATGACAGATGCCCATTTTTTCTACTATGCTTTTGTAAGGCATGATTATTCCCTCTTTTACTTTCAGTAGATCTGCAAGTTTAAAAGTTAAATATTTTCCTTCAGTCACCACTTTATCTACTATGCTGAGTTTACTTTAGGAACTCCAAAAGGTAGCCTGAGAAAAAATAGTTATTTCTGAAGGTTGGAATATTTATTGTGAAACCAGGGGCCTTTAGACAAAAGGAATCAATGTGTGCCAGTCATAACAGACTGCAGTACAAAGTAATGAGTAAATACAGTGATAATTCATATTATAAAACTAAATGCAGATCTTATTCTCATTTTAATGATGTAAGTTTTAAAAAATTTCTAACCATATTAAAACTACTTTCACTATTATTTTACTAGCATTTTGTGTAACATTCCTTACACCAAAACATAAACCCACTACCACTATGTCAATTCCAGCTCATAGGAAACATTTCTTTGAAGAAGTAAGAATGTATGGGAAAGTGTCAAGATGGCATACTAAACACATGTCTCCCTAAGTCCCTCTGGAAACCAAGATCTGAACTGATAATTAAATGGAGTCATCTGGACACCTAGTGAGCCCCAGAACGTGGCATAGGTGTGTTAATTTGGACTTCATATCACTGAATGAGATAACTCCTCTTTTTCGCTGACCCCACTCTTGAAAGAGCAGGCTAGCATGGTGTGAAGGTAACTCACCATTTTAATTTTTTTTCTCTGTCTTAGCCAGTGGGTAGACCTGGGACTTCACTAGCCACTAATCTCAGATGCACTGCTGGAGGGATCAGCAAGAAAATTCCCATGTTTTGAGAGCCCAGCTTTGGACTCTGTGCATCTCGGCAACTCTGGCCTCTCTTTCCTCCTCTGCCATACAGTAGCTGGTACCGAGGCAGTGGCAATCTTGTGCAGGATGCCATCTTGTTCCATTGGGGAGTGGATACACCCACAGGAGGCCCCAGATGGCCTTAGTTCATAGGCAGGGAGGCAGTGCCTGCCTGGGGGAGAGCACTTTTCTAACAGAAAAGCAGCATTTTGCATAATGTTGCTTATATCTGAGGCCTGGGAACAGAGGCTACGGACTCTGTACATCTCAGGACTTTTGGCCTCTCTTTTGGTCCCAGCCAGGTGGTGAGCTTGTATGGGACACCATGCTGTTCCATTGGGATGTGGATATACAAGGAAGCCTCAGCTGGACCTAATTCCTGGGCTGGGAAAAAGCACCTGCCTGGAGGACAGCACTGCTCTGGCGAAAAAGCAGTATTCTACACAGTGTCACCTACAGCTGGACCTGACAGCAGAGGCCAGCAGGCCAGTAGCCTTTCTGTATTTTGAGCTAGTTTATAACATCTGGGGTTTGATATAGAGGTGCTTACTTTGCCAGCTGGGAAGAGGGGCCTGTATACCTGAAAACCTGACAGACTTTGGAAGTTGTAGATACTTCTTACCTCTCATTTTAAGATGGCCTAGAGAAACAACTGTGGTCCATACTTACAGCATCTTTCCCAGTCTCTGCTGAATCACATGATGCCCCTAAAGCAACAAACTCTGGAAAAAAAAATAACCAAGAAATCACCCATGGCTTCAGAAGGCACCCAAAAGAAAGCACCTCACAAATTCCCATATGAAGATTTTCTGTAACTGTTGGAAGGTAAGTACAAAAGGGTTATATATAAAGCCCTCCTAGACCTTACACAAAATACAGCAGAGCAAAATGAAAAATAAAGCAAGCTGTTCAATCTCATGGAACACCAGTACTCTGAAATTCAACAGATCAGGAACAAAATCAAAGACATAGAAACTTCAATTTAAAGCCAAGAAAACAGAATGGAACAAATGGAAAAGAGACTTTCTGGTTTGGAAGACAGAGTTACTGACTCCAGTATCTATGAGGCCAAGCTAAGTGCTGCTGAGTCGCATCCAACTCATGGCAACGCTAGGGGCCAGGGTAGAACTGATCCCCATAGTATTCAAGGAGTGCCTTATCTATGAGGAGAAATCAGATGAAAGAAACAAGAAAAATGAAGAATTATTAGGAAGCATGTGGGACTCTGTTAAGAAGAACGATCTACAATTAATTGGAGTTCTTGACAAGGGCAAGACACTTGAGAACAGAGCATTGTTGCTGAGCTGCTAACAGAAAACTTCCCAGAAATTATGAAAGAAGAGAATATAGATATCCAAGATACATACCAAACACCACTCAATATAGATCTCCAAAGAAAGACTCCAAGATATATTATAATCAAACTTAACAAAGGGTCTCCATGAGTCAGATCTGATTCGACAGCACTTGGCTTGGCTAACAAAATGAAGCATAAACAGAAACTTTTAAAGGCAGCAAGACTCAAAGCAAAGCTAACATTCAGAGGGAAACCCTGTAGGCTTTAACTGGATTTCTCAGCTGAAACAATGCTGGCACAGAGATAGTGGCATGACACCTTCAAAGTGTTGAAGGAAAAGAACTTCCAATCAAGAATTATATATCCTGCAAAACTATCTTTCAAATACGAAAATGAAATTAAGACATTCCCAGATAAACAGAAACTAAGAGACTTTGCAAAAAACAAAGCAAAGCTACAAGAAATACTGAAAGAATCTCTTGGCTTAGAAGAACAAAGCCACTAATTTTATATTTTAGAAGCAAATTCAGGACACATTACCCAGAAACCTCCTCAGTTAGGGAAGGTTCCAAACTCAATCAAAGCTATAACAGTGGAAGAAATATCCAGTGATCATATCATGAAAACTATGACATCATCACATTAAAAAGAGGGATGTTCTACAGTCATTATAGTCGTTGTGGATGGATAGGAAGTTAATAAGAGTAGTGCTAATAGAAATTGAGTGGAAAGGAAGTTAATAAGACCTGTAGTAATTGAAATTGGATATATAGAAAGTTTATTAAGGAGGATCATAGGGACAGCTGTAAAGCACAATAAAGATACAACATATCAAATCAAGAAATGTAATACAGGAGTCTCAACAACCACAAAACCAACCCTGAAAAAGGTGAAATATCAACTCACAACAAAGAAAATCCCAGGACAGATTAATAAGAACAACAGAGAAATCATCAACACAAAAATAAACATATCACAAGGGCAGCACTGAATAATAATCACATTGAATGTGAATGGACTGAATGCTCCAGTAAAGAGACATCGAGTAACATCTTGGATCAAAAGATACGCCCCATGCACATGTTGCCTTCAAGAAACTCACGTTAGACTTAAAGGTAGGAACAAACTGAAAATTAAAGAACGGAAGAATATATATCAAGCTAACAATGAACAAAGAAGAGCAGGTGTGACAATACGAATTTCAGATAAAATAGATTTTAATGTAAAATCCACCATCATGGACAAGGATGGACACTATTTACTGCTGAAAGGTTCAATACACAAACAGAACTTAACAATATTAAACATTTACTCACCTAATATTGCAAGCACCTAATATTAGAGCACCTAAATACATCCAAGAAACAGTGACTATACTCCAAAAGGAGACAGATCACTCTACAATATTAGTGGGAGACTTCAACTCTCCACTATCAGTATTGGACAGATCGTCTAGAAACAGCTCAATAAAGACACAGAAGACCGTATTGCCACAACTAATCACCTAAAATTCATCAACATACACAGAACTTTCTATCCTTCAGCAGACAACTATACCTTCTTCTTGTGTGTACACTGAACATTCTCCAGAATAGACCATGTGTTAGGACATAAAGTAATTCTCAACAAAATCCATACCACAGAATTAATGCAGAGCACCTGTCAAATGTTGAAATCAATAGCAGAAAAAACGTAGATAGAAAGTGGAACTCCTGGAAAATGAACAACATCTTGCTCAAAAAGCTATGGGTTATAGAAGAAATCAAGGATGAAATAAAGAAATTTATGGATTACGAAGAGATTGAAAACACTCCCTACCAGAACCTACTGGATACAGCCAAAGCAGTGCTCAGAGGGCAGTTCATCTCCATAAATGCACGTACTCGGAAGGAAGAAAAAACCAAAACAAAGAACTAACCTTACAGCTTGAACAAGTAGAGAGAGAATAACAGAGGAGTGATTCAATCACCAGAAGAAAACAGATCATAAAGTGAGAGCAGAACTAAACGAATTAGAGAATAGAAAAACAATTGAAAAAATTTAAAAGACCCAAAGCTGGTTTTTTGAAAAGATTAACAAAACTGACAAAGTGTTGGCTAAACTTACTCAAAAAAACAGGAAAGGAAACAAATAACTCAAATAAGAAATGAGAGGGGAATTGTCATAACTGATCCAACAGAAATAAAAAATATCATAACAGAATACTATGAAAGAATGTACTCTAACAAATTTGAAAACCTTGAGAAAATGGAAAAATTATTTGATTCATATTGCCTACCAAAATTATCACAAGCTGAAGCAGAACAACTTAGTAACCCCATCACAAAGTAAGAGGTTGAAAAAGTCATGAAAAAACTACCAACAAAGAAAGCCTGGGCCCAGAAGGCTTCACTACAGAATTCTACCAAGCTTTTAGGGAAGAGTTATCTCCAATACTACTGAGACTATTTCACAGTATAGAAAGGGATGGAATACTCCCAAATTCATTACACGAAGCCAGCATAACCCTGGTACTAAAGCTGAGAAAGACCAACAAAAAAGGAGAACTATGGACCATTATCGCTCATGAATCTAGATGCAAAAGTCTTGAACAAAAGTCTTGGGAGAAGAATACAACAGCATCAAAACATAATCCATTATGAACAAGTTGGGTTCATACCAGGGATGCATGGCTGGTTCAACATCAGAAAAACAATTAATGGGATCAACCACATAGATACCACAAAAGGCAAGAATCACCTGACTTCATCTACTGAAGCAGAAAAGACATTTGATAAAGTCCAACACTCATTCATGCTAAAAACTCTCAGTAAAATAGGAATAGATTCAAATTCCTCAATGCAATAAGGGCCATTTATACAAAGCCAATTGCATACATCATCTTGAATGGAGACTGAAGCAGTTTCCCTTGAGAACAGGAACTAGACAAGGATGCCTACTCCCATTCCTTCTATTCAACATTGTACTGGAACTTCTAGCCAGAGCAATTAGACAAGACCAAGAAATAAAGGGCATCTGCATCAGCAAACAAGAAGTAAAAATCTCCATATTTACAAAAAAATATGATTGTATGCACAGAAAATCCTAAAGAATCTGTAAGTAAACTATTCAAACCAATAGGAGAGTTCAGCTAAGTCTCAGGATACAAGATAAAGATAAGTAAATCAATAGGATTCCTTTATATGAACAATCAATACTATTTACTATAGCCCCTAAGAAGATAAAGTACCTAGGAATTAATCTAACCAGAGAAATAACAGACTTTTACAAAGAGTACTGCAAGCCCTGACTACAAGAAACTAAGAAAGGCTTACATAAGTGAAGAAACCTACCCTGCTCATGGATAGGAAGACTTAACATTGTGAAAATATCTATTTTGCCTATAGCATTCTACTTATAGAATGCAATCCCAATACCAATTCCAGTGACATTTTCTAATGCGATGGAAAAACAAATCACTGTCTTTGTTTGGAAAGGGGAGAAACCCCGGATAAGTAAAGCACTACTGAGGAAGAACAACACACTGGGAGGCCTCTCATTACTTAGAACCTATTACACTGCCACAGTAGTCAAAACAGCCTCATACTGGTCCAAAAAGAGACAGATCTGAGAAACTCAATTGAGACTCCAGAGATGATACCATCTTCCTATAAACAGTTGATATTCAACAAAGACCTTAAAACTTTAAACTGGGAAAGAAACAATCTCTTCAACAAATAGTGCTGGCAAAATTGGATATCAATCCGCAAAAAAATTGAAATAAGATCCGTATCTTATACCTTATATAAAAACCAACTCAAATTGGATAGAAGACCTAAATATCAAATCTAAAATGATACAGCTCATCCAAGAAAAAGTAGGAACAACAATGTAAGTTTTAATACACAATGTAGACAGACTTCAAAATCTGTCAAACAAACCACAATCATCAGAAGAGAAAATAGATAAATGGGAACTATTAAGAATCAAACACTTCTGCTTATCCAAAGACTTTATTAATAGAATTAAAAGGCCACCTACAGAATGGGAAAAAATATTTGACAACTACTTGTCAGACCAAGGCATGATCTCCATAATCTATAAGGTACTACAAAATATCAATAAGAAAAAGATAAATCATCCAGTTAAGTGGTGGGCAAAGAAGATGGACAGATACTTCTCTAAAGAGGAGATCCAGGTAGCTGAAAAACACATGCAGACATGCTCACTATCATTAGCTACTAAAGAAATTCAAATCAATACTAACATGAGATACTATCTTACCCCAACAAGGTTGGCCATGATCCAAAAAACACAAAACAACAAATGCTGGAGAGGCTGTGGAGAAATTGGAACTCTCCTACCCTGTTGGTGGGATTGCAAAATGGTGCAACCTCTTTCGAAAGCAATCTCGTGCTTCCTTAAAAAGCTGGATCCAGATAAAGCATTTGATCCAGTAATTCCACTGCTGAGAATATATCCTACAGAATCCAGGCCATTCACACCAACTGATACAAGCACATGAATGTGTATTGCAACACAGTCCACAATAGCAAAAAGATGGAATCAACCCAGATGCCCAGCAACAGAGGAATGGTTAGGTAAACTCTGGTTTACCTACATACTCAGCAGAACACTAGGGAATGATAGAGAACAGTGACGATTTTAGGAAACATGTCAAAACCTGGTTTCAATTGTAGGACATCATGTTGAATGAAGGTAGTCAGTGACAAAAGGACAAATATTGTATGAGACCACTACAATAAGAACTTACAATCAGACCCATGCATAGAAGAAAAGACCGTTTGATGGTTGAAAGTGTGGAAATGGCGGGAGGGTGAGGGCATGAGGGTTTAGATTAGTTGATAGAAACTTGGCTGGGAAATCAGGGACAGCTCTCGTTAGAAAGAAGATCAATATTAACTAGATTTCAATATAACATGATTACTCATCCCATCTTAATCCAATATTCCAAGGACAGAGTAGCTGGGGCAGGAGACTAGAGACCGTGTTCTCAGGGGAAACTGAGACCAATTGGCACAACTAACATTTTGCTAAGAAAGCCCTCTGCACTGCACACTGGTGAGTGACGTCTGGGGTCTTAAAAGCTGCCAAGCTGCCATCTGAGATTGCAGCAAATGGTCCCAACTTAGCAGGAATGGATGATCACCAAGGACCAAAATGACATGGGGGGATGAGAACTCAGAAGACAGAGAGACCCACGTGAGTAGGTGACTACATCGACTTGTGACTGGAAGAACTGGATGGTGCCCAGCCACCACCAATGATAGCCATGATGGAGCTGAGAAAGTTGAGTCTCGCTGGCAACACAAGATTAAAAAAGATGTACCCTGAGATCTCCATTAAAAGGCTGCAACTGATGGTCCATGGGCCTCAGAGTTCCCCTGGGAGCATGGCCCCTGACCCTGACACTGTCCCTGTCCATAAATCATAATGGAGGTCAACTCTTGGACTGGAGTGGATTGAATTTGGTGACATAGAGTGACCATATCATGTGCATACTTTATGATTCTATGCATCTATAGGATTTCATCCTGCTGATCTCTTACTGGAGGAAGGGAAGTGGGTGGAGTGAAGGGGATAGGAGTTTGTTGGGAGGATAGGACATGTGTGGAGCAGAGAGGAAGAGTGTGCTGTCACAGGTCAGGGAGAGCAGTGGGAGCTGCATATAGGTGGGCATGCAAATTTATGTGAGAGTGTACATTTTCATTCAATCATAAATACATATATATGTAAATATATATATTTGCATTTCCCTTGGTTCATGGCAAGAAACTCTAGAGGAATACACCAAAACAGCCAAACCTAGCAGTAGAAACCAACAAAAACAGAATTTTTATTTGTGGGAAAAAAAAAAAAGAATTTGGCAGCTAATCAAAAGGTTGGCAGTTCAAATCTACCAGCTTCTTAGAAATCACATGGAGCAATTCTACTCTGTCCTCATCGGATCACTGTGAGTCAGAAAACACTTAACAGAAATTTTTTTAAAAACATGTCTGGAATAGTTTAAGGGCCAGTGCATTTAATTTGTGCAATAGCAGCCTGAATTAGCTATTATTCTTGTTCCTTAGATGATGAAATTGAATGTTGTAAAAAAAGAATTCCAGTGACTCAAAGATTTAGTTTTTGTCTGATGACTGAAAGGTTAGAAGTTGGAACCAATGAGAAAGGTCTGACAATCCACTTCCATGAAGATCACAACAACATAACTCTGTAGGGCAGTTCTTCCATCACTTGGAGTTTCCATGAGTCAAAATTTACTCAAATGCACTCAAAAACTACAAGAACAATCAAATATCTTATTGAAAAATACAAAGCTTTTAAATGTTTCACTGATGCATCCAAGCTCAAGGCCCTTTTTCTGCTGAGCCTGTGTTTTTCTTTCTTTCTTTCTTTCTCTCGTTTGCTTTCTTTCTTTTCTTTCAGTAGTTGCAAGAATCATGGATAAGACATTATGTTCTATTGCCCTTATTTACACATTTCTTAAAATTATGGTGTAGAAACATGTCTAAATAAAGCTTGGTTAAAAGGCAGCAAAATACAGATCTCGATAGTGACAAGAGACATACTAATAATATCAACAACAAAATAATACCATTATATTACTATTAACCTTTGGATAGGTTTTTAAAGCATTTTAACAAAAAGACCTTTAGAGAAAAAGGACATCTTGGTCTGTCTCTGGGGAAGATTAATGTACAGGACAGTGTATCTTGGAAACTGATTCCCCCATTTCTTTCTTTGTGTCCATCCAAGTCTCAGTATATACATTTTATGTACTCAGGGTCAAAGTTTATTATAATGTCATTGACTTCTTACCCTTCAATCAGATTCCCAGAGTCTTAATCATCAACCACTGATAATATTTAAAGAAGAATGTAGATGTTTGGAGAGAGAAAAATTGAGAACACCAAAAAGTAAAAATAAAAATAAGAATGAAGTAAGGGTGGAAAATGAGAGAGGGAGAGACTGTAGACTGGACAATAGAAAATGTCCCCAATTCTGAAAATTAGTAAAGTGGAAATTAATCAGTTCATTTTTTTCTCATGATATTAGTTGGGACAGAAGTGCTTACTTCTCCCTTCAGTTACAGTGTGTATTCATGCTCCTATCCTTTACCACTTTAATTTTACAATCCAATGGGCTAACAATTGCTTTAACTGCTTTAGTACAGATTGTCTGATGCCGTTGACACTATTCATGGGTAATAGCCAGGTTGATGATGAGTCCTCCATTTGTTTCAGTTCCTGCTATGGAAACAAAAATTGCTTGGCAAGGCTGCTGAAACAGCCTCCTCACAAAAGAAGGTCATCCATGATTACTGTTTCTTCTCAGGTGACTAGAAGCAGAGGGTACTACTGACAATCATCAGTGAAGTTTTCAGTTAGTAGTCAATTATTCACCAACATAGAAGTTCTACTATTCTGCAGCATAACAAAGCAGGGGTTTAGAAATCACTGATTGCCTCTTTGTACCTTAAAATGTTACCTGGCCTGTCTTTTCAGCACAAAAATTTCACCCACTTGGATAAAAATGGGTCCAGTCTTTAACAGAAAGATATAGAAGCACTTAATGTCATTTGGACACTATGTTAAACTATGAAAAAATTCTTTTGAAATTGCAAATGATAGCCATATTAATACCTTCTCTTGGACTGTGAACAATAAATGCAAAGAAGCTTATTCTCCCTTAATGATTAACTGATTTTTGGGAAAGCACTACCTTTTACCACATGTAAATTTCTTGCTTTGTAGATGAGATGTGACTAAAAACACTGGGTGGTTGGCTCTTGTGAATAGATTTAGAAAGTAGGAACTGTAAGGCGCAGAAACCCTGAAGGCTTAGTGGTTAAGTGCTTCTGCTACTAGTGAAAAGGTTAGCAGTTCAAATTCAGTAGACATTCCTTGGAAACTCTGTGGGGCAGTTCTACTCTGTCACTATCAGTCAGAAATGACTTGACAATTTTTTTTCCCCCCTGGGAGGCAGTAATTACAAGACTAACATACCCACCACGCTTAACTTATGTAACCCCGTTAATGCAAGATAAGTGATCCTTATGCAGCACACCGATACAGCAACAGTAGCATTTTTACCTTTTGTCTATTGACTTATTTGCTGAATAAGATGAAGGCAGGCAATAAGAATTTTTAGAAAAATAGAGTCCTTTGTAGCAGTCATACAAAAAATGATAATTAGAATGCTTTCTCTAAGTTTCAAATTTAAAATAGGATTTGTATTTTACAATGTGTTTAAAACTATTTTTGGATGGTCGGTGTGAATAATTAGGAATATAACATCTATCACAGTTTAAATATATTTTTATATCATGTTTTTTTTAGAGCTCAGCCATAAGTCAGATCCGACTCGATGGCACTTGGCTTGGCAATATTAAATAGGTAAAAATGTTGTTTTCATTAATAATGATACATGTTAGAAATTAAATATTTCTGAATAGAACATGTTATGTATTGAATTGTGTCCCTCCAAAATAAGTGTTGGCATCATAACCACTGATTCTTCATGGGATGGAGCCCTGGTAGCACAGAGCTTAAGATCTGTAGATACTAATCCAAAGATTGACAGTTTGAAGCCGTAAGTGCTTCTTGAAAACCTCTTGAGGCAGTTCTACTCTGTCTTGTAGAATTGCTTTGAGTCAGAAGTTGCTTGACAGCACTGGATTTAAGTTATACTTGCCATCTTGGAACAGGGCTTTCTTTGCTATGTTAATGAGACTGTAGCAGCTGAACACACATCCTAAACCTAATCACTTCTGAGTGATATAAAGAGCAGAACTGATGCAAACACAGCCAAACACAAAAGGGAAAAGATAGACTCCATATGAATACCACAAGAAATTGAGGAAAGCTGGCTTTTTCCTGAGTATGCAAATAGAGAGCATTTCTCCAAGCCAGTGCCCTAAAGTCTAACTTCAAGCCTCCTAAGCTGTGAGAAAGCCAATTTCTGTTTGCTACACCCACTTGTGGTATAACTATTACAACAGCACTAGTGTAATAAGATGGAATACATGATGTAAATCTTACAGACTTTTGTTAGATTTTAGTAATTGTATAATCACATCAATCAGAAGAGATGACAGAATAAAATACAAATGTTATGAATTGTAATTTCATCCGTATGCATTTCTATCTTCAGTGTCAGAAAACAAAACAAAATAAAGATAAGTTCAATTGGGAGTTAACATTTCAAAGAAAGGTATATTGAGTAAAGCCTAATAGACTGCAGAAAGAAAAGACTGTGTTTTATTTAAAAGGATAAAGTTTATAGATTTTCATACTACAGTAAAATTTAAATAACTGCATGAAATTCTGAGTGTATATTTGAACAAAACTAAAGCCCTCAGCATGTACAGGTGCCACTCTGGCTTTTAACAGCAATAAAATAAAAATATGAGTAGTTGACCAAAGCAAACATACAATGAGGAGATTCCAAAAATTATATTTAAATGATAAACAGATAACTTGATAAGGATAATACTTCATGAGTCCCAAACAAGAAATTGCTAAAAAATAGTAATAGTTAAATCACATCTTTTATTACCTTCTTGGCTGGCTTGGCTTAATATGTGTGTATAGAAAAGCATACATATACAGACAGTATGTTTTCCTATGAAGTGTATTATCTTTTTTCTTTTTTAATAAATTTAGTTGTAATTTAAGTACAAGTAAGCAATCCAATTCAATCTGATATGTAACATTTGGGACTCATGCCACTATTCTACTCTACCTGCTTTCACTTCTCTTCCCTACCTTGCTGAGACAGGACTTCCCCTTATCATCCAGAAATTCTCATGTCCCTTTGATGAAGATCTGTCCCCTCTCATCCTACCTTCTCATCTTCAGCAATAAGCTCAGACAGCCCCCATGAATTTAAGCCCAAAAGCTTGTTGACTGCCAAGATCACAGCATGTCTTATACAGTCCCTTTCAGTCTTTGGAGAGCTGGATGTCTGTCATTGCTAGATGCAGTCCAGGGTTAGACAGTCCAGGGGCCATGTTCCCAGGGGGCCCTCTAGACTGAAGGAACATCAATTACAACCATTTGGTAGGGTTCTAGTTCTACACGTCTACGTTTTTCCTGCCATATTGGGGTTCTATACTCTACGTCCCATCCTGACAGTCTGGTGGCTGGACACCATCTAATTCTTCCGGTCTCATATTAAATTAGTCTCTGGACTATATGACACCTTCTATCAGCTAGGCTTATATCTTTCTCCTGCCCTTGATGTCTTCCTTTTAGCTCTGATCCAGGTGGATAGGGACAAATGGATGCTACTTAGATGCAGCTCGTTAGCTTTTAAGACCCCAGACACCACTCACCCAAGTGGTATGCATAATATTTTCATGCATTCCCTTCGAGAGTCATATTTTCATGCACTCTCTTCGAGAGTCATCTCCCATCAAGAACTAGATGAAGAACGATCTAGTTCTTCATGTCCCATGCTGAGGTAGACTCTGGCTCATATGGCTCTTTCTACCAGATGAGTTCATATTTTTGTCCTGTCTTTGATATCTGTCATCTACAACTGGTCTAGATGTGTTGAAACCAGTTGGTGTTTCTTAGGTGATAGCTTGTTAGCTTTTAAGACCCCAGATACTGCTCACTCAAGTGATATGCAGAACCTTTTCTTAAGAGAAAAGAACTTGGGTATGACAATTAGTCTAGATGTCCCCTGAGAGTATGGTTCTCTGACTCCAGCCCCTGCTATTCTGTGCTTCCTAACTGAAGTGTATTGTCTCTAAGAAAAAAATGTAACTTCCTTGAATGTTATTTTTTCATGATAAGAAATTACATAATAGGGTGTCTAATCAAACTACTGCAGATTGGTAATGTGTAATACCAAAGATTATTTGAAAACAATAGTTCTTTTTTCTTTATTTTGCTTTAAATGAAAGTTTACAATTCAAGTCAGCTAATCACACAAAAACTTACACATACTTTGTTATGTGACCCTAGTTGCTCTCCCGACACTTGAGAACATACTTCTCCTCTCCATCCTGTAGTTCCCTTGTTCAGCCAATTGCTTACCTGTCCCTGTCTGCCTTTTCATCTGGCCTCATGACAGTAGCTACCCAGTTAGGCTCCTTTATCTACTTAAGCCAATAAGCACATTCTTCACCTGTATCATTTTGTGTCTTATATACCTTTTCAATCTTTGTTTGAAGAGTTGACTTCAAGAATGGTTTCAGTGCTGGGCTAACAGAGAGTCAGGTGGCCATGTCTTCTGTGGACCTTCTAATCTGTCAAACTACCAAGTCTGGTCTTTGGTATTAGCACTTGCATTGAGAACCCTAGGTTTTTCCTGCTGCATTAGAGACGGTGTTGAGTTCCCTGTCAGACTGTCACTGGTGGTAGACAGCACCATCTAGTTCTTCCTGTCTCGTGTTTATGGAGTCTCTGGTTTATGTGGTCCTTTCTGTATCTTGGGTTAATGTTTTCCTTATGTTGTTGGTGTTCTTCATTCTCCTTTTCTCCACGTGGGTTGGGACCAATTGGTGCTGCTGAGATGACTGCTTGCTAGTTTTTAAGACCCCAGACACCATTCACTGAAGTGGGATAAACAATGCTTTCTTAATAACCTTTGTTATGCCAGTTGACCAAGATGTCCCTAAAACCATGCTCCCCAGACACTGCCCCTGCTGTTGTGTCCCTGAAAGTATTTGGCTGTATTTAGAAAACTTCTTAACTTTTGATTTAGTCCAGTTGTGCTAACTTCTATACTGTGTGTTGTCCTTCCCTTCACCTAAAATAATTTTTGTCTACTAACTAGTGATTACTCCTCTGGCTCCCTACCTGTTTTCATAATCATCAAAGACTGTTTTCTTCTGCATTTTACTTCTCTTTGAGTCCTTATAATAGTGGTGTTATGCAATATTTGTCCTTTTACAACTTAATGATTTCACTCAGTACAATGCCTTCCAAATTCTTTCATGTTATGACATGTCTCACAAATGCATTAAAACAATATTCTTCTCATTAAAGACTAACAACAAATCATTTTGTTTAGAATCTACCACAAAAAAGGATTAGAAACACAAAAGCACTATTTTTAAAAATTACATGTAAAATTAAATTTAAAATAAGACTTACCTATTGGAAGAAACATCTGAAAGATACATTCATTTATTCAGTACACACTAAACTAGACCTAATGTGCATTTTCATCTTATTTATTTCAGACCAGTCAACAAGACCAATGGTTAGAAAAGAGCATCATGTTTGTTAACGTACAGCGTTCATAAAATCAAGGAAAACTTTCAATGAGTTGGATTGGCACAACAGCTGCAAAGTGGATCAAACATACCAATGACTGTGAGAATGGTATGGGACCAAGTAACATTTCCTTCTGTTGTGCACAGGATTACTAACAGTAGAGCTCAGCAGAAGGCAGTTAACAACAACAGCATGTGTTTCAGGCGCTAATCACAATGTTGCTGTTTGTTGTTAAGTCAGTTTGGACTCCTTGAAACCCTGTATGTTAAAGAGTACAACTTTTCCATCTGGCTTGCTGATTCCCGTTATGTACATTGTTGCAGCATGCCAGAAGCTGTTCACCTTGGAGATCTGCTGCAGATACAACTGGAGAAATGCTGATACCTTCTACCTTGGGTTAACAAGGTCTGGCTAAATCTCACCAGACACCGCTGGAACCACAAAGCTTGGTTGTAATCTTAAGGAAAAGAAATTAGTAGACATTTTCTTCCATGGTACTGCTGGGTGCATTCTAACTACCAATATTTACATTAGCCGTCAATCACAAACCATTTATGCCACTAAGGGACCCTATAATCACGGTAAATATCACTTACTAGGTATCAAATCATGCCAGGTATTATGCTAAAAACTTTATGACTAAACCATTAAATCCTCACAATAATTTAATATTTTATTCTCGTGTGCCAGCTGAGAAAATTAAGACTGAGAGAAGTTACATAATGCTCTCAGTACAGGCACCAAGAAGAGCTCAAGATAGAAAATGATGACTCTATTGCTAGTGTAACTATGAATTTAAAAACATAAATCAGAAATATCATTAAATACTACAATAATTACCATATTTTTTCCTAAACAATATGGCCAGGTAGATAATGCATCTGCTCGTGTAAGTGGCAGAAACAACAGAACTACGTTAAAAAGTTCTGGTGTGGTGCATCCAATGTACATAGGGGGCATATTTGGTAGCATTTCCAGAAATGAATTTTGGCCTTATCTACCCTCATTGATTGATAATGATACTTTTGATCTTATTTGTACATTAAAGGTATGAGACACTGTCAAGAAGATATGGGTTGTGTTTGATGGCACATTGGAGGCAGAAAAAAGAAAAACAACTGATAGAGCACCTGCTGTGGGGCAGTTGTGGCTGGGCCTCAGAGCAGGGCCATTCCAAGTAGGTGGTCTGCATCCAGGTGTGTCACACTGGAAATGGGCAAAGGGCCTCATGAGTAGGGTTACTACAACTGAGCATGGGCTGGTCTTTCAGCAGGTGGAGGCTGTTGCCTGTGCTCGCCCAGTACCACGGTGCTGACATCAAATAAAGGTGTCTGGTAGGAAGGTGTGTAGGCAGGCATGCACTACCCCAGCCCAGCCATAGCTCAGCAAGGCCCCCAGGTGACCATGTTGTCAGAGCAAGAGATTCGATGACCCACATGTGCCTGAGTGTTCATATCTGCCTTTGAGGAGGCTGCTGAAAGAAGTCAGGGTGGGGGGAGAAAGATTCAAATGTCCTGAGCAAGGCAGCCCACCAGACTATCACTTGAGTGGCCTCACCTACCTGAGTGGCGTCTCAAGCACAGGGTGTGCAGAGTCACACATTTCCCAGCTGGCTCTGGCATCCTTCCCAAACCCCACTGCTATAAAGTTAATTCTGACCCATAGCAACCCAATAGATAGAGTAGAACTGCCCCATGGAGTTTTCAAGGAGCACCTGCAGCACTTAACCACTATGCCACCAGGGTTTCCCTGGCATCCCTGGAGAGAGCTGTTTCCAGGCAGTAAAAGTGATTTCTTCCTGCAATGAAGAAACTGCTTTGTAAAGCAGGGAAGGAGTACTCCAGGGACTGCTTTGGAAATGTAATTGACTCAATGGCCTCAATGGCAGTGTTTTTTTTTTTTTAGTAGTGAGGATAAGAACCCCCAGTGGCGTCGTGGTTAAGTGCTATGGCTGCTAACCAAAGAGTCAACGGTTAGAATCCACCAGGAAACTCTATGGGGATAATTTTTACTCAGTTCTACAGGGTTGTGATGAGTCAGAATTGACTCGCCCACAATGGGTTTGGATTTTGGTTTTAGTGAGGGTCCACGGCTAGGAATAAAACCTCTTTGTCAATGGAGCACCAAGACAAACGCTTACGTTAAATCCTTTGGACAAGAAATAAAAAAGTTAAATTGAAGTCAGCAATATGAGAGAGAGAGAGATAACACACATTAAAATAACACTTTGGGGACCTGTGTGGTATGCAAAAAAAGTATAATACACATGATATTTGCATAAAATATGGTCAACCCTTTTGGAATGTCCTATAAACTGGCCATTATAAACATGTCAATCTAAGTGTTTTAAGAATTCTTTCAGCCCACTAACAGGATTAGTACTCTTCAACAATCTGCTGATTCAACAAGCTTGCCCTCTAGCAAGTTTGAAAATTAATACAGTAGCTAGGAAATAATTAATGTCAGATGCCTGCAGCCTCTTAAGAGTTGTGTTTGAATGTCCATGGCTCGTTTCTATCTGTTTTAAAATTTAAGGGGAGAATGGGGATTACTAGCTCCGGGTCGTATAAGAAGGTGAGCTTTCATATTTGCCCTTGAGGTAAAGGTAGCACATGGAAGCCACCACATGCACCACTCAATTCCGTTACCTTTAGGCAACCTTGTATTACACTGACCCATCCCCTCTGGCCCATTCCTTAGCATTCTGGAATTTGAAAGAATGTAATAAATTACTGATACTATATCTTCCCCATATTGCTGTGTACAATTTCTCTTTCTATCTAGTCTGGCATTTGTAACAGTAGAATCATTCTATCAACTTAGACCATATGAAATAGGCATTTATTGCCTGCAGATGTGTAAAGTAAAACAAATACACATTTTGACACATGAATTAACAAATACTTCTTAAACTTTTTCTCATAACCTGTATTATCTGTAAAATTCTGAAAAAACCATTTAATTTATAAAGTTTTATAATTTATAAAACTTCATTTCTCTGTACTGTAAATCAAATGACAGGACAAAGTGATTACAAGTTAATTTTGGCACTGATAGAGCAAAAATCTGTGCAGTTAGTGATTTGAAAAACCTGGGTCTTGCAATTCATTTGAGGAAAATGAATTAAGGCAGGTTTTCTTATTTATTGGGCAAACAAATACATAGCACACATGCATATGGTTCCCCTGGGTTGGTTTATGCAAGCAAAGTATAAAATGGGAGGAAGTGAGCACAACAAATTTTGTTTACTCGGGTATTGGTTAGATTACAATAAAACTAGAAAAGGTAGTTTAATTCATGGTATAATCCAGGATGTATTTGCTGCTTTTTCACATTTGCAAACAGGGTTTTATTTATTCAGGTATAAAACAAATGGGTTTAAGAGGATTGTGAGCCACCAAAAAAGTGGAAATAATATCAGGCATTATGGACTATACGTACAGACAGACAGACAGACAGACAGACAGACACACACACACATATATATATATATACTTTTTCATTTTTACTGGCCATATCCTGGAATAATTTTAGTGACTCACCTGAAATTTTGAATGTGTTTGGCTGAGAACACCTCTTTCTTACATTAGTGTAGCATCCTTTGAATCTATATTTGGACAATACAACAATGTAGATAAGATTTCTATAACTCTAGTCTTTAATTCCTGTGTTTACACGGCATTGTTGTTTCCAAGACAAACATTTCACATTAAGCTAAAGTAAGTGAATACTTACTGAATTCACACCACAATAGAAAACTCCTGTTTGTGTTTTGAAGATACAAGAACATAGGGATCTAGTTTCAAACTTTTTAATTCCTACTTATAGATGGGTGGGAAGATAGGAAAAGCCAATGAAAGACCCATTACAAATGAACTTGAGAGAAATCCATATTAGTGCAATGGGTTCGTGGTTAAGTACACAATTTCTAACCAAAAAGTTGGTAGTTTGAATTCACAAACTACTCAGTAGGAGTAAGATATAGAAGACTGCTTCTGTAAGATTTATAGTCTTGGAAACCCTATGAAGCAGTACCACTCTGTCTTATAGGGCTGATATGAGTTGGATTCCGCTCAACACTAATTGGTTTGGTTTCATTTTTAATAGGGTCACCATGACTCAGCTCTGACTCAATGGCACTTGGCTGGCTTGGCTTAATAGGTTCACTCAGTCAGTTTGATGAAATGTGCATTGCAAGAGTATCTTCATCACCAAATTCACATCCCAAAGATTGGGTATGGGAACCAGTGATTTAGGCATTTAAAAATTACCTCAGGTGATTTTAATGCAAGTGGTCCCTGTCCTTATGAATCTTAATCCATTTGGATAATTCCTTGTGAGTGACTTCTTCATTTATTTTCCCTTTCTTAACAAAAACATGGTGAGAAATGACAGAAAATCATGTTACAAGAAGAAAAGTAGGAGGCAGGGCAAAGATAGAGGACTAGACACATGTCTCCTTGATTCCCTCTGAGAACTAAGGCCTAGAACAGTAATTGAAGGGAGCATTATGGACATGTGGGAGCTCCAAGATGAAGTGTAGAATCGTGAGATTGAACTGTACAACAGGAAGGCAGAAATTACTTTGTCAGTGGAGAGACAGCAGCACAGTGAAGCTGCTTCTGATGGCACAGTGCCTGGGAGGATTGCAGGCAGGGATGCCTTCTTTGTCAACCAGGAGGCTGGGAATGGGTCTGCTGAGCCTTGAGTCTGGCACAGCCCAGTTTCTTTGCTGATCTGCAATGCCTAAGTGAACAGTGTATCCCAATGCTTGGGTCACTCACATTTAGAGATCCCAGTAGCAACTAGAGACTGAGGGTGGCAGTTCTGCTCCCCTCTCTCTTCTGCTAATTGCAGCATAGAATCTGGTGACTCATAATGTAACAAAGGATGCTCGGGGGGGACAACATTTTTGTCAGCTGAGAGATGGAATCAGCCTCACTGAGGGCTCAGCTGAGGCTAATGTTCATGCTAAGCAACATTGCCTGTCTGTTTCGTGCTGCTCCCAGCAAAAAAGCTACTCTTAACACAGTTGTACCTAGAGAAAATAATGGTGGTAGGGGACTGATTGTGGTGGGTCCCTAACCCCTCCCTTCTTTAAGCCACGTCGTAGTGTCTGTTGGCTGCCAAAGAGGTTCTGTGAGTCAAGAGGTGGGGCCTGCCACCACTGAGGGCCCAATTGACATCAGCTATGCTGATGTACACTTCTCTTCACAGAAAATAAGATTTTCAGACCTATAGGACAGCTCCTCACTGGAGAAACTGGTAAGCTTCTGGTGATAGTATAAGACAATAATCAATATCTAATCACTTAAAGCAGACCATCATGGCTCCAAAAAACTCCCAAAATAAAGATTCAAACATCATCCCAGATGAAACCTCTCTGAAACTATCAGAGGTAGAATACAAAAGAATTTTGTATAGAGACCTTTTAGAAATTAAGCAAAATGAAGCAGAACAAAATGGAAAATTAAGTAAGGTATGTAAACTGCTAGAACATCAATGATCTGAAATACAGCAGACCAATAATAAAATTACAGAATCAGACAACTCAGTGAAAAGCCCAAAGAGCAGGTTGGAGGAATTGGAACACAGAATAAGTGAACTTGAAGATAAGGTAACTGGCACCAGCATTTATGTGGAGAAATCAGATAAAAGAAACAAGAAAAACGAATAAGCATTAAGAGCCTGTGGAACTTTATCAAGAATAATTTATGAATAATTGGAGTTCCTGAACAGCAAGGAATAGCATAAAATAGAGAATTGTTGAAGAGTTGCTGACAGAAAACTTCTCTGACATCATTAAAGAAGAGAACACAGATATCCAAGATGCTTATCAAAAACTAGACCCCAAAAGAAAGTCATCAAGGTATATCGTAATCAGACCTAATAAAACGGAACTTGAGAGGTACTTAAAGGCTTACAGCAAAACTAACATACTAAAGGGAGTCCTGTAGGCTTTTGTTTGACTTCTTGGCAGAAGCAATGTTTGTAAGAAGAGACAATGAGATCACACATACAAAGCCCTGAATGAGAAAAGTTTCCAACCAAGAATTATATACCCTGCAAAATATGACAGTGAAATTAAGATATTCTCAGACAAACAGAAGCTTAGAGACTTTGCTAAAACCCAACCAAATTTCAAGAAATACTGAAAGAATCTCCTTGTTTGGAAAAACAACAACATCAGTTGTATACCTACGGAGGCAATGCAGGACAGAGCATCCAATGTCTCATTCAACTGAGGAATTCACAAAGCTCAATCAAAGCTAAAATACTAAACGTAGGGAACTGGAGATCTTAACATGAAAACTTATGACATCATCATACTATAAACAGGGATATATTACAGTAGTTACAACCCTTTTAGATAGAGAGGAAATTAGGAGATATACAGAAGTTAAAGATTGGTTAAATTTAGAATATTAAGGGGGATCAAAGGGTAACTGCAAGCCAAACAAACAGTGCGACATTTCAAAACAAGAAACATGATACAGGAGTCTTGATAAACATAAAACCAACACTGAAAAAGATGAAAAGTAAACCCATAAAGAAAAACAACCCAGAATAAGAGAAGCAAAGGAAGCATCGATAACAGAAAAATAAAGGTTTCAAAATGACAGCACTAACACATAACTATCAATGATTACACTGGATATAAATCATCTGAATGTTTCAATAAAGAGGCAGAAAGTAAGGTCCAGGATCAAAAGGTGAGATCCGTCTATATTTTGCTTAAAAGAGACACATCTTAAACCCACTGCCATCAAGTCAGGTACAACCCATAGAGACCCTAGACTCAAAGATATGAACCAAATGAAAATCAAAGGATGGAAAAATACATACCAAGCTAATAACACAAAAATAAGAGCAGGAGTGGCAATACTAATCTCAGGTAAAATAGATTTTAATGTATGCTCCACCATATGGACAAGGAGAATCACTCTTTATCACTGAAAGATTCAATGCATAAGCAGGATATAACAACACAAAATATTTATGCAACTAATACCAGAGCACCTCAATACATCAAACAAATGCTGACAACACTGAAAAATGAAATGGACCACTCCACAATAACAGTAAGAAACTTCAACATTCCACTTTCAGTATTGGACAGATCATCAAGAAGAAAGCTCAGTAAAGATACAGAGGGTCTTGCTGTGGCAGTCAACTAACTAGACATCATTGACATATACGGAACGTTTTACCCAACAAAAGATAAGTATAGCTTTTATTCCGACACACATGGAACATTCTCCAGAATAAACCATGTATTAGGACATAAAGAAATTCTCAACAAAATCCAATCCATTGAATTATTGCAAGGCATCCTCTTGGAACATAAAACCATAAAAGTTGAAATCACAGAAAAAACATAGGTAGGAATTTGAACTCATGGATACTGAACACCTTGCTCAAAAATCCATACTTTATAGAAGAAATCAAAGGTGCAATGAAGAAGCTTATGGACTCAAATTAAGTATGAAAACACAACTTATCAGAATCTATGGAATAGAGTAAAAGCAGTCCGAGAGAGCAATTTATCTCTATAAATGCACACATTCAGAATGAAGAAAAGGCCCAAACCAAAGAATTAATCCTACAATTTGAACAAGTAGAAAGAACGCAACAAAGGAATGCCTCAGGCACCAAAAGAAAACAGATAATAAAGATTAGAGCAGAGTCTGGAGTCAAGATGGTAGACTAAACATACATCTCCCTAGGTCCCTCTCGAAACAAAGACCTAAACTGATGATTAACTGGAGACTTCTGGACACCTGGTGAGCTCTAGGATGCAGCATAGTGCTGTTGATTTAGACTTCAAACAAATGATGCAAAACCTCCTCTTCATTGACTCCACTCTTGGCAAGAGTTGGCTTCCATGGACCAAAGGAAACTCACCATTTTATTTTATTTTTTTCTGTCTTAGGTGGCAGGTGGAGCTGGGACTTGACAAGCTGCTCATCTCAGACGCACTGCTGGTGGGATCGGCAGGCACAATTGCTGTATTCTGCGAGGCTGGCTTTTGAATCTGCACATCTCAACACCTATTGACTATCTTTCTACCTCTGCCATATAGTAGCCATACAGAAGTGGAGGCAAGCTTGTGCAGGATGCCATCTTGATCCACTGGGAGACAGAGATAGCTATACAGAGGCCCCATCTGGACTTGGTTCCTAGACTGGGAGGCAGTGCATTCCTGGGGGAGAGGGCTTTTCTGGTAGAGAAGCAGTGTTTTGTACAGTATAGCCTGTGGCTGGGGCCCAGCAACAAAGGCTGTGAACTCTGAGCATCTCGGCACCATTGGCCTCCATTTATGCCAGTAGCCTGGTCCCAGCCAGGTGACAACCTTGTGCAGAACACCACCTTGTTCCACTAGGTGGTGGATATACCCATACAGAAGCCTCAGCCAGACCTAATTCCTGGGCTGGGAGGCAACACCTACCTGCAAGAGAGTGCTTTTCTGGAAGAAAAGCAGAATCTACAGTGTTGCCTACAGCTGGGGCCTGACATCAGAGACCAGCAGGGCAGTAGCCTTTCTGTATTTTGAGCTAGTTTATAACATCTGGGGTTTGACATATAGGAGCTTACTTTGCCAGTTGGGAAGAGGGACCTATACACCTGAAAACCTGGCTGACTTTGGAAGTTGTCAGCTACTTTTTACCTCTCATTTTAAGACAGCCTAGAGAAACAACTGTGGTCCATTCTTGCAGCATCTCTCCCAGCCTCTATTGACTCATATGAAGCCCCCAAAGCAACAAACTCTGGAGAAAACCATAACCAAGAAATCACCCATGGCATCAGAAGGTCCACAAAACAAGCTGCCTCAGAACTTCCCAAAGAAGTTTTCTGAAGCTATCAGAAGGTGAATACAAAAGGATTATATAGTGAGCCCCCTAGACCTAATACAAAATCCAGCAGAGCAAAATGAGAAATTAAGCAAGCTGTTCAATCAGATGGAGCATCAGTACTCTGAAATGCAATAGATCATGAACAAAATCAAAGACATAGAAGTTTGAGTTCAAAGTCATGAAAACAGAATGGGAAGTAGGCTTTCTGCCTTGGAAGATGGAGCTACTGACTCCAGGGTTTATGAGTGGAAATCAGAAAAAAGAAACAAGAAAAATGAGGAAGAATTAAGAAATATGTGGGACTCTATTAAGAGGTACAATCTGAGATTAATTGGAGTTCCTGAACAGGGTGAGACACCTGAAAACACAAAGAGTATTGTTGATGAGCTACTGACAGAAAACTTTCCAGAAATTATGAAAGAAGAGAATATAAATATCCAAGATATATATCGAACACCATTCAATAGAGATCTCAAAAGAGAGACTCAAGACATATTATAACCAAGCTTAACATAATGAAACATAAGAAGAATCTCTTAAAGGCAGCAAGACTCAAAGCAAAGCTAACATTCAGAGGCTTTCGTTGGATTTCTCAGCAGAAACCATGCTGGCATGGAGACAGTGGCATGACACCTTCAAAGACTTGAAGGAGAAGAAATTACAACCAAGAATTATATATCCCTCAAAACTAACTTTGCAATATGAAAATGAAATTAAGAAATTTGCAGATAAACAGAAACTCAGAGTCTTTGTAAAACCAAACCAAAACTATTAGAAATAGTAAAAGAATCTCTTAGCTTAGAAGAGCAAAACCACTAAGTTTATATTTCAGTAGCAAATACAAGACGCATCACCCAGAATCCTACTCAGTTAGGGAAGACTCCAAACTTCATCAAAGCTGTAATAGTGAGAGAAGCAATCCAGTGATCATATCCTGAAAACTATGATGTCATCATATTGAAAAGAGGAATGTACTACAGTCGTTATAGTCTTTCCAGATGAAGAGGAGGTTGGTGAGACTGATAGTAATTGAAATTGGGATTATCAAGGGGGGGTCACAGAATGAAGAAAAGGCTCAAACCAAAGCACAATAAAGATGCAACATACCAAATCAGGAAACGTAATACAGGAGTCTCAACAACCACAGAACCAACCCTGAAAAAGGTGAAAAATCAACTCACAACAAAGATAATCTGAGGACAGACTAATAAGCACAACAGAGATAACATCAACACAAAATGAATATGTCAGAATGGCAGCACTGAACACATGCCTATCAGTAAGCACATCGAATGTGAATTGACTGAATGCTCCAGTAAAGAGACATTGAGTGACATCTTGAATCAAAATGTGAATGGACTGAACACTCCAGTAAAGAGACATTGAGTGACACTTGGACCAAAAGACACATCCCATCCATAAGTTCCCTACAAGAAACTCACATTAGACTTAATGATATGAACAAACTGAAAATTAAAGGATGGAGCAATATATATCAAGCTAACAATGAACAAAGAAGAGCAGGTGTGGCAATATGAATTTCAGATAAAATAAATTTTAGTATAAAATCTACCATCATGGACAAGGATGGACATTATTTATTGCTGAAAGGTTCAATACGCAAACAGGGCTTAACGATGTTAAAAATTTATGCCACTATTAGTAGAGCACCTAAATACATCGAAGAAACACTCACTACACTCTAAAAGGAGATAGATCACTCCACAGTAATAGCAGTAGAGTTCAACACTCCACTCTCAGTATTGGACAGATTGTCTAGAAAAAAGCTCACTAAAGACACAGAAGACATTATTGCCACATGAACGAACTAGGCCTCATCAACATATACAGAATTTTTTATCCATCAGTGGACAACTACACCTTCTTCTCCAGTGCATATGGATCATTCTCCAGAATAGACCATGTGTTGGGTATAAAGCAGTTCTCAACAAAGTTCATATCACTGAATTAATGCAAAGCATCTTCTCAGATCATAAAACCATAAAAATCATAAAACCATAAAAGTCAAATCAATAGCAGAAAAAACAAAGATAGGAAGCTGAACTCCTGGAAAAGGAACAACATCTTGCTCAAAAAATCACGGGTTCTAGAAGAAATCAAGGATGAAACAAAGAAATTTATGTATTTCAATGAGAATGAAAATGCTTCCTACCAGAACCTGTGGGCTACAGCCAAAGCAGTGCTCAGAGGGCAGTTTATCTCCATAAATGCATACACCTGGAAGGAAGAAAGAAACCAAAACAAAGAACTAACCCTACTGCTTGAACAAGTAGAAAGAGAATAACAGAGGAGTGACTCAGTCACCAGAAGAAAACAGATCATAAATATGAGAGCAGAACTAAACGAATTAGAGAATAGAAGAACAATTGAAAAAATTTAAAAGGCCCAAAGCTGGTTTTTTTGAAAAGATTAACAAAATTGGCAAACCATTGACTAAACTTACTAAAGAAAAGTAGGAAAGGAAACAAATAACCCAAGTAAGAAATGAGAGGGGAGTTGTCACAAAAGATAAAAGTTGTCACAAACAGAAATCAAAAATATCATAACAGGACACTATGAAAGACTGTACTCTAACAAATTTGAAAACCTAGAGAAAATGGACAAATTCCTTGCTTCATATCACCTACCAAAATTATCACAAACTGAAGCAGAACAACTTAATACACTCATCACAAAGGAAGAGATTGAAAAAGTCATCCAAAAACTACCAATGAAAAAAAGCCTGGGCCCAGATGGCTTCACTGCAGAATTCTACTAAGCATTTAGAGAAGAGATATCTCCAGTATTACTGAGACTATTTTACAATATAGAAAGGGATGGAATACTCTCAAATCCTTCTATGGAGCCAGCAAAACCACGGTACTAAAGCAAGGGAAAGAGCCAACTAAAAAGTAGAACTACAGACTGATATCCCTCACGGATCTAGATGAAAAAAAACTTCAACAAAATTCTTGCCAATAGAATACAACAAGATAAAAAAATAATCCATCATGACAAGTTGGATTCATACCAAGGATTCAAGGCTGCTTCAACATCAGAAAAACAGTTAATGTGATCAACTGCATCAATAACACAAAAGACAAGAATCATCTGATTTTGTCTATTCATGCAGAAATGGCATCTGATAAAGTCCAACACCGGGTCATGCTAAAAACCCTCAGCAAAACAGGAATATGTGGCGAATTCTTCAGTGCAATAGGACCATTTATACAAAGCAACTGCCTAAATCACCCTGAATGGAGAGAGACTGAAACAGTTTCCCTTGAGAAAGAGAACTAGACAGGGATGCCCACTCTCACCTCTCCTATTCAACATTGTACTAGAAGTTCTAGCCAGAACAATTAGACAAGACCAAGAAATAAAGGGCATCTGCATCAGCAAACAAGAAGTAAAAATCTCCCTATTTGCAGATATGATTGTATGTGCAGGGAATCCTAAAGAATCCACAAGCAAACTACCCAAACTGATAGAAGAGTTCAGCAAAATCTCAGGATACAAGATAAACATAAATAAATCAGTAGGATTCCTTTATACCAACAACAAGATTATGAATGAAGAAATTACCCAATCAATACCATTTACTATAGCCCTTAAGAAGATAAAGCACCTGGGAATAAATCTAACCAGAGAAATAACAGTCCTTTACAAAGAGTACTACGAGTCCTTACTACAAGAAACTAAGAGAGGCTTACATAAACGGAGAAACCTACCCTGCTCATGGATAGGAAGATTTAACACTGTGAAGATGTCTATTTTACCCAAAGCAATATACTTATATAACTCAATCCCAATACAAATTCCAGTGACATTTTCCAATGAGATGGAGAAACAAACCATTGTCTTTGAAAAGGAAAGAAGCCCCAGATAAGTAAAGCACTTCTGAAGAAGACGAACACACTGGGACGCCTCTCATTATCCAACTTTAGAACCTATTACACTGCCACAGTAGTCAAAATAGCCTGGTATGGGTCTAAAAAGAGACAGATAGATTAATGGAACAGAATTGATATCCCAGAGATGACACCATCTTCCTATGAACGGTTGATACTTGACAAAGACTCTAAGACATTAAACTGGGAAAAATACAATGTCTTCAACAAATGGTGCTGGCAAAATTGGATGTCCGTCTGCAAAAACTGAAACAAAACCCCTGTCTTACATCTTATACAAAAACCAGCTCATCCTGGATGAAAGACCTAAATATCAAATCTAAAACAATAAAAGTCTTCCAAGGGAAAGTAGGAACAACAATGGAAGTTTTAATACACAACGTAGACAGACTTCAAAATCTGTCAAATAAATCACAAACAACAGAAAAGAAAACAGGTAAATGGGAACTATTAAGAATGAAAAACTTCTGTTTATCCAAAGACTTTATTAATAGAATTAAAAGGCCACTTACAGAATAGAAAAAACATATTTGACAACTATTTGTCAGACCAACGCATGATCTCCATAATCTATAAGGTACTACAAAATATCAATAAGTAAAAGATAAATCATCCAAGTAAGCGATGGACAAAGGAGATGGACAGACACTTCTCTAAAGAGGAGATCCAGGCAGCCAAAAAACACATGCAGACGTGTTCACGACCATTAGCTATCAAAGAATTTCAAATCACACTAAAATGAGATACTATCTCACCCCAAAAGATTGGCCAGGATCCAAAAAACACAAAACAACAAATGATGAAGAGGATGTGACAAAACTTGAACTCTCCTACACTGTTGGTGGGATTGCAAAGTGGTGCAACCTCTTTGGAAAGCAATCTGATGCTTCCTTAAAAAGCTGGATATAGATATACCATTTGACACAGTAATTCCTCTACTTGGACTGTATCCTACAGAATCCAGGCCATTCACACCAACTGATACATGCACATGAATGTTTATTGCATTACAGTCTACAATAGCAAAAAGATGAAATCAACCTAGATGCCCAACAACAGAGGAATGGATAGGTAAACCATGGTATATATACTCAATGGAACACTATGCAATCATAAAAAACAACAATAATTTTAGGAAACACCTCATACCTTGGTTTTGATTGGAGGACATTAAGCTGAGTGAAAGCAGTCAGTGACAAAAGGACAAATATTGTATGAGACCCCTATGATAACAGCTTATAAACAGACTCATGCGTAGAAGAAAAGACTCTTTGAAGGCTGAAAGGGCCAGAAGGGTGGGAGGGTGAGGGGGGAAGGGTTTAGATTAGATAGTTGATAGAAACTTGGTTGTGAAATCTGGGACAATGCTCTCAGGGGAAACCAAGGCCAATTGGCACAACTAGGTTTTTCTAAGAGAGCTCTCTGCACCTCATATTGATCAGTGGTGTTTGGGGTCTTAAAAGCTGCCTAGCTGCCATCTGGGGCACAACAAATGGTCCCAACTTAGCAGAAATGGATGATCACCAAGTACCAAAATGACATGAGTGAAAGAGAATCCAGAAGACAGAGAGATCCACGTGAGTGGGTGGCTACCTTGACTTGTGACCAGAAGATCCAGACGGTACCCGGCCACCACCAGTGATAGCCGTGATGAACCTCACAAGTTTGAATCTCACTGCCAACACAAGAATAAAAAGGGGTGCACCCTGAGATCTGCATTAAAAGACTGCAATAGGTGGTCTGTGGGCCTTGGAGTTCCCCTGGGAGCATGGCCCCTGGCCCTGATGCTGCCCCTGTCCATAAATCTTAAGGGAGGTCAACTCTTAGACAGGTATGGATTGGACTTGGCCACGCAGAGTGACTGTACCATGTGTTCACTTTATGGTTCTTTGCATCTATAGAGTTTTATTCTGCTGACCTCTTACTGGAGGAACGGGAGTGGGTGGAGAGGAGGTGATAGGAGATTTTGGGGAGGATAAGACATATGGAGCAGAGAGGAAGAGTGTGCTGTCACCGGGCAGGGAGAGCAGTGGGAACTGCATGTAGGCGGGCATATGTATTTACATGGGAATGGAGATTTTCATCCAATCCTAAAAAAAAAAAAGACTGGAGCAGAATTAAATGAATTAAAGAATGGAAGGACAATTGAAAACAGTTAAAAATAACCAAAAGCTGATTCTTTGAAAAGATCAATAAAATTGATAAACCATTGGCTAAACTTACAAAAGGAAAACAGAAGAGGAAACAATAACCTGAACAAGAAATGAGAAGGGAGATGTCACAACAGACCCAATCAAAATCAAAAGTATCATAACAGAATACTACAAAAGACTGTATTCTAACAGATTTGAAAACCTAGACAAAATGGACAAATTTCTAGGTTCACATCACCTACCAAAATTATCATAAGGAGAAGAAGAAAAGCAGTTAACTGGAGGAATAGAGATATCTACACACTAAAAACAGCAGTGAAAAATAATCTTAGGCATTTTATTCAAGGATAGGTTATTAAAATCAAATATTAAAAGCATTCACAAATTGATAAGAAGACAGTTTCTTGAATAGCTACTGAAAACTTGGGAAATGTGTATTGCTACATCTTGAGCAAATGCCTCCAGTCTAGCATGTGCTCTGAGCATCCTGTCTTTCGCTCCCTCAGCTCCCTCAAAATACATCCAGTGATGCCCATTCACCAATTCCAATTACCAGTTTTTCCCCTAATAATGCATTTGTCTTCAAGATTAAATACCACAAACTTCCCTTTCAACATTTTCCC
Source organism: Heterohyrax brucei (assembly GCA_028571685.1). NCBI lineage: Eukaryota > Metazoa > Chordata > Mammalia > Hyracoidea > Procaviidae > Heterohyrax > Heterohyrax brucei. The sequence continues at coordinate 89,062,535 of CM053158.1, forward strand.
TATAGCTTCTTAAATGCTTAAAAATTTTATCTCCCTTCAAAGCCCCCAATAGCAGCTACCTTATCTGACTCATTTTGTATTTTCCTTTAAGCAGTTACTTCCAATATTAACTCTTTAGAAAGTCAGTATATTGTGTCTGCACTTTACTCCTGTGTATTTATGTACGCAGTACATTGCCTACATCAAACAGTGTAGCAGAGTGAAATGAACATCAGACTAAAGATCTCAAAATGTGGATTGATTTTGACTTAGATATCTATGTTTCTTAAATAAACTTGGAAAAATAAATAGGAGAGTTTCTAAAATTATGATAATAATGCAGCCTACTCATAAAGACCACATTAGGTTTAATTTTGAAATGGATGTAATTGTAGTAAAATAACGAAAATATATAGAAAGATACAGTTCGTATTTTGATACTACTACTTCTACAATGACTTTTTGTCTGATACAACAAATAATATAGCTAAGTTGTACATGGTTGTCTATGTAAGAGAGTATGTATTCTATATAGGAAGAAGGACCTGGTAGTGTATTTCTGAAAAAATGAAAAATAAAAATTAAGCAACCAAAACTTCATGTATAGAAGCAGAACACTGTTATACTGCCAGACAATGAGCCACCTAGGTCAGAACACACTCAAATTATGACTGGAGAAAGTGCAATGCTGTCAGTGATGGGAAAATATCCATACACCTAGAAGGAAGAACATTTAATGCTACTGTTATTATGATTTATGTGCCAACCATTAAGGTACACCATAGATGAGAAAACTGAAGATTTTCACCAACTTTTGCAGCCTGAAATTATTCACACATGCAGTCAACATGCATTGATGATTATTGGTGACTGGAATGTGAGAATTGGAAGAAAAAAAGAAGGCTTGATAGCTGGAAAACATGGACTTGGAGACAGAAACGACAACAGAGATCTCAGGATAGAATTTTGCAAGAATGATGACTTATTCATTGCAAATATCTTTTTCAACAACGTGTTGTTGTTCTTAAGTGCCGCTGAGTTTGTTTGGACTCATAGCGATGCTATGCACAACAGAACAAAACCCCGCCCAGTCTTGTGCTATGCCCACAAGCGTTTTTTTACTTAAATTCATAGTTGTAGGCATTGTGTCAATTCATTTCATTGAGGGTCTTCCTCTTTCTCACTGACCATCCACCCTACCGAGTATGATGTCTTTCTCCAGGAATGGATCCCTCCTGATAACAAGTTCAAAGTATGTAAGACACAGTCTTGCCGTCTTTGCTTCCAGGGAGTGCTCTCGTTGTACTTTTTCTAGAACAGATGTTTCTTTGACAGTTCATGGTACATTCTATATTCCACTCCAGCACCACAATTCAAACACATCAATTCTTCTGTCTTCGTTATTCACTGACCAGTTTTCACATACACCTAATGCAACTGAAAATACCATGGCTTGGGTCAGGAACACCTTATCCTTCAACGTGATATTTTTCCTTTCCAAACCTTTAAAGAGCTCTTTTGCGGCAGATTTTCCCAATGCAATGTATTTTGATTTCTTGAATGCTGCTTCCGTGGTCTTTGATTATGGAACTAAAGAAGATGAAATACTTGAGAACCTCAATCCTCTCTCCATTTATGACAATATCACTTACTGGTCCAGTGGTGAGGATTTTTGTTTTCTTGATATTGAGGTGCAGTTCATACTGAAGGTTGTGGTGTTTAATCTTCATCAGTAAATGTTTCAAATCCTCTTCACCTCCAGCAAGCAAGGTTGTGTCATCAGCGTAACACAGGTTATCAGTCTTGCTCCAATCCTGATGCCTTGGTCTTCTTTGTATAGTCCAGCCTCTCAGATTGTTCACTGTGCATACACACTGGAAAAGTATGCTGAAAGGATATAACCCTGACACACACTTTTCTTGACTTTAAGCCTTGCAGTGTCCTCTTGCTCTGTTCATATGACTGCCTATTGATCCATGTAGACTCCTTAAGAGCACAACTAAATGGTCTGGAACACCCATTCTCTGCAATGTTATCCATAATTTGTTATGATCCATACAGTCAAATACCTTTGTACAGTCAATGAAACACAGGTAAGGATCTTGCTGGTATTTTCGGCTTTTAGCCAAGAGGCATCTGATGTCAGCAATCATATCCCTGGTCCCACATTCTCTTCTAAATCTGGGCTGAATTTCTGGAAGTTCCCTGTAAATATACTGTGGCAGTTACTTTTGAATGATCTTTAGCAAAATTTTACTTGTGTGTGACATTAATGAATATTGTTCGGTAATTTCTGCATTCAGTTAGGTACTTTTCTTGGGAATAAGCATAAATATGGATCTCTTCCAGTCAGTTGACTAGGTGGCTGTCCTCCAAATTTCTTGGAATACATGAAAGAGCATGTCCAGTGCTGCATTCATTTGTTGAAATATCCTACTTGATATTCCACCAGTTCCTAGAGCCTTGTTTTTCATGCCTCCAAATGCAGCTTTGATTTCTTCTTTCAGTACCATTGGTTCCTGATCATATTCTACCTCTTGAAATGGTTGAACATCAACCAGTTCTTTCTAGTATAATAATTGTATTCCTATCATCTTCTTTTGATGCTCCCTGAGTCATTTAATATTTTTCCTGTAGAATCATTTACTATTGAAACCCAAGCCTTGAATATTTTCTTCAGTTCTTTCTTGAGGAGTGCAGAATGTCCCCTCCCTTTTGGTTTTCTATTTTCAGCTCTTTGCACGTGTCATTATAATACTTCATTTTGTTATCTCAAACTGCTCTGTGAAATCTTAAGTTCCTTTACTTTGTCATTTCTTCCTTTTGCTTTACCTGCTCAATGTCCAGAAGCAAGTTTCAGAGTCTCTTCTGACATCCAATTTAGTCTTTTCTTTCTTTCCTGGCTTTTTAGTGATCACTTGCTTTCTTCATGGATGATGTCTTTGGTGTCATTCCACAATTGTCTGTTCTTCAGTTAGTACTATTCAGTGAATCAAATCTATTCTTGAGATGGTCTCTGAACCCAGATAGGATATACTCAAGGTCATAATTTGGATCTTGCGGACTTGTTCTAATTTTCTGCAGTTTCAATTTAAACTTGCACATGAGAAATTGATGTTCTGTTGTACAGTCAGCATTTCATCTTTTTCTGACTGCTGATAAGGAGCTTTTCCAATGTCTTTGTCCACAGTTGTAGTCAATTTGATTCCTGTGTATACCATCTGGTAAGATCCATGTGTACTTTGCCATTTGTGTTGGTGAAAAAAGGTATTTCCACTAAAAAAGTCATTAGTCTTGCTAAATTCTATCATATAATCTTTGGTATCATTTCTATCAACAAGGCCATATTTTCCAACTATGGATCAGTTTTCCTTGTTTACAACTTTGAATTCCAATCACTAGTAACTATCAATGCATCCAGAATGTGTGTTTGATCTATTTTAGGCTGTAGAAGGTCATAAAAATCTTAAATTTCTTTATCTTTGGCCTTAAGGTTTACTAATGTAACTTTGTATAATAGTCGTATTAACTGGCCTTCCTTGTAGGCATGCGGATATTTTTTCTATCATGGACATCATTGCACTTCAGTGCAGATCTTGAAATGTTCTTTTTGATGATGAACTCAACACCATTCCTCTTCAAATTTTCATTCCTGGGATAGTAGACCATATGGTTGTGGGGTTCAAAATGGCCAATACCAGTCCATTTTAACTCACTGATGCCTAGGATATCAATTTTTATGTGTTTCATTTCATTTTTGATGATTTCCAATGTTTCTGGATTCATACTTTGTATATTCCAGGCTCCAATTATCAATGGATGTTTGCAGTTGGTATTCAGACACCAGCAGGGACTGATGGATAGGTTTCAGCTGAGCTTCCATACTAAGACAGACTAGGAGGAAGGACCCAACACTGTATTTTTGAAAAGAATTAGCCAGTGACAACCTTATTAATAGCAGTGGAACATTGTCAGATATAATGCCACAAAATAAGCTCTCCATGTTGGAAGGCACTCAGAATAAGATCGGTGAAGAGCTGTCTCCTCAAAGTAGAGTTGACCTTAATGATGTGGATGGAGTAAAGCCTTCAGGACCTCCATTTGCTGATGTGACAAGACTCAAAGTGAGAAGAAACAGCAGCAGACATCCATTAATAACCAAAACATGGAATGTGCATTCAACAACACAAATGGCAGCTATACATTTGTATCTCTGTAGTGGAAAACACAAAAATCCAACCAATTACATTTGTGAAAAGAGACAGTGGAGAAGCTCAATATCGTGTTAGAACAAGGCAAGAGGCCAACTGCAGAAGTTACAATTAATTGCTCATATGCAAACTTAAGCTGAATCTGAAGAAAATTAAAACAAGTACTAAAACCAAGGAAACCAAACCCACTGTCGTCAAGTCAATTCTGACTCATGGAGACCCTATAAGACAGAATAGAACTGCCCTATAGAGTTTTCAAGGAGCTCCTTGTGGACTTGAACTGCCCACCTTATGGTTAGCAGATGTATCACTTAATCACTATGCCACCACACTAGGGATAAAATAGTACCTTGAATACATCTCTTCTGAATTGGAAACCATCACAAGATAGATGTGACCCATTGAACAGTAAAGATTGGGTATCAAATGACTATGGGAAAACTTTGAAGACGTCATACATGAAGAAAGCAAAATGTCTTTAAAAAGACAGGAAATAAAATGCATGTAAAAAGAGACTCTAAAACTGGCTCATGAAAGGAGAGTAGCTAAAGTAAATGGATGAAATGATGAAAAAGAGAGCTAAACAAAATTTCAAAGGACAGCCAGAAAACACAAAGTAAAGTAACACAATCGAGTTAGAAAACCAAAAAGGAAGAACTCACTTGACATTTTTCAAGTCAAAAGAAGTGAAGAAAAAGTTAAGTCCCAAGTTGTAATGTTGAAAGATTCTATGGCCAAAATGGAAACCCTGGTGATGTAGTCATTAAGAGCTACAACTGCTAACCAAAGAGTTGACAGTTCTAATTCACCAGGTACTCCTTGGAAACTTTTGGGGGGCAGTTCTACTCCATCTTATAGGGTCAGTATGAGTCAGAATCAACTTGACAGCAATAGGTTTAGAGGCAAAATATTGAACGACATGGGATCAGAAGCAGGTGAAAGGTATACACGGGATCACTCATGCAAAAATAGTCCACTTTCAACCAATTTAGGAGGTAGCATATGATTAAGAACCATGTTATGCAAGGAAGAGTTTCAAACTACACTAGAGGTAATGACGAGAAAAAAAAAGAAGGCTTCAGGAATTGACAGAGTAACAATTAAGATGTTTCAAAAAAGGGATATAGTGATGGAGGTGCTAACTTGTCTATGCAAAAAATATGGACAACATCAACCAGGACAACCAAATGGAAAAGACCTGTATTTGTGTCCATTACAAAGAAACATGATCCAGAGTGCAGAGAATATTGAATATCACACAGAAACAAAATTTTGCTGAAGATCATTTAAATGCACTTATAGTAAAACATTGGTAGAAAACTGTCAGAGATTCTACTTGGAATCAGAACAGGACAAAGAACAAGAAATAAAATTGCTAATGTCAAATGGATGAAGGCTGAAAGCAGAGCATACCAGAAAAATGTTTCTTTGTGGCTTATTGACTATACAAAAGTATTTGACTGTATGGATCATGACGAATTATGAACAACATTGTGAAGAATGGGAATTCTAGAACACTTAATTATGCTCATAGACCAAGAAGTATTTTAAAAACATGGTTTAAAGTCAGAAATGGTATGTATCAGGGTTATATCTACTCACCATACTTAATCAAAATGCTGAGCAAATAATCAGAGAAACTGAAGTGTGTGAGGAAGAAAGATACATCAGAGTTGGAGGAAGACTAGCTGGGAAATGCAGATGTTACCACCTTGCTTGCTGAAGGTGAAAAGAACTTGAAACACTTACTGATGAAGGTCAAGATTACAGCCTTCAGTATGGATAACACCTGAACATAAAAAAAAAAAAAAATCCTCACACTTGGAACTACAAGCAACTTCATGATAAAAAGAGTAAAATTTTGAAGTTATTGATGGATGGGACAAGATGGCAGAGTGGGAGAGGTTTCCCATGGCCCTTTAACAACAAAGACCCAAAAGAACAAATTGATTCAATACATATTACATCCTAAGATTCCTGACCATCAAGGAGAATGTTGAGATTGGACTGAGCAATGATGAAGGGAGAATAATGCAAGAAATACATATGATTCCACAGACCTGGTCTGCTGGGAGGCAGCTGTGCCACTGCATGGTGAGCTGGGTGAGGAGGTTGCCACCTTCCTCCAGACTGTGGTTGTTTGGGAGATTCACTCACACTTCCAGAGCCAGTAAAGGGCAGCATTGGATCATCAGGGGCAGGATATCTGCATGTGCCCTGCTGTGAACAGATCTGATCATTTTTTTGCCAGATGTGTCTGTCTTCCTTCTAGTATGGTTTACCCTACACTTCTCTTCACCTTGAGTCTGATGGCATTAGAGTCAGATGGCATTAGAGTCTGATGGCTCTAGAGTCTGATGCCATTAACTGAGTAGGAAGTAGGACTCCTTACACCTGCCCTGAGTTGTTTCCTGAGACTCAGATGAAGAACCATTTAGAAAATTCAGGGAAGGGGTAAAAAATTCTACCTACTCTCCTAAGCCAGAAAACCAGGGCAGAAACTTTATCTTCAGCTAGATTCACACATAAGAAGACAGGCCATCCTCATAGACACGAAGGGACAGTTGTTAGCCTCCTGTCTTTCTCAGCAGCTATAACCAGACACTTGTGCCTATAACAATAATCTCTGACCATCTAGGACAGTAGGGGAGAGCTTGCTTCACATGTTTGGTAACTGACTACCTGGACACCAGAACTGAATCCATATAAGAAAAATAACCCGTGTGTTTTAAAACAAGAAGCTAGAACACACTAATCCCCAACCCCCAAAACCAGACCCGCTGTTGTTGAGTCGATTCTGATTCACAGAGACCCTATAAGACAGAGTAGAACTGCTCTATTGAGTTTCCAAAGAGCAGCTGCCAAATTCAAACTGCTGACCTTTCAGTTAGCAGACATAGCACTTAACAACCATGCTACTAGGGTTTCCAGAACACATTAAGCAAATATAAAACAGTTAATTACAATTGACTGATGGCTCAGAAACAGCTGCCTGTATAAAAGCACTTAAACGTAAAACTGTCTAAAGAATCAAATTTCCCAGAAGCAGAGAACTTCCTGAAATTATTAGAAGTAAAATACAACAGGTGACACTTAGAACTGTTCAAGAGATGAGGAAGGAGATGAAGTAAAATACAGCAGAGTATAATGACAAGTAGAACAAGCTGCAAGAAAGCACTGAGCAGCAATAAGAAAACAACTAAGAAAATAATAAAATTACAGAATTAGACAATTCAACAGACAGTGAAGAAGCAGAACTGAGTCAATGGAAGCCCAACTTAGTAAGACTGAAGGTAAAGCACACAACGCTGACATATTTGAGGACAAATTAAATAAGGAATTTAAAGAAAATGAAATATTAAGAATTTTGTGTAACTCTATTAAGAGGAATAACCTATGAGTGCTTGGAGTACCAGAACCGGGAGGAAACAACAGAAAATACAGATAGAATTATCAAAGATTTGCTGACAGAAAACTTCCCTGATACTATGAAAGATGACAAGATAGCTATCCAAGATGTGCACCAAACTCCACACAAATAGATCCCAAAAGAAAGACACTAAGACATTGTTTTAGTCAGCTAGGGCTGCTCTAACAGAAATACCACCGAGTGGATGGCTTCAACAAAGGAAGGTTTATTCTTACACAGTCTGGTAGGCTGCAAGTCCATATTCAGGGTGTCTGCTCCAGGGAAAGGCTTTCCCCTTGTCGGCTCTGGAGGAAAGTCCGGTATTGCATCAGTCTTTGTCCAGGGAGCATCTTGGCACAGGAACCTCAGGTCTGAAGGACGCGCTCTTCTCCCGGTGCTGCTCTCTTGATGGTGCGAGGTTCTCAATTCTCTTTGTTTCTCTTTCCTTTTATCTCTTGCAGGCCAAAAGGATTAAGGGTGGGGCAAGCCATACTCCAGGGAAACTCTCCCTACAGCAGAGCAGGGGTGTAATCCTATGCAGGAATTTACAGCCCCACCCTAATCCTTTAATGTACAGTTTAACGAAACCACAAAATGGAGGACAGTCCCAAGATACTGGGAATCATATCCCAGCCACATGCTACATATATTTTTTGGGGGACACAATTCAACCCATGACAGGCATATTATAATCAATCTTACCAAAACTAAGATAAGAGAGACATCTTTTAGGGCCTTTGTCAAATATCATCTGTTCTTAGGAATATAATGTCATCTCTGGGGTATCAATTCTGTTCCATTAATCTATCTGTCTCTTTTTGTACCAGTACCAGGCTGTTTTGACTACTGTGGCAGTGTAATAAGTTCTACAGTTGGGCAAAGAGGCCTCACAGTGTGTTCATCTTCTTCAGTAGTATTTTACTTATCTGGAGCTTCTTCCCTTTCCAAAGACAGTGATTTGTTTCTCTATCTCACTAGAAAATGTCACTGGAATTTGTATTGGGATTGAGTTATATAAGTAGATTGCTTTGGGTAAAATAGACATCTTCACAATGTTAAATCTTCCTATCCATGAGCAGGGTAGGTTTCTCCATTTATGTAAGCCTCTCTTAGCTTCTTGTAGTAAGGTGTTGCAGATGTCTTTGAAAAGATCTGCTGTTTCTTTGGTTAGATTTATTCCTAGGTCCTTTATCTTCTTAGGAGCTATAGTAAATGCTATTGATTTGATGATTTCTTCAACAGCCTCGTTGTTATAAAGGAATCCTATTGATTTACTTATCTTTATCTTGTATCCTGAGACGTGCTGAAATCTTCTATCAGTCTGAGTAGTTTACTTATGGATTCTTTAGGATTTTCTGTGTATAGAATCATATCTTCTGCAAATAGGGAGATTTTTACTTCTTTGCTGATGCAGATGCCCTTTATTTCTTGGTCTTGTCTAATTGCTCTGGCTAGAACTTCTAGTACAATGTTAATAGGAGAGGTGAGAGTGGGCATCCATGTCTAGTTCCCATTCTCAAGGGAAATTGTTTCAGTCTCTCTCCACTCAAGATGATTTAGGCAGTTGGCGTTGTATAAATGGCCCTTATTGCATTGAGGAATTGGCCGTCTATTCCTATTTTGCTGTGAGTTTTTAGCATGAATGGGTGTTGGACTTTATCAAATGCCTTTTCACATTAATTGTTTTTCTGATGTTGAACCAGCCTTGCGTCCTTGGTATGAATGCAACTTGGTCATGATGGATTATTTTATAGATATGTTGTTGTACTCTGTTGACAAGAATTTTGTTGAAGATTTTTGCATCTAGATTTATGAGTGGTATCAGTCTGTAGTTCTTCTTTTTGGATGGGTCTTTCCCTGGCTTTAGTATCAGGATTATGCTGGCTTCATAGAAGGAGTTTGGGAGTATTCCATCCCTTTCTACACTGTGAAACAGTCTCAGTAGTATTGGAGATAACTCTTCTCTGAAAGCTTGGCAGAATTCTGAGTTGAAGGCATCTGGGCGGGGGCTTTCTCTGATTGATAGTTTTTGGATGACTTTGCCAATATCTTCCTTTGTGATGAGTTTATTAAGCTATTCTGTTTCACCTTGTGATAATTTTGGTAGGTGACATGAATCAAGGAATTTGTCCATTTCCTCTAGGTTTTCAAATTTGTTAGAGTACAGACTTTCATAATATTCTGTTATGATATTTTTTATTTCTGTTGTATCTGTTATGACAATTCCCCTCTCATTTCTCATTTGGATTATTTGTTTCCTTTTGGAGCTGATAGCACTGAGCTGGGCTCCTGTTTTTCTTTAGTAAGTTTAGTCAATGGTTTGTCAATTTTGTTGATCTTTTCAAAAAACTAGCTTTGGGTCTTTTCAATTGTTCTTCTAGTCTCTAATTCATTTAGTTTTGCTCTCATCTTTACAATCTGTTTTCTTCTGGTGCCTAAGGCATTCTTCTGTTGTTGTCTCTCTACTAGTTCAAGCTGTAGTGTTAGTTCTTTGGTTTGGTTTCATTCTTGCTTCCAGGTGTGTGTATTTATGGAGATAAATTGCCCTCTGAGCACTGCTTGGGCTGTATTCCATAGGTGGTAGGAAGTGTTTTCATTCTCATTGGAATCCACAAATTTCTTTATTTCGTCCTTGATTTCTTCTATATAACCCATGGTTTTTTGAGCAAGATGTCGTTCAGTTCCCACGATTTCCACTTTTAATCTATGTTTTTCCTGCTACTGATTTCAATTTTTATGGCTTTGTGATCTGAGAAGATGCTTTGCATTCATTCAATGTATGGATTTTGTTGAGAATTCCTTTATGTCCTAACACATGGACTATTCTGGAGAATGTTACATGTGCACTGGAGAAGAAGGTGCAGTTGTCCACTGATGGATGGAAAGTTCTGTATATGTCGATGAGGTCTAGTTGGTTCATTGTGGCAATAAGGTCTTCTGTGTCTTTTTTGAACTTTTTTCTAGACGATCTGTCCAATACTGAAAGTAGAGTGTTGCAGACTCCCACTACTATTGTGGAGTGAGCTATCTCATTTTTTGAATGTAGTCAGTGTTTCTTCAATGAATTTAGGTGTTCTGACATTAGGTGCATAAATATTTAATATTGTTAAGCCCTGCTTGTTTATTGAACCTTTCAATAATAGTGTCCATTCTTGTCCATGATGGTGGATTTTACATTAAAATGTATTTAATCTGAGATTAGAGTTGCCACACCTACCTTCTTTGTGTATTATTAGCTTGATATATATTCCTCCATTCTTTAATTTTCGGTTTGTTCGTATTTTTCAGTCTAAGGTGAGTTTCTTGTAGGTAAAATATAGATGGGTTGTTGAGTGAGATCCGACTAAACGGCACTTGGCTGGCTTGGCTGTGTCTTTTGATCCAAGATGTCACTCAATGTCTCTTTACTGGAGTGTTCAGTCCATTTACATTCAATGTAATTATTGATAAGCATGTACTCAGTGCTGCCATTATGATATGTTTATTTTTCTGTTGATATTTTCTATCTTCTTATTAATCTCTTCAGGGACATTCATCTTTCTGTGTTCATTTTTCACCTTTTTCAGGGTTGGTTTTGTGGTTACCGAGACTCCTGTATTATGTTTCTTGACATAGTATGTTGCATCTTTATTGTGCTTTACAGCTGCCCATGTGATCTCCCTTAATAAACTATGTATAAACCCAATTTTGATTACTACTAGTCTTATTAACTTCCTCTCCATCTGGAAGGACTATAATGACTGTAGTAATCCCTCTTTTTAATGTGATGACATCGTAGTTTTGATGATATGATCACTGAATCGTTTCTTTCACTATTATAACTTTACGTTTGGAGCCTTTCCTATCTGAATAGGTTTCTGGATGATGTGTCCTGAATTTGCTTCTAAAATATAAAGTTAATGCTTTTGTTCTTCTAAACCAAGAGATTCTTTCACTATTTCTTGTAGCTTTGCTTTGAATTTTACAGTCTTTGAGTTTCTGTTTATCTTCAAAGGTCTTAATTTCATTTTCATATTTGAAAGATAGTTTTGCAAGATATATAATTCTTGGTTGGAAATTCTTCTCCTTCAAGGCTTTGAAGGTGTCGTGCCACTGTTTCCTTGCTAGAATTGTTTCTGCTGAGAAACCCAATGAGAGCCTACAGAGTTTCCCTCTGACTTTTAGCTTTGCTTTGAGTCTTGCTGCCTTTAAGAATTTCTGTTTCTGTTTTGTTTTGTTAAACTTGATTATAATATGTCTTGGAGTCTTTCTTTTGAGACCTATATTGAGTGGCATTTGATATGTATCTTGGATATCTATCTGTATTCTCTTCTTTCAAGATTTCTGGGAAGTTTTCTGTCAGCAGCTCAGCAACAGTACTCTCTGTGTTCTCAAGTTTTTCGCCCTGTTCAGGAACTCCACTTAATCATAAATTCTTTCTCTTAATAGAGTTCCGCATTTTTCTTAATATTTCTTCATTTTTCTTGTTTCTTTTTTCTGATTTCTCCTCATAGATGCTGGAGTCAGTAGCTTTGTCTTCCAAGTCTGAAGGTCTATTTTCCATTTGTCTCATTCTGTTTTCTTGGGTTTGAATTGAAGCTTCTATGTGTTTTATTTTGTTCTTGATCTGTTGGATTTTAGATTACTGATATTCCATGAGATTGAAAAGCTTGCTTAGTTTTTCATTTTGCTCTGCTGCATTTTGTATAAAGTCTAGGACAGCTCTATATATAATCCTTTTGTATTTACCTTCCAATAGCTTCAGAAAGTTTTCTTCATCTGAGAAATTCTTTGGTTGTTTCTTATGGGGACCTTCTGAAGCCATGGATGATTTCTTTGTTTTGCTTTTCTCCAGAGTTTGTTGCTTTTCAGGCATCATATTAGTCAATAACTGCTGGGAGAGATGCTATGAGGATGGACCACATTTATTTCTCTAGGACATCTTAAAATGAAAGGCAAAAGATATCTGACAACTTCCAAAGTCAGTCAGATTTTTAGGTGTACAAGTCTCTTCCCAGCTGGCAAAGTAAGCAACTCTATATTGAACCCTAGATGTTATAAACTAGTTCAAAACACAGAAAGGCTACTGCTTTGATGGCCTCTGCTGCTGAGCCCCAGCTGTAGGTGACACTGTGTAAAATACTGCTTTTCTGCCAGGAAAGTGTTCTCCTCCCACTACCCCCAAGCCTAGGAATTAGGTCTAGCTGAGGCCTCCATGTGGTTATATCCACCATCTGGTAGAACAAGATGGCATCCCACAGAAGTTCCCCATCTGTCTCAATACAGACTACTCAATGGTGGAGGCAGAAGGAATGGCCAAAGGTGCTGAGATGCACAGAGTCCAAAGCCATGCTCTAAAAACATGGCAATTTCACCTGCCAATCCCACCAGATTTGTGTCTAGGATTTGCTGCTAGTCAAGTCCCAACTCTGCCTGCCAGCTAAGACAGAGAAAAAAGCAATTAAAATGGCTAGTTACCTTCAGCTTGTGAAAGCCAGCACTCACCAAGAGCAGGGACAGCAAAAGAGAGATTTTCTGCTTAGTAGTATGAAGTCCAAATTAACAGCCCTATGCTGTGTCCTAGGCCTCACTAGATGTCCAGAAGGCTCCATTTAATTGTCAGTTCAGGTCTTGGTTTCCACACGGATTTAGGGAGATGTGTGTTTAGTCCGCCATTTTGACTCTGCCCCTGGAGACACTTTTAAAAGTGAGTAATGGTAAACAAAAAATCTGTAAGAAGACTAAGCTCAAACTAGTCAGCAGAAACTATTCACTCAAGAAGACAATGGGAGGACATATACAAAGCTTTGAAGAAAAATAATTGCCAACCAGCAAAGCAGCATCTCAAATATGACAGTGAGATTGGGACATTTCCAGATAAACAGAGATTTAGGGAATTTACAGAAATCTAACCAAAACTACAAGAAATTCTAAAGGGACATTTTGGTTAGAAATCCAATAACATCAGGTAACATCAAGACCAGAACACAGAAGAGAGCAACTGTATATCAACTCAAATAGAAGAATCATAAAAAGAAATCGTAGACAAAACAACGAAAATAGGGAAACAGCAATGTCATCACGTAAGCATTATAACAAAAAAGAGGGACCCAAAAGAAAATGTGGTCATAGATCTTTGAGATGGAGCAAAAGTCAGGGAGATACAAAGAAATTAAAATTAGTTTAAATTTAGAAAAACAGGGGTAAATATTAAGGTAAACACAAAGGAAGTTATCAATCCTATGCACCAAGAAAAAAGAAAAATCATCTCAACAAAAACAAAACCACTGACATTGAAAAAGATGAAAACAAAACACATTAAGAAAAATGACTCAGCACAGTGAATTAAATGGAACAAAGGAATTGTCTACAATACACAAAAAAGACATCAAAATGACAGCACTAAGGTCATCATATCAATAATCACACTGAATGTGTTGTCAGTAAAGAGATGGAGAATGACAGATTGGATTAGTGAACAAAACATCTTTATGGTTCCTACAGGAGACACACCTTAGGCTCAAAGAAACAAACTACAATTCAAAGGATGGAAAAATATATATCAAGCTAACTATATTCAAAAAAGATCAGGAGTGCCAATATTAATCTCTGATAAAATAGATTGTAAGGTAAAATCCACCACATTGGACAAGAAAGAACAACAACGATTATGGATCAATACTTCAGAAGGACATAACTATATTAAATATCTACTATCCAAAAAGGGTTCCAAAATACATAAAGCAAACACTATCTCCTTGCCCATAAATCATAACGAAGGTCCACTCTTCGGACACGAATGGATTGGACTTGGTGATGCACAGTGACCACATATTGGATGCACTTTTATAGGATATCATCCTGCTGACCTCTGGCTGGGGGAAGGAGAGTGGGAGGAGAGGAGGAAAAAGAGACTGTTGGGAGGATGAGACATGTATGGAGCAGAAAGGAATAGTGTGCTGTCAACGGACAGGGAGAGCAGTGGAATCTGCATATAGGTGGGCATGTAAATTTATATGGGAATTGACATTTTCACTCAGTCATATTGAGTAAAAAAAATAAATACATAAACAGATAGCTACACAAGAAGGGTAGGAGACTTTCACACAACACTCTCAGTGAAGGACAAGCCATGTAGGAAAAACTCAGTAAAGACATGGAAGACCTAAATGCCCAGTCAACTAACTTAACTTCATAGACATATACAGAACTCTCTACCAAACAGCAGCCAAGCATACTTTATTTTCCAATGCACACAAAACATTCTCCAGAAGTGACCACATACTAGGTCACAAGCATTCCTTAACAAAATCCAAAGTATTGAAATATTACAAATCATCTTTTCAGACCATAAAGCCATAAAAATACAAATTGATAATAGGAAAAAGAAGTAAAAAAAATCAAACACTCAGAAATTGAAAAACACCTTGCTCAAAAAAGAATGTTATAAAAGAAATAAAAAATAGAATAAAAAAATTAACAGACACAAAAGCTAATGAAAATACATCCTACCAAAACCTATGGGACACAGCAAAAGCAGCACTCATTGGTCAATTTATCTCAATAAATGGACACATTCAAAAATAAGAAAAGAAAGATGAAATAACTTCCAAATTCATTCTATGAAGCCAGTATAACCCTGATACCAAAACAAGGGAAAGATCCAGCAAAAAAAGAAAATTACAGACCAATATCACTCATAATTCTAGATGCAAGAGTTTTCAACAAAATTCTAGCCAATAGAATTCAACAGCATACAAAAAAATAATTCAGCATGATCAAGCTGGTTTCATTCCAGAGATGCAAGGCTGTTTTAACATCAGAAAAACAATTAATGTAATCAACCACATTAAGACAAAAGATAAAAATCACCTGATTTTGTCAATTGATGCAGAAAAGGCATTTGACAAAGTTCAACATCCATTCATGCTTAAAACTCTCAGAAAAATAGGAATAAAGGGGAAATTCCCCAATATAATCAATAGCGTCTATGCAAAGCCAACTGCTTTCATCATCCTGAATGGTGAAACATTAAAAGAACTCCTTTTGAGAATGGAACTAGACAAGCATGCCGCTCTCACCACTTCTATTCAACATTGTGCTAGAAGTTCTAGCCAGAGCAATTAGACAACTCAAAGAAATAAAAGGCATCCGTACTGGCAATGAAGAAGTAAAGATTTTCCTCTTTGCAGATGATATGATTGCTTATATAGAGAATTGAAAGAAATCCATAAGTAAACTATTAGAGCTAATAGAAGAATTCAGCAAAGTGTCAGGATACAAGATACACATAACTAAATCAATCAGATTCCTTTATACCAACAATGAAATTATTAAAGAGGAAATCACCAAACCAATTCCATTTACTATAGCCCCCAAGAAGATGAAATACCTAGGAATAAATCTAACTAGAGAAATAAGAGATCTTTACAGAGAAAACTATAAGATCTCACTACAAAAAACTAGGAGAGACTTACATAAGGGAGTAATCTGCCTCCTGGTCATGGATAGGAAGACTCAATATTGTGAAAATGTCTATTTTGCCCAAATCAATCTACTTATATTATGCAATCCCAATACAAATTCCAGCGACATTTTTTAATGACATGGAGAAACAAATTATCAGCTTGATTTGGAAAGGGAAAACCAGGGTAAGAAAACCACTACTAAAAAAGAAGAACATACTGGGAGGCCTCTCATTACCTGACTTTAAAACCTATTACACTGCCACAGTACTCAAAACAGCTTGGTACTGGTACAAAAAGAGACATATAGACTAACGGAACAAAGTAGAGACCCCAGAGATGCCACCATCCTCCTATGAACAGCTGATATTTGACAAATGTCCTAAGATTTTAAACTGGGGTAAGAACAGTCTGTTTAACAAATGGTGCTGGCGTAAGTGGATGTCCATCTGCAAAAAATTGAAACAAGACCCATATCTCACATCTTATACAAAAATCAACTCAAATTGGATAAAAGACCTAAATATAAAAGCTAAAATGATAAAGATCATCCAAGATTAAATAGGATCAACAACGGAAGTTTTAATACACAATATAGACAGACTTCAAAATCTGACAAACAAAACACATTTATCAGAAGAGAAAATAGGTAAATGGAAATTAATACAAATCAAACACTTCTGCTCATCCAAAGACTTCATCAAAAGAATTACAGGATGGGAAAAAAAAATTGGCAACTCTGTGTCAGACCGACACCTCATCTCCATAATCTATAAGGTTCTACAAAATATCAATAAGAAAAAGACAAATCATCCAATTAAGTGATGGGCAAAGGAGATGGACGGACACTTCTCTGAAGAGGAGATACAGGCAGCCAAAAAACACGTGCGGACATGTTCATGATCATTAATTATTAAAGAAATTCAAATCAAAATGACAATGAGACAACATCTCACCCCAAAAAGATTGGCCATGATCCAAAAAACAAAACACTAAATGCTGGAGAGGCTGTGGAGAGATTGGAACTCTCCTGCACTGTTGGTGGGATTGCAGAATGGTGCAATTTCTTTAGAAAGCAATTTGGCGTTACCTTAAAATAATGGATATAGATATACCATTTGACCCAGTAATTCTTTTGCCTGGAATATATCCTACAGAATCAAGGCCATTCACACTAACTGATACATGCACACAAATGTTCATTGCAGTACAGTCCACGATAGCAAAAAGATGGAATCAATCCAGATGCGTAACAACAGAAGAATGGATGAGTAAACTTTGGTATATGTACTCAGTGGAGTACTATGCACTGATAAAGAACAACGATGATAGCAGTAAACATCTCTCAATGTGGTCTCAACTGGAGGATGTTATGTTGAATGAAACTAGTCAGCGTCAGAAGGACGATTATTATATGAGATCCCTATGATAAAAACTTAAAAGCATACTCATACATAACAGACGGCTACAAGGGTGGGGAGGATGGGAGGGCGAGGGGCAAGGGTTTAGATTAGATAGTTGTTAGAAATTTGGTTGGGTGAATTTGGTGACAATACACATTAGTAAGAAGATAAATATTAATGGGACTTTGACACAACTTGTGTACTCCTCCTATCTTAACCCAATATTGTAAGCACAGAGTATGTACACTTTCATTTTTTATTTCATAAAAGAAAAAAAAGAAGAAAAAATGCTCCAAGTCAAAGAATTTATCCTACAACTGGAACAAGTAGAAAGAGAGTAGCAGAAGACCCCTCTGGGCATCAGAAGACAGCAAATAGTGACAATGAGAACAAAACTAAATGAAACAGAATAGAAAAACAATTGAAAGAGTTAACAAGACCAAAAGCTGGTTGTTTGAAAAGACCAATAAAACTGTTAAACCATTGGGCAAACTGTTAAAAACAAGGAAAGAAAGCAAGTAGCTTGAATAATAAATGATGTAGTCTATATCACAACAGATTCAACCAAAGTTAGAAGAATCATAACAAAATACTATGAAAAATTTTATTCTACTAAAGTTGGAAACCTAGAGAAAATGGACAAATTTCTAGAAACACATCACCTCTCAAAACTAGCATAAACTGAAGGAAAATAACTAAATAAACCCATCATAAAAGAAGATATTGTAAAGGTAATTAAGAAACTCCCAACTAAAAAAAAAAGTCCAAGCTTTCATGGCTTCACTGGAGTATTCTATAAAACTTGAAGCCAAGAATAAGCACCATTACAAAGGCATTCCAAAGCATACAATAGGATGGATTACTCTCAAATTCATTCTATGAAGCCAGTAATACTCGGATAACAAGACCAGGTAAAGATAGCACAAAATAGGAAAATTAGAGACCAATATCTCTCACAAACTTAGAGGCAAAAATTGTCAACAAAATTCTAACCTATACAATTCAACAACACATCAAAAAAATAATAATGATTCATCATGACCAAGTGGGATTCACACTAGGGTTGCAGGAATGGTTTGACATTAAAAACAATCTAATCAACCACATAAATAAAACAAGACAAGAACCACTTGATTTTATCAAATGATACAGAAAAGGCATTTGACAATGTCCAACCTCCATTCAACTGAAAAACTCTCAGCAAATAGAAATGAAGTGTTTTAACATAGTAAGGGGCATCTATGCACAGCCAACAGCCACCATCATCCTAAATGGAGAGAGTCTAAGTGCATTCCCCTTGAGAACAAGAATCAGACAATCCGGATTGTCACCATTCTTATTTAGCATTTTCCTGGAGATTCTAGCCACAGCAATCAGGCAAGATAAAGAAATAAAGGGTATCCAAGCTGATTAGGATGAAAGACAAATACCTCTACTTCCAGATGATATAATCTTATACACAGAAAACCCTAAAAGAATCAATAAATAAAGAACTATTGGAACTAACAGAAGAGTTCAGCAAAGTACCAGGATACAAAGTAAACATACGTAAATCAGTTAGATTCTTTTACACCACCAAAGAGGAAATAACCAAATTATTGCTATTTAAGATAGCTCTCAAGAACATAAAATACCTCAGAATAAATCTAACCAGAGACATAGAAGACCTATACGAAGAAAATTTCAAGAATCTACTGCCAGAAACCAAAAGAGATCTCACTAAGTTGAGAAACCTCCCTTTCTTATGGGCAGGAAGACTTAATTTTATGAAAATAACTGTTCTACCCAAAGTAATATATAGATACAATGCAATCCCAATACAATTGCAATGGCATTTTTTAATGAGATGGAGAAACAAATCATCAAATTCATACAGAAAAAGAAGTAGCCACAGATAAGTGAAATATTACTAAAGAAGAATAAAGTGGGAAGCAACACATTACCTGACTTTAGAACCTGTTATACTGCCACAGCATTCAAAACAGTCTGGCACTACAGGCTACAAAAGATTATTAACAATGCACAAATAGCAGAAGGGAAGTAGATAACTGGTAACTTCTAAAAATCAAACACTAACACTCATCCAAAGACTTCAACAAAAGAGTAAAAAAAGATTATCTACATATTGGGAAATAATTTTTGGCTACTATGAATCTGACCAGCATCTAATCTCTGTAATCTACAAGGTACTGCAAAATCTCAAGAAGAAAAGAAAAAAAATAATCAAATTTAAAAAATGGGCAAATCACTTGAATAGGTACTTCACCAAAGAAGGCATCTAGGCAGATAACATATACATGAGGAAATGCTCGCTATCTTTAACCATTACAGAAATCCAAACTGAAACTGCAATGAGATACCATCTAACCCCAACAAGGCTTTTATTAATCCAAAAAACACAAAATAATAAATATTGGAGAGGTTATGGAGAGACTAGAACTCTTCTATACTTTTGGTGGGAATGCAGAAATGTGCAAGCACTTCAGTATTTGATTTGGTGCTTTCTTAAAAAGCTAGAAATAGAAATACAGTATGAGCCAGCAGTCGCACTTACTGGAGTATATCCTAGAGAAATAATAGTGCACCCAACAAAACAAAACAAAGCAAACTCACTGCTGTTGAATCGATTCTCACTCATAGTGACCCTGTAGGACAGAGCAGAACTACCCTATAGAGTTTCTAAGGTGTATCTGATGGATTTAAAATGGTGACCTTTTGGTGAGCAGAGGTAGCACTTAACTACTATGCCACCAGGTTTTCCTACCAGTGCACACCAATGTATATTGCAAACTCTCCACAATAGTGAAAAGCTGGAATCAACCTAGATAATCAACAAATGAAGGGATAAACAAACTATGGTGTAGTCACAGAAGAGAATACCATGCAGTGATAAAGAACAACAAAGACCTTAGGAAACATAACACAAAGTCATCTAGAAGACAGTATGCAGAATGAAATTAGTCAGTTACAAAAGAACCAATATTTTGTGAGACCGCTATTACAGAGATTTAAGAAAAGGTTTACATGTGGAAGAAATAGCCTGTGCTGGTTACGTAAGGGGCAGATGGAGAAAGAAGAGTATTAGTTTAGATAATAGGTAGGAATTGGGGTGATGGGAGTGACAGAATGCAATAGAACAGAGATTAGAACAACTGGGATAAATCAAAGCTAAAATGTTTTCAAAATATAACACAACATTTTTGAAGGACAGAGTAGTGGGACAGGGGTCTGAGAATCATGGCTTCAGGGAACTTTTAGGCCAATTGGCGTAACTAAGCTTTTTTTAATTATTATTGTGATAGAGTGAAAGTTTACAATTCAAATTTGCATGCCCACCTATCTGCAGCTCTCTCTGCTCTCCTTGCCCAGTGACAGCACACTCCTCCTTTCCATTTCGTGTATGTCATATCCACTTAACAATCTCCTGTCCCCTCTTCTCCACCCTCTACACTACCCTTCAGTAAGAGGCCAGTAGGATGATACCCTGTAGATGCAAAGAACCACAAAGTGCACACACAGTGTGGTCATTCTGTGTTCCCTAGTCCATTCCATTCCTATATGATGAGTTGACCTCAGTAACGATGTATGATCAGGGGCAGCATCAGATCTAGGGGCCATGCTCCCAAGGGAACTCTCAGGCATTTGACCACCAACTGCTGTCTTTTAGGGGAGTTCTTAGGATACACTCCTTTTCTTCTTGTGTTGTCACTGAGACTCAACATTCTGAGCCCCATCACAGCTGTCATTGGTAACAGCCAGGCACCATCTGGTTCTTCTGGTCACGTGTTGATATAGTCACCCATTCATGTGGGTCTTTCTGTCCTGGGCTCTTTTTCTTGCATGTCATTGTTGTCCTTGGTGATCAGCTGTTCAAGCCGAGTTAGGATCATTTAGTGTTCCTCAGATGCCAGCTTGCTAGCTTTTAAGACCCCAGATGCCACTCACCAAGATGGGGTACAGAAGACTCTCTTAGCAGTAGGCTAGTTATGCCAGTTGGCTTCAGTGTCCCCTGAAAGCATGTTACCCAAGCCCCCGCCTCTGCTACTCTGTCCTTGCTGTCAGATTTCACCCAGCCAAACCTCTATCCACTATGTAATCTATAACCAACCCTCTCCCTCCCTCCTTCCCTTCCCATGCAGCCATCAAAGAC
The DNA here is from genome assembly GCA_028571685.1 of Heterohyrax brucei. Lineage (NCBI taxonomy): Eukaryota > Metazoa > Chordata > Mammalia > Hyracoidea > Procaviidae > Heterohyrax > Heterohyrax brucei. The sequence continues at coordinate 89,084,131 of CM053158.1, forward strand.
TCTTTTCTTCTGTACATGAGCCTGTTTTTAAGTCCTTATAGCAAGGGTTTCACACAATATTTGTCTTTGTGCCACTGATTAATTTCACTCAACATAATGTCTTCCAATTGAAATCAGGTTATGAGATTCTTTATAAAGTCATCGTTGCTCTTTATCATTGCATAGTGTTCCACTGAGTATATACACCACAGTTTGTTTATCCATTCATCTGTTGTTGGACATCTTGATTGATTCTGTCTTTTTTCTATTGTGGACTGTGCTTCAGTAAACATTTGTGTGCATGTATCTGTTTGTGTGACTGCACTTGATTCTGTGGGACATATTTCAAGCAGTAGGATTACTGGGTCAAATAGTATACCTATTTCCAGCTTTTGAAGGAAGCACCAGTTTGGTTTCCAAAGAAGTTACAGCATTTTGCAATCCCTCCAGCAGCATAGGATAGTTCCAATGTCTCCACAGCATCTTGTTCTTTTGCAGTTTTTGGATCATGGCCAACTTTGTTATGGTGAGACGATATCTCATTGTAGTTTTGATTTGAATTTCTTTAACAGCTAATGATCTTGAGCATTTCTGCACATGTTTTTTTGGCTGCCTGGATATCCTCTTTAGAGAAGTGTCTGTCCATCTCTTTGCCCATTGCTTATTTGTGTTATTTATCCTTGTTGATATTTTACAGGACCTTGTAGATTATGGAGATCAGACGTCAGTCTGACATATAGCTGCCAAATATTTTTTCCCATTCTGTAGGTGGTCTTCTAACTCTTTTGATAAAGTGTTTGAGTGAGTAAGTCTTGGATTCTTAATATTTCCCATTTATCTGTTTTCTGTTCATCGTGTTTTGTTTGACACATTTTGAAGTCTATCTAGGTTGTGTATTAAAGCTTCCATTGTTGATCCTATTTTTTCTTGGATGAGCTTTACCATTTTAGACTTGATATTTAGGTCGTTTATCCAGTTTCAGTTGGTTTTTGTATAAGGTATGAGATATGGGTCTTGTTTCAATTTTTTGCCAATGGATATCCAATTGTGTGAGCACCGTTTGTTAAAGAGATTGCTTTTACTCCAGTTTAAAGTCTTAGAGCCTTTGTCGAATATCACCTGTTCATAGGAGGATGGTGGCATCTCTGGGGTCTCTACTGTGTACCATTAATCTGTATGTTTCTTTTTATTACAGTATCAGGCTAAACCAGTTTGTGGTATAGCTGTGGCATATTGGGTTAAGAATGCAAGAGTTGTCAGGTTACGTGGAAGTCCATTTAAACTGATCTACTTTCCAGTGTGTGCTGTCACTGATTTCACCCAGCCAAACCTCTATCCACTATGTAATCTATAACCAACCCTTTCCCTCCCTCCTTCCCTTCCCATGCAGCCATCAAAGACTCTTTTCTTCTGTGACAGTGTAATACGTTCTACAGTTAAGTAGTGAGAAGCCTTTCAGTGTGTTCTTCTATCTCAGTAGTGCTTCATTTATTTGGGGCTTCTTTCTTTTCCAAAAAAAGTTGGTGATTTGTTCCTCCATCTCATTTAAAAATGTCCCTGGAATTTGTGTTGGGATTGCATTATATAAGCAGATTGCTTTGCATAAAATAAACATTTTCACAATGTTAAGTCTTCTTATCCATGAGCAGGGTAGGTTTTTCCATTTATGTAAGTCTCTCTTAATTTCTTGTGGTAAGGGCTTATAGTTATCTTTAGAAAGGTCTGTTATTTCTCTAGTTAGATTTATTCCCATTGTGTCTTCTTGGGGGCTATAGTAAATGGTATTGATTTGATGATTTCTTCTTTATTAATCTGATGGTATAAAGGAATTCTACTGATTTACTTATGTTTATCTTGTATCCTGAGACTTGGCTGAACTCTTCTATCAGCTTGAGTAGTTTACTTATGGATTCTTTAGGATTCTCTGCATATACAATCATATCTTCTGCAAATAGGGAGATTTTTACTTCTTTCTTGCTGATGCAGGTACTCTTTACCTCTTGGTCTTGTAGAATTGCTCTGGCTAGAACTTGTAGTATAGTGTTGAATAGGAGAGGTGAGTGGGCATCTTTGTCTAGTTCATGTTCTCAAGGGGAATTGTTTCAGTCTCTCTCCATTCAGGATGATAGAAGAAGTTGGCTTTGTATAAATGACACTTGTTGCATTGAGGAATCTGCCATTTATTCCTATTTTGCTGAGAGTTTTTAGCGCAAATGGGTATTGGACTTTATGAAATGACTTTTCTACATGAATAGACAAAATCAGATGATTCTTGTCTTTTGTGTTATTGATGTGGTTGATCACATTAATTGTTTTTCTAATGTTGAAAACTATGCTTTGCAATAATTCTATGGTTTGTATTTTGTCGAGATTTGCTTTAGGTCCTAACACATGGTCTATTCTGGAAAATGTTCCATGTGCAGTGGAGTATAAAGTGTATTTGTCTGTTGATGTGTAAAAAGTTCCTGGTATGAATCCAACTTGGTTGTGATAAATTATTTTTTGATATGTTGTTGAATTCTACCGACTACTATTCTGTTGAAGATTTCTGCATCTAGGTTCATGAGTGATATCGGTCTGTAGTTTTCCTTTTTTGTCGGCTCATTCCCTGGCTTTGGTATTAGGGTTATGCTGGCTTCATAGAATGAATTGGGGAGAATTCCACCCCTTTCTACACTGTGAAATAGTTCCAGTAATTTTGGAGTTAGCTCTTCTCTAAAACCTTGATAAAATTCTCCAGTGAAGGCATTTGGGCCCAGGCTTTTTTTTGGTTGGTAGTTTTGGGATGACTTTTTCAACCTCTTCCTTTGTGATGGGTTTATTAAGTTGTTCTACTTCACCTTGTGATAATTTTGGTAGGTGATATGAATGTACAAATTGGTCCACTTCCTCTAGGTTTTCAAATCTTTTAGAGTATAGTCTTTTGTAGTACGATATTTTTGATTTCTGTTGGATCTGTTGTGTCAACTCCCCTCTTATTTCTTATTTGGATTATTTGTTTCCTTTCCTGCTTTTCTTTAATAAGTTTAGCCAGTGGTTTGTCAATTTTGTTGATCTTTTAAAAAAAAACAGCTTTTGGCCTTTTCAATTTTTTCAGCTGTTCTTCTTTCTCTAATTCATTAAATTCTGCTCTAATCTTTATGATCTGTTTTCTTCTGGTACCTGAGGGGTTCCTCTGTTGCTCTCTTTCTAGTTGTTCAAGCTGTATGGTTAGTTCTTTCATTTGCTTTCTTTCTTCCTTCCAGATGTGTGCGTTTTTGAAGATAAACTGACCTCTGAGCACTGCTTAGGCTGTATTCCATAGGTTCTGGTAGGAAGTATTTTCTATCTCATTTTAATCCATAAATTTCTTTATTTCATACTGGATTTCTTCTGTAACCCATGACTTTTTGAGTAAGATTTTGTTAGGTTTCCATGACTTCTAATGTCTATCTAAGTTTTTTTCTGCTACTGATTTTGACTTTTATGGTGTTATGGTCAAACAAGATGCTTTACAATAATTCTATGGTTTGTGTGTTGTTGAGATTTGCTTTATGTCATAATACATGGCCTAGTCTGGAAAATGTTTCATGTGTATTGGACAAGAAAGTGTGTTTATCTGTCGATTGTAAAAAGTTGTGTATGTTGTGAGATCTAGTCGGTTAACTGTCACTATAAGATCCTCTGTATCATAACTGAGTTTTTTTTCTGTATGATCTGTCCATTACTGAAAGTGGAGTGTTGAAGTCTCCCATTGTTACTGTAGAGTGATCTATCTCATTTTTCAACGTAGCCAGTGCTTCTTCAACGTATTTACATGCTTTGGTATTGGGCATAAATATTTAACATCAGGAAGTCCTGCTTGTGTGTGGAACCTTTCAGCAATAGTGTCCATCCTTGCCCGTCATGGTAGATTTTACATTAAAATGTATTTTATCTGAGGTTAGTATTACCACCCCTGCTCTTCTTTGTGTATTGTTAGCTTGTTATATATTCTTCCATCCTTTAATTTTCAGTTTATTCATATCTTTAAGTCTCAGTTGAGTTTCTTATAAGCAACATAAAGACGAGTCGTGTCTTTTGATCCAAAATGTCACTCTTTGTCTCTTCACTGGAGTGTTCAGTCCATTTACATTCAATGTGATTATCAACAGAGATGTGTCTAGTGCTGTCATTGTGATGTGTTTATTTTTGCGTTGATGCTTTGTCTGTTGCTGCTACTATTCTGTGCTGGGCCATTCTTCTTTATGAATTGATTTTTCATCCTTTTCAGTGTTGGTTTTGTGTTTTTTGAAACTCCTGTACTACATTTCTTGATTTGATGTATTGCGTTTTTGTTGTGTTTTGTGGCTACCCCTGTAATTCCCCTTAACAATCTACATTTAAACCCAGTTTTAACTTCCACATGGCTTCATAGGTTCTTCTCCATCTCGAAGGACTGTAACTACTGTAGTATATCCTTCTATTTAATATGATGATATCACAGTTTTCATGCTATGATCACTGGATCACTTCTTTTAATATTATAGCTTTGAGTGAGTTTTGTGCTTTCTCTGAGTAGGTCTGGATGATGTGTCCTGTATTGTCTCCTAAAATATAGAGTTAATGGTTTTGTTCTACTAAGCCAAGGGCTTCTTTCAGTATTTGTTGTAGCTTTGGTTTGGTTTTTACGATGTCTCTGAGTTTCTGTTTATCTGTGAATGTCTTAATTTCATTTTCATATTTGAGAGGTAGTTTTGCAGGATAAATAATTCTTGGTTGGAAGTTCTTCTCTTTCAAGGCTTTGAAGGTGTCATCCCATTGCTTCCATGCCAGCATTATCTCTGCTGAGAACTCAGACCAAAGCCTACAGTGTTTCCTTCTCAATGTCAGCTTTCCTTTGAGTCTCTCTGCCTCTAAGAGTTTCTGCTTATGTTTCATTTTGTTAAGCTTGATTGTAATACGTATTGGAGTCTTTCTTTTGGGACTTACTTTGTGTGGTGTTTGATACCCATCTTGGATACCTGTATTCTCTTCTTTCATAATTTCTGGGAAGTTTTCTGTTAGCAGCTCAACAATAATCCTCTCTGTGTTTTGAGGTATTCTTCCCTGTTCAGGAACTCCAATTAATCATAGATTGTTCCTCTGGGTAGAATCCCACATGCTTCTTAATGCTTTTTCATTTTTCTTGTTCCATTTCTCTGCTTTCTCCTCTGATGCTAGAGTCAGTAGCTCTGTCTTCCAAGTCAGAAAGTCTATTTTCCATTTGTTCAATTCTGTTTTCTTGGATTTGAATTGAATTTTCTATTTCTGTGATTTTGTTATTGATATGTTGGATTTCAGAATATTGGTGTTCCATCAGATTGAATAGCTTGCTTAATTTTTTATTTTGCTGTGTTGCATTTTATATAATGTCTAAGAGGGCTCTCTATATAACACTTTGTACTTGACCTCCAAAAGTTTTAGAAAGGATTCTTCATCTGGGAAGTTTTTTGATTCTTTCTTTTGGGTGCTTTCTGGAGCCATAGGTGAATTTTTCTTTAAGTTTCTGTCCAAAGTTTGTTGCTTTTTTCGGATCCAACTCGTAGGCACTTGGCTTTGGCAGATGTTTTTTAGTTTCTCTCATGTTACCTTAACAGGATTTAAAGCACAATCTGAGAAGGAAGGTGATCACCAGTCACCTCTATTTACTCCAGTGACAGTGGAATCTCTGGGGTAGCAGGCTTCACCTCCTGATTGGCAAAGACAGAGAAAGAAAAGTTAAAAGTTATCTTCATTCTGTGAGAGCTGGCATTAAACAAGGGCGGAGGTCAGCAAAAGAGAAGTTTCCCATTCAGTGACATGTAGTCCAAATTGACAGCCTATGCCATGTCCTAGGGCTCACTGAGTGTCCAGAAGGCTTCATTTAATTATCAATCCAGTCTTAGTTTTCAGAGGGAATTAAGGAGATGTGTGTCTAGTAGCAATCTCTGCCTCTTTTTGTGGATTCTTTAGGGTTTTCTATATATAAGATCATATCATCTACTGCTTCTTTCCCACTTTAGATGCCTTTTATTTCTTTATCTTGCCTGTGTGATCTGGCTAGAGCTTCCAACACTATGCTGAATAAGACAGATGACATTGGACATCTTTGCCAGATTCCTGCTTTCGAGGGGAATGTTTTCAGACTCTCTCCATTTATGATGATGCTGGCTGTTGGCTCTGCATAGTTGACCCTTACGTTGAGGAATTTCTCTTCTGCTTCTATTCTGCAGAGTTTTTAACATGAACAGGTATTAGAATTTATCAAATGCCTTTTCTGCATCAATAGATAAAATCAAATGGGGTTTGTCTTTTGCTTTATTTATGTGGTTGATTGCATTAATTGCTTTTCTATTGTTGAAACATTCTTGCATTCCTTGTATGAATCCCACTTGGTTATGGTGAATTATTTTTTAATATGTTGTTCAATTCCATTGACTAGAATTTTGTCAAGGATTTTTGCATCTTAATTCACGACAGATATTGATCTCTAATTTTCCTGTTCTGTTCTGTCTTTACCAGGTTTTGATATCACGGTTTTCCTGGCTTTATAGAATGAATTTGCAGATATTCCATCTTTTTTCTATACTCTGGATTACCTTTAGTAATAGTGATGTTATCTTTTCCTAGAATGTTTGGTAGAATTCTGCAGTGAAGCCATCAGGGGGAGGGATTTTTTAGTTGGGAAATTTTAAATGTCCTTTTTAATCTCTTCTTCTTGGTGAGATTATTTAGTTCTTCCACTTCTGTTTGTGCTAGTACAGCAAGTGTTATGTTTCTAGAAATTTGCCCATTTCCTCTAGGTTTTTTAATGTATCAGAGTACATTTTTTCATAACATTCTGTTATGATTTTATAAATTTCAGTTTCGCCCATCTCAATTTTTATTTGTTTGCTTATTCTCCAGGTTGTGTGTGTGTGTGAATTTGGCCAATGGTTTATTAAATTTATTGATCTTTCCAAAAATACAGCTTTTGTCTTTGTTAGCTTTTTCAATCATTTCTCCATTCTCTATTTTCTTTAATTTTGCTCTAATTTTTATTATTTGCTCTCTTCTGGCACCCAGGGGTTCTTTTACTGCTCTCTTTCCACCTATTTCCACCTAAGTTACTGAGTTAACTCTTTGATTTTGGCCTTTTCTTCTTTTCGGATGTGCATTTATGCACATTAATTGATTTCTGAGCAGTGCTTTTGCTGTGTTCTCTTGATTCTGGTATGAAGTGTTTTCATTCTCATTTGATTCTGTGCATTTCTTTATTCCATCTTTGATTTCTTCTGTAACCCAGTCATTTTTAAGCAAGATGTTTAGTTTCCATGTGTTTCAATTTTTCCTTTATTTTTTTCTGTTATTGATTTCTACTTTTATGGCTTTAAGTTCTGAAAAGACACTTTGCAACATTTCAATTATTTGAGTTTTGTGAAGGCTTGTTTTGTGGCCTAATACACGTTCATTTCTGTAGAACATTCCAAGTGCATTGGAAAAGAAAGTAGACTCGGCTGTTGTTGAGTGGAGTGTTCTACATATATCTATGAGATCAAGTTGGTTGATTGTGACATTTAGATCTTCTGTGTATTTATTGAGCTTTTTTTCTAAATGTTGTCTACTTCTTTGAGAGTGGCTTGTTGAAGTCTCCTACTGTTACTGTGGAGATGTCTGTTTCTGTTTTCAGTGCAGGTAGTGTTTATGTATTTTGGAGCCTGTCATTGGGTGCATGGCTATTTAATATGGTTGTCTCCTATTGGAGCACTGATTGTTTGATCATTATATAATGTCCTTTCTTACTCAGTGTGGCGGATTTTTTACTCTAAATTCCATTGTATCAGAGACTAATATCACTACTGATGGCAATCTTAGTGCAATATTATTGTTAGGTTAACATATATTTGTTTCCATCCTCTGGGTTGCCTTTGTGTCTAAGGTATGTCTCCTATAGGCAGCTTATAGATGAGTCATGTTTGTTTTTATCCAATCTACCACTCTCTGTCTCTTTATTGGTGCATTTAGTCAACTTACATTCAGCATAATTATTAATAGCTATGAGCTTAATGCTGTCATTGTGATGTCTTTTTATGTGTTTTATTGAAGAGAATGTCTTTGTTCTATTTAATTTTCTGTGCTGAGTCATTTTTTCTTATGCTTTTCTTTCATCTTTTGCAATGTTGAAGGTTTTGTATTTGCTAAAACTTTTCATGTGTTTCTTGTTTCTTATTCTGATACATAAGATTTATAATTTCCTTTGTGGTTACCTTAATATTTACCCCTGTTTTTCTAAATTTAAATCAGTCTTTAATGACTTTATTTTACCTTGAGTTCCTTGCTATAGGAAAGACCTATGGTTACATTTTCTTTTGGGTTCTTCTTTTTAGTTATAATGTTTATACAATGGCATTGCTGTTTCCCTGCTTTCAGTGTTTTGCTTATAATTTATTTTTATGATTCCCCCATTAGGGTTGATATCCATTTGCTCTGTTCTAGGATTTTTACACAGTTTTATTCATTTTTTTAACTAATGGATGGCATTCATTATTTCTTGTAATTTTGGTTTGGTTTTTGTAAATTCTCTAAATTTCTATTTATCTGGAAAATGTCCTAATTTCACAACTATAATTGAGAGACAATATTACAGGATATATAACTGCCTGCTGGCAATTATTTTTTTCAACACTTTGTGTATGTCCTCCCATTGCCTTCTCATGTGCGTAGTTTCTGCTGAGTAGTTTGAGTTTAGTCTTAGAAATTTTCCTTTTTAGGTTATTTTTTGTTTATCCCTAACCACTTTCAAAGTATCTCCTTATCTTTAGTTTTGGCTAGTTTGATTATAACATGCCTTGATGCCTTTCTTTTGGTCTCTAGTTAGTGTAGAGTTTGATGAGTGTCTTGGATAGGTATCTACTCATGTTTCATGATATCAGGGAAGTTTTCTGTAAATATATCATTGACAATTTGCTCTGTAATTTCAGTTACCATCCACCTTTTTTCTGTTACTCCATTCATACATTATTCTTCTTCGTAGAATCCTACATAATTCTTAGTGCTTCACAATTTTTTAAAATATTCTTTTGTTTAATTTTTCATCAAATATGTTGATGTCATGTGCTGTACCTTGAGTGTCACAAAATTTAGGCTTCCATTGTCTCATTTCTGCTCCTTTGACTTTCTATTGACTTGTCTAATTCTATAATTTTATTAATTTTCTAAATTTCTAATTTCCACTGTTCAGTACTTTCTTTCAGCTTGTTCCATTTGTCACTATGCTATGCTTCATTTTACCTCACCTCTTGAAGAATTTTAAATATTATTCTTTTGTATTCTGCCTGTGATAATTCCAGGAAGTTCTCTTCCTCTGGAATATCTGATTGTTTATTTTGGGAGATTTCTGAAGATATCATGATTTGCTCCTTTAAATGCTTTGATATCTGCTATTTCTGGGCAATCCATAAATTTTAATTATTTATCTTATGTTTGTCTACTGTGTTCTAGCTTCCTGTTTTAAAATACACAGTTTTCTTTTCTCATGTTGATTCAGCTCAGACATCCTGATGGTCAGTCACCAAGCATGTGGTGCAGGCTCTTGCCAATTGTTCTATATGGGCATGGGTGACTGGTATAGGCATAGATGTCATGTTGAAGTTGCTGCTGAGAAAGGCAGCAGGGAAACAGCCATTCCTGAGTGTCTGTGAAATGAGTGTATCCCTTATGTCTGAATCTAGCTGAAGAAACAGCATCTACCCTGATTTTATGGCTGACAGGAATTGGCAGACTTTTTTTTTTTCTTTTTTCTGCCCTCCCTGAGTGTGCTAAACTATTCCCCTTCCAAGCTTTGGACAATGGCTAAGGGTAGGCTTAAGGAGCCTTAAGTCCTGCTCAGTTAATTGTATCAGACTCTGTTGCTGGGCATAGTTCATGGAAGGGAGGGGGGAATGCTTTCAGAAGGGAGGAGGTCTATATTGAAGGAAAGATACAGGTCCTCATAAGTAAGTTACACGGAAACACTTAGCTTTGAACAATCTGGCACTATCCCTCACTGGCTCCAAAGGCATGAGTGATTCTCCAGACAACCACCTACACTGAGGGAAACTCACACCAAACTTTGTGCTGGGTCCACCATACGGTATCTGTGGCTGCTTTCCTGCAGGTCAGGTCTGTAGAATCCTGTGTGTTTCTGAAGCTGCTCTCCCTTCCTCTTTGCTCAGTCCAATTTCTCAATTTTCTCTTTGATATTCAGGGATCCTAGGATGTCCTATGTACTGGAGTCGTTTGTTCTTTTGGGTCTCTGTTGTCAGAGGGGTCATGGGCAATATCCATCTGCTTTGCCATCTTGGTACTGTCTTGAGAATTTTTTTAAAAAATTAATTCTGAAAGACTTTCAGTTTTATCCCACAAAGGAAGTTGGAGCTGATGTGTAAAATTTAATAACAATCATATACACACATTTATATGCAATCCAAGCCAAACTAAACCCAGTGCCAGTGAGTCAATTTCAATTCTTCCATATAGAGTTTCCAAGGAATGCCTGGTGGGCTTGAACTTCTAATCTTTTGGGTAGTGACTGTAGCACTTGACCACTATGCCACCTGGATTTCCCATTTATATACATTATGCCTAAAATTATTTCTGTGAATAGTGTATCTGTGAACATTTAATACCTACTTTTATAGAGGAGTGAACTTTTATGTATGTCCAGAGAAATAAGTAGCTTTATTTACAGTTACAGCTATCAATTCTAAAGTAATAGTAAATATTCATATTTATTCTATAGGTAGTTTATTAGAGAATAGGTGACAAGTTCTACTCTAAAAGTGTTACCAGTTGTGCTGTTTATTTTCTATAGCTTTATGAAAACATGCTGAGAGATTCTTTAGTTGGGGTTTCAAAATTCCCTTTTAAAATTAGTTACTGGGACAGAAGTTAAAAAAAATAATGCCTTACATAAACTAAAAAATGACAAGAAATAAGTAAAAAACCTGCATATAAAAATTACTGTCTTAGTCCAATTCCATCATTGGTGGCATCTTCCTTCTTGGTGAAGCCAGAAAATGATTTAAAGCATTTGGTTTGAGGTGTAAAGAATAATAGCGGTGGATTCAATCCACAGGAAAAGTAGAAGCAGTCATTTCATGTACAAAGCATAATGCATTAGATGGAGCAGAGGTTAACTGTAGAAAAACAGGACTATAGTGGCTTTGTAAGTTTAGATGTTTTATGTTGCATAAAAGCTAAAATTTACAACTAATAGTGAATGACACGGGAACCCTTGTGATATTTTTCATAACAAATAGATTTTAAGTTGGGCAGACAATAAGAAACAGCAGGGATAGTGTCACTACAGTCTATAGGCCCTAAACATCATAATAAGTGCCAAACTCTGCAATATACCTTTCTGCTGCATCTGGGAATTTTGGCTTTATACCTACTAACCTCCTGTTTTCACACATAAACATGGCAGCTTCCAATTTCTGTGTTTATGAGGAAAGCAATGTCTGCTCCTGCACCACAATTGCAAGAACATGTTCACATTATATACAAGATCCATATTTTGTCAGGCTCAAATTCTAAGAATCCTGAGAGAATATCAAGAAGATATTCATCCTACACGTTCACCTTGTTTTCCCATATTAATGTATGAAGTGTATTTTCTCCATGATTGTTAAGCATATTCTGCTGTATTGTTATTGTCCTGTTGCCCACTTTAACAATACCGACATCATCCTCATGTTCTCTCTTTTCTACCCAAACCTACCATTCTACTCTGTAAGCTCTTATCTCTTGCCAAACCAAAGTTAACCAAAAAACACTTATATCTTCATAATTTTCTCAGAAATTCTTTCCATTTCTTAGCCGTAAATAAAATTTATATATACCTCAAAAACTGTTTCTCATGTAGCTCTCTGAAAAGCCAGGCAATTTGCTTTCATATTCTCATGCCACAAAACTAAGACTGATGATTTACTTGCTCCTGATGCCACTTGGAGATCACTGTTTTGCCAAATTATTGGAACAACTATTTTACTTCATATTTTTTTCTCTACCTCAATTGTGTCTTTATTGTGGGAGGTTTCAACTTCAGCATAGACAACTCAGATCCACATGCTTGCCCCCTCACTTCCTGGACCTCTTCATCTCCAGGCAACTAAATGATACTTGAAAAACAAAAACATACCAGAGCACAGATTGGTACTACCAAATATTTGTACTTCTACATTATGCAGCAATACACTAAACATTTTCATGTTTCTCACACATCTAACTCTTTTCTAAGCCTTGCTGAGAAGATTAACCTGTGTTTAGAAATAAAATAAGCTACCAGATGGGAACTCCTTCAACTTCCTGTTAAGAGTTCTGCCTGCACACTTCACTTATTCAGTCATTTGTACAATGCTCATTGCTTGGCACTGGAAGTCATTTGATGAATAAAAAAGAATCAGCCTTTACTGGGGAAAAATGTATTAAATATATGACAAGCAAATATGCACACACACTTTGTGTCATTTGTAGGTCCTGTGGGAGAATAAACTAAAGCACTTTTTTTGTATTGTGCACTGGTCGTGAAAGTCTCTCTAGGGGAACATCATTTAGGTTTATTTCAAAACGTGAGTGCAAAGAGCCACATGGAAGGTGGGAGGAAAAGCGCTCCAGGAAGGTAAAACAGAATGTGGGCAGATTTGAGTTGGAAAGAAGTTTGGTGTGCGGGAGAACCATTTTAAATGACTAGTGTGGGTAAAGCCTACTGAGGAAGTGGGCAAACTGTGTAAGAAGACTGTGGGGAATGTGCTGAGCAAAGCTCTGAGTGAAGCATGATTATTAGCATTGTCAATTCTGGAGTTAGTCAGTCTATTTGTATTTTGAAAGCAGCAGTTGTTGGTTGAGTGACCATAGATATCTTGTTTAATCTCCTTGTGCTTCATTTTCTTATTTATGAAATGAGAATAATAATAATTACATGGTATCGCACTTGGCTTTGGCAAGCATGTTACTGTTAAAAATGTAAATTATTCAATTTATCCATAGTGCTTTAAAACAGTTCCTGGGTTAAAACAAATGTATTTATAAATGTTATTTATTGTCATAGTTTCAGGTCATGTTCAAGATCTTTATTTTCATTTTCAAATGTGTAGTTGGTCGTTTATGGCTTTAAAGTTGGAAAATGACACGATGCTGTTGGCATTTTAAAATATCACGTGGACTAATTTTAAAGTATGGACTTAAAGAAGAAGTAATGAAATCTAGGAAGATACTTTTGAAAACAATGTGTTAATCCAGGGAAAGATGATCGTGGATTAGCTAAAGCTAATTATTTAAGTATTTGGTATGCTATGGAAACTATGGTGATGTAGTGGTTAAGAGCTACAGCTGCTAATCCAAAGGTTGGCAGTTCAAATCCACTAAATGCTCTTTAGAAACCATATGAGCAGTTTTGCTTTGTCCTATAGGGTTGCTATGAGTTGGAATTGACTTGACAGCAATGGCTTTAATTCACTTGTTGGTTTTGATAAACTATGAATGTAGCTGGAGACAAGGGAACTGATTTGAGAAATATTTCAGAGTTAAAAGCTACCAAACATGGTGAATTACTGGATACAAGAACGTAAAGGAGATGATATAAAAAAATGATGCCCAGTTATCTGGTGACTAGTGGCATCTTTATTTAGATAGAAAATGACACGGGGATTCTTACTCTTTATTAAAAAAAAAATCACCTGTGTGGTGGAGTTAAGATGGCAGACTAAACACACATCTCCCTAAATCCCTCTGGAAATCAAAGCCTGAAATGATAATTAAGTGGAGCCTTCTGGACACCTAGTGAGCCCTGGGATGCAGCATAGGGCTGTTCATTTGGACTTCATACCACTGAACACAAAACATCTTCTCTTTCACTGACTCCACTCTCAGTGAGTGTGGGCTTCTACGGACAAAAGGTAACTCACCATTTTGATTTATTTTTTCTCTGTATTGGCCGGTGGGAGGAGCTGGGACTGAACTATTTGCTGGTCTCGGATACGCTGCTGGTCTCAGATCAGCAAGCACAATTGCCATGTTCTGAGAGCCTGGCTTTGGACTCTGTGTATCTCGGCTCCTTTGGTCTATCTTTCTACCTCCGCCATGTGGTAGCCGTAAGGACGTGGTGAGGAGCTTGTGCGGGATGCCATCTTGATCCATTGGGAGACGGAGACGCCCAGGTAGAGGCCCTGGCTGGACTTAGTCCCTAGGCCAGGAGGTGGTGCCTGCTGGGGGGAGAGTGCTTTTCCAGCAGAGAGGCAGTGTTTTGCATAGTGTTGCCTGAGGCTGGGGCCTGGCAACATAGGCTAGGGACCCCGGGCATCTTTGCAATTTGGTCCTCTTTTTCTGCCAGTAGCCTGGCCTTCCCCGGGTGGTGAGCTTGCGTGGGATGCCATCTTTTTCTGCTGGGAGGTGGGGATACCCACACAGAAGCCTCAGCTGGACCTAATCCCTGGGCTGGGAGGCAGTGCCTGCCAGAAGAGAGAGCATTTCTGGCAGAAAAGCAGAATTCTACACAGTATCATCCTCATCTGGGGCCTGACACTAGAGGACAGCAGGGCAGTAGCCTTTCTGTATTGTGAGCTAGTTTATAATATCTGGGGGTTGATATAGAGGTGCTTGTTTTGCCAGCGGGGAAGAGGGACCTATACACCTGAAAACCTGATTGCCTTTGGAAGATATCAGATACTTTTTACCTCTCATTTTAAGATGGCCAAGAGAAACAACTGTGGTCCATCTTCACAGCATCTCTCCCAGTCTCTACTGAATCACATGAAGCCCCCAAAGCAACAAACTCTGGAGAAAGCTGTGACCCAGAAATCACCCATGGTATCAGAAGGCCCCCAAAAGAAACCACTTCAGAACTTTCCAGAAGAAGAAGCTTTTCTGAAACTATTGGAAGTGAATAGAAAAGGATTATATAGACAGCCCTCCTAGACCTTATACAAAATGCAGCAGGACAAAATGAAAAATAAAACAAGCTGTTCAGTTGGATGGAACACCACTACTCTGAAATCCAACAGATCAAGAACAAAATAAAATACATAGAAACTTCAATTCAAAGCCAAGAAAACAGAATGGAACAAATGGAAAATAGACTTTCTGACGTGGAAGACAGAGCTACTGACTCCAGCATCTATGAGGAGAAATCAGAAAAAAGAAACAAGAAAAATGAAGAAACATTGAGAAGCATGTTGGACTCAAGAGGAACAATCTACAATTAATTGGAGTTCCTGAACAGAGTGAGACACCTGAGAATAGAGGGAGTATAGTTGCTGAGCTGCTGACAGCAAACTTCCCAGAAATTATAAAAGAGGAGAATGTAAATACTCAAGATATATATAGAACAGCACTTGATGTAGATCTCAAAAGAAAGACTCAAGACATATTATAATCAAGCATAACAAAATGAAACATAAGCAGAAACTCTAAAAGGCAGCAAGACTCAAAGCAAAGCTAACATTCAGAGGAAAACTCTATAGGCTTTTGTCAGACTTCTCAGTAGAAACCATGCTGACATGGAGACAGTGGTATGACACAGTCAAAGTCTTGAAAGACAAGAACTTCCAACCAAGAATTATAAATCCTACAAAACTATCTTTCAAATATGAAAGTGAAATTAAGACATTTGTAGAGAAACGGAAACTCAGAGACTTTGTAAAAACCAAACCAAAGCTACAAGAAATACTGAAAGAATCTCTTTGATTAGAAGAATAAAACTTCTAACTTTATGTTTTAGTAGGACACATCATCCACAGTCCTAATCAGTAAGGGAAGGCTCCAAAGTCAATCAAAGCTATAATAGTGGAAGAAGTGATCCAGTGATCATATCATGAAAACTGTGATGTCATCATATTAAAAAAGGGATATACTGCAGTTGTTACAGTCCTTCCAGATGAGGATGAAGTTGACAAGACTGATAGAAATTAAAATTGGGTTTATACATAGTTTGCGAAGTAGGATCATAGGGGAGCCATAAAGCACAATGAAGATGCAACATCCTATATCAAGAAATGCACTGCAGGAGTCTAAATAACTACAAAACCAACCCTGAAAAAGGTGAAAAATCAACTCACAAAGAAGTATGTCCCAGAATAGATTAATAAGAACAACAGAGAAAACATCAACACAAAAATAAACATAGCACAATGGCAGCACTGAACACATACTTACCGATAATTACCTTAAATGTGAATGGACTGAACACTCCAGTAAAGAGACATTGAGTGACACTTGGACCAAAAGACACATCCCATCCATATGTTGCCTACAGGAAACTCACCTTAGACTTAAAGATAGGAACAAACTGAAAATTAAAGGATGGATGAATATACATCAAGCTAACAATGAAAAAGGAAGAACAGATATGGCAATTCTAACCTCAGAGAAAATTGATTTTAATGTAAAATCCACCATCTTGGACAAGGATGGACAATATTTATTACTGAAAGTTTCTAAACACAAACAGGACAAAATAATATTAAATATTTATGCACCTAACAATAGAGCACCTAAACACTTTGAAAATATGTGAAACATCTCATGTTATAGTTTATGTCTCAGGCTCCCAACTCTGCAAAGGAATTACTTTTCTCAGAGACAGCTATACTGTTAGAATACACATAACAGCATTGTATCACCTGGGTCCTATAAGAAGACAGAATTCTCATAAAAATTTGTGTAGGAGCAGTTTAATATAAAGAATTACCAATTCTCATAAGATTGAGTTAATGAGAGATTATTGGGAAAGAAGTAAAAAATACTGTAATAAATATAAGAATGGTAGGCATAAAGAGCATACTTAGCCCTAGAACTAAGCTAAAGCTCTCAAAGAAAAGACATCCCCTTTAAAATCCTGATCTAGCTGGAGAGAGAATGGCCATTCCTCACTGTAGGGCAGAGAAACAGCTATGCTGCCATACCAGCAGAAGTTACTGGAAACTGGAAAAGTTATGTCACATCAAGTGCATTCTACTATGAAACTGGATGGAGTAGGGTTCTGACTGGGGAAGGTGCTGACTGCTAGATGATGCTGACTGCCATGCACTGCAGGAGTTAGGCCCCAAAGAATCTACCTGTGCTGCAAGAGCCTGATGCTGGAAGAAGTGCCCCGGATGTAAGAGCCAGTTGCTGGAGTCACTACCTGGGCTTGCAGAAGCAGATACTAGAGAAACCACCCTTACTGTAGGAGTAGGCATTTAAGAAGCCTTGTGTCTTGGCAGGAGCCTTTCAACAACAGTCAGAACCAGAAAAGAAGGCTCCTTCACTTCAACAACCTCTGCTAACAAACCTTTACATCTTGCCTGCTGGCAAAGGAGACATATTTAAAGAACTCAAATCCATTTTTGCAGTGACAGATGGATTGGTAAATTTGGAGCTAAAATGCAATAAATTAAGAACTGGCACAAGCACTGTATGTGGTGAGTTGTAGAAACCACCCAAGACAGCAAGATCTGTAGCTAAAGCAAATTCAGCAAAGGATTGCACTACAATTGGGTATATGAGAGTTGAATTATGAATACATATAAAGATTTCACTCTTAATTATTTAATCATGAGACAGATCATGGACTTGAGCTCCTTTTTTAAAACATAATGCTAAATTTAACTGCTATCAATGCATTGCATTTAAAAAGGAATCCCATTAGTGGAGTTGTTTGTTGCCGTCTAGTTAGCTCAAACTCATGGCAACCTTACGTATAACAGAAGGAAAACAGTCTGGTCCTGCACAGTCTCCATTATCATTGGTGTGTTTGAGTCTACTGGTGTGGCTATTGTGTAGGGCCTTCCAATCAAGGGGGTTGGGGGGAGTAGTGATTTTCCATCTCTCAGAAGGTACAATATTCTGTTGTAATCCATGAAGTAGTCATTGTCTGATTTTCAGAATTAGATCACCAAGTCTTTTTCCTTGTGTATCTTGATCTGCCAAGTTCCACCAAAACCTGTCTTCTCTGGGTAACTTTGCCAGCATTTGAAGTATCAGTGGCACAGCTTCCATCATCACAGCACCAGGCAAGCCACCACAATATGACAAACTGACTGATGGGTGGTGGCATTAGTGAAGTTTCATCCTCAAAAAGGTTAAGTAAACAGAAGATATTGAAGAGGCAGAAGTAGGACAGCCCCACACAGGTCTAAGTCCAAGACCAAAACATCATCTCAAACTTTCCTTTTACATAGACTGACTCTCCTCCACAAACAATGGGTGGAACTTCAAGGGCATCAAATATTCTTAGCTGAAGAAGTCATAGAAATATAACCCCAAAAGTAACTGTTAGAGAGTCAAACCTCTGTAGGTCATTTCACTGGTGGAAACCCTGGTGACTTAGTGGATAAGTGCTATTATCTGTTTCATTTCTTTTGACAGCCATCCTGGTATAAAGACATTAATATATTGAGCAAACATAGAAAATATTTGTAGAATTGAATTTTATATTTTTTAATTCTATTAAATCATAAAAAATGGATCTTTTTATTCTCTTCCCAGAAGAACTGAGTATATTTAGTATTTTCTGTGGTTAATCTCGGTGCTTGAATAGCTTGTCACATCAGGAGCTTCCAATTCCTGACACCTGAGGATTAACAGCATAATTACCAGTAACAGTCAAGGTCTTCTGGAAGAACAATATGAAATTGTGCATTGCAGTAATATTTTATTTGATCCTGCACAGCACCGCACTTCCTCTTACCAGAAAACTAAACTCTAATCCAGTATTTCTTGCCTTGTAAAATTAAGGAACATTATTAAAAGGAACATGAATAAAGTCATCTATATTTTACATTACTGGATGAAAAATATTAGCATTTCAAATAGTATCTGGCAGACTTTCATTGAAGTGAATCCTGGGTTTTCCTTTTTCTAATTAGAATTTCTCTTTTTTTCATCAAAACACTCTAGTAAGAGATCTGAGATTATACTCAAGGAGGTTGCGCAGAGTAGAATGGGAAATGGAAGGTGAAATAATCCTATAACAGGTAGAACAAGGTGCAGATGTCTGTGTAACAATGGAAAACAGTTTTAAAAGCCAGCTGTCAATGATCTATTTTCCCTTTTCCCAGGTTTTAGTTATGATAAGAATTTGTATTCATACCCTTTTTTAGTTCTAATATGCTAGAATGTGTTTTTGGTAATCAAGCACAAGAATCCTAACATAAAAATGCTGCAACAGAAGCACTAAGAAGTTAACAACATCTAATACTTTGTACAGCCTTTTCATACCTAGTATATGAGATACTACTAAAACTAAGAAAACAAAGACATTAAGTATTCCCCTGATAAGGTAAAATATATGACACCAGGAAAAAATATCTTGAGTATTTTGATGGAGGGAGCTTTCTATATTATAATAATAATTGTTACTATTACCCAAGAAGCTTGATTGTCTTTCTAGTGCTTCACCTTATACTTACAGTATTCTCTTTCTATTTCCCCTGTACCCAGCTATTATTACATTACTGCATACATGAGGATTTTTTCAGTAATGAATGTGTGTATAAGCAGAGCAAACGAATATAGTGTAATTCAGTTTAAGGGAGAAGAATTTACTGAAACTGCTGATAAAATTCCTCAGCTCTGGAAAATTTGACAGTTCTCCCCAGTTGAATAATTCCTCATCCAACATCTTTCTGCCTCTATCTAAGAGGTGAGCTAGCCTTCTTTCCTTCCTACTTTCACTCACATGCAAATGGAATTCTGTTGCTCAATGGTATCTTCTGAAATTTACAATTCACATCACTTACAAGTCCCAGACAAATGTTACTATTCTTAAACATTGTAATATAACTCAGAGGATACAGTTAACATAAAATGTTCATTGTTCATAAGTCATAGAGTGTAAAAATTTCAACACATTAAATACTTTTGCAGGCACTTCATTTATGATGCCCAACTGTAAAGTACCTGAGTTCATTTCTGGAAAAGAGTTCTTATGGATAAACAATTTTTGTGGACAAAAGTACTATATCCTCTTCTCGTTACAGTGCATATTAAAGCATATAATGAAAACTGATGTAAAGACATTTTGTTCCAAATATATTTGAATGTGAAAACTTTTTATTTTTAATACACATGAATAAGTCATGGATTAGTTTCTTGAATTCATGTCAAATTTCAGTAATATGACAATTATTGAAATCAATTTGTTTTTATTATTTATTATTTTATTTTATATTTTATTATTCATGTCAAATTTCAGTAATATGACTATTATTGAAATCAATTTATAGATGAAAAGTAGGATTAATAGATATTCCATATTTCTTTTCAAGATGAATTCTTGTAAGTGGAAGGGGTAGAATTTGAAGCCGGGAATGTGTATCAGTCTTACTGACTCTAAAGCAACCAAGAGCCAGAATGATTAAGTAAAACTAAAATGCAACATAATTATTTCTATTCCTGTAATTAGGTTCTGGACTTCAAATATTTATTGCCCCATTATTTCTATGCCAGGCTCATGTCTCTCTACTTCTTTTCCAAGGAAGAATACTTGCTAACCTAAATAGTCACAGCTGACGCATTCTTTGGGGGCAATTTTAAGAGTTGGCAATAACATTCTCTAAAAGGAAAAATCAAAGAATTCACCCATTTGTTTCTCATATTCTGGTCCTGGCTGCCTGGAGCAAGCTTTAGTCTCAGGAAAGCTCATTCAGGCATCGGTGTGGCTGCACAGATAAAAGGCATAATGGGTTCTACAGATACAACATTCTCAAATTGAGGGAGATGCCCCTATATCATGTGTACTGCAAGACGTTCAATATCGGTGATTTGTTGAATGTATAATAACTCTGACTTTAAGAACCAGCACTAAGCTGTTTCCTATGAGGTAGAGGTCAAATATACTTCCTATTCTTCAACTTCTCCACCATTTCTGACACCAGCAGTTCTCCCCATGGCACACTTTCTCTACTGGGCTCAGTAACTCACTGGGATTGTCACAGAGAACTCATGGGAACAATGCAATTGTAATAATGACCTTAATACCAGAGAAACATATAAATACCAAATATAGCCAGAAATTAATAAGCAAAGGAGGAGATTCAAGGAGGGGTCCCAACATGAGGCCTCAGATTCTCAAAGGAGACCCACTCATGCTTCAAAGGGAAACTGCTTATCGTTTCCCAAAACTAATGCTTATTCTTATCCATGAGGAAATCTTCATAGAAGAAACTCAGTGATGGCACTTGGCTGGCTAGGCTATTGGTGTCTTCTCTCACCTCTCAGCCAAGCTTTGCTTTTTCCACCCTGGTGCCTCTCCTCCACTTCTTCTGGTGCCACTTGCAGCCTCTGTCTTTGTGAACAATCACAGTGTGTTAGTCAGCTAGTGCTGCTCTAACAGAAATGCCAGAGAGGATGGCTTTAACAAAGGAAAGTTTATTCTTACACAGTCCAGTAGGCTACAAGTCCAAATTCAGGATGTCCGCTCCAGGGGAAAGTATTTCCCCTTGTTGGCTCTGACAGAAAGTCCAGTATTGCATCAGTCTTTGCTCAAGGATCGTCTTGGCGCAGGAACCTCGGGTCTGAAGGACTCACTCTTCTCTCGGTGCTGCTTGCTTGATGGTGTGAAGTTCTCAATTGTCTACTTCGTTCCCTTTCCTTTTATCTCTTGTAGGATGAAAGGATTGAGGGTAGGGCAAACCATACTCCAGGGAAACTCCGTTTACAGTGGAGCAGGCAGGTGATCTTATAAAGGGATTTACAGTCCCACACTAATCCTTTAACATACAACACAGCAAAATCACAAAATGGAGGACAATCATAAAATACAGGGAATCATGGTCACATAGCTACACCTATTTTTGGAGGAACACAATTTAATCCATGACACACAGGTTTACTCATTCTGAGAGTACTGCAGCTCCCAGATCCCTGGACTTGTTGTCTCTGTTTTGACTCTCACCAATAAGGAAGCCCCATCTGAGGTTCTGTGTATTGTACAGTTTTGATAGGCTATTCAAGAGTAAAAAAAGGAAAAAGGAGAAAACCAACAGTGCTGTCAAGTGGATGCCCACTCATAGTAACCTTGTAGGACAAAGTAGAACTGGTACTCCTTGTAAATTATAAAGTAGACTCTAGCCAGTTCTAGCAGAGGGTAGTGGGTAACTAAAGCGTAGTAGTAAAATGACCAATCACTTGCAAGCCATTTATTTATGAGGCTAGCAAGCCAATCAATTACTTGCAAGAATGTGGCCTGGCCAACCATTCTTGGAGAATTACAAAGGGAGGGCCAGAAAAGCTAAAGAGGAAAACCACTGCACCACAAAGGGGGAAGAGGCATATTTAAGGAATTCTTGCATATTGTTAATAAAGAGCACTTCACCCTCTTTGGGCTATAACGTATCCTTTGAATAGCCATGTTGAGGAGGAAAAAATGTAAAAATAAGGTACTATAGTATTTGGGGAACAAAAGTCTACTTTGAAACACTGACGATAAAATTTACCATTCTTAGCTCATCTTTGCACCAGGAGATGTACCCAGGATATGGTAAAACTATAGTTATGGTCATTACTGTTAATATAATAAACATTTATCATATGCTTAGTGTGTATGACTCATAGTGACCCAATGAGCTAGAATCATCCACACAAGGGTAATGGAGAGGGTTGGTCATAGATTAGATAGTTAGTTGATAGAAATTTCATTGGGTGAAAACAGTGACAGTATGCATTAGGAAGTAGATCAACTTAACCGGACTTCAGCATAAGCTGAAAGCTTTTCTAATCTCAAGGTTTAGTTTGCTTTTTTGGTTAGTGTATGCGAAGCAACAAACTAAATTTTGTAAACAAATTCTATCCATTTAAATGAAAACTTTGTATTCTCAAAATATGAGAATCAGATCTCCATAATCTACAAGGTACTGCAAATCTCAAAGACAAAAAGGTAAATAATCTAGTTAAGCAATGGATAAAAGAGATGGACAGACATTGCACCAAACAGGACACCCAGGCAGCCAGAAGTCACATGAGGTAATGCTCACGATCATTAGCTATCACAGAAACCCAAATAAACACTACAATGAGATACCATGTTACCCCAACAAAGTTGGCCATAATCCAAAAAACACAAAACAACAAATGCTGGAGAGGCTATGGAGAGACGAGAATTCCTACATTACCAGTGGGGTTGCAAAATGGTACAACCTCTGTAAGAAAACAACTTGGTGCTTCCTTAAAAAGCTGGAAATAGATATACCACTTGATGTAGTAATCCCAGGCTGTCACACAAACAGATACACGCACACAAGTGATCACTGCAGCACAGTACACCATAGAAAAAAGATGGAATTAACCTGTGTGCCCATCCACAGATGAATGGATAAACAAACTATGGTACATATACTCAAAGGAACGGTATGCAATGATAAAGAACAATGATGATTTTAGGAAGCATCTCACAAGCTGGTTTCAATCAGAAGACATTATGCTGAATGAAATCAGTCAGCAGCAAAAGGACAAAAATTGTATGAGACCCTTGCTATAAAGACTTAACAATAAACTCATGTACAGAAGAAAAGAATCTGACAGCTACAAGAATGTGGAGGAATGGAGAGGGTTGGTCATAGGTTAGATAGCTAGTTGATAGAAATTTGGTTGGGTGAAAGCAGTGACAGATCAACTTAACTAGACTTCACCATAAACTGAAAGCTCTTCTAATCTCAACCCAATATTGCAAATATAGAGTAGCAGCAGTAGAGGATGGGGGTCATGCTCTCGGGGGACATCTGAATCAACTGACATAACTAGCTTATTGCTAAGAAAGTCTCCTGGTGAGTATTTCCTCATGAGTAACTGTCATTGCAGTAGTTAGTAATTTTGATCAAAACTGTACTAGGCCACATTTGAAATGCTACTAAAGGCTAGACTGTATTTTTCCTGCTATAAGGCCTCTGAGCTTTAAGGTCCCTCATCAATATCTATTAAGAACTGGAATTTTACAATAAACAGAAAAGGTAACATGATTTTATTCATCCTGTTACTTGCAATATGTCAGGAGAGATTCAAAGTCATAGTAATTATTATTATGAAAAAGAATAGGCAATAAAATAGCATGTTATTGCAGGAGGAAAGAATCCACTTCTGTAAACATCAAAAGAGTTCTATTATTATTAAAACAAAAATGAAAAACAAAAAAAGTTATGGTCTCTGAAAAATAAAATAGTAGACATAGTCTTGAGACCCCATATCCAAATAATATATTTTGATATAGAAATATCAAATAATACTTTACTTTTATGTAGATGATTCCTTCAAAGATGACAATGCTTTATATATGTTACTTTTATAGTCTCATTATACAGGAGCCCTGGTGGCACTGTGGTTAAGGCCTACAGTTCTGAACCAAAAGTCAGCATTTCAGATGTACCAGGTTCTCCTTGGAAACCCTATGTGCTAATTCTACTCTCTTCTTTATGATCACTGGATTGCAATAGGTTTTTTTTTTCCTTCAGATTGCCTTTGTTAAAAAAAACATAATACAGTAAAATGTGAGTTACCTGTGTATTTACATAAGCAGTATGTGAACTAGAAATAAATGAATTTCTAAAATGTGTTTCTCAAACTGAAAAATAACAAAACAACAATACTTGTATTAACACAATTACATATTAGGAGAGCAACAGCATACGTATACTAATTTAGACAGTCAGAATTTAATTATTTTAAACTCACTGTTGGTCACTATAGTAGATTTTAAAATATTACTTCTCAAGAACTGAAAATCTTATCTGAAATTATTTTTAAAAGACTCATTTATGAATAAGCCTATTGCACCTGTATGTACTTTAATATACTTATATCACTCTGATGGTTAAGTTATGTATCAACTTGCGTGGGCCAAGACTTTCAGTGGTTTGGCAGTTGTATAATATTGTGAACACTTCTATGATGAGATTTAATATAGTGGGATCACTTACATGATGGAACTGCTATGAGTAGCTAACCAGTTGGAAGAGGGTTTCCTTGGCCATGCAGCTGCATGGAATATAACCAGAACTTCTGTCAAAGCTCCTGGGCACCTGTGGGTAGTTGAATCAGGAGAAGCCTCTTTTCAGATCCACAGGCTTGGGACATTCCAGCCTCTACAACTGCATGGGCCATTTCTTTGATACACATCTTTCTCTTTCTCTCTACATATGTATATATATTCTCTCTCCTCTCCCTCTCTCTCTCTGTCTATATATCTTTACATATACACACATATATATGATATATTGTATGTTTCACTGATTTTACATCTCTAGAGGGCCCAGTTAAAGACACTTGGTACAAAGAGTGGTTCTAGAGAAAAAATTATGATATTGAGTTTTCTAAATTTGTTCTCAAGGCTGATTAGTCTTAAAGACGTTGAGGAATCTGTATTTAGTGGGAAAGAAAGGACTGCTGACCCATGGTGTGAGGCGGCCATACAAATACTCAAAATATCACCAACAATAGATCAATAGATCAGGTATAGATGAAAGCTAAGCTTATGTATGACTGCATATTATAATCAAAATTGTTATAGTGAGAAGTATAAGGAAATTTGTTGGTTGATCCTACTTTCACTAGAGAAAATGATGAAAGAAAGATGAGTTCAGAGCTTTAGAATCAAAACTCAAGAGCCACAGAAACAACCTCAAAGTTTCTACTTGTGTCTTGGAAGCCTTATTTCTTATAGTAATAGAGTTGACGCCACTGAAAATTAAACCTAAATCTTATAATAAGAGTGGCTGAATTACAACATCAACTCAGTTGTCATCTTTGAGAGATGTCTAAAGTTAAAGTGAGAACACTGATTTGGAAGAAATGGGATCCTGAAACTCGGAATGGTCAGATAATCAAGAAGCTGGGGACACTGAGCCCCTAAATCTCATTGAGTCACTCCTACCAAAAGAACTTTCACTCTCACCTGAAGAGATGGCTCCATTTGTCTGGTAAGCCACCCTTACCAATAAAATCATTAGTCCTCCACTTCCATCCAATTAGATTAATCTAGATGTGTCTAAAGAGTTTTTGACAGTCATTGCCTGGGGGCAACAGCTAAGGCATATTCTTTATCAAGACAGTGCTGAATGTTATCAAACACTTCCCCACCACCAATTTTGGCTCCTAGACCTATAACCAGGCTTAAGTCCCAGCAAGCCCTAAAAGGTGAAGTACAAAACATGATCTAGAAAAAATACACTACACTCCAGAAGAGCTGATTGGCTTTTCTTATATTTGTGAACAGAAACCTGGAATGTCTGTGAGAGTCACTGTTAAGGGTGTGGGATAATGGTACAAGGAACATAAAGATGGATTTGTGTGAGTTTATTGATATTGTCAGTGAACGAGGGTTCTTGTCCTACCTACCTTACTAGCCAGCTGAAATACGATGGAAGCCACAACACCAGATGCAAAAGAAACAAACTAGCACTTTATTGTTTATACAAATAAGGAGTGAAGTGGGGCCAACCAGCCAAAAGACCAGGAGATCTGTGTCCCTTGGAAGTGAGGAGATTTTCTATCCTTCCATCCTCAGTTGTTAGGGATTGACCTTTGACATTTGAAACAGCAGTCCTCCACGCCTTTGTTTGGAGATCTGGATAAGGAATCATGCTGCAAATGAAGAAAACTTTAGCTCTTTAAATAGACCTGGGCACAGCTGTGTGGGAGACAATATCTTCCTCTCCTGCAAAGTTCTGGTCCTCGAGATGTCTCTTTAGATTCTGTGCATATGTCAGGATCTCCGTTTGCACATGCCCAGGATTTTGGAGCCCAGATTTAAACCTCAGCTAGGGGTACATATGAGATCAGGCTAAACTCCAATTAGAAACCCAGGTTAGTGGTGGTTTTATCATTTAATGATGCTATAACAGAGATCCCACAAGTGGGTGCCTTTAATAAACAGAAGTTTATTCTCTCACAGTTCAGTAGGGTAGAAGTTACCATTCAGGGCACCAACTCCAGGGAAAAGCTTTCTCTCTCTGTCAGCCTTGGGTGAAAATCTCTGTGACACGTCAGTCTTTCCTTGGTCTGGGAGCACCTCAGCACAGAAACCTTAGATCCAAAGGATGCACTGTGATTCTGACACTGCTTTCTGGATGGTATGAGGTCTCCATGTCTGTCTTCTCATTCCTCTTTTTTATATAGCAAGAGAGACAGGCTTAAGACACTATCTAATCTTGTGTAGAACTCATCAACATAACTGCCAATACTCCATCCTATACATTATAGCAATACAGTTTATAACACATAGATAAACTTCATCATGTGGTATATAATCAGACTGTGCTGGCACTCATGGGCCAGCCAAACTGATACTCATGTTTTTTTGAAGGATATAATCCAATTCATGACAGGTGGCCAGCAAAAGGGAGGGATTGTAGTAGGCAGAGGGAAGCCTCAGTGGCAGTTTTAATATGGGCCCAGTAAGCACAGGTTATTTTCATTCAGTGTTTTAGAGTTAAGATCTAATTGTTCATTTCGTTGGATCACTGAAACATGGATTATATGGTGGTCTACACAAAATTAAGTTGAAGTACAAGGCCTGCCTTTGTAGAGTATAGAAAAAGGTATCCAAAGGCTTAGGATATTTGGCAAGCTACAATAGATTTATCAAGTTAGACACATAGACCCACAAGTGGAGTGGCCAGAAAAGACACCTTTTACCACGACAGTGAGGAAGAAATTTGTAAGAGGGAAACTCAGTCTCTTCAAAGACTGCTGTAATTGCTATTTTGTGAAATTCAGATTTTACAGTGGGATCTACTCTAACTGAATTAAGACCCTGAACTATAATGGGGTTGATCAGACTCTGTAGTGGTAGAAGCCAAGTGGCAGTGTTCAATTGATAAAGGTGGGTATGGTTGCCATAATGGACTGCAGACACTAACCAGCCATGAAAATACACTGACTTGTAAGGACTTAATGGCATTGACTACTTAGTCATAGTGTCACTAGAAGTGAAATAGATAGAAAATCTACTAAATATTTACTTGGTCTGTACAGGTATATGAATTCTAGGTAAAGTGAACAGCCCTCTAACTTGAATCCGCAGAACAGGGAATCATGAAACCTCAGCCAATTCCTAGACTTGTCAGTAAGTTTAAAGGTCACAGCTCCTTGAGTGAAGGGGAACCTGGGTACTTGTGAGGAAGAACCCCAAAACACTGCCAAAATCATATACTCTTAATCTTTCTACCAGCCTTTCTCAAAGGGATCTATATCCTTTTATGACAGTGATTTTTCATCAGGGAAAAGAAAAAAGTAAATCAGACTTTTCACTGATTCCTGGATACTGGCTCTGAATTCACACTAATTCCAGGAGCTCCAAAAGGTTACTTGGTCCAACAGTTAGAGTGGGGGTTACATAAATGTTAGATTATTAGTGGAGCCTTAGCTTATCTCTACCTCTCAGTAGATCCAGTGGGTCCCCAAAACCAACCTGTAGTGATTTCCCTGGCTCTAGAATGCAGAATTAGTGTATCTAAGAATGCTTAGACATACCAAGAAATGGGCAGAACCCCCACATTGGATCTCTAACAAATGGAGTAAAGACTACTATGGGAGGAAACGCCAAATGGAAGCCATTAGAATTGCTGCTACCACAGAAAATAGGAAACCAAAACCATACTAAATTTCACAGGGGAGGGGGATTGAAGATATTACTGCCGCTGTAAGGTATTTGAAGGATGTAGGGATGGTGATTCCCTTCATATTTCCATTTAACTTGCCTATTTGGCCTGTGTAAAAGGCAGATGGATATTAGAGAATTACAATAAAATATCAAAAATGTAACCACATATCGATTCCAATTGCAGCTACGGTTCAAGGTGTGGTTTCACTGTTTGATCAAATGAGCACATCACCTAGAACCTGACATGCAGCCGCTGATCTGGCTAATGTCTTTATCTCTATAACTGTTACGAAGGATCTCCAGAGGCAGTTTGCCTCCTGCTGTCAAGGCCAGCAATATACCTTCAGAGCAAAATCAACTCTTCAGCCTTTTGTCATAATTTAGTCCTAAGAATCTTTTTTTTTTGACACTTTGTTTTATTATCTTATTTATTTTTTAATTCAATATGACTCAGTGAAAATGTACATTCCCATATAAATTTACATGCCCACTTACATGCAGCTTCCACTGCTCACCCTGTCCTGTCCAGTGACAGCACACTATTCCTCTCTGCTCCATATATGTCTCATCCTCCTAACAGTCTCTTTTCCCCTCCTTTTTTTAATGATTAAATGAAAATGTACATTCCAATATAAATTTGCATGCTTTCCTAGATGTAGCTCCTACTGCTCTCCCTGCATGTTGACAACACATCCCTCCTCTCTGCTCCATACATGTCCTATCCTCCCAACAGTCTCCTATCCCTTCCTCTCCACCCACTCCCCTTCCTCCAGCAAGAGGTCAGCAGGATGACATCCTATAGATGCATGGAACCATAAAATTCCCACAAGAAATGTTCACTCTGCATTGCCAAGTTGAATCTATTGCTGTCCCAAAAGTTGACCTTCATTATGATTTATGGAGAGGGGCAGTGACAGGCCAGAGGCCATGCTCCCAGGGGGACACTGAAGCCCCCGGACCATCAATTGCAGTCTTTTATTGGAGATCTCAGGGTGGACCCCTATTTATTCTCTTGTTGCCAGTGAGACTCGACTTTGTGAGCTCCATCTTGGCTATCACTGGTGGTGGCCGGGCACCATCCCATTCTTCTGGCCACCAGTCAATGTAGAGACCCATTCACGTGGGTCTCTCTGTCTTCTGGGTTCTCTTTTCCCCATGTTGTTCTTGTCCTCGGTGATCATCCATTCCTGTTGAGTTGGGACCATTTGCTGTATCCTCAGATGGCAGCTTGGCAGCTTTTAAGACCCCATACATCACTGACTGATGTGGGGTACATAGAGTTCTCATTAGCAAAATGCTAGCTGTGCCAGTTGGCTTCAATTTCACCTGAGAACACGGTCCCTGGAACACTGTCCCAGCTACTCTGTCCTTGTCATACTAGGTTAGGATAAGAGGAGTGCTCAAATTGTGATGAAGTTCAGTTATTATTGATCTTCTTTCTAATGTGTGCTGTCACCGATTTCACCCAACCAAATGTCTATTATCTAATCTAAACCCTCCACCCTCACCATGACACCCTCCACACCCTTGCAGCCATCAAATAGTCTTTTCTTCTATGCACGAGTCTATTTTTAAGTTCTTATAGTAGGGGTCTCATACAACATTTGTCTTTTTGTCGCTGACTACTTTCACTCAGCATAATGTACTTCAGTTGAAACCAGCTTAAGAGATGTTTCCTGCTATCATTATTGTTCTTTATCATTGCATAGTGTTCTGTTGAGATATATACCATAGTTTACCTATCCATTCCTCTGTTGTTGGGCATCTGGGTTGATTCCATCTTTCTGCTATTGTGGACTGTGCTGTGATGAACATTTGTGTGCATGAATCAGTTGGTGTGAATGGCCTTGATTCTGTAGGATATATTCTGAGCAGTGGAATTACTGAGTTAAATGGTGTGTGTAGATCAGCTTTTTAAGGAAGCGCCAGATTGTTTTCCAAAGAGGTTGCATCATTTTGCAATCCTACTAACAGTTTAGGAGAGTTCCAATCTCCCCACAGCCTCTCCAGCATTTAGTGTTTGTGTTTTTTGGATCATGGCCAACCCTCTTGGGGTGAGATGGTATCTCTTTGTCGTTTTGATTCAAACTTCTTTAATAGCTAATGATCATGAGCATGTCCACATGTGTTTTTTGGCTGCCTGGATCTCCTCTTTAGAGAATTGTCTGTCCATCTCCTTTGCCCATTGCTTCATTGGATGATTTATCTTTTTCTTATCAGATCTGACTCGACGGCACTTGGCTTGGCAGCACCTTATAGATTACGGAGATCAGGCATCATTCTGACATATGGTTGTGAATATTTTTTCCCATTCTGTCGGTGGTCTTTTGATTCTGTTAATAAAGACTTTGGATGAGCAAAAGTGATTGGTTCTCAGTAGTTCCCATTTATCTATTTTCTATTCTGATGATTGTGGTTTGTTTGACAGATTTTGAAGTCTGTCTGCATTGTGTATTCAATATCTAGGTCTTTTATCCAGTTTGAGTTGGTTTTTGTATAAGGTGTAAGATATGGGTCTTGTTTTAATTTAGTGCAAATGGATATCCAGTTTTGCCAGCACCATTTGTGAAGAGACTGTTTTTATCCCAGTTTAATGTCTTAGGGCCTTTGTCAAATATCAACTGTTCACACGCAGATGATGTCATCTCTGGGATCTTGATTCTGTTCTGTCTTTTTTTGTAGCAGTACCAGGCTGTTTTGACTACTGTGGCAGTGTAGTAAGTTTTAAGGTCGGGTAATGAGAGGCCTCCCAGTGTGTTCTTCTTCTTTAGTAATGCTTTACTTATCTGGGGCTTCTTCCCTTTCCAGACAAAGTTGGTAATTTGTTCCTCCATCTCATTAAAAAATGTCACTGGAAGGTGTATTTGTATTGCATTACATAAGTAGACTGCTTTGGGTAAAATAGACATTTTGACAATATTAAGTCTTCCTATTCACAAGCAGGGTAGGTTTGTCCTTGATGTAAGTTTCTCTTAGTTTCTTGTAGTAAGGGTTTGTAGTTCTCTTTGTAAAGGTCTGCTATTTCTCTGGTTAAATTTGTTCCTAGGTATTTTATTTTGTTAGGGGCTTTATAGTAAATGGAATTGACTTTGTGATTTCTTCCTTAATAATCTAGTTGTTGGTATAAAGGAATCCTACTGATTTACTTAGGTTTATCTTGTATCCTGAGACTTTGCCAAACTCTTCTATCAGTTTGAATAGTTTCCTTATGGATTCTTTGGGATTCTCTGCATATACAATCATATCACCTGCAAATAGGGAGATTTTTAGTTATTCTTTGTCAATGCAGATGCCATTTATTCCTTGGTCTTGTCTAACTGCTCTGGCTAGAACTTTTAGTACAGTGTTGAATAGGAGAGGTGAGAGTGGGCATCCTTATCTAGTTTCTGCTCTCAAGGGAAACTGCTTCAGTCTCTCTCCATTCAGGATGATTTAGGCAGTTGGCTTTGTATAAATGACCCTTATTGCGTTGAGGAATTTGCTGTCTATTCCTATTTTGCTGTGAGTTTTTGGCATGAATCGGTGTTGGACTCTATCAAACGCTTTTTCTGCATCAATACACAAAATCAGGTGATTCTTGTCTTTTGTGATATTTATATGGTTGATCGCATTGTTTTTCTGATGTTGAACCAGCCTTACATCCCTGGTATCAATCCAACTTGGTCATGATGGATTATTTTTTGGATATGTTGTTGTATTCTGTTGCCAAGAATTTTTTTGAAGATTTTTGCTTCTAGATTCATGAGTGATATAGGTCTGCAGTTCTCCTTTTTTGATGAATCTTTCCCTAGCCTTCGTATCAGGGTTATGCTGGCTTCCTCAAATGAGTTTGGGAGTATTCCATTCCTTTCTATACTGTGAAATAGTCTTAGCAGTATTGGAGATAACTCTTCTCTAAAAGTTTGGTAGAATTCTGTGGTGAAGCCATCTGGGCCCGCGCTTTTTTTCATTGGTAGTTTTTGGACAAATTTTTCAATCTCTTCCTTTGTGATGGGTTTATAAAGTTGTTCTTCACCCTGTGACAATTTTGGTAGGTGATATAAATTAAGGAATTTGTCCATTTTCTCTAGGTTTTCAAATTTGTTAGAATACCGTCTTTCATAGTATTCAGCTATGATATTTTTGATTTCTGTTGGATCTGTTGTGACAACTTTCCTCTCATTTTTTATTTGTGTTGTTTCATTTTCTGCTTTTATTTAGTAGGTTTAGCCAGTGGTTTCTCAATTTTGTTGATCTTTTCAAAAAACCAGCTTTTGATCTTTTCAATTTTTTCAATTGTTCTTCTATTCTCTGATTCATTTAGTTCTGCTCTAATCTTTATGATCTGATTTCTTTTGGTGCCTGAGGGGTTCCTATGTTGTTCTCTCTCTACTTCTTCAAGCTGTAGAGTCAGTTCTTTGATGTGATTTCTTTCTTCCTTCCAGATGTATGCATTTATGGAGATAAACTGACTTCTGAGTGCTGCTTTGGTTGTATCCCATAGGTTCTGGTAGGAAGTATTTTCTCAATGAAATCCATAAATTTATTACATTCTTGATTTCTTCTATAACCCATGGTTTTTTGAGCAAGGTGTTGTTCAGTTTCCATGAATTCAACTTTCTATGTTTTTTCTATCGATTTCAACTTTTATGGCTTTACAATCTGAGAAGGTGCTTTGCATTAATTCAGTAGTATGGATTTTGTTGAGAATTGCTTTATGTCCTAACACATGGTCTATTCTGGAGAATGTTCCTTGTGCACTGGTGCAGAAGGTCTGGTTGTCCGCTGATGGATAGAAATTTCTGTATATATCGATGAGGTCTAGGTGGTTAATTGTGGCAATAAGGTCTTCTGTGTCATTTTTGAACTTTTTTCTAGATGATCAGTCCAATATTGAGAGCAGAGTGTTTAAGTTTCCTACTATTATTGTGTAAGACTTCTGCATTACATTTCTTGATATGGTGTGTTGCTTCTTTATTGTGCGTTACAGTTGCCCCTATGATCCCACTTAATAAACTATGTGTAAACCCAATTTTGATTCCTACCAGTCTTGTCAACTTCCTCTCCATCTGGAAGCACTATAACAACTGTAGTACATCCCTCTTTTTAACAAGATGATATCATAGTTTACATGATATGATCATTAGATCATTTCTTTCACTATTATGGCTTTGATTGTGTTTGGAGCCTTCCCTAACTGAGTAGGATTCTGGATAATGTGTCCTTCTAGAATATTAAGCAAGAG
The DNA here is from genome assembly GCA_028571685.1 of Heterohyrax brucei. Lineage (NCBI taxonomy): Eukaryota > Metazoa > Chordata > Mammalia > Hyracoidea > Procaviidae > Heterohyrax > Heterohyrax brucei. Next base: position 89,117,901 of record CM053158.1, read on the forward strand.
GTTTTGTTCTTCTAAGCCAATAGATTCTTTCAGTATTTCTTGTAGCTTTGCTTTGGTTTTTACAAAATGTCTGAGTTTCTGTTTATCTGGAAATGTCTTAATTTCATTATCATATTTGAAATATAGTTTTGCAGGATATATAATACTTGGTTGGAAGTTTTTCTCCTTCAAGGCATTGAATGTATCATGCCACTGTCTCCATGCTGGCGTGGTTTCTGCTGAGAAATCTGATGAAAGCCTACAGGGTTTCTCTCTGAATGTTAGCTTTGCTTTAAGTCTTGCTGCCTTTTAGAGTTTCTGCTTATGTTCCAATTTGTTGAGCTTGATTATAGTATGCCTTAGAGTCTTAGAGTCTGAGATTTCTATTGAGTGGTGTTTGCTATGTATCTTGGATATCTATATTCTCTTCTTTCATAATTCCTGGGAAGTTTTCTTTCAGCAACTCAGCAACAATACTCTTTGTGTTCTCAGATGTCTCGCCCTTTTCAGGAATTCCAATTAATCATAGATTGTTCTTCTTAACAGAGTCCTACATGCTTCTTAATGCTTCTTCATTTCTCTTGTTTCTTTTTTCTAATTTCTTCACATAGATGCTGGAGTCAGTAACTCTGTCTTCCAAATCAGAAATTCTATTTTCCATTTGTTCTATTCCGTTTTCTTGGCTTTGAATTGAACTTTCTATGTCTTTGATTTTGTTCTTGATCTGTTGGATTTCCAAATAGTGATGTTCCAGCCAATTGAACAGCTTGCTTAGTTTTTCATTTTGCTCTACTGCATTTTGTATAAGGTCTAGGAGGGCTCTCTATATAATCCTTTTGTATTCAGCTTCTGATACTTTCAGAAAAGCTTCTTCATCTAGGAAGTTCTAAGGTGGTTTCTTTTGGGGGTCTTCTAATACCATAGGTGATTTCTGGATTACCATCTTCTCCAAAGTTTGTTGCTTTTGGGGTGTCAAGTGGGTCAATAGAGGCTGGAAGAGATGTTGTGAAGATGGACCACAGTTGTTTCTCTAGGCCGTCTTAAAATGAGAGGTAAAAAGTATTTGACAACTTCCAAAGTCAGTGAGGTTTTGAGGTGTATACATCCTTATTCCCAGCTGGCAAAGTAAGCACCTCTATATGAACCCCAGATACTATAAACTATTTCATATAGTACAGAAAGGCTATTGGCCTTCTGGCCTCTGATGTCAGGACCCACTTATAGGCGATACTGTGTAAAATTCTGCTTTTCTGCTGGAAAAGCAGTCTCTTCTGGGTAGGTACTGCCTCCCAGCCCAGGAATTAGGTCTGGCTGAGGCTTCCATATGGATGACTCTGCCTCTCAGTGAAACAAGATGCCATCTCGCACAAGCTCGCCAGCTGGCTGGGACCAGGCTTCCAGCAGAAACAGAGGCTAAGAGTGCCAAAATGCCCAGAGTCCACAGCCTCCACTGCTGGATCACTGCCCCAGGCTACACTGTGCAAAAGCTGCCTCTGTTCTGGAACAACACTCTTCCCCCTCTGCAGGTGCCACCTCCCATCCTAGGAACCAAGTCTGGCTAGGGCCTCTGCCTGGGATTCTCTGTTTCCCAGTGGATCAAGATGGTGTCCCACACAAGCACATCTGTATGGCTACCACATGGCTGAGGCAGAAAGATAGACCAGAGGAGCCAAGGTGTATAGAGTCCAAATCCAGGCTCTCAGAACCTGGCATTTACGCTTGCCGGTCTCACCAGCAGTACTTCTGACACCAGCAGCTAGTCAAGTCCCAGTTCTTCCCGCTGCCCAAGAGAGAGAAGAAAAAAATCAAAATGGTGAGTTATCTTCGCTATGAGCAAGCCTGTGCTCTCTGAGAGTAGAGTCAGTGAAAGGGAGGAGGTTTTGTGTTCAGTGGTACGAAGTACAAATTAACAGCCCTATGCTGCATCCCAGGGCTCACTAGGTGTCCAGAAGGCTCTGTTTAAGTATCATTTCAGGTCTTGGTTTACAGAGGGATTTAGGGAGACATGTGTTTAGTCTGCCATCTTGACTCTGCCCCAGTCCTAGGAATCTTGATTGCGTTTTCTTTTCACAAGACACCACCCTAGTCCATTTACATTGATGACATGATACTCACTGACTCTAATAAGGAACAAGTTCCAATAACTCTGGACATATTAGCAAAACACTTGTGTGCTAACCCAAAACCAAACCCAGTGCCGTGGAGTCAATACTGACTCACAGTGACCCTACAGAACAGAGTAGAACTGCCCATGGAGTTTCCAAGGAACATCTGGTGGGTTTGAAGTGCTGATTACTTGGTTAGCAGATGTAGCACTTAATCTCTACACCACCAGGGTTTCCAGTTGTTTCTAAAGGGTGGAAAATTAAGTCTACAAAAATTCAGGTAACTTCTACCGCAGTGAATATTCTAGGTGTCCAGTGGTATAGGGCATGTTGAGATATTCCTTCTAAAGTGAAGGGTAAGTTGCTGTATCTGGCCCCTCCCACAACTAAAAAGAAACACAATGCCTAGTGGGCCTCTGTGTATTTTTAGAGGTAACATATTCCTCACTTTGGTGTGCTGCTCTCGCATATTGATCAAGTCCACTACTTTTGATTGAGGCCCAGGGGAAAGCTCTGCAATAAATTTAGAATGCCATGCCCATAGCTCTCCTCCTTGGGCCATATGATCTAGCTGATCCAACAGTGCTTGAAATATCAATGGCAAATAGAGATGCTATTTGGAGTCTTTGACAGCCCCTTTTTGGTAAGTCACAGTGCAGACTTTTAGGATTTTGAAGTAGAGCCCTGGCATCCTGTGCAGATAACTACACTCCTTTTGAGAAAAAACTTTTGGCTTGATACTGAACATTAGTAGAGAATGACTTTTTTAAATATGGGACATCAAGTAACCATGTGGCCTATGCTGACAATCATGAATCGAACGTTGTCTGACCCACAGAGTGTAAAGCTCGATATGTGCAGCAGAACACCATCATTAACTGGAAATGGTATATATGAGATCAGACCCAAGAAGAACTGGAAGTCACAAGTTGAAAGAAGTAACCCAAATGCCCATGGTCTCCTGTCCTGTCACATTAACTTCCATCTTCCAGTCTGCACCTATGGCTCCATGGGGAGTTCCTTATTTCCCATCTCTTAATTGACATAAAGAAAACTCACACCTAATTTACAGATGCTTCTGTGCCATACACAGACCCACTTGAAAGTGGAGAACAGCAGCATTATAGGCCCTTTCTGAGACCTCCCTGATGGACAGCAGTGAAAAGAAAATTTCCCGGTGAACAGAAATTTTAGCAGTGGACAGAACTTCGAACAGTGGACTTGGTTGTTCACTTTTTTTGGAAGGGGAAATAGCAGTATAATGGTTTGTTATTGTGACTGTATAACAATTTGTGGACTGTGGCCAAAGGTTTGGCTGGGTTCTCAGTCTTTGAAGGAATAATATTAGAAATTTGGAGACAAGGGAGCATGGGAAGGTGGTATGTGGACAAACTTCTCTGAGTGAACTGAAGAAAATGAAAATATTTGTGTCTCGTATGAATTCTCACCAAAGGAAGATTTTAGCGGAAGAGGATTTAAACAATCAAAACAGAATGACAGGCTCTGTGGGAACCAGTAATTATCTTTTCCCAGCTACCCCCTTAATTGCTCAAAGGGCTTATGAAAAAAGTGGTTAGGGTGGCAGGGATGGAGGCTATACACGGGCTCAGCAACATGCACTTCTACTCACCAAGGTTTTCCTGGCTACTGCCACTGCTGAGTGCCCAGCCTACCATTTCAAAAAAACAACTAAGAGACATCAATTTGAATCCCCAATTTGGTGCCATCCTTAGAGGGGAGTCCGTCAGTAACCTGGTGACAAGTAGATGTAATGAACAAGTTACATCATGGAAAAGGTAGAATTTTTTCTTACTGGAATAGACAGTTACTTTGAATACAGATTTGACTTCTTTGTACACATGGCTCTGCCCAAACTATCACCCATAGACTTACAGAATGACTTTTCCACACAGCATTGCTTGGGATGAGATGGCTCACTTCACAGCAAATTAAGTGTATCAATGGTTCAATGTTGATGGAATTCGCTGGTTTTAACTCGATGGCAGTTGGCTGGCTTGCCATTATTCTGAAGTAGCAGTCTTGATAGAAGAATGGAATGTCCTCCTGAAGACGTAATTATGGTGCCAACTAGGTGACAGCACTTTGCAAGACTGGAGCAATATTCTCCATGGGATTGTATATGCTCTAAACCAGCATCCAATACATGGTGGAGTTTCTCCCATAGCCAGAATTCATGAGTTCACTATTATGCTGAATGACCTACTCACGAAATGTTTCTCCTGTCCTCACTGTCTCATGATCTGTATCTAGAGAAGTTAGTTTCAAAGGGAGAAATGCTTCTACCTGGAGACACATCGTTGAGTTCACTGAATAACAAGATAAGAATGTCATCTGGCCACTTTGAGCTCTATAAAGAGCAGCAGGCAAAGAAAACAGTTACTGTATTTGCTGGTGTGATTGATTCTGATTAGCAAGAGGAAGTCACACGGGTATTACATAATGGAGGTAAAGAAGAGTGTACCTGGAATGCAGATTACTTAAGTTATCTCTTAGTGCTACAATGCTCTGTGATTAGTCAACAGAAAACTGCAGCATCCTAATTTTGACATGACTACTAATGTCCTAGACCCTTGGGGAATGAAGATCTGGGTTATCCCCAGGCAAAGAACCACAAGAAGCTGAGATGCTTTCTGAGGGCTAAGGGAATACAATACAGGTGATGGAAGGAGGTAGTACTAAATACCAGTTATAACCACGTGACCAATTGTAGAAATGAAAGCTGTAATTACTAAGTTAAATATTTTTCTTTTTTTACTTACAAAACGTAAGATGTAAGCAAGACTAACACAGTTTTGGTTATATGTGTATTCATTGTATCATGTTAAGCAAGGTATGGATTTATAATTTATCTTCATTCAAAGATTATGTAAGGTTTAAGGAGATGTATACAGGTACCATGTTGACGAAGGGTAGACTATGACAGGCTATATTGTGTATCAAGTTGGCTGGGCCAAAATTCTCAGTGGTTTGGCAGTTGTAAGATATTGTGATCACTTCCATGATGAGATTTGATATAAAAGCAGAGTAAAGATGTTGGACTAAACATATGTCTCCCTAAATCCCTCTGGAAACCAAGACCTGAAATGATAATTAAATGGAGCCTTCTGGACACCTAGGGAGCCCTAGGATGCAATGTAGGGCTGTTAATTTGGACTTTATACCACTGAACAGAAAACCCCTCTCTTTCGCTGAACCCCCTCATGGTGAACGCTGGTTTGCAAAGATCAAAGATGGCATAGAGAAACAAGTGTGGTCCATCCTCACAGCATCTCAGCCTTTATTGACTCACATGATGCCTAAAAAGCAACAAATGCAGAGAAAAGAGTAAGCAAGACATCACCCATAGCTTCAGAAGGCCCCCAAAAGAAACCACCTCAGAACTTCCCAGATGAAGAAGCTTTTCTGAAACTGTCAGAAGGTGAATATAAAAGGATTATATAGAGAGCTGCCCTAGACTTTATACAAAATGCAGCAGAGCAAAATGAAAAACTAAGCAAGCTGTTCGATCTGATGGAACAGCAGTGCTCTGAAATCCAACAGATCAAGAACAAAATCAAAGACATAGAAACTTCAGTTCAAAACAGAGATTTGATATAACGTGATCACCTCCATGATGAGATCTGCTGTGAATAGCCAGTCAGTTGAAAGAGAATTTCCTCAGGTGTGTGGCTGGCATGGAATGAATGTACATGGACATTCAGACAAGGCTCATGGGCTTTTTCCTATTCTGTATCTTGCAGGTGGCTCCTCTTCATCTGACCTCTGGGACTTGAGCTAGCAGCTTACTGGTGGTCTTGCCTGCTGACCTTGAGACTAGTCCATCTTTTCAGTCTGTGAGAAAGCACTTGATCTCAGAACAGCACAAGTTGGGTTCACCAGCTTCTGCAGATACTTGAATCAGGAGAAACCTCTATCCTCACCCATGGACTTGTGATGTTCCAGCGTCTACAACCACATGAACTAATTCCTTGACATAAGTCTATGTTTATACCATTAATTTGTTTTTCATCTTTAGAGGACCCAGCTTAAAACAATAACTAAACCAGTTACATAATTATATGGATGTATCAAAATTTTATTTCAGCACTGCATATTCTAAACAAATTTTACAACTGGTAGAATTATCAAGTAAGCAGTCTGTGGTCTATACATATACATTTTATTGATAGGTACCTTAAGAAATTGAGAATTATTTACTTTATCTTGGCTGAATCACATTTATCGAGTTACAGAGTTATACTAAATTTCTAAGTTAGAGCCTGTTGCTAACAATTTGATGGTTTGTACTGAAAATTTACTGTTAAACAGTAGTACTTTGTGAGTGCTTGTTGTTTTTATGTGACCTGGAGTTAGTTGGAACTTACAACAGCTTTATGTACAGCAGAATGAAATGCATCATCCTCACAGTTGTTATTATTGAACTCATTGTTGCAATTACTGTGTCAAACATTCTCATTGAGGGCCTTCCTCTTTATCACTTGGTTACTGGTTCAAACGAACATCTGCATAGTGGTAGAAAGATGTGACAGTCCGGTACCATGAAGGTTAACCAAAAAAAAAAAAAAAAAAACCCAGATTACTGTTGAATTGATTCAAACATATAGCAACTCTGTAGGACAGAATAGGACTACAGAGGATCATTTAGTGGATTCAAACTGAGGGCTTTTTGGTTAGCAAGCAAGCACTTAACCACTATGCCCCCAGGACTTCCTTGGATGTTCAGTGGGAGCAGTTCTATCCTGCCCTAGAGGATCATTATGAGTCAGAATCAGCTTAAAGGCAGCAGGGTTTCATTACATGCCCATTGCTGTCAAGTCAATTCCAACTCACGGCAAGCCTATAGGACAGAATAAAACTTGTCCATAGGGTTTCCAAGAAGCTGCTGGTGGATCTGAAAACTGATCTTTTGGTTTGCAGCCACACTGTTAACCACAGCGCCACTAGGCCTCCTTTAGTACTAAGTACCTGTAAATATCAAATAACAGCTCATTCTCATTTCCACTGTGTCACACAATTCTCACACTATAAGTGTTATTTATCTTTTTTCACATAACATTCAAATCCATTTTTATACTCATGGTCATTGTTGCTAGATCTCTCCTCTATTCTCTTCTCATTTCTTCCTTTACCCACTTATTTTTCCAATTCCTCCTTCACTGAACAAGAGTCTGCTATGCACCGGGCTTTCATGTGTCACTACACTAGACAGCCATGAATAATTTCATTAATAATAAAAATATTTGCTTAACATTTAACAATTCTTTACCTCAAAAGTAAAAGTAAGGGGGCGGAGTCAAGATGGCCGACTAAGCCCACGTCTCCTTCTATCCCTCTGAAAACCAAGACCTGAATTGACAATCAAACAGAGCCTTCTGAGCACCTAATCAGCCTCAGGACACGGCACAGAGCTGTTAATTGGGACTTTATACCACTCAGCGAAAAATCTCTTCTCTTTTGCTGACTCCAGTTCCTGGCTAGCCCCGGCTCTCAGGGACGGAAGGTAAATGCACCATTTTGACTCTTTTTTCCTCGGTCTCGGCTGGTGGGTGCAGCTGGGCCTTGCCCTGCGGCGGGACTCAGACATGCTGCTCGGGGGATAGGCAGGCAAAATTCCCATATTCTGAGAGCCAGGCTCGGGACTCTGTTAATCTAGACACTTTGAGCCTTTCATTTTGTAGCTGCCTCAGTGGGGTTTGTATGGAACTCCGCGGTCAGGGTGCGTGACGCCATGTTGGTACCGAGATTTTAGGGGGACCTCGTTCTTAGCCTGGGAGCCAACGCCTGCAAATGGGACAGTGCTTCTCCGTCAGAAAAGTAGTGATTTTGCACAGTGCTGCCTACGCTGGGGGCGCTGCAACAGAAGCAGACGAATCACTGCCTCTGGGCACCTTTAGCCCCTCTGTCTGTTGCCTGTGTGGAGGACGCCATCTTGGGTACGGTGGCCACAGCTGGACCTAATTCTTAGCTTGGGAGCCAGAGCCTGCCCACAAGAGTTCGCTTTTCTATCACAAAACCAGTACTCGATGCAGTGTTGGATAAGGCTAGGCCCTGTGAGCAGAGGCCACCAGGGCACTAGCAGTGCTGTATTCTGAACTAGTTTGTTATCATCTGGGGTTGGATACAGTGGCGCTTACTTTGTCAGATGGGAAGAGGGACCTCTAAACCTGAAAGACTAACTGACTTGTGAACTGGTCAGATACATTTTGCTTTACATTTCAAGACAGCCTAGAGAAACATTTGCAATCTATCCTCACAGTATCTCTTCCAGCCTCTATATAATCACATGGGACCCAAAAAGCAACAGACAATTGTGGCATACAAGCAATCACTCATGGCTTCAGAAGGCTCCCAAACATAGCAACCAAGGAGTTTTCCAGATGAAGAAACTTTTATGAAAGCATCAGGAAGTCAATACAAATTGATTATATACAGGGCCCTTCTAGACCTTATACAAAATGCAGCAGAACAAAATGAAAAATTAAGCAAGTTGTTCGATCTGATGGAACACCAGTACTCTGAAATCCAACAGATCAAGAAGAAAATCAAAGACATAGAAACTTCCATGCAAACCCAAGAAAACAGAATGGAACAAATGGAAAACAGAATTTCTGACTTGGAAGACAGAGCTACTGATGCCAGTGTCTATGAGCAGAAATCAGAAAAAAGAAACAAGAAAAATGAAGAAACCTTAAGAAGCATGTGGGACTCTATTAAGAGGAACAACCTTTGATTAATTGGAGTCCCTGAACAGGGTGAGACATCTGAGAACACAGAGAGTATTGTTGCTCAGCTGCTGAAAGAAAACTTCCCAGAAATCATGAAGGAAGAGAATATAGACATCTCAGATGCAAATCTTACGCCACCCAATATAGATCTCGAAAGAAAGACTCCAAGACATATTATAATCAAGCTTAACAAAATGAAACATAAGCAGCAACTCTTAAAGGCAGCAAGAATCAAGGCAAAGCTAACATTCAGAGGGAAACCCTGTAGGCTCTCGTCAGATTTCTCAGCAGAATCCATGCTGGCACGGAGACAGTGGCACGACACATTCAAAGTCTTGAATGAGAAGAACTTCCAACCAAGAATTATATATCCTGCAAGACTATCTTTCAAACACGAAAATGAAATTAAGACATTCCCAGATAAACAGAAACTCAGAGACTTTGTAAAAACCAAACCCAAACTACAAGAAACACTGAAAGAAGTTCTTGGCTTTGGCTTAGAAGAACAAAACCACTAACTTTATATTTTAGAACAACACACTACCCAATACTCACTTAGGGAAGGCTCCAAAGTCAATCACAGCTCTGATTTGGAAAGAAGCAATCCAGTGATCATCATGAAAACTATGGTGTCATCATAATAAAAGAGGGATGTACTACTGTCATTATAGTCCTTCCAGATGGAGAGGAAAATGACAAGACTGGTAGTAATTAAAATTGGGTTTATAAATAGTTTATTAAGGGGATTCATAGGGGCAGCTGTAAAGCACAACAAAGATGTATCATACCATTTCAAGAAATCTAACACACGAGTCTCAACAACTATAAAATCAGCTCTGAAAAAAGGTGAAAAATCAACTCACAAAAAAGAGTCTCCCAAAACAGACTAATAAGAACAACAGAGAAAACATCAACATAAAAAAAAAAAATCACAATGGCAGCAGTGAACACATACCTATCAATAATTACATTGAATGTGAATGGACTGAATGCTCCAGTAAAGAGACACCGAATGTCATCTTGGATCAAAAGACACGACCCATCCATATGTTGTTTACAAGAAACTCACTTGAGACCTAAAGACAGGAACAAACTGAAAATTAAAGGATGGAAGAATGTATATCAAGCTAACAATGAACAAAGAAGAGCAGGAGTGGCAATTCTAATCTCAGAAAAAATCAACTTTAATGTCAAACCCACCATCGTGGACAAAGATGGACACTATTGCTGAAAGGTTTAGTACACAAGCAAGACTTAACTATATTAAACATTTATGCACCTAATGTCAGAGCACCTAAATATGTCGAAGAAACACTGACTACACTCAAAAGAGAGTTAGATGAGTCCACAATAATAGTGGGAGACTTTAACACTCCACTCTCATTACTAGACAGATCATCTAGAAAAAAGCTCAGTAAAGGTACAGAAGACCTCATTGACACAATTAACCAACTAAACCTCATTGATATATTCAGAACTTTCCACCCATCAGCAGACAACTACACCTTCTTCTCCAATGCACATGGAACATTCTCCAGAATTGACCACATGATAGGCCATAATGCAATGCTCAACAAAATCCATACCGTTGATTTACTGCAAAGCATCTTCTCAGATCATAAAGCCATCAAAGTTGAAATCAATAGCAAAAAAAAAGAGATAGAAAGTGGAACTCTTGGAAACTGAACAACATCTTGCTCAAAAAAACATGGGTTATAGAGGAAAGCAGGGATGAATTAAAGAAATTCATGGATTCCAATGAGAACAAAAACACTTCCTACCAGAACCTATGGGATTCAGCCAAAGCAGTGCTCAGAGGTCTGTTTATCTCCATAAATGCACACATCTGGAAGGAAGAAAGAAACCAAATCAAGGAACTAACTCTACAGCTTGAACAAGTAGAAAGAGAACAACAGAGGAACCCCTCGGGCACCAGAAGAAATGAGATCATAAAGATTAGAGCAGAGCTAAATGAATTAGAGAATAGAAAAACAATTGAAAAAATTGAAGACACCAAAAGCTGATTTTTTGAAAAGATTGACAAAATTTATAAACCACTGGCTAAACTTACTAAAGAAAAGCAGGAAAGGAAACAAATAACCCAAATTAGAAATGAGAAGGGAGTTGTCACCACAGATGCAACAGAAATCAAAAACATCATAACAGAATACTATGAAAGAGTGTACTCTAACAAATTTGAAAACCTAGGGGAAATGGACCAATTCCTTGACTCATACCACCTACCCAAATTATCACAACGTGAAGCAGAACAACTTAATAAACCATCACAAAGGAAGAGATTGAAAAGGTCATCAAAACACTGCCAACCAAAAACAGTCCGGGCCCAGATGGCTTCACGGCAGAATTCTACCAAGCATTTAGAGAAGAGTTATCCCCAATACTATTGAAACTATTTCACAGTATAGAAAGGGATGGAGTACTCCCAAACTCAATCTATGAAGCCTGCATAGCCCTGATACCTAAGCCAGGGAAAGATCCAACAAAGACAGAGAACTACAGACCGATATCACTCATGAACCTAGATGCAAAAATCTTCAACAAAATTCTTGCCAACAGAGTACAACAACATATCAAGAAAATAATCCATCATAACCAAGTGGGATTCATACCAGGGATGCAAGGCTGGTTCAACATCAGGAAAATAATGTGATTAACCACATAAATAACACAAGAGACAAAGATCACCTGATTTTGTCCATTGATGCAGAAAAGACATTGGATAAAGTCCAACACCCATTCATCCTAAAAAATTCTTAGCAAAATGGGCATAGACGGCAAATTCCTCAACACAATAAGGGCCATTTATACAAAGCCAATTGCCCACATCATCCTGAATGGAGATAGACTGAAAGACTTTCCCCTGAGATCAGGAACTAGACAAGGATGCCCACCGACACCTCTTCTATTCAACATTGTGCTAGAAGTTGTAGCCAGAGCAATTAGACAAGACGAAGAAATAAATGGCATCTGCATTGGCAAAGAGGAAGTTAAAATCTCCCTGTTCGCAGATGATATGATTGTATATGCACAGAAACCCAAGGAATCTATCAGTAAGCTACTCAAACCGATAGAAGAGTTCAGAAAAGTTTCTGGATACAAGATAAACATAAGTAAATCAGTAGGTTTCCTTTATACTATCAATGAGACTGTTAAGGAGGAAATTATTAAATCAATACCATTTACGATAGCCCCTAAGAAGATAAAGTACCTAGGAATTAATCTAACCAGAGAAACACCAGACCTTTACAAAGAGAACTACAAGCCCTTATTACAAGAAACTAAGAGAAACTTAGATAAATGGAAAAACCTACCCTGCTCATAGATAGGAAGACTTAACATTGTGAAAATGTCTATTTTACCCAAAGCAATATATTTATATAATGCAATTCCAATAAAAGTTCCAGCATCATTTTTTAATGAGATGGAGAAAGAAATCACCAATTTTGTTTGGAAAGGGAAGAAACTTCGGATAAGTAAGGTACTACTAAAGAAGAAGAACACACTGGGAGGCCTCTCATTACCCGACCTTAGAACATACTACGCTGCCACAGTGGTCAAAACAGCCTGGTACTGGTACAAGAACAGACAGATCGATCAATGGAACAGAATTGAGACCCCAGAGATGCCACCATCTGCCTATGAACAGTTGATATTTGACAAAGACTCTAAGACATTTAACTGGGGTAAAAACAGTATCTTCAACAAATGGTGCTGGCAAAATTGGTTATCCATCTGCAATAAACTGAATCAAGATCCATATCTTACACCTTATACAAAAACCAACTCCAACTGGATAAAAGACCTAAATATCAAACCTAAAACGATAAAGCTCATCCAAGAAAAGGTAGGAACAATAATGGAAGTTTTAATACACAATGAGGACAGACTCCAAAATCTGTCAAAGAAACCTCAATCAACAGAAGAGAAAATAGATAAATCGGAAATATTAAGAATGAAACACTTTTGCTCATCCAAAGACTTTATTAATAGAATTAAAAGAACACCCACAGAATGTGAAAAAATATTTGACAACTCTATGTCAGATCAACACCTGATCTCCATAATCTATAAGATACTACAAAATATCAAGAAGAAGAAGATAAACCGTCCAATTAAGCGATGGGCAAAGGAGATGGACAGATACTTCACTAAAGAGGAGATCCAGGCAGCCAAAAAATACATGCGGACATGTTCACGATCTTTAGTTATTAAAGAAATTCAAATCAAGACAACAATGAGATACCATCTCACCCCATCAAGATTGGCCATGATCCAGAAAACACAAAACAACAAATGCTGGAGAGGCTGTGGACAAAGCGGAACCCTACTACACTGTTGGTGGGGTTGCAAAATGGTCCAGCCTCTTTGGAAGTCAATCTGGTGCTTCCTTAAAAAAATGGATATTGATATACCATTTGACCCAGTAATTCCACTACTTGGAATGTATCCTACAGATTCAAGGCCTTTCACACCAATGGACACATGCACCAGAATGTTTATCGCAGCACAGTCCACGATAGCAAAAAGATGGAATCAACCCAGATGCCCAACAATAGAAGAATGAATAGATAAACTGTGGTACATATACTCAATGGAGCACTACGCAATGATAAAGAATAACGATGATTCCAGGAAACATCTCCTAACCTGGTTTCAACTGGAAGACATTATGTTGAATGAGAGTAGTCAGCGACAAAAGGACAAATACTGTATGAGACCTCTACGATAAGATCTCAAAAACAGACTTGTGTATAGAAGAAAAGACTCTTTGACAGCTGCAAGGGAGGGGAGACAGGGCGAGGGGGACAGGGTTTAGTTTAGATAGTTACTAGAAATCTAGTTGGGAGAAAGCGGTGACAGCACACATTAGGAACACGAAGAATATTAAGTGGACTTCAGCATAACTTGAGCACTCCTTCCATCTTAACTCAATACTGCAAGGATAGAGTAGCTGGGACGGGGGGCGGGGGACCACGCTCTTAGGCGAATTTCAGGCCAATTGGCACAACTAGCATTTTGCTAAGAGAGCTCTCTGCACCCCACATTGGTGAGTGGCGTCTGGGGTCTTAAAAGCTGCCAAGCTGCCATCCGAGGACACAGCAAATGGTCTCAACTCAGCAGGAATGGATGCTCACCGAGGGCCAAAATGGCATGTGGTAAAGACAACCGAGAAGACAGAGAGACCCGCAAGACTGGGTGCCTACATCGACTTGGGACCGGGAGAACTGGATGGTGCCCGGCCACCACCAGTGATAGCCACGATGGATCTCACAGAGTGGAGTCTCACTGGCAACACATGAATAAAAAGAGGTGCATCATGAGATCCCCACTAAAAGACCTCAGTTGATGGTCCAGCGGTTTTTGGGTTCTTCTGAGAGCATGGCCCACTGCCCTCATGCTGCCCATTCCCATAAATTATAACAAAGTTCCACTCTTTGGACAGGAATGAATTGGACTTGGCAATGCAGAGTGACCATATATTGGAAGCACTTTATGGTTCTATACATCTGTAGGATATCATCTTCCTGACCTCTGGCTGGAAGAAGGAGAGTGGGTGGAGAGGAGCAGAAAGGAGGCTGTTGGGAGGATGAGACATGTATGGAGCAGAGAGGAATAGTGTGCTGTCACCGGACAGGGAGAGCAGTGGAAGCTGCATATAGGGGGGCATGTAAATTTATATGTGAATGTACATTTTCACTCAGTTATGTTAAATAAAAATAAAAATTAAAAAAAAAGAATATAATGCTTGAGAAGACTGAACTAGGATTGCTATTGGATAGCAAGATAAAGGGTTGAATTCTAAGCAATAATTGTATAAGTTACAAAGAGAAGATGAAATTGTACCCAAGCATTCAACACTAAAAAATTATCTTTATCATGTCAATGTATGTAAATATGTGGTTGAAAGTAAATATTTATGATACTAATAAACTTAATTTAAGGAAGTTTTATGTTCATCTCTTTTAAAACCGTATTTCTTCCTTTGGTTTAAAAAATTTAGATTAAAAACAAAGTACATTTGTGATTAAATCAGCAATTCTCAGAGTTATCCTTGAAGTTGTGAGTGATTCAACAAAAATGCTAGTTAAAAATGGAAATATCCTGCTTTTTTCAACCATAATCTTTGTAGGTGGAGATCTGAGCATTTTTTTCAATTTAACAGTTACACCAGTGATATTTTTTTCTAAAATGTAGCTTGAAAACCATTTAACCTAAAGACTGTTAAAGTTAACATTTCTGAGGACCAGTTCTATAATAGTGGCCGGTACTCAAATGTTTTATAAGTAACCTATTTGGATTGCTAACATTTTTACTTCATTTATAATAATGTGATTCAGTATATATTCTCATATGTATCAGATAAGAGTTGAAATTAATCAGTATTTCCAGATGGCACTTTAGCAGTCTACACTGAGAGTCTTAAAAATGATTCTAAACCTTTGACTTAGCGATCTCAGTAAACTATCATAGGAAAATAGTCCTAAATATGTTTGATACAAGTTATCAAATGCAGGAAAAATTGAAAAGAAGTCTATATAAGTGATACTGCAAAATGACAAAATAAATTCCCTCTTTCATATGTTGCTACTAGAAATTACATTTTACAACATTTTAACGATGTGAGAATGTGTTTCGTATAAAAATTTAACTTAAAGACAAAAATTTTAATGCAATTCAACTGTGCAAACACAAATAGGCCCCAACCTAAACACTGGAAATACACCAAAATATATTTGCTAATGTAGTATGCTAAAGCACACACAGAAGACACAATCATCCTCTAGAATACCAAAGAACAAATGCACTTGGATTGAACACAGTCAGGAATCTCTGCAGAACTAAGTCTGTGCTGTAGAATTGGTTCTGATTCATTGTGACCCTACAGGTCAGTGTAGAACTGCCCCATAAAGTTTCCGAAGAGGCAATGGCATATTCGAACTGCTGACCTTTTGGTTAGCACACAGTGTTTAACCAGCGTGTCACTAGATTTTACAGATAAGTCATGGGGTGGGGGGGAGTGAGTCAAAAAGACTCCATATTTATTTGACCTAAACACAAAATGCTAAATAAAAGTTCTGGAATTAAATACTTTAAGATTATTTAGATACAATTTTTCCTATTTAATTTCTCTCTCCCTCTAATTCTATTGTTCTTGCTCTTACTGTTGGCTCTCTTCACTGTCTCTCTCTCTGATTCACTGAACTTTTGCTATGCACTTTCATTCCCCCAAAATTTTAACAGCATGTACACTGTTCATGGAATACGTTATTTTCTCTAATTGACTTTAGGAGAAATTAACTATTTGGTCAAAAAATATTTTTGTATTTAGGAAAGATTTCTGAGTGGAACTGACAATTTTCCTGAACTGTGAATAAAATTTATTTTGGGAAAGTTAGGAAAATAGAAGACAGTAGTGAGCCCTGAAGTAATTACATTCAAGCATATTCTTTAGTTATGTAATGTATAATTCACTTTATAGCAAATGGAGTCCCTGGGTCATCTAAATAGTTAACATGCTTGGCTGATAATCAAAATGTTGGAGGTTCAAGTCCACCTAGAGTCATCTCAGAAGAAAGGTTTGGTGATTTCTAAAAATTCAGCTATTTAAAATTCTTTGCAGCATACTTCCATTTGGGCTCACATGGGTTCACCATAAACTGCAATTGACTTAATGGCAACTATTTTATAGTATATGTGACTGAAAATCATATATGTTGTTTAATTTAATTTTAGTTGATTTAAACTTAGAGAGCTGCGTATGCAGAAATGGTACCAATCTAGTCATATGGGACTGCCAATTAAGTTGTTAGAAAACGTGTTAATGTACCTCACTGCTCAGTATCGCTATGATCACCTTTGAAGTACTCCCCTTGGGAAGCTATGCACAGATACCAGTGTCCAGTCTAGCCTTCACAGCAATTTTGGAATCTTTTTTCTGCAATGGCCATCAGAGCTGTCATTGTATTAACCCTTGATGTTGTGAATGCCATCAAAACATCTACCTGTCAATATTTTCTGTATCTTTGGGTAAAGAAAAAAGTCCCTGGGGGCAAAATCATCTGAGTAGGGAGGCTGTTCTAATGCAGTCATTTGTTTACTGGCTATTAGCTCTCTCACAGACAACTACACGATTAAGTTTGAGAACTTGCCACTGTGCCACTGTGAGCAATGGCCATTCCAGAAAGAATTCCAAAATTGCTTTGAAGGGTGGACTAAGCGCTGGTGTTGGTACATAGCTTCCCAAGGGGAGTACTTCAAAGGTGACTATAGTGATATTCAACAGTGAGGTATGTAACACTTAGAGCTATTAAGTTTGAGGACTTAATTGTCCAACATTCTTTATTACTATGTCTAGAGAGATGTTGAACAACATGGTAACCACTACCTACACGTGGCTCTGTAAGTTTAAATCAACTAAAATTAAATAGAATTGAAAAAATAAGTTTCTCAGTCACACTAGACGCATTCCAAGTTCTCAACGGTCATATGACAATGGTACTGTACATTGCAAATATAAAATATTTGTTATCATTGTAGTAAAGCTATTGGACACAGGCATTTCTTTAGTTATGTGATAAAATTTCCTCAACAAAAAATGTTTTTAACTTTCTTCTGCTATTGTGGAGCTATGTCAAATTAAAACTTAAAAGTAATTGACACAAATTGGGTTCCTACACTGTGGTAACCAATTTGTTTGCTCTTAAATCCTTATATCATCCTCTCCACTTTACCACTCAGTAATTAGTGAAAGTTCTCAGGCTCTCTGCCCTATGGCCTTGGCATAGGTTTGTTCAGAGCAGGTAATCTGTTTGCTTCATGGCATCTCCCGCAGTGGCTGGATCTCATCCCTCCCTCCAGTTTGTACACAATGATTCCTTCCTGTATATACTCAGTCCTACTGCAGCGTCTTTCTGCTTACCTCCTGATGGCTCAAACTCTCTTCTTTAATAACAACACCTCCCTCACCCCTAGGGTCGCCATGAGTCGGATCCGACTCAATGACACTTGGCTGGCGGGCTTGGCTGCCTTTGTCTCTCAGCTCTAGAAGAATTAGCAGCTTCCCTGACTAACAGTCTCTAAGGTATCTCATTATGTCTTGTTGTCTTTTCAGCGCTTTCCCAACCAATTTAACTAAGTTTCTGTATTCAGTTTTCACTTGGAGTTTGGAAAAACTAGTACAATTTTGTTTTACAGACTGAATCCTGATTAACAGGTAGATTAACTCTAGTAAGTTATTAAATTTTGTTTTTAATAAGCTGTGCAAGTTAGAATAAGTACATTATTGCTCAATGTTCTCAAGGTAAAAAAATCACTTAGTGGAAGAAAAATGAGTAGTTTAAAATAAAGGCAATCTTACTGTATTTTTGCTTTGTATGTTTGTAGAATAAGAAATGACTTTGAATTACTCTGTTCAACAACAACAACAAAATAGCCATGGTTTTATGTTGAGATTCTAAATAGAAGTCATGATAACTAGAGCTTCCCAGAAACCATTTCTGAATCTGTAAGGAGGCCTTTCAGCTAAAGTATATTTCAGTGCTACTCTTTATGATGAATAGAAGTTAAGTATATGAAAAAATACACTCATATTCTTTTCAAGAAAGAGAGCTATAAAATTAGCCTGTTGCCTTCCTAGATTTTCAAATGGCGAAATATTTGAATGTTCTTATTGTGATTTATCTGAGAAGTCAGTCCAAGATGAAAATTGGGGATAATTACATCCCCTTAACAAAGAACAAAAAAGAAAAATATTTCAAGGACGTTTAGAACAACTAAAATTTTTGCTTGTATTAGATGGAATGATTTGTGAGGAGTTTTCTAATTTTATCAGTTTCTTGTGATTTAAAATGCTAAAAAGGAGGCTGAAAATTTTTTTATTGTCAGTTCATTCTCTATTTCTCTAATAAAGTTTAAATTTTCTGTAAACTTTGTGTGCTATCATTTATATAATTTCAGAGGCCTAATATCATCAAGGGGCCTTGGTGGTTAAGAGTTTGGCTGTGTAAAGGTTGGCCGTTCAAATCCACAAGCCACTACTTGGACACTCTATAGGGCAGTTTTACTTTGTCCTATAGGGTCAGAATTGACTCAGTGGCAATGAGTTTGAGTTTTTAATATTAACAAAGACATACACTTAGAAATTGCAAAACTTTGGGGGATACTCTAAAGCCACACGCTCACCCAGAGAGAGAAATGTATTTTCTATTTTGGGGGATGTATTTTCTATCTTCAAATCTGTCACTATATGTGTTATTGACTCACAACCTGACTAAATATGTATAAATACACATATATTTGTATATTTTGCTGTTGTTTTTAATATCTCCATTCTCATTGCTACTGTATTTTTTACATGATGCTTTCCAAGTATCAGAGTGCTCTGCTTGAATTAATTTTACAATCTTCTGAGGATTTTTTAAACTCATTCCAAACTACTAATTATACTCCTATAAAGTATTTTCACTGTTATTTCTGGTGTGCATAAATGTTGCAAGTATGTGCCTTTATGAAATCCATTCTATTTGATAAGATGTAAAAACAAGTGAGGGAGTCAGAGAATCTTAGTTCACATGTTGGTGCTCTGTAGCAAATCACTAACATTATTTCACTTTTGAAATGAGCATATAGAACTAGTTAAAAAATTGTAGTACTTCTCATTTATTAGTTGCTGTAATTATGTCCAAACTAAGTTAAATAGAAGACTATTTACAAACATCATTTTTACTAAAAAAATTTCCTTGAGAAACTTAGATCAATTAATACTAGTTCAATAGAACAAGATAATTGAGATCATGGGCTCTGGTTCAAGACTGACTGGTTTCAAATCTTCATTCCACTACTGAATTTCTGTGGGACTTTGAGATATTCTTAACCATAGTTACTGTTGAAAAGAATTTTAAGAAATATCTTCTCCTTAGAATTTTGAGTGTGTGTATGTATATGTGTAGGTATATGTTTGTTAGGTGGTTAACTGAGTCAAAGTAGATAAAACTTATAGAAAAGTAACTATTTATATTTTAAGTTCAGTAAATGCTTGCTATTATTATTATTATACTTAAAAAATGGAGTTACCAGGTAGTATAAATGATTCAATCCCTTGGCTGGAAATGTAAGTTTGGAGGTTTGAGTCTACTTAGAGAGACCTTGAAAGAAAGTCCTGGCATCTGCTTACCAAAATGTCAGCCAAAGAAAACCTTATGAAACATTCCACTCTGATGCATATGACGTTTCATAAGTTGGAATATACACAATGGCAATTGACTTTACCCAGTACGTATGTATTTGAGGCCTACTGTGCAAAATGGAAACCCTGGTGGCCTAATAATTAAGTGATATGGCTGCTAATCAAAAGGTTGGCAGTTCAAATCCACCAGGTGTTCCTTAGAAACTCTTTGGGGGTAGTTCTTCTCTGTCTATAGGGTCACTATGAGTCAGAATTGACTTCAGTGGGAGTGGGTAGTTGTGTGAAATATTTTGCCAATTATGTTGTGCACATGTAAATGTACAGTCATTGTCCTTCCATTTTTACCTAACGGGAGCAAATCATATGTATAAGTAATTAGAATATAACATAAGGCAGAGTTATAAATGATATATGATAGACTAAGAAAGGCAGTAATATTTTCCCATCAGATCAATCAAAGAAAGTCTTATAGACACAAACGGAACTTTGGGAAATGGATGAAGCTTGCGCAATGAATAAGGGCAAGACACTCCGGGTAACAGGAAAAGCATGGCATACATACAAGTACAGAGTATAAGAAAACACAGTTGACATAAGCAGTTCACAGAGGTAGGGGAGGCTATGAGGAGATGCCATGTGATACCCCTTAAAAAATTTATCCCTCAGTAATTCAACACAGTAGGGATGGAAATAAACAAAAGGTACTGCATTACATGATGGGAAGTAAATTTAGTACTAGAAAACTTCAGAGGCAGGAAACGTAATAAGAGTTTGACACTTTGTTGAGATTTTTAATGCATTGCTCCTGAACATATGTCATGCAGTAACTCAAATTATTCAGTAATAAATTATTCTCCAAATAACCCTGTATCCAGAAGAATCTCTGTCTTGAGAAAAGATGGCTAGGGTTGACTGTTATCTGTTTTTACCTTCATACCCCTGTGAACCACAGCTCTTAGTATTTATGTCCTCATGTATTCTCCACCGACACAGATTCTGACTGGATTATATGACTGCTTTTGGCTTATGAGACATGGCCTTAGAAATGTTGAAAGCAAAGGCTTGGTAAGTATTTCCATAGAAGGGATTTTTTATTTGTCTTAGAACTTCTGCTTTTGAAGCCAGATTCCATGGAGTAAAGAAGTGAAAACTATCCTCTCAAGGAGAAGACAAGAAGACGAAAAAAGTTTCCAGACACATGAGTAAAGCCATTGTCAGTGTTCTAACTTTGGTTACCACTGGACAGCCAACCCACTGCCATCGAGTCAGACCTGACTTATAGGGACCCTAGAGGTCAGCGAAGAACTACCCAATAGAGTTTCCAAGGAATACCTAGAAGATTTGAGCTTCTGACATTTTGGTTAGCAGATGTAGCACTTAATCCACTATGTCACCAGGGTTGATAATATAAATCCATAAAAATATACCATCAGTAAAGTTGTTTTATCAGTTAATGGAAAATGGAAATTGAAAAGCACAGGTTACAAATGAAGAAGACTAAAGAGCATAACCTCGAGGATAGACACTACAAGACAGAGTCAAGCACATCTGCTTAGAAGAACTCTGGAGAGCCTGCAGTGCAAACATCATGAATGATAGGTAAAAAGAAGTGAGCTCAAAACAAAGGGACAAAGTATTACTTGCTTCCTGAACTATTTGAGCTTCCTACTGTCTCTCACTCTTGAGTGCAGAATGTCTTATGCTGAGTCAAATGCAGATGCTTTTTCAGTAATGACATTGAATTAAACTTCTGGGGAGGAGGCATCTAAAGTGAATGCTGGCATCTGTTAACCTAGAATTTAATGCTCCTTCAGCCTTTTGTTGTTGTTAGTTGACACTGAATGGGCTCTTCCTCATGCAGGCCTTTTGTATAACTAAATGAAACACTGCCCAGTCTCCTGCTATCTTCATATATGTTGGTATGTTTGAGTCCACCCTCAGACTTTGGACTGACATACATAAACTAACTTGTGCAGATTGGTGCCCTTCAGAAGATACCTGACAAGGAGACAAATGGAGGATAAAGTTTAGCATACATTATGCTCCCCAAGTCACATGTCCAGAATGGCAACTATTTGAACAGAGTGTTACCTGTACTAATTTGCCCAAAGAATTTTATAATCTAGTAGCATTCCTATTTGGCACAGTAAATGATTTATTATCTACCATCCTTATGTGATCCACCAGGTGCTCCTTGGAAACTCCATGGAGCACTTACACTCTGTCTTATAGGGTTGCTTTGAGTCAGAATTTTTTTTATCCCTATGTGAAAAACTCTGGTGTCACTAGTTCAAATCCACCAGGTGCTCCTTGGGAACCTTATGAGGCAGTTATTCTCTGTTCTATAGAGTCTCTGTGCATTGGAATAAACTCAGTGGCAATGGGTTTCGTTAGTTATTTTTATCCCTATGTGGGAATCATGGTGGTGTGATGGCTAAGAACTTGATTGCTAACCAAAATGATGGCAGTTTAGATTCACCATCCACAGCCTGGAAATCCTATGGGGCAGCTTTACTCTGTCTTACAGGGTCACTATGAGTCAGAATCTACCCCACAGCAATACATTTGGTTTTTGTTTTATATCCCCGTGTGAATCCTGTCTGTTGGATAGAGATTACAATCAGCCATTCCATTTCCTTGTTCTTAAATCATAGACAAAGATTATTATACACTTTGATAAGAAAGTACAGATATAAAAGAAATAGAAAAATATGAAAAATAAAAATATGAAGTTAAGCATAGTATTTAGAAAGATTTTAACATAAATTACTCCCAGCAAAAAAAAAAAAAATATATAAAGATTAAAGAAAAGTGAAAAGAGGAGAAAACGACTCTTTCAAATTAAATCTATTAGAAAATTACTGAAAATGCTATGAGCATTTAATGGCTGGATCACAGGGAAAATTAGTGTTTTCATATTTTTCCACTTTTCTCAATAATTATGTTTTAATGTACAATTATAATTTTAATGGCAACCAGATTTACTGATGTAAACAATATGGTAGGATTTGTGAGTGTGTGTGCACATGTCTCTTAGAGTACACACAACAGTGGCTACCAGGAGATTAGCGTTCTTTAAGTTTGCTTTTGCTTGGATATATACTAGTGGAGATGTGAAGTAGATAGTGAGGAATATTGCTTTGAATTTCTAAAGATACCTTTGTGTTAGAGACAAAAGGTAGAAGTCATCTGTTTCCAGATAACAATTGAATTCATATGCTTGGGTGTCTTCAGCAGAATATGAAGTGAGAAGAAGTCATTTCTAGATTCTCAGATACATTATTCAAAAATTTGAACACAGACTATAGATAGGTGCCAACCTTTCAAAATTTCATGGAAAAAACAAATATAATCTTCATAAGAATAACATTATTCTTTGGAAACACCAAGTAGAGTGACTACAATAAAATAAAATAAAAAAAAGCTTAGTGAGAAATAAACACTACATTTTAACTTGCTGGGTTGACATTTCTGAAGATACAGAATCTCTAGAAAAATTATATTTTTTAAAACCAATTATATAAGAAGTCTTGGCTTTCATCTATGTGGTTAACATTAAAATATTCCTTAAAAATAAACAGGCTTGAGGTGGAAACAAGAATGCTGACTAGACACATGTCTCCTCAATTCCCTCTGAGAACTAAGGCCTAGAATGGTAACTAAATTGAGCAGCATGGACATCCGGGGAGTCCTAGGATCTGACATAAGGTCATCAGATTTGACTAGGCACCAGTAATGGACTAAACCACCCTTCTCAAAGACAAGTCAGGGGCCGCCAAACCCCATTCCTGCTAACTCACAGTTTCGGAGGGCTGTAGGTACTGATACCTTGTTGGTATCTGGAAGGCAGGGACTGGACACGAGCTGGCCATTACTCTGACCTGTGGTGCTTAAGTAAATGGCATATAGAGCAGCAGAGAGACGGTGCTTGGGATAGCCATACTTTGAGAGTCCAGCTGTTGAATGAGGATACAACTCCCCCTCAACATTCTCTTTTCTGAGCTGTACCATACACTCTACTGTTACATGGCAGGAAGGGCAGCTTGGCTTGGACACCATCTAGGTCAGCTGGGAGGCAGAGACATCTTGCAGGTGGGTGCATGAGCTGCCATTGATTCTCAAGCAGAGCAGCAGACCAAGTGCTTCTCCAGAACAAAAGCAGCATTTGAGACAATTTGTGTCTAGATTTGTGGATAGGACCTGGCAGAGGATGGCAGGAAGGCCCTAACCTCTCCCTACTTTAAGCCACGTCATAGCATCTGGGAATGGCCTATAAGGTACTTACATTGCATATCAAATGCCACAAAAACTAGACCCCAAAAGAAAGACCAAGACATATTACAATTAAGCTTAATGAAATGAAACACAAACAGAGGCTCTTAAAGGCAGACACTCAAAGCAAACCTAACATCAAGAGGGAAACCCTGTAAGCTTTCATCTGACTTCTTCACAGAAACGGTGTAGACAAGAAAGCAGTAGGATGACACATCCGCAGCCCTGAAGGAGAAAAACAACCAACCAAGAATTATATACCCTGCAAAAGTGTCTCTCAAATATGATGGTGAAATTAAAATGTTCACAGATAAACAGAAGCTTGGAGACTTTGTAAAAACCAAATGAAAACTACAAGAAATACTGAAAGAAGTCTTTTGCTTAGAAAAACAAAAGCATTAATGTATACTTAAGGATGCAATGCGGGTCACATCCAGAATCCTGCTCACTTAGAGAAGTCAATAAGCTCAATCAAGGCTACATTATTAAGAGAACGGAAACAGTGATCATAACATGAAAACTATGACATCACCACACTAAAAAGAGGGATATGTTACAGTAGGTATAACTCTTTCAGATGGAGAGGAAATTAAAAAGATATACAGAAATTAAAGTCTGGTCTAAATTTAGAATAGTAAGGGTGATTATAGGGTTAGCTACAAAGCAAAGTAACAACATGATGTATCAAAAGAAGAACCACAATACAGGCATCTCAACAAACACAAAACCATCACTGAAAAAGATGAAGACTCAACCCATAAAGAAGAATGACACAGAACAGGATATTAAGAACAACATAGAAAACATCAACAATGCATAACTAAATGCATCAAAACGACAGCATTAAACGTGCACCTACCAATTACACTGAAAGTAAATGGACTGAACACCCTAATAAAGAGACAGTGAGTGACACATAGATCAAAAGACCTGATCTGTCTATACTTTGCTTACAAGAAACATACCTAAGACTGAAAGATACAAAAAAACTAAAAATCAATGCATAGAAAATTATACACCAAACCAACAACATACAAAGAAGAGCAGGAATGGCAATATGAATCTCAGACAAAACAGACTTTAATGTAAGATCCATCACTGTGGACAAGGATGGTCACTACTTATTGCTGAAAGGTTCAATACTTAAGCTAGACACAACAATATTAAATATTTATGTACCCAATATATTTATGCATCTAATATATCCAATAATTACTGACAACACTGAAAAATGAGATTGATTAGTCCACAATAATAGTTGGAGTCTTCAACTTGCTGCTTTCAGTAATAGACTTATCATCCAGAAAAAAACTAAGTAAAGATACAGAATATCTGATTGTGACAATTAACTAACTAGACCTTACTGACATATACAGAACTTTTTATCCATCAGCAGATAAGTACACCTTCTTCTCCAGTGCACATGGAACATTTTCTAGAATAGCCCACATCTTAGAACATAAAGCATGTCTCACCAAAATTCAAACCACTGAATTATTGCAAAGCATCTTCTTGGACCATAAAGCCGTAAAAGTTGAAGTCAATAGCACAAAAATCAGAGGCAGAAATTCAGACTCATGGAATTGAAAACATCAAGGAAATGGACAAATTTCTATACTCATATTACATACCAAAATTATCTCAAGGAGAAGTAGAACAACTTAACAAGCTCATCACAAATGAAGAGATTGAAAAACTAATTAAAAAAATACCAACCAAAGAAAGTCCTGGCCCAAATGGCTTCACTGGAGGATTCTACTAAACTTTTATGGATGAGTTAACTCCAATACTACTGAGGCTATTTCACACCATAGTAAGGATGGAATACCCCCAAATTCATTCTACAAAGCCAGCGTAACCCTAATACCAAAGCCAGGGAAAGACTCAACAAAAAAAGAAAATCACAGACAAATATCACTCATGAAGCTAGATGTGAAAATCGTCAACAAAATCCTAGCCAATAGAATTCAATAACATCAAAAAAATAATTCATCATGACTAAGTTGGATTCATACCAGTGTTCAACATCAGAAAAACAATTAGTGTCATCAACTCCATAAATAACACAAAGGATAAAAATCACCTGATTTGGTCAACTGATGCAGAAAAGGCATTTGAAAAAGTCCAACAGCTATTCATCCTAAAATCTCTCAGCAAAATAGGAACAGAAAGGACATTCCTCAATGCCATAAGAGGTATCAACGTAGTCAACTACCTACATCATCCTGAGTGGAAACTGAAAGAATTCCCCTTGAGAATGGGAACTAGACAAGGATGCCCATTCTCACCACTTCTATTCAACATTGTACTAGAGGTTCTAGACAGAGCAATTAGACAAGGCAAAGAAATAAAGAGTATCCACATCAGCAAAAAAGAAGTAAAAATCTCCTTATTTGCAGATGATGTGATAGTACATGCAGAGAATCCTAAAGAATCCATAAATAAACTATTGGAACTGATAGAGGAGTTCAGCAAAGTATAAGGATACAAGATAAACAAGTAAATAGTAGGATTTCTTTATACCAACAAAGAGATCACCAAAGAAAAAATCACAAAATCAATACCATTTATCATAGCCCCCAAGACAGGATACCTAGGAATAAATCTAACTAGAGAATTAAGAGACCTACACAGAGAGAACTAGAAGACCTTACTTCAAGAAACGGAGACTTACATAAACGGAGAAAACTACCCTGGTCATGGACAGGAAGACTTGACGTTGTGAAAATGTCCATTTTACTTATAGCAATCTACACATACAATGCAATTCCAATACAAATTCCAGTGACATTTCTTAAAGAGATGGAGAAACAAATTACTGGCTTTGTTTGGAAAGAGAAGAAACCTCAGATAAGTAAAACACTGCTAAAGGAGAGGAATACAGTGCAAGGCCTCATACTACCTAAGCTTAGGACCTGCTACACTGTCACAGTATTCTAACAGCCTAGCACTGGTACAAAAAGAAACACAGACCAATGGAACAGAACAGAGACCCCAGGGATGCCACCATCTTCTTATGAACAGTTGATATTCGACAAAGACCTTAAATTTGTAACCTGGGTAAAAACAGTTTCTTTAACAAACGATGCTGGCAAAGTTGGATATCAACCAGCAAAAAATTGAAACAAAACCCATTATCTCACACCTCACACAAAAACTAACTCGAAATAAATCAAAGATCTAAATATCAAACCTGAAATGATAAAGGTAATACAAGAAAAAATAGGGCCAACAATGGAAGTTCTAATACACAGTTTATCCAGACTTCAAAATCTTACAAAACATGATCAACAGAAGAGAAAACAGATAAATGTGAACTATTGAGAATCAAACGCTTTTGCTCATCCAAAGACTTTATCAAAGGAATTAAAAGACCACCCACAGAATGAGAAAAAAAACATTTGATAGCTACATGTCAGACTGACGTCTGATCTCTGTAATCTGCAAGGCATTGCAAAATATTGATAAGAAAAAGATAAATAACCCAATTAAGTGACGAGAAAAGGAGATGAACAGATACTTCACTAGAGAAGAAATCCAGGCAGCCAAAAGACACATGAGGAAATGATTGTGATCATTAGCTATCAGAGAAGTCCAAATCAAAACTACAGTGAGATACTATCTCACTCTGAAAAGGTTGGCCATAATCTAAAGACACAAAACAACAAATACTAGAGAGGCTGTGAAGAGATTGGAACTCTCCTACACTGATGGTGGGATTGTAAAATGGTCCAGCATCTTTAAAAAGCCATCTGACGCTTCCTTAGAAAGCTGGAAATAGATATACCATCTGATCCAGTAATCCCACTGCTTTGAATTTATCCCACAGAAACAAAGGCTGTCGCATGAACAGACACAAGCACAAGAATGTTTATTGCATTGCAGTCCACAGCAACAAAAATATAAAATCAACCTAGATGCCAATCGACAGAAGAATGAATAAAGAAACTATGGTACATATACTCAATGGGACACTATGTGATGGTAAAGAACAATGATGGTTTTAGGAAGCATCTCATAACCTGGTTTCAACTGGAAGACATGCTGAATGAAATCAGTCAGCTGCAGAAAGACAAATATGAGACCCCAGCCATAAAGACTTAAAAATATTCTTATGTACAGAAGAAAAGACTCTTTGACAGCTACCAGGGTTGGGGGGGGAGGGTAGACAGTAGTTTGTCATAGATTAGATAGTTGCTAGAAATTTGGTTAGGTGAAAGCAGTGACAGCACACAGTGCAAAGTAGACCAACTTAACTAGACTTCACCATAAACTGAAAACTCTTCTAATCTGAACCCAATACTCCTACGATAGAGTAGCAAGGGTGGGTTTTGGGGACCATGATCTCAGGGGACATCAAGGTCAACTGGCATAATTAGTCTATTCCTAAGAAAGTCTTCTGCACCCCATGTTGGTGAGTGGCACCTGGGGTTTTAAAATCTAGCAAGCTTCCATCTGAGGTACACCAAATGGTATCAACTCACCTAGAACAGATGATTACCGAAAACACCAGACATGAGTTAAAAAGAGCCCAGGATACATGACCCACGTGAATGGGAGATTGCATCAAGATGTGACTAGAAGAACCACATGGTGATGGAGCAGACAATGTTGAGTCCTTGTGGCAACATGAGACAAAGAGGGGTGCAGCTCAGGAATTCTACTAAAAGACCATAACTGATGATCTGATGGCCAGCAGTGTCCCCTGGAAGCATAGCCCCTAGACCTGCTGCTGCGCCTGACCAGAAAATACTAATGAGGTCAACTCTTCGGACAAAAATGGACTAGACTCACGGACACAATGTGACCTTATGGTGGGTGTACTTCATGGTTCTATGCTTTTATAGGATGCTGTCCTACTGGTCTCTTTCTAGATGGGAGAGAATAGGGTGGAGAGGAGGGGGCAGGAGCTTTTTAACAGGATATGACAAGTATACAGTGAAAAGGCAGACATGCAAAATTGATTTGGATTGTATACTTTCACTTAGTCACAACAAAAAGTAAATAAATAAAAATAAACAGGCTTTTTTATTGCTGTCAGTTAACAGATTATTTTTTGTTGAAGAATTTAGAATGCTCTCCAAGATGGATCCTATAAAGCTATGTGAATGAGTACACAAACTGTACTCTGAGTGAAATTCATAATCTAAATGTCTACAAAACCATCAAGAGTATCATAGCTGATATAGGCTGGGTTAACTAGAGGAAAAACTTCGTAAGAACTTCTACAAGAAATTATTGAGAGAGATAAAGAAGATTGTGTATATGGAGGCAAATTAGTCTGTTATTGCTGCTAAACAGTATATTTTTCTCAAAATATTTCAACTCTCCTTATAAAGTAACACATACTTGATATTACTTTTCAAAGATTTAAAAGTTAATAATAAAAAAATGTATTCACATTTAAAAATACTTTATTCATTTTATTATCTCATTTGGAACTTGTCATGGACTGAATTTTGTTCCCAAAATGATGTGTGTGGAAATTTGGCTGAGCCATGATTCCCAGTATTATGTACGCTGTCAACCCTGCCTATATGGTGTTATTGAGAGCAGATGGACAGCAGTTGTGTTGGTGGGACAGGACTCAAATGTGTAAGACTGTTTTGTGTCTTGATGCAGCCTATTGAGATAGGAAAGAAGCTAACAGAGAGATCTGGTGACCTCATACCATCGAGAAAGAAAGTAGTGCCAGAAGCTGTGCATGTCCTTTGGAAAAGACTGGGATCCGTGTGCCTCAGAAGCTTCCAGTCCAGGAAAGATTAATAACGAGGACCTTCCTCCAGAGTCAGCAGAGGAGGCCTTCCCTTCAAGGTGACCCCCTGAATTTGTGCTTTATTTTAGTGGACTGTGACAAATAAAATTTCTCCTTTTAAAGCCATCCACTTGTGATATTTTTTGTTACGGCAGCACTGGATGACTAAGCCAGGACTAGATTCTGTCATAAACAGTTTTGAAATATGAAGAAAGAAAAATGCTGCTGTGACTCCATTGTTCAAATGGATAATCTATAACTGCTAAAAATTTTAATCTAATTATTTTGGGGAGTTCAGCCTCCAGTGTTATACTGCTGTTTTTGTTAGACTGTTCAGTCAATTTAGACTCTTAACTATCCCATATCCCACATTCCTCCTGGGAAAAAAAATGATGCAATTAGAACATTAAGCAAGAGTGTGTGACACCAGAAAATGATTGCTTATTACTCACCCAATATCCCCAAAGTATCATCTTTACACTTAATCAGTTCTTTCTCTGTTCTATTTCTGAAAATCATACAAGCTTCCATTCTTGCAAACTGCGGTATAGCACATGACACTCCACTTTATAGACATACATCTAACTATTAGATTAATCACTTTAAGACAAAAAAAAATTAAAACAATGAGGATGGCAAGACCTCATCTCACATACTTTGCATGTGTTATCAGGAACAACTCGTCCCTTGGAGAAGAACATCATGCTTGGTAAAGTGGAGGGTCAGTGAAAAAGAGGAAGACCTTCAGCGAGCTGGATTGACAGCGGATGAAACAGTGGGGTCAAGCATAACAACAATTGTAAGGATGGGGCAGGACCAGACAGTCTTTCCTTCTGTTGTTCGTAGGGTCTCTATGAATTGAAGTCAGCTTGACAGCACCTAAAAACAACAATAAAATGCTTGCTACACGAACCAATGAATCAATAAATGGATGGGTATGGACACTGTTACATCCTGCAAGGTATTCCTTTAAGGTGCATCCAAAAGCACAGTTGTTAAAGACTACGTCCTTCCTGCTCCATTCCTGGAGTCAAACAGGTTTTTCAAATTTACATTCCTGTTACTTAGTCTTTGAGAGGATTGCAAAGTTTAAGCAATTTTCCCAATAATTTTTATTTAGAAGCAGATGGAAAATTACTAACTCTACTTTTCAGACTATAGGTCTTTTCTTGAATCAATAATTTCTAAACTTTTAAACTATTTTTTTATTGCTTTTCTCTTAGTTCTTAAGTTTTAAAATATCATTTCTTTCAAAGTGTGTTTTTTAAAATTAAGTTCTTTTGCTTCTTAATTCATAACAATAATTTAAAAAACTGCTTAATATGAAATTTAATCAGCAGAGAAAATTACGTGATAAAATTATATTATGTCTGAAATTAAAAAAATAACCCTCCAGTTGACTAAACACTGAAAAAATGCAGCTGATTTTATTTTTTATATTGAGAACACTTTTGACTTTTAGGACTACTTTTGCATGGCTTAGAGAAGCCCTGGTGGTGCAGTAGTTAAGCTCTTTGGTGCTAGCCAGCTGCTCTCCATACATACATCTACAGTGATTGCCATTGTAGTCAAATAAAAAGCAGTATGTTAAGAGCTAGCTATACATTCTGAAATCTTATTTCAAATCATGCCTCTGCATCTCTTAAGGAATGATCCTAGAATCTAATTACATAAGTTAATTTTCAGTGTTGTGGGCCAATAAATTGATTCCCATTCACTGAATACTCCAGAGGGCAGTACTACTGTGGCTTCTAGGCTTGCCATGAGTCATATCTGACTGACTCGACAGCACTGGCTTGGCTTGGCTCATAGATACCCTGTGTGACAAAGTTGCCATATTGTGTGTTCTAGGCTTTAATCAAGACCTGGTGATCACCAGGTGTTTCTCCTACAGAGAAGCTAGATGAATTTAAACCATTAACCTTTAGGTTGGCAGCTGAGCACTTATTCATTGTGCCACAAAGGGCTTATAGCATATAATTAGGCATTAGAGATGCCAAGAATTTGCCACAATCACAGATTCTTTCCTTCTCCCTCCACATCCCACCCTGGCTTCCCAAATACAAAGGTGATAGTATCCACTAGAAATATTCTAACTTGTTTGACTTTTGTTACTTAGCACTACCCCTTGACCTCTTCGTTATTGTACTATACAGGGCTCAGAGTTACTCAGGCAAATGCATTGTTAACTAACATTATCTTAAACTCACTAAATAAAAGTTAATTAATGTTTAGGAATGACATTCAACTTAACGTAAGGGTCACCAGGAGTCAGTGGCTGACTCAAAGAAGGCTGACAACATTCTATTCCCCAGTGTTCTGAAAAACTACCTGCTTCAGAACCTAAGTATTAATTTCTTCAGTTATCTGGAGTATTTGCTAACTAATAGCACACAGTCAATCCTTCTACAGAAGTGCCTAGAGCAAAAGTAGCTGCCTACATTCAATTACTGGTTAATGTGGGATTAAGCCTTGGCCCTGCTGTGCCTCTGTTGGAGACATTTTTGAAGACCATCTCAGATTCAGAGCTTTCCTGAAGGATCAGCTGACATTTGCATTTCAATTGCATTGCTTTATTGTCATCTTATACAGCACTCTTTCTTCTCCCATTTATACATGTTGTTTTAAGAGTAATCCTCAGATAAACAGCACACAAATCTCCATCTCAGAGACTGTGTCCACTTAACAAGTGACACCCTAGAGAAACTCAGTAGTTACAAAGATTGTCATTATTAACTTAAAGCTGGTAAATCCACTGCTGTCGAGTCGATTACCACTCAGAGCAAAGCTATAGGTCAGAGTAGAACTGCCACATAGAGTTCACAAGGACTGCCTGATGGATTTGGACTGCAGACCTTTTGTTTAGTAGATATAGCACTTAACCACTATACCATCGGGGTTGACCTTTATTAACTAGATTTTCCTTATTGACCAGGAATTCTTTGCTCCCTTGGGAAGCCATGATTTTCAACATTTGATATTTTCATAGTTACTTTCTGAAGGGCTTAAACAAATCTACATATATCTCCTTTACTAATAAGTATTGCTTTTCTTGGAAACAACAGGGATCAGAGTAGAAATAACTTAAGGAAAAAGAAAAACAGATCACAAAGATAATTGGAATGGATAAGTAGAAATCCAGAACAATTGTTATAAAGGGTTAAAATTGCTATGTCTTTATATTTTTGACACTCACTGTTGCACTACTTCTGTTTCCAGTCCTTGGATTTTTCTTCACACTAGGTAAATGACTTGACTGCTGATAGCTTGCACAAGACATTTTACAGTCAATTCACTCTGAAGAGAAGGAGAATTTTCTTTCTGGATTCATTTTACAAAATCCACAAAGGACTCTTATTGTCCACACATGAGTCACATCCTCTCCAGCTAAGACTAGGTTTTACAGAGAAGTTTTCTTCAAGGTGACTCTGTAATAATCACATGGATCGCATGTTGTAGGAAAAGTGACTTCAGTGGAGGGAAGGTTGCTGCATAAATTAAAAAATTAATAGTAAAACATGCTGTAAAAAAAAAATCCACACAATTTATTTTAGCTACTGAGTTCATTCTGCCAGTAGATCTAAGAGATTTAATTTGTGACCATCAGGAAGAAGCAACACTAACAGGCAAACTGTTTAGATAGTAAAATTATGTGGTTAATGGCTAACCATTCCTCATATCTGATACTATCTTAAAACAGAATAACTCAGGCTTTTTTTATGTGCCTTATTTAGACAATTTCTTGGTCACAAAAACTTATCCATAGCATAATTATAAAAAACTCTATTTGTGGCAAAGTTGCAAACATGAATTTTAGTTCATTTTTTATCTATAACACTGACCTCTCTGTGCAAAGAAACTAGGTTATGGACAAAGATAATCAGAGCTACTATTGAATTGCTTAATGATCTTATCTTCCATCACAGGGACTCTTAATAATAATGTTATAAAAACACAGATGCACACACATGCACCACCACCAGCACAGAAGGAGAGCTGGTGGTTCAGTGCTTACAGTGCTCAGCTGCTAACCAAAATGTCAGTTGTTACAAATTGTTGCAGAGAAAAAGATGTGACAGTCTGCTTCCATAAAGATTATAGCCTTTGACACCCTATGAGGCAGTTCTATTCTGTTCTATAGGGTCACTGCTAGTCAAAATTGACTCTATGGAAGTGGGTTTTGTTTGGTTAATATACATATAAATAATAGTTGTTTATTAATTATTTCCTTATTCTCACAGAGTCTAAATGAAATCATATTGCAGCTTTGCTGATCTCAAACAGAATGTGACTGATGATCTGAGATTAGTGAGGATGTATTTAGCATGAAGTTAACAGGAAGTCTGCATAAACCAAGGTGGGAGGAGGAAAGGATACTATTTTTTCTTTCAGATTTGCACCAAGTATTTTGTAAAGTACTGATGCTCAGCTCTCTCTTGTACAGCCTCACTAATTGAATTTATTCTCTGTGTTTAATTATATGCTGAAAGTTTATGTGTTCAAATGTTTCTGCAGAAAGGCAGATATAAAAAGAAATCAATATTATATATCGAAACATAAACAATACAGCAAAAATATTAAACACTAGGAAACACAGACCCACTGTCCCACTCCCTGTCATTACCATGCATCTTTTATTTGTTTCACAACAAGATGTTTTCTTTGTCACTATTCGAAACTGTGAATTTTAAACATGTACCTACTTTCAACTTTTCATGAATTAGCTATTTTTGGAAGTTTTTTGGTTGACGCCATGTTTATTCGCTAATGTAATGTCTGCTGAATCATTGGTAGTTTTATTATTATTATTTGTTATAGTTGGATGCCAATTGCAAGTGGTCCATATCAAAACTATGGTCCATGAGGTACATCACACTTTCAATACATATCAGTACTGTGGTGCAGGCAGTGCATCCTACTTCCTGGTTGCATTTGAGTCATAAAATACCTTAACTTTCTAGGGAACGCTTTATAAAAGATATCATTAAGAAAGTGACTAATGCAAGTGGGCCGCATCTATTCTGCATTCCACGGAGCACATCACGTGTGGTACATATTGCTACCAGGGTGCAGGATGTATGTCATACTTGCTGGATACAATTGAGCCATAAAATGTCTTACTCTACTTTCCAATGAACACTTTATAAAAGATGTCCTCAGGGTGGTGAAATACAACCTGGCCATATCTGTTAAGTTCACAGTAGTTGGCTAAATCAGTACACATATCCACTTAGACTGGGTTATAGATTCTTTCACAAGGAAGGAATATATAGTAATATAATTTGTCCCAATGACTTTAAAGAACATGCCACAGGAAGTTTAGAGTAAGTATTGAAGAGAGTGGTATATATAAGAGGCTTAAATATAATTCTCCAGTATGATAAAGAACTTGCTGTCAAATATTACTATAGAAATTTTAGAGTAAGTGATTTTAAAAAGAACAAATGCTTAAACAGATCACCTTAGCAGCTGTATTGAAATAGACTCTTGAAAAGGAAAGTATGAAAGAAGGGAAACTTCTCAAGGATGATCTAGGAAGGAGAATGTGGGGACTGATTTAGGATTATTTAGTTCAGGTGGAGAGAAATGTGTGGATTCAGAATACATGATTTTGTCACTTATTGACATGGGTGGGTTCCATATACAAGGTCTTTGTGCAAAAGCTGGCATTATGAGATAATGGAGGATGGCCATATCAGATCATAAAATGAAGAATGACTACATTATTACACACCTGCCAAATTACAGTGTTACTATATTTTTATGCAAATAACACCTGACTTCTACATTGGTTTGCCAACTGTATTCTCCCCTATGAGGTATTTTTGTAAGTGTGCTATGCTAATTTTTTTCAGTAACATGTAAAAAAATAAACTGATACAGTGGCATTTATGAAAATACCCCAACAGATTGCCTCAAGGTATAATACAGTCTTACACACTAAGTACTGCACCACCAACACACCTGCCACTTATCCTCCCCCTCATTAACACTATAGAGGCAGGGTTTACAGTCTATAGGAACATCAAACATTATCAGGAATTGTGGCCTAGCTAAATGGCTACACTCATTTTCAGGGGGACAAAATTGAATTCATGACAAACACTAAGAATTATGTGGAATTCTATCTAGAGGAATGATCTACATATGACTGAAGTAACGGAACAAGAGTATAACAGAAAATACAGAGAGAAATGTCAAAGATTTTTTGACAGAAAACTTTCCTGATATCATGAAAGATGAGAAGGTATCTAAGACCCTCATCAAACTCCACATAGAGTAGGTCCCAAAAGAAAGACAACTAAGCATATTACAATCAGATATTTGATATGGAGAAGTCAAAGTAATTTAAAGAAATTAAAAACTGCTTTAAATTGAGACAATTAGGACAGAATATTAAGGTAATCACAAAGAAAACTAACAATCCGACATATACATATATAAATGAAGTCTCAGCAAACACAAAGTTAACATTGAAAAAGAAGAAAACACATAAAGAAAAAAGATACAGCACAGAAAAATTAAGAGGAACAAAGAGACTGTCTATAATATACTAAAATAAATCAAAATGAAAGCACTAAACTCATATCCATCAATAATTACACTGAATGCAAATGGATTGAATGCACCAAAAAAAGACAGAGAACAACAAATAGGATTAAAAAAAAAAATCTACATTCTGCTTACAGGAGATATACCTTAGACTTAGAGATGCAAACTAAACTTGAAGGTTGGAAAAAATATATCAAGTAAACAACATTCAAAAAAGAACAGGAGTGGCAGTATTAATTTCCGATAAAATAGATTTTAAATAAAATCTGCATTGGATAAAGAAGGACACTGTATAATGATTAAAGGATGAATACTACAGAAGTACACAACCATATTAAATATTTATGCACCCATTAATAAGGCTCCTAAATACATAAAATTAATTGCATTGAAAAGATAGACAGCTCCACAATAAAAGTAGGAGACATCAACATACCACTTTTATTGAAGAACATAACATCTAGAAAGAAGCTCAATAAAGACATGGAAGATCTAAATGCCACAATCGATGAACTTGAGCTCATAGATGTATATAGAACACACCACTCAACTGTAGGGCCATATACTTTATTTTCCAAAGCACATAGAACATTCCCCAGAATAGAACACACATTAGTCCATAAAGCAAGCATTAACATAATCCAAATCATCAAAATATCACAAAACATCTTTCCCAACCATAAAGCTACAAACATAGAAATTGATAACAGAAAAAGAAAAGGGGGGAGGAATCAGACACATGGAAACTAAACAAAACCTTCCTCAAAAATTACCGGGTTATAGAAGAAATCAAAAACTGAATAAACAGATTTACAGAATCAGCTGAGAATGAAAATAAATCCTACCATAGCATTTGGGTCATAGCAAAGGCAGTATTCAGAGGTCAGTTTAGTCCAATAAATGCACACATTGTTAAGGAGGAAAACGCCCTGAACAAATTATTAACCCTACAATTCAAATAAGTAGAAAAAGAGCAACAGAGACCTAAGGCACCAGAAGAAAGTAAATAACGAGAATTAGCAGAACTAAGTGAATTAGAGAAAAGAAAAAATGATAGCAGTAACAAGACCAAAAGTTTGAAATGAACAACAAAACTGATAAAGCATTGGCAAAACTGACAAAAGAAAAACAAGAGAGGAAACAAAAAACACAAATGAGAAATGTGGTATGCAATATCACAACAAACTCAACAGAAATTTAAAAAAAATCAAAACAGAATACTATTAAAAATTATACTTTAAAAAATGTGAAAACCTAGTAGAAACGCACATATATTTTAAAGTACACTGCCAACATAAACTAACGCAGAGGTAGAACAAGTAAACAAACCCATAACAGAAGAAATTGAAAGAGTAATTTAAAAAACTCCCAGGTTTGTTTTTTTTTAAAAAAAAAAAAAGAAAGAAAGAAAAAAACCTGGTTCTGATGGCTTTACTGAGGAATTTTACACAATTTTCAGAGAAGAGTTAACAATATTATTACAAATAACATTTCAGAGGATGGGAAAATATGGAATATTGCCAAATTTATTTCATGCAGCCAGCACGACTCTGATAATGAAACCGTAAAAAGACACCACAAAACCAAAAATGTACAGAACAGTATCTCTCATGAACTTGGATGCAAACATCCTCAACAAAATTCTAGCCAATAAAATTCAAAGACATGTTCAAAACATAATTCACTATGAACAAGTGAGATTTTTATACCAGGGACGCAAGGATGGTTCCACATTAGAAAAACAATCAGTGCAATCAATCAAATAAACAAAAGACAAGAACCACTTAATTTTATCGATTCGGGAAGAGAAGGCATTTAACAAAGTTCAACAACGATTCATGTTCAAAACTCACAGCACAATGGGAACAGAAGGGAAATTCCTCCGCATTAAAAAGGACATTTATAGAAAACCACATCCAATATTATCCTAAAAGGAGACAGTTTGAAAGCATTCCCTGTGAGAAAGGGAACCAGGCCAGGAGGCCCCTTGTCATTACTTTTATTCAACATTTTACTGGAGGATCTAGGCAGAGCAATCAAGGAAGAAAACCAATAAAGGTCATTTAAATTTGTAAGAAAAAAGTAAAAGTATCTCTGTTTGCAGATGATGTCATCTTATACACAGAAAACCCTAAAGAATCCACAAAAACTACTGGAAATAATAGTTTAGCAATGTATCAGGATAAAGATGAACAAATAAAAATCAGTTGGATTCCTTTACACTAACAAAGAGAACATCAGAAATAAAATCACCAAGGTAATACTACTTACAATAGCCCCTAGGAACATAAATACTTAGAAATAAATCTAATCAAAGACATTAAAGACCTTTACAAAGAAAATTACAAGATACTACTGCAATAAACCAAAAGAGACTTACATAATTGAAGAAAGCAAGGGCTCATGGACGGGAAGACCCAATGTTGTGAAAACATGTATTCTACCCGACTCGATCTACAGATGCAATGCAATACTAATACAAATTCCAACAGCATGTTTTAAGGAGATGTAGAAACAAATCACCAGCTTCATATGGAAAGAGGCCCCAGGTAAATAAAGCGTTACTGAAGAAGAAGAACAAAGAGGGAAGCCTCATACTACCTGCCTTTGTAACCTATTACACTGTCACAGTAGTCAAAACAGCCAGGCACTAGAACAATAGCAGTTATATAGAAAAATTAAACAAAACTGAGAACACAGACATAAATGATCCACCTATGGGCAACTGACATTTGACAAAGTCCCAAAGTCCATAAACTGAGGAAAAGACGGTCTCTTTAACACACGATGTTGTCATAACTAGATATCCACCTGAAACATCAATGAAACAACACCCATATCTCACAACATGTGCAAAATGTAACTAAAAATCAATCATAGACCTAACTATAAAATCTAAACAATAAATATAATGGAAGAAAAAACAGGGAAAATGCTGGGAGCTCCCAGCCATAAACAGAACAGGAAACATACTAACAATGCCCAAACACTAGAAGAGAAAATAGGTAACTGGAAACCTCTAAAAATCAAACAGATAAATGCTCAACCAAAGACTCCACTAAAAGAGTAAAAAGACAACCTATAGATTGGTGTAAAAAAAAAAAGGCTATGATAAGTCTGATAAGCACCTAGCTCCATAATCTATAAGAAACTGCAAAACCTCCATAACAAAGACAAATAATCTAATGAAAAAAATAAGCAAAGGATATGAACAGACACTTCACCAAAGAAGACATTCAAGCAACTAAGATACGTGAGGAAATGCTCATGATCATTAGCCATTAGTGGAATGCAAATCAAAACTACAAAGAGATGCCATCTCACCCCAAAAAGGCTGGCATTAATCCACAAAAGTAAAATAACACAAAAAATAATAAATTTTGGAGACAGTGTGGAGAGACTGGAGGGTTTCTACACAGCTGGTAGGAATGTAAAATGGTACAACCACTTTGGAAATCCATTTGGCACTTTCTTAAAAATCTAGGAATACCAAAGAATCCAATAATTCTACTTCTTGGAATAGATCTTAGAGAAATAGGACTCTCACACAAATAGGTAGATGTGGGCCAATGTTTACTGCAGCACTATCCATAAAAGCAACAAGATGAAGTCAAACTTGGTGCCCATCAGTAGATGACAAACAAACTGTGGTGTGTTCACACAATGGAATACTGCATAATGGTAAAGAACAATGATGAACTTGGGAAACAAATCATGAAGAAATCTGGAATGCATTATCCTGAGTGAATTTACTCAGTTGCAAAAGGAAAAATATTGTATGAGACCACTATTATATGGATTCAAGAAATAGTTTAAATACAGAAAACAGTTTTTGATGGATGAGAGGGAAAAGAGAGAGGGAGAAGAGTGTTCACTAATTAGATAGCATAAATTTAGATAAGAATTGATTTACATGAAGAAAGGTACAAAGCACAGTAGAGGAGAAGTCAGCAGAACTGGACTAAAGCAAAAGCTAGTAAGTTTCCTAAATATAACCAAACACTTTGAAGGACAGATTAGCAGGGACAAGGGTCTGGGGATCATGGTTTCAAGGGACTTCTAGGTCAACTGACATAACAAAGTTGTTCTAAATAAAATATTCTGCATTCCATTTTGTTGACCTGTGTTTGGGTCTTAAAGGCTGGAAAATGACCATCCAGGAAGTTTCAATTAGTCCCAACCCACCTGGAGCAGGGGAGAATGAAGGACATCAAAGATACAAAGAACGTGTAAACTCAAGAGACAGAAAAGGCCACATTACCTAAAGACTACATCAGAATGAGATTAAAGAAACTAAATGGTATCTCGCCATCACTAATAGCTACCCTGACAGGGAACACAAATAGTCCCTGAAGTAGAGGGAGAAAAATGTGGTGTAGAACTCAAACCCTATTAAAGTGACTAAACTTGATGGTCCAGCAGATTGGAAGGTTCCTGAAGAAATGGTCCCCAGATTCTCTTTTAGTGCAGATCTGAAATCATTCCCAAAGACAGCTCTCCAGACAAAGACTGGACTAGATTATAAAACATAAAATGATACCAGCAAAAAGTGTGCTTCCTTAGACCAGGTGGTCAGCTCCTGTCTAGAGGTGAGGTGAGAGGGAAGGGATAGTAGGAGTTAGTTAAAGTAGACATGGACATAAAGGGTGGAAAGGAGTACACTGTCAGAGTGTGGGGAGAACAGCCTGAGTTACATAACAACATGTGTGTAAGCTTTTGTGTGACAAATTGACTTGAAGTGTAAACTTTCATTTAAACCACAAAAAAATATTAAAATGTATATTTTTAAAAAAGATTAAGTATTCATTCTTGATGAAGACTTTTAACAAAACAGAAGTTCCCCTTCAGTAGAATCCCTGGATGTTCCTCTTCTCTTTCATCATTATTACATGGCTCAGAATTATTTCTTAGTGAAATTTAACATAATCTATGGTTTCAAACATCATGTTTATACTGATTTCAAACTTCTGACCAACTTATGGCCCTACAAATACAAGCATTTAGATGACTGCTTTCAATATAAGTTGCATATATGGAAAATCATGTCAATTTTGTTACTTTAATTGCTTTAATAAAAACAGTGTATTTTTAATAAAATGTTCAATAGTAAATTTTATAGAAGCATAAGAGCAATTGTTCTTCCATTATTCTGATTTTTTTTTTATTATGATTGAGTGAAAATTTACATTCCCATGCCCACCTATATGCAGTTCCCACTGCTCTCCCTGCCTGGCAACAGCACACATTTACTTTCTGCTCCATACATGCCTTTTCCTCCAAACGATTGCCTGTCTCCTCCTCTCCACCCTCTCCCCCATGTCCAGTAAGAGGTCAGCAGGATGACATCCAATGGATGCATAGAACCATAAAGTGCACACATGATATGGTCATTCTGTGTTATCAAGACCAATCCATTTCTGTGCGAAGAGTTGACCTCCATTATGATTTATGGACATTGGCAGTATCAGGGCCAGATGCCATGCTCCCAGGGGAACTCTGGGCCACCAGACTGTCAATTGTGTTTTTTTAGTGGAGATCTCAGGGAGTACCTCTTTTTATTCTTGTGTTGCCAGAGAGAATCAACTTTGTGAGGCTCATCATGGCTATCACTGGTGGTGGCCAGGCACCATCTGGTTCTTCCAGTCACAGGTCAGTGTAGTCGCCCACTAGCACGGGTCTCTTTGTCTTCTGTGTTCACTTTGTCGCATGTCATTTTGGTAAACCTCCACTCTGACTTTGTCGTGTGTCATTTTGGTGAACCTCCTTTCCTGCTGAGTTGGGATCCTTTGCTGTACCCTCAGATGGTTGGCAGCTTTTAAGACCCCAGGCACCACTCACCAATGTGTGGTGCAGAAGGCTCTCTTAG
The DNA here is from genome assembly GCA_028571685.1 of Heterohyrax brucei. NCBI lineage: Eukaryota > Metazoa > Chordata > Mammalia > Hyracoidea > Procaviidae > Heterohyrax > Heterohyrax brucei. Next base: position 89,160,382 of record CM053158.1, read on the forward strand.
CAAAAAGCTAGGTGTGCCAGTTAGCCTCGATTTCCCCTGAGAGCATGGTCCCTGGTTCCCTGCCACAGCTCCTCTGTCCTTGCAATATTGAGTTAAGATGGGAAGAGTAATCATGTTATGTTGAATTCCAGTTAATATTGATCTTCTTTCTAATGTGTGCCATCACAGATTTCAACCAACCAAATTTCTATCAACTATCTATTCTAAACTCTCACCCCTCACCATCCCTCCTTCCCTACCCCTGCAGCCGTAAAAGAGTCTTTTTTTTCTATGCATGAGTCTGTTCTTATCATACAAGAAACTGCAAAACCTCCAAAACCAAGACAAATAATCCAATGAAAAAAATAAGCAAAGGATATGAACAGACACTTCACCAAAGAAGACATTCAAGCAACTAAGATACGTGAGGAAATGCTCATACAATATTTGTCCTTTTGTCGCTGACTACTTTCACTCAACATAATGTCCTCCATGTGAAACCAGATTAAGATGTTTCCTAAAATCGTCATTGTTCTTTATCATTGCATGGTGTTCCATTTGACATATATATCATAGTTTACCTATCCATTCCTCCATTGTTGGGCATCTGGAATGATTCCATCTTTTTGCTATTGTGGACTGTGCTGCAACAAACATTCACATGCATGCATCATTTGGTGTGAATGGCCTTGATTCCATAGGACGTATTCCTAGCAGTGGAATTACTGGGTCAAATGGTATATCTGGATCCAGCTTTTTAAGGAAGCACTAGATTGCTTTCCAAAGAGGTTGCACCATTTTACAACCTCACCAATACTGTAGAAAAGTTCCAGTTTCTCCACAGCTTCACCAGCATTTGTTGTTTTGTTTTTCTGGGATCATGGCCAACCTTGTTGGGGTGAAATGCTATTTCACTGTCATTTTGATTTGAATTTCTTTAATAGCTAATGATCATGAGCATGTCTGTGTGCGTTTTTTGGCTGCCTGGATTTCCTCTTTTGCCCGTCGCTTAATTGGATGATTTGTCTTTTTATATAGATATTTTGTAGTACCTGACTGATTACGGAGATCAAGCGTCGGTCTGGCATATAGTTGCCAAATATTTTTTTGCCATTCTGTAGGTGGCCTTTAAATTCTATTAATAAAGTCTTTGGATGAGCAAAAGTGTTTGATACTTAGTAGTTCCCATTTGTCTATTTTCTCTTCTGTTGTTTATGGTGCATCTGACAGATTTTGAAGTCTATGCTGTGTATTAAAGCTTCCATTGTTGTTCCTACTTTTTCTTGGATGACATTTATCATTTTAGATTTGATATTTAGATCTTTTTTTTTTTCGCTTTGAGTTGCTTTTTGTATAAGGTGTAAGATATGGATCTTGTTCCAATTCATTGCAGATGGGTATCCAATTTTGCCAGCATCATTTGTTGAAGAGATTGTTTTTACCCCAGCTTAATGTCTTAGTGCCTCTGTCGAATATCAACTGTTCATAGGAAGATGGGGTCATCCCTGGGGTCTTGACTTTATTCCACTGATCTATCTGTCTCTTTTTGTACCAGTACCAGTACCAGGCTGTTTTGACTACTGTGGCAGTATAATAGAGTCTAAGGCCAAGTAGTGAGAGGCCTCCTAGTGTGTTCCTCTTCCTCAGTAGTGTTTTACTTATCCAGGGCTTCTTTGCTTTCCAAACAAAGTTGGTGATTTGTTTCTCCATCTCCTTAAAAAGTGTCACTGGAAATTGTATTGGTATTGCATTACATAAGTAGATTGCTTTGGGTAAAATGAACATTTTCACAATGTTAAGTCTTCCTATCCATGAGCAGGGTAGGTTTCTCCGTATGTGTAAATCTCTCTTAGTTTCTTGTAGTAAGGACTTGTAGTTCTCTTTGTAAAGGTCTGTTATTTCTCTGGTTAGATTTATTCCTAGGTACTTTATCCCCTTAGGGGCTATAGTAAATGGTATTGATTTGGTGATTTCTTCATTAATGATCTCATTGTTATAAAGGAATCCTACTGATTTACTTATGTTTATCTTGTATCCTGAGACTTTGCTGAACTCTACTATCAATTTGAGTAGTTTACTTATGAATTCTTTAGGATTTTCTGTATATACAATCGTATCATCTGCAGATAGGGAGATTTTTACTTCTTCTTTGCTGATACAGATGCCCCCTTTATTTCTTGGTCTTTTCTAGTGGCTCTGGCTAGAACATCTCGTACAATGTTGAAAAGGAGAGGTGAGAGTGGGCATCCTTATCTAGTTCCTGTTCTCAAGGAAAATTGTTTCAGTCTCTCTACATTCAGGATGACGTAGGCAGTTGGCTTTGTATAAATGGCTCTTATTACATTGAGAAACTGGCCGTCTGTTCCCATTTTGCTGAGAGTTTCAGCGTGTGTGGGTGTTGGACTTTGTCAAATGCCTTTTCTGCATCAATAGACAAAATCAGATGATTCTTGTCTTTTGCATTATTTACGTGATTGATCACATTAATTCTTTTTCTGATGTTAAACCAGCCTTGCATCCCTGGTGTGAATCCAACTTGGTCATGATGAGTTATTTGTTGATATGTTGTTGTATTCTACCGGCAAGAATTTTGTTGAAGACTTCTGCCTCTAGATTCATGAGTGATATCAGTCTGTAGTTCTCCTTTTTGGGGGTTCTTTCCATGGCTTTGGTACCAGGGTTATGCTGGTCTCATAGAATGACTTTGGGACTATTCCATCTTTTTCTATACCATGAAAGAGTCTCGGTAGTATTGGACATAACTCTTCTCTGAGAGTTTGGTAGAATTCTGCGGTGGAGACATATGGGCCAGGGCTATTCTGATTGGTAATTTTTCTTTTTTTTTTTTTTTAACTTTTTTTCTTTTTTATTAATTACAGTAAAAGAATAAAATTTCTAATGTCTATCAATTATCTCATCTATGATTAAACTCTCAGCACCCCACCCACCCATGTAGCCAACACAGTCATTTTCTTCCATGGATAATTCTCTTGTTAAGTCCTCATAACAGGGGCTTCATACAAAATTTGTCCTTTTGACACTGATTGATTTCACTCAGTGTAATCTCTTCCAAATGAGACCATGTTATGAGATGTTTTCTAAAATTGTCATTGTCTTTTTATCATAGCATGGTGTTCCAATGAGTATATGTACCATAGTTTGCTGAACCATTCATCTGTTGATAGGCATTGGAATTGATTCCAACTTTTTGCTGTTGTGGACTGTGCTGCAACAAACATTTGTATACATGTTCCTGTTCGTGTGACAACTTTTGTGATGGGTTTATTAAGTTTTTCTGCGTCACCTTGTGATAATCATGGTAGGTAATATGAATCAAGGAATTTGTCCATTTCCTGTAGGTTTTCAAGTTTGTTACAATACAAAGTCTTTCATAGCATCTGTTATGATATTTTTGATTTCTGGTGCATCTGTTACGACAATTCCCCTTTCATTTCTCTTTTGGATCATTTGTTTCCTTTCCTGTTTTTCCTTAGTAAGTTTAGCCAATAGTTTGTCAATTTTGTTGATCATTTCAAAAAACCAGCTTTTGGTCTTTTCAATTTTTTCAGCTATTCTTCTGTTCTCTCATTTGTTTAGTTCTGCTCTCATCTTTATGATCTGTTTTCTTCTCGTGTGTAAGGAGTCCTCTGTTGTTTTCTCTCTACTTGTTCAAGCAGTAAGATTAGTTCTTTGGTTTGTTTCTTTCCTCCTCCCTGATGTGTGCGTTTATGGAGATAAACTGACCTCTGAGCACTGCTTTGGCTGTATCCCATGGATTCTGGTAGGAAGTGCTTTCATTCTCATTGGAACTGATAATTTTTTTTTATTTCATTCTTGATTTCTTCTATAATCCATGGCTTTTTGAGCAAGTTGTTGTTCAGTTTCCATGAGTTCCACTTTCTATCTACGTTTTTTCTGCTACTGACTTTGACTTTTATGATGTGAGGAGATGCTTTGTATTAATTCAGTTGTATGGATTTTGTTGAGAACTGGTTTATGTCATAACACACGATCTATTCTGGAGAACATTCCATGTGCACTGGAGAAGAAAGTGTAGTTGTCCACTGATGGATAGAAAGTTCTGTATATGTAGATGAGTTCTAGATGGTTAATTGTGGCAGTAAGATCTTGTGTGTCTTTTTTGAGGTTTCTTCTAGATGATCTGGTCCAATATTGAGAGTGGAGTTTTGAAGTTTCCCACTATTATTTTGGAATGATCTATCTCATTTTTGAGTGTAGTCAGTGTTTCTTCAATGTATTTAGGTGCTCTAATATTAGGTGCATAAATATTTAATATTGTTAAGTCCTGCTTGTGTATTGAAACTTTCAGTAATAGTGTCCATCCTTGTCCAGAATGATGGATTTTACATTAAAATCTCTTTTATCTGAGATTAGAATTGCCACACCTGCTCTTCTTTTTGTATTGTTAGGTGATATGTATTCTTTCATCCTTTAATTTTCAGTTCGTTCATATCTTTAAGTCGAAGGTAAATTTCTTGTAGGTAACATATGGATGGGTTGTGTCTTTTGATCCAAGATGTCACTTGATGTCTCTTTACTGGAGTGTTCAGTCCATTCACATTTAATGCAATTATTGATAGGAATGTGTTTAGTGCTGTCATTGCAATATGTTTGTTTTTGTATTGGTGTTTTCTCTCTTGTTCTTATTAATCTATTCTGGGACTTTCTTCTTTGTGAGTTGATTTTTCAGCTTTTTCAGAGTTGGTTTTGTGGTTGTGGAGACTCCTGTATTATATTTCTTGATTTGATATGTTGCTTCTTTATTATGCTGTATGTATGCTGCTATGACCCCCCTTTATAAACTATGTATAAACCCAATTTTAATTACTACCAGTCTTATTAACTTTCTCTCCATCTGGAAGGACTATAGTGACTGTGGTACATCACTCTTTTTAATAAGATGATGTCATAGTTTTCATGACACAATCACTGGATCATTTCTGTCACTATTATAGGTTTGATCGAATTTGGAGCCTTCCCTAACCGAGTAGGTTTCTTGGTGATGTGTACTGATTTTGCTTCTAAAATATAAAGTTAATGGTTTTGTTCTTCTAAGCCAAGAGATTCTTTCAGTATTTCTTGTAGCTTTGCCTTGGTTTTTATGAAGTCTCTGAGTTTCTGTTTAACTGAGAAGGTCTTAATTTCATCTTCATATTTGAAAGATAGTTTTGCAGGATATATAATTCTTGGTTGGAAGTTCTTCTCCTTCAAGGCTTTGAAGATGTCATGCCACTGTCTCCATGCCAGCATGGTTTCTGCTGAGAAATCTGACAAAAGCCTACAGGGTTTCCTTCTGAACGCTAGTTTTGCTTTGAGTCTTGTTGTCTTTAAGAGTTTCTGCTTATGTTTCATTTTGTTGAGCTTGATTATAATATGTCATGGAGTCTTTCTTTTGAGATCTATATTGAGTGGGGCTCAATATGCGCCTTGGATATCTTTATTCTCTTCTTTTATAATTTCTGGGAAGTTTTCTGTCAACAGCTCAGCAACAATACTCTCTGTGTTCTCAAGTGTCCTGCCCAATTGAGGAACTCCAATTAATCGTACGTTGTTCCTCTTAATAGTGCCACACATGGTTTTTAATGTTTCTTCATCTTGCTTGTTTCTTTTTTCTGATTTCTCCTCATAGATTCCAGAGTCAGCAACTCTGTCTTCCAAATTAGAAAGTCTATTTTCCATTTGTTCTATTCTGTGTTCTTGGCTTTGAACTGAAGTTTCTATGTCTTTGATATTGTTCTTGATCTGTTGGACTTCAGAGTGCTCCTGTTCCATCAGACTTGGTAGTTTGCTTAATTTTTCATTTTTCTCTGCTGCATTTTGTATAAGGTCTAGGTGGGCTCTCTGTATAATCCATTGTATTCACCTTCTGATAGTTTCAGAAAAGCTTCTTCACCTGGGAAGTTGTGAGGTGCTTTCTTTTGGAGGCCTTCTGAAGCCATGGGTGAGTTCTTTGTTATGCTTTTATCTAGAGTTTGTTGCTTTTTGTACATCATGTGAATCAATAAAGGCTGGGAGAGATGCTGTGAGGATAGATCACAGTTGTTTTTCTTGGCCCTCTTAAAATGAAAGGTAAATGGTATCTGGCAACTTCTGAAGTCTGCCAGGTTTTCATGTGTAAATGTCCCTCTTCCTAGCTGACAAAGTAAGCACGTCTATATCAAACCCCAGATGTTATAAACTAGTTCAAAATACAGAAAGGCTACTGCCCTGCTGGCCTCTGCTGCCAGGCCCCAGCTGTAGGCAACACTTTGTAGAATACTGTTTTTCTGCCAGAAAAGCACACTCATCTGGACAGGCACTGCCTCCCAACCTAAGAATTAGGTCTAGTTGAGGCCTCCATGTGAGTATCTCTGCCTTCTGGTGGAACAAGATGGCATTCCCCACAAGCTCCCCACCTGCCTCAGTACAGGCTACTCAGCAGTGGAGTTGGAAACAAAATCCAAAGGTGTTGAGATGCACAGAGTCCAAAGCCAGGCTCTCAAAAAAATAGCAATTTCCTGAGCCACACCCACCAGCTGTGTGTCTCAGATTAGCTGCTAGTCAAGTCCCAGCTCCATCCACGAGCTAAAATGGGAAGTTACTTTGATCTGTCAAGGCTAGCACTTACCAAGAGTTCAGAATGGCAAAACAGAGGAGGTTTACCATTCAGTGGTATGAAGTCCAAATTAACAGCCTTATGAGGTATCCTAGGGCTCACTAGGTGTCCAGAAGGCTCTGTTTAATTATCATTTCAGGTTTTGGTTTCCAAGGGATTTAGGGAGACATGTGTTTAGTCTGCCAGCTTGACTCCACCCCACTTTTCTGAAAATTTTAAGAATTATCATGAACTAACACCTCACAAAGGAGCCCTTATGGCATAGTGATCAAATGCTTAGCTGATAGTTGAAAGGTAGAAGGATCTGGTGATATACCTTCCTAAAGATTGCAACCTATAAAACCCTATGCAGCAGTTCTACTTTGTCATATAGGGTTGCTATAGGTTGAAATTGACTCTATAACACCAGCAACAACCACAGAATGACATCACAATGTCAATTTCCTTACTCAAAACACTATAAAAAATAAATTTTCATCTTTTCCATATTTTAACTTATATAAATGTTTGATGTTTTTCTTTCATTTGCCATTTAAATTAAATAAAAATATCAGTTTTTGTAATGGCAAATTTAGGAATAATATTTATATAAATTTGCTCTGATTCCCATTTAATAAATCTGACAGCACATTAAAATTCCAAACTTTTATTTTGCTGCTCCTCTTTTTCAACTTCAGAATGCTGAACATATTTATTCAAAGATATCTGTTGAAATAATGGGGTTCCTATTTGTTTTTAGAAGATTTTAAAATAAATGCCTTTGTTCATTATTTGCTAAGCCAGTCTTATTTGTATTTTCTTGTTTTACTCATTTACTATCGGCATTTAAAAGGTCCCCTGGTGGTACAGTGGTCAAACACTTGTCTGCTAACTGAAAGGTCTACATTTGAACCCATAGCATTTCTGTGGGAGAAAGAGACTGAAAGGCTTGGAAACTCTGTGTTTTCTCCTATAGGCTCTGTCCTATAGGGTCACTGAGAGTTGGAATCAACTTGAGAGCTGTGTGGTTTCAAGGGCTTTATTGGTGCTTAAGGGAAATGCCTATAAGTGTGTTTCTCCAATGCACTGAATATACTACAATAACCAAGAAGAGAGAGTTTCAGGAGAAAAGTATTAAGGATAGACTATACTGTATGAGTACGTATGTGTGAATACATCAGAGCAAGAGATCAGGAAGAGAAAAGATAACTGAAAGGAAAATGAATAATAAAACTGAGCCTCACAGTTATTCTCACAATATAAAAAGACATAGAAAACGGTTCACTAGGTAGATATTTTCTAAACAGATTGAGGTCTGATATATATGGCAAAAAATGATCAAATTTCTTTGTTATTTTCTAAATCATTTTTCATAAATATTCATGCTGAAGAATGCCCTGTCTAACTATGCAATGTTTATATACTCATTGGTTGTTTCACATAGATGAGAACAATATTTCATTTGTCTTAGTTACGAAATTTGATTAACCACTAAATTAACTACACACAAAACATGTATCTCCATACAATGTTTCTACCTTTCATCCTTCTACAATTTGCTAACCTTACCACCAGTGCTCTGTATCAAAATCCCTCAAGTTTTCTCTGATCAGTCACGTTCTTCCTCAGCTTCGTATTTCCTTCTCTGCTTGTTCTTTAACCTTATGGTTTAACAGATACTAGTCTTCTCCGTCTTAAAAGTAGCAGAACAGACACATCAAACTTTCCTTCTAGCTTCTTCTTTGCCACATCCCATATTCTGGAAATGATCTTCAACAATTGTTATTAGAATTGTCATATCTTCTGTTCTCTCCTCCTCTAACAATAAACTGGATCATTTACACAAGTCTATAGACACTGATTTTTTTTCTAACATAAACAAACTAAACTTAGAAAAACCTTGATGAAACACTTGCTAGGGCTTACCTGGACCTCTCAATAATAAACAAAATGGTTAATTGCTATTTCTTCTTTTAAACACTCTTCTCCTTTCATTCCTTTATTATGTTCCCACTTTGTTTTCTTCTCCTCAGTCCCCTTCCCTATCATGGCTCATTCTTATCTTCCTGATCCAGTTAGTTTGGGGTATCTCAAGGCAAAATCCCAGATCTTTATCTTCGTCATTCACATTTTCTTTCTAGATGATGGTACTACCAAACCAAAACCTTTGCTGTCCTGTTTATTTCAACTCTTTGCCACCCTACAGGATGAAGCAGAACTGACTCATAGGGTTTCCATCTGGTGGATTTGAACTGCATCTAGATCTTAACCACTGTATTGTCATAGTTCTCACTCACTCCAAGTGCCTCCTATGGATAGATCATCAGAGACATCACACTAAAGAAGCTAGATTTAAGCTATGATCTCAATTCCCTCATCTAACCAATTCATAGTTTGAATCAATATTTATTAATTGTAATCCCTAAAGCTGTCTAAAATTTACTTTTTCCCTACAGATTATCAAATTGTACTCCAAATTATACTCCATTCCATGAGTATTTGTTGGCATTGTGTCTCATATCCAGTCTTAAGTCTCTTTATCCCAATGGTTACACTGTAGAAAAGAGTGGTATATTGTTTTTAATGAAAACCTTGTCAAGCAATCTCTTAAAATCAAGAGACGCTATTCACATTGCACTTTTAATAATGTATTACATGATTAATTCAACTTGAGAGACCTTTCTCATTAGGCTCCCCCCATTTTGTCAGACTTATGCCTTACATCCTTAAATATCTACAACCTAGATACCACAGCTCTTTTCTTGAACTGACACAACTCCTTCCTGCTTTAAGACCTTTGCACCTGCTGTTTTCTCAGACTGAAGTTTTCTTCACTCAAACTGCTTCACCTAGCTAACTCCAACTCATGCTTTGTGTGGCTATTTAAGTACTACTTCCTAAAAGAAAAAAACCCTGGTTGCCTAGTGGATAAGTGAAAATAGTCTGCTAACTGAAAGGTAAGCAGTTCAAATTCACCAGGCATCTTTTTGAAACTCTATGGAGCAGTTCTACTCTGTACTATAGGGTGGCTCTGACTCTGAGTTGACTTGACAGAAGTGGGCTATTTTTGCTCCTAAAAAAAGGGAACTCTGGTAGGGTAGTGATTGGTTAAGAGCTATGGCTGCTAACCAGAAGGTTGGTCAGTCCAAATCCACCAGGTGCTTCTTGGGAACTCTAGGGTGCAGTTCTACTTTATCCTACAGGGGTGCTATGAGTCAGATGCTATGAGTCAACTGCAGGAGATTTTCCTAAAAGAAGCTCCCTGTCTGACAGTTAATGTTATATCTCCTGTTATACGTTCTCATATCAACTTTACTTTTACTTTTTTTTAATTTTTATTTAACATAACTGAGTGAAAATGTACATTCACATGTAAATTTATGTGCCCCCCTATATGCAGCTTCCACTGCTCTCCATGTACAGTGACTGCACACTATTCCTCTCTGTTCCATACATGTCTCATCCTGTCAACAGTCTCATTTCCCCTCCTCTCCATCCACTCCCCTTCCTCCAGCCAGAGGTCAGCAAGATGATATCCTATAGATGTATAGAACCATAAAGTGCTTCCAATATATGGTTACTCTGCATTGCCAAGTCCATTCCATTCCTGTCCAAAGAGTGGACCTTTGTTATAATTTATGGGAACGAGCAGCATCAGGGCCGGGGGCCATGCTCTCAGAGGAACCCCAAAACCGCTGGACCATCAATTGAGGTCTTTTAGTGGAGATCTCAGGACGCACCTCTTTTTATTCTTGTGTTGCCAGTAAGGCTCCTCTCTGTGAGCTTCGTCATGGCTATCACTGGTGGTGGCCAGGCACCATCTGGTTTTCCGGTCCCAGGTTGATGTAGGCACCCACTCTTGTGGGTCTCTCTGTCTTCTTGGTTGTCTTTACCGCATGCCATTTTGGCCCTTGGTGAGCATCCGTTCCTGCTGAGTTGGGACCATTTGCTGTGTCCTCGGATGGCAGCTTGGCAGCTTTTAAGACCCCAGATGCCACTCACCAACGTGGGGTGCAGAGAGCTCTCTTAGCAAAACGCTAGTTGTGCCAATTGGCCTGGAATTCACCTAAGAGCATGGTCCCCCGCCCCCCGCCCCAGCTACTCTACCTTGCAGTATTGAGTTAAGATGGAAGGAGTGCTCAAGTTATGCTGAAGTCCACTTAATGTTGTTCTTGTTCCTAATGTGTGCTGTCACCGCTTTCTCCCAACTAGATTTCTAGTAACTACCTAAACTAAACCTTCCCCCCCTTGCCCTCCTTCCCTCCCTCCCCTCCCTTGCAGCTGTCAAAGAGCCTTTTCTTCTATACACAAGTCTGTTTTTGAGATCTTATTGTAGAGGTCTCATACAGTATTTGTCCTTTTGTCGCTGACTACTCTCACTCAACATAATGTCTTCCAGTTGAAACCAGGTTAGGAGACGTTTCCTGGAATCATCGTTATTCTTCTTCATTGCATAGTGCTCCATTGAGTATATGTACCACAGTTTACCTATCCATTCTTCTATTGTTGGGCATCTGGGTTGATTCCACCTTTTTGCTATTGTGGACTGTGCCGCGATAAACATTGTGATGCATGTGTCTATTGGTGTGAAAGGCCTTGAATCTGTAGAATATATTCCAAGTAGTGGAATTACTGGGTCAAATGGTATATCAATATCCATTTTTTTTAAGGAAGCGCCAGATTGACTTCCAAAGAGGCTGGACCATTTTGCAACCCCACCAACAGTGTAGGAGGATTCCACTTTCTCCACAGCCTCTCCAGCATTTGTTGTTTTGTGTTTTCTGGATCATGGCCAATCTTGTTGGGGTGAGATGGTATCTCATTGTTGTCTTGATTTGAATTTCTTTAATAACTAAAGATCATGAACACGTCCGCATGTGTTTTTTGGCTGCCTGGATCTCCTCTTTAGTGAAGTATCTGTCCATCTCCTTTGCCCATCGCTTAATTGGATGGTTTATCTTCTTCTTATTGATATTTTGTAGTATCTTATAGATTATGGAGATCAGGCATCGATCTGACATAGAGTTGCCAAATATTTTTTCCCATTCTGTGGGTGTTCTTTTAATTCTATTAATAAAGTCTTTGGATGAGCAAAAGTGTTTGATTCTTAATAGTCCCCATTTATCTACTTCCTCTTCTGTTGATTGAGGTTTCTTTGACAGATTTTGAAATCTGTCCTCATTGTGTATTAAAACTTCCATTGTTGTTCCTACCTTTTCTTGGATGAGCTTTATCGTTTTAGGTTTGATATTTAGGTCTTTTATCCAGTTGGAGTTGGTTTTTGTATAAGGTGTAAGGTATGGATCTTGATTCAGTTTATTGCAGATGGGTAACCAATTTTGCCAGCACCATTTGTTGAAGATACTGTTTTTACCCCAGTTTAATGTCTTAGGGCCTTTGTCGAATATCAACTGTTCATAGGCAGATGGTGTCATCTCTGGGGTCTCAATTCTGTTCCATTGATCAATCTGTCTGTTCTTGTCCCAGTACCAGGCTGTTTTGACCACTGTGGCAGAATAGTATGCTCTAAGGTCGGGTAATGAAAGGCCTCCCAGTGTGTTCTTCTTCTTTAGTAGTACCTTACTTATCCGAAGCTTCTTCCCTTTCCAAACAAAATTGGTGATTTGTTTCTCCATCTCTTTAAAAAATGATGCTGGAACTTGTATTGGGATTGCATTATATAAATAAATTGCTTTGGGTAAAATAGATATTTTCACAATGTTAAGTCTTCCTATCCATGAGCAGGGTAGGTTTTTCCATTTATCTAAGTCTCTCTTAGTTTCTTGTAGTAAGGGCTTGTAGTTCTCTTTGTAAAGGTCTGTTGTTTCTCTGGTTAGATTAATTTCTAGGTACTTTATCTTCTTAGGGGCTATCACAAATGTATAGATTTGATAATTACCTCCTTAACAGTCTCGTTGTTGGTATAAAAGAATCCTACTGATTTACTTATGTTTATCTTCTATCCTCAGACTTTGCTGAACTCTTCTATCAGTTTGAGTAACTTACTTATAGATTCCTTGGGGTTCTCTGCATATACAATCGTATCATCTGCAAACAGGGAGATTTTAACTTCCTCTTTGCCGATGCAGATGCCCTTTATTTGTTGGTCTTGTCTAATTGCTCTGGCTACAACTTCTAGCACAATGTTGAATAGGAGAGGTGACAGTGGGCATCCTTGTCTAGTTCCTGATCTCAGGGGAAAGTCTTTCAGTCTCTCTCCATTCAGGATGACGTGGGCAATTGGCTTTGTATAAATGGCCGTTATTGTGTTGAGGAATTTGCCATCTATGCCCATTTTGCTAAGAGTTTTTAGCATGAATGGGAGTTGGACTTTATCAAATGCCTTTTCGGCATCAATGGACAAAATCAGGTGATCTTTGTCTTTTGTGTTATTTATGTGGTTAATCACATTAATTGTTTTCCTGATGTTGAACCACTCTTGCATCCCTGGTATGAATCCCACTTGGTCATGATGGATTATTTTCTTGATATGTTGTTGTATTCTGTTGCCAAGAATTTTGTTGAACATTTTTGCATCTAAGTTCACGAGTGATATCGGTTGTAGTTCTCTGTCTTTGTTGGATCTTTCCCGGGCTTAGGTATCAAGGTTATGCTGGCTTCATAGAATGAGTTTCGGAGTACTCCATCCCTTTCTATACTGTGAAATAGTTTCAATAGTATTGGGGATAACTCTTCTCTAAATGCTTGGTAGAATTCTGCCGTGAAGCCATCTGGGCCCGGACTGTTTTTGGTTGGTAGTGTTTTGATGACCTTTTCAATCTCTTCATTTGTGATGGGTTTATTAAGCTGTTCTGCTTCACGTTGTGATAATTTGGGTAGGTGGTATGAGTCAAGGAATTGGTCCATTTCCCCTAGGTTTTCAAATTTGTTAGAGTATAGTCTTTCATAGTATTCAGTTATGATATTTTTTATTTCTGTTGCATCTGTGGTGACAACTCCCTTCTCATTTCTAATTTGGGTTATTTGTTTCCTTTCCTGCTTTTCTTTAGTAAGTTTAGCCAGTGGTTTATAAATTTTGTTGATCTTTTCAAAAAACCAGCTTTTGGTGTCTTCAATTTTTTCAATTGTTTTTCTATTCTCTAATTCATTTAGCTCTGCTCTAATCTTTATGATCTCATTTCTTCTGGTGCCCGAGGGGTTCCTCTGTTGTTCTCTTTCTACTTGTTCAAGCTGTAGAGTTAGTTCCTTGATTTGGTTTCTTTCTTCCTTCCAGATGTGTGCATTTATGGAGATAAACAGACCTCTGAGCACTGCTTGGGCTGAATCCCATAGGTTCTGGTAAGAAGTGTTTTCGTTCTCATTGGAATCCATGAATTTCTTTAATTCATCCTTGATTTCCTCTATAACCCATGTTTTTTTGAGCAAGATGTTGTTCAGTTTCCAAGAGTTTCACTTTCTATCTCTGTTTTTTTTGCTATTGATTTCAACTTTGATGGCTTTATGATCTGAGAAGATGCTTTGCAGTAAATCAACGGTATGGATTTTGTTGAGCATTGCATTATGGCCTATCACGTGGTCAATTCTGGAGAATGTTCCATGTGCATTGGAGAAGAAGGTGTAGTTGTCTGCTGATGGGTGGAAAGTTCTGAATATATCAATGAGGTTTAGTTGGTTAATTGTGTCAATGAGGTCTTCTGTACCTTTACTGAGCTTTTTTCTAGATGATCTGTCTAGTAATGAGAGTGGAGTGTTAAAGTCTCCCACTATTATTGTGGACTCATCTAACTCTGTTTTGAGTGTAGTCAGTGTTTCTTCGACATATTTAGGTGCTCTGACATAAGGTGCATAAATGTTTAATATAGTTAAGTCTTGCTTGTGTACTGAACCTTTCAGCAATAAATAGTGTCCATCTTTGTCCATGATGATGGATTTGACATTAAAGTTGATTTTTTCTGAGATTAGAATTGCCACTCCTGCTCTTCTTTGTTCATTGTTAGCTTGATATACATTCTTCCATCCTTTAATTTTCAGTTTGTTCCTGTCTTTAGGTCTCAAGTGAGTTTCTTGTAAACAACATATGGATGGGTCGTGTCTTTTGATCCAAGATGACACTCGGTGTCTGTTTACTGGAGCATTCAGTCCATTCACATTCAATGTAATTATTGATAGGTATGTGTTCACTGCTTCCATTGTGATAAGTTTATTTTTATGTTGATGTTTTCTCTGTTGTTCGTATTAGTCTCTTTTGGGACACTTTTTTGTGAGTTGATTTTTCACCTTTTTCAGAGCTGGTTTTATAGTTGTTGAGACTCGTGTGTTAGATTTCTTGAAATGGTATGATACATCTTTGTTGTGCTTTACAGCTGCCCCTATGAATCCCCTTAATAAACTATTTATAAACCCAATTTTAATTACTACCAGTCTTATCATTTTCCTCTCCATCTGGAAGGACTATAATGACTGTAGTACATCCCTCTTTTATTATGATGACACCATAGTTTTCATGATGATCACTGGATTGCTTCTTTCCAAATCAGAGCTGTGATTTACTTTGGAGCCTTCCCTGAGTGAGTATTGGGTAGTGTGTCGTTCTAAAATATAAAGTTAGTGGTTTTGTTCTTCTAAGCCAAAGCCAAGAACTTCTTTCAGTGTTTCTTGTAGTTTGGGTTTGGTTTTTACAAAGTCTCTGAGTTTCTGTTTATCTGGGAATGTCTTAATTTCATTTTCGTGTTTGAAAGATAGTTTTGCAGGATATATAATTCTTGGTTGGAAGTTCTTCTCATTCAAGACTTTGAATGTGTCGTGCCACTGTCTCCGTGCCAGCATGGTTTCTGCTGAGAAATCTGACGAGACCCTACAGGGTTTCCCTCTGAATGTTAGCTTTGCCTTGATTCTTGCTGCCTTTAAGAGTTGCTGCTTATGTTTCATTTTGTTAAGCTTGATTATAATATGTCTTGGAGTCTTTCTTTTGAGATCTATATTGGGTGGCGTACGATTTGCATCTGAGATGTCTATATTCTCTTCCTTCGTGATTTCTGGGAAGTTTTCTTTCAGCAGCTCAGCAACAATACTCTCTGTGTTCTCAAATGTCTCACCCTGTTCAGGGACTCCAATTAATCAAAGGTTGTTCCTCTTAATAGAGTCCCACATGCTTCTTAAGGTTTCTTCATTTTTCTTGTTTCTTTTTTCTGATTTCTGCTCATAGACACTGGCATCAGTAGCTCTGTCTTCCAAGTCAGAAATTCTGTTTTCCATTTGTTCCATTCTGTTTTCTTGGGTTTGCATGGAAGTTTCTATGTCTTTGATTTTCTTCTTGATCTGTTGGATTTCAGAGTACTGGTGTTCCATCAGATCGAACAACTTGCTTAATTTTTCATTTTGTTCTGCTGCATTTTGTATAAGGTCTAGAAGGACTCTGTATATAATCGATTTGTATTGACTTCCTGATGCTTTCATAAAAGTTTCTTCATCTGGAAAACTCCTTGGTTGCTTTGTTTAAGAGCCTTCTGAAGCCATGAGTGATTGTTTGTATGCCACAATTGTCTGTTGCTTTTTGGGTCCCATGTGAATATATAGAGGCTGAAAGAGGTACTGTGAGGATGGATTGCAAATGTTTCTCTAGGCTGTCTTCAAATGTAAAGCAAAAGGCATCTGACCGGTTCACAAGTCAGTTAAGTTTTCAGGTGTAGAGGTCCCTCTTCTCATCTGAGAAAGTAAGCACCACTATATCCAACCCCAGAGGATAACAAACTAGTTCAGAATACAGCAATGCTACTGCCCTGGTGGCCCCTGCTCACAGGGCCTCGCCTTATCCAACACCGCATCGAGTACTGGTTTTGTGATAGAAAGGCGCTCTCCTGTGGGCAGGCTCTGGCTCCCAAGCTAAGAATTAGGTCCAGTTCCGGCCACAGTACCCAAGATGGCGTCCTCCACACAGGCAGCACACATAGAGGCTAATGGTGCCGAGAGGTAGTGATTCCTCTGGTTCTGTTGCAGGGCCCCCAACGTAGGCAGCACTGCGCAAAATCACCACTCGTCTGTTGGAGAAGCGCTGTCCCACCTGCAGGCACCAGCTCTCAGGCTAAGAATGAGGTCCTGCTAAAATCTCGGTACCAACATTGTGTCCCGCACCCTGACCACGGAGTTCCGCACAAACCCCACTGAGGCAGCTACAAAACGAAAGGCTCAAAGTCTCTAGATTAACAGAGTCCCGAGCCTGGCTCTCAGAACATGGGAATTTCACCTGCCTATCCCCCCAGCAGCATGTCTGAGTCCAGCTGCCAGGCAAGGCCCAGCTCCAGCTACCAGCCGAGACAGAGGGAAAAAAAAGTCAAACTGGTGCATTTACCTTCCGTCCGTGAGAGCCGGGGATAGCCAGGAGCGGGAGTCAGCGAAAGAGAGGAGGTTTTTCACTGTGGTATGAAGTCCCAATTAACAGCTCTGTGCCCTGTCCTGAGGCTGATTAGGTGATCAGAAGGCTCTGTTTGATTGTTAATTCAGGTCTTGGTTTCCATAGGGATATAAGGAGACGTGGGCTTTGTCGGCCATCTTGACTCCGCCCCCTGAAACATTATATTCTTAACTCTACTTTCCTTCTTCAGTTTCAGCCAGAGTCACATTTTTTTTAAATAAAGTCTTTTAAGTTTGACTTATTGTATATCATACTTTGGACACTTCACAATATAGAGCTCTCTCTGGAAAAGGAAACCATCCTTGGTACAGTGGAGGGTCAGAACAAAGGATGATCTTCACTGAAAAGAACTGACACAGAGGCCACAATAATGAGCTGAGGTGTAACAACAGTTATGATGATGCTGCAGGACAGGGCAGTGTTTCCTTCTTTGGTGGACAGGGTCCCTGTGAGCAGAAACTGACTCAAGGGCACTGTCAGGGATTTAATTGTATCCTTCTGAAAGTAGGTGTAGCCATGCGGCTGGGTCATGATTCCCAGTATTTTGTGATTGTCCTCCATTTTGTGATTTTTCTGTGCTGTATGTTAGAGGATTAGGGTGGGACTGTAAATCCCTTCATAGGATTACTTTCCTGCTCCACTGTATAGGAAAATTCCCTGGAGTATGGCTTGCCCCATCTTTAGTCCTTTCATCCTGCAAAAGACAAAAGGAAAGGGACACAAGCAGGGAGCTGGAAATCTCCCATCATCAAGACAGCAACACCAGGAGAAAAGCGTGTCCTTCAGACCTGAGGTTCCTGCGCCAAGATGCTCCCTGGACAAAGACTGATGCAACACCAGACTTTCTTCCAGAGCTGACAAGGGGAAAGCCTTACCCTGGAGTGGACATCCTGAATTTGGACTTGTAGACTACTGGACTGTGTAAGAATAAACTTTGCTTTGTCAAAGTCATCCACTCAGTGGTATTTCCATTACAGCAGCACTAGCTGACTAAAGCAGGCACCTAACAACACCACTGCATATCATATGGCCTACAAGTTCCTGTATATCTGACAGTTGTCCATTTTTCATCCAGTATCACTTGTCAAATTAACTCTCCCATTCTGCTAGATTGCTCATGTGCAGAAAGTTAACAGGTTCTTACAGCATCCTGTGATTCACAGTCAGAAAAACCAGCAGGAAGCAGAAAGTGCATATTCCGTAGCCAGAGGCTATGTTAAATTAAATTCCACCTGTGTAAAACTGGTGAAAGCCTACATAGAAGAAGCTAAGTTTAAGAGCTGGTGCTGAGAAGATATGAATTCGTTTAAAAAGTGTAAGATACAGCCCCCTACTGGCAGTCTCACCCTTCTAAATTAAATCCAAACCATTACAAAACATAGTATATCTGAATTAATGGAATAAGCTACAGTCCCCACCACAATAACTGATACCGAGATAATAAGGGCACTTCTAATTCACTCCTATGCCACATATTATGGATTTCTTTCACATTCAGTCAAAACATAGCTGTTCTATGTGCTCACTTCATGGAATGATCTTAACTTCATGCAGAAGAAGATCATTACTTGTTTGTCTTCACCAGACTTTGGTTACTTCAATTGCTTATTCACCATCATGGAATCTTCAAGAGGTGATCTAGTTAATATTTTAAGTACTTCTTTTCTTCAACTGTATCTCTGTAGTCTTAAAAAAGTTCCTAATTTTAGAATATTCTACTGTGATACTTCATGAAAAGAAAGAATCCTTAAAAGCAGGCCTAGGTCTCTCGGGCTTTTGTGACATATCTTTGAGTTATTTAGATGATAGATACAAGCCAGCTATTTTGTACACTGAACACTTCTGAAGAAATGAGCAAAAAGTATACAACTTCATGTTCCTTGTATAGCCACTGTCCTTTGTTTTAAATGTAACAAATTCCCCATAAACCAACTCTTCACTTTGCCCCGCACATAATCCCAGTCACTTTACATGAGATGCATGGTAATTCTAAAACTACTGAGGACTATAATAATCACCACTCTAATTACCAAAGCAAAAGAAATCTCACTCTTCGCTACCTATTAGGTGATCCAACTTCAGAATCCTATCTGAAGGGTCTGCTTTTTAGGGCTATTCATATTACCAACTATATTAGACATTAATGAAGACAGATAATGTTTGTGTAAAGATAGTTTATTAACAGTTTCATTTTAGGGACTAGAAAGATACAGCAGATGTATGAGGACAGAAATTAATACAAGACTGCAATATAGAATTGTTCATCTCTTTGGAAGACTTGTACTCATTCCCATGGGATCTTTCAAAGTTTCTATGAAATGAATCTCAGAACCTGTCACCATGAAGAATAAAACAGGGATATATTTTTCTTTTGCGTGCATCTTCTAATAGTCAAAGGAGACCTTACATGCATCAATTCCACTATACACTCAGGTTGGATATGCCCATTGGGTATCCTCATTGTGGCATCGAGAAAGCCATTTGATGAAATCATGCCATGTATGATGCAGGGCACAGGACAAGGCCCTAACTTTCTTTTACCTATGTAAAGGTAGTCAAGTCTACGTGGAATTTATCACTGAAGCAGTGGCTGAAGTTAAAAATTAAGTTGTGAGGTAATGGAATCACAGACTAAATACATTTGAGAGATGACTTCTGATTCTCAACATAAAATAGAAAGTCAATAAACATTTTTGGAATGCATAAATGGATGCGTGTATGTGTTTTGTTAGTATACGTATGATTTAAGACAGTTATTTATGTAATTTTTAGCTGAAGAAACTTTTGTTGGTGTATTGGTGAATACAGTTTGATATCTGCCTATGTATTACTACCTTCAAATTCTAGATCATTTAGACAGAAAGTATTATCACCTATTTGTCATTTAAATGTATCTACTACGAATTCATGCCTTTAGTTACAAAAGTTGGGAAATGTGAACAAACCATGTAGTTTATTCTAAACACTTTTTTCCCCTCCATTTTTTCTTCTCATATTGCTGAAGTTTTTGATCTCCAAATTTTTCAGAAAGATTAACAAGGAAACCAGAAATTACAGTTACATAGACATCAGTATTTATCCTAAGGAAGAAATACACATTGTTCATGCACAGACACTAACTATTTGCTCAGCTGGACATGATATCTACCTTATCTCTTTGAAGAACCGCTGCAGTAGTATTCTTAAATCTCTTTATTTTTATTTCTTGGTAGGTTCCTTAGAATTTAAATGGATTTGGGGAATTTGTGAGAGTGGACTTCTAGAATATCTAGCTATTTTAAAAAGTTTACCTAGTCATTGTAACTTTGAGGATAGAAGGTATTTCCGAGGTTCATGTGCTTTTGTGATCATTACAGACTTCTCTCTGAGAAGGTCTTAGATGATAAATATCTTTAGAGCTTGTTTTGCTTTTGTTGTCAGAAAATGCAATGATCTCTATGCTTGAAGCTTTCACCCACAGACAGCTTTTTCTTTTAACAGAATTTCTCTGGGGTCTCTCACAGTTTATTTACTTTATTTAGCTGCTAGCCTGGTTTGTCTTGCTGAAACACTAACAGGAATCTAGATATGTTTACAGGGTTTTTGTTTTCATTTCCATTTTAAGTTATTTCTACATTTTTCTTAATAAATACTGAATGGTCAGCAATTGCCAAATATCTGAACCAAGAATTCTTACTGCTTTCCTAATTATTCTTTCTCTTAATAGATTTAATAACATTCATCACAAGTCTCTCATTTATATACAACAATGAATAAATAAATTTCCACTTTATCAGTGGACCTATATTGAATGAATCCTTGATTCTCTGTACTATCATAGACCCTGGGGATACAAAAATAACAACAACAAATTATTTTACCAAGACACTTTTTCATCCATTATTTTTGCCCCTCATTTTTCATGTATTTTTATGAGACTGCAACAGAAAGAAGCATCTGCTAAGGAGTAAAATTATGTATGATCTTACAAAATTACATTTATGTTAATCTTTTGACAAGGGTGCAAGTATTGTCATTCTAGTAATATTTATACTTACAACAGACTGAAAATGATGTGTGTACTGATCAATAGGCAATGGATTGAATAAATAATAGTACACTCTTACAAAGTAACATGACCCATTTATTAACAGAAATGAAAAACATGTATAATTAAGTGAAAAAACAAGGTATAGGACTTTATAGACTCATGCAACATTTTATATAATACATGGAAATGTGTTTGCATGTATGTCTTAGTTGTCAATAGCTGCTATGACAGAAATACCACAAATGCAAGTCTTTAACAAATGTATGTTTGTTCTCTCAGAGTCTAGGAAGCTAGACGTCCAAATTCAGGGTGTAAACTCCAGGGAAAGGCTTTCTCTGTTGGTTCTGGAGGAAGCTACTTGTCATCAATCTTTCCCTGGATTAGGAGCTTCTCAGTGCAAGAACCTTGGGTCTAAAGGCACAGCTTTTTTGGTGGCATGAGATTCCCAACACTCTGCTTTCTGACGGTACCAGCCGTCAGACGAACAGAGCTGAGGGGAAAGCGCGGGAGCTGAATAAGGCCGAAACAATCACATCACGGGGACTCAGTCAAGCTGAGACATTTATTTCTTTTCTGAGCAAACTTTTATACAGCACACACTTCTTTGTTTATTCTTAACTCTGGTCTTTCTCACGCACCTGTGTTCCCTAGTTCTCAAAACCTCTGGTCTAATAATTAGCCCTATCTAAGGACAGCCACATGTTGTTATTCTTTCTTGGGATATTGCTAAGCAGTCAGTTCTCATGACCTTGCTGGCACAATATTTTCCTTAAGTGAGCCTTGCCCAGTAAATTTCTCTAAGATTTTCTTTAAGATGATTTCGGCTCCTGACAGCTTTCCTTTCCTTTCATCTCTTATAAGATAAAATAAGATGCATACCTTACCTCAGGAAAACTCCTTTTACATAAAGTTGGAGATCTGACCTGAGTAAAGATATTATATCACACTCTAGTCCTCTTTACAGTGATCTAATCTTGCATCATTAACTACAGGCAGAGATAAGTACGTATAGAACATAGGGAAGTTACGTTAATCAGAAAATAGAGGGCAATCACACAATACTGGGAATTATGGCCTAACCAAGTTGACACATATTTTTATGGGACACAGTTTAATTCATGACAATTTATATACATAATATCTAATAGCAAAACCATGGAGGGATTAAAAACAATGCTTTCCTTTAGGAGCAAAAAGAATACATGGTGAAATGGACAGAGGAATGGAAGGGATGTGTATGTTTTTGTAACTGTTACATCTGGGTTTTTTTTTTTTTTTTGAAACTCTGGTGATGTAAATCTGCTAACCAAAATGTCCAAATCCACTAAGTGCTCCTTGGAAACTGTATTCAGCAATTCTACTCTGTCCTGCATGGTCACTTCTAGTATGAATGGGCTTAAAAGCAGTCTTTTCTTATTTGTTTGTTTTTTTCCTATTGAATTGTTATAGGATAGTTTTCCATCAATCCTATTTTTGAAGGATATTTGGATTTCCCTTATTTGGGCCATTATGGATAATGCTGCAGTGAACATTCCTTTATATGCACATTCATTTACGTATGCACACAATTCTTTTAACTTTTAACCTAGGAGAAGTATTTCTTTGCAATAGAGCATTGGCACTTTCAACTTAAGTAGACAATGCTGCACATTTTTTGCACTGTGTCTGTTGTGATTTACAAACACACTCATGAATAATCACAATGTTCCTCATCTTTGCTAACATTTTAAATTGAAATATAATTATGAAGTGTGACAACTAAGTCTGCAAATTTAGTTGTTCTAAGTATGACATACCTCGTTGCTGAATATCACCACACTCACCTTCAAAGTACTCCCCTCAGGAAGTTATGCATCAGTGCCAGAGCCTAGTCTACCCTTCAGTTTTGGAACTCTTGCTGAAATGGTCATTGCACGCAGTAGTATGATGGCAAGTTTGCAACTTAATCATATAGTTGTCTGTGAGGGAGTTTTTAGGCAGTAAATGAATGACTGTATTGGAACACTCTCCCTACTCACCTGATCCGGCCCTCAATGACTTTTTCTTCACTGAAAGATATAAGACATATTGAAAGGAAGACATTTTGATAATATTCAGGACATCAAGGGTAACAGAACAACAATTTTGGTGACTATTCTAGAAAAAGAGTTCCAAAATTGCTTTTTCTAGGATGAGTTCATGAACTTAATTGTCAGTTTTTGTATGTATTTTTCCTTGTCAACAATCAATAATTGATATACACCACACATATAGCAAAATCACACAGTTTGGAGCATTATCAGAAATTGAACACATTTCTGAAACCACTATATAGATGAAAATATCTCACATTGATATGGGTTTGTTATCTTCATATTTTTCTTCCAATTATCTCTTCCTGTTTCCTCAAATAACATTTCAATTTATTGATTTGTCTTTAGTTGTATCTAGTTTAATCTTTGAACAACCCATTGAATTATGAATCCTACCACTTTATATTCCAAAAACTACATTTAACTTTTATTTTTCACTCTAAAATTTGAATTTTCATGGAGAAGCCTTCAAATGCTCCAGAAAACTCCCAAAACAAAAATTCAAAAAATTTCCCAGCTGAAGAAGCGTTTCTGAATCTGAGATCAAGAACAAGAGAATTATGTATAGAACCCTCCGAGAGATTAAACAAAATGCAGCAGAACAAAATGAAAAATTAAGTAAGCTATTTGAACTGATGGAACATCAATGATCTGAAATACATCAGATCAATAACAAAATTACAGAGTTAGATAATTCAATCCAATGCCAAAAGAATAGGATTGAACAGATAGAAGTTAGACTCAGTGATCTTGAGGACAGAACAACTGAAACCAGCATTTATGAGAAGAAATCAAAGAAATAAGAAAAATGAAGACATATTAAGAAACATATGGGACTCCATTAAGAATAATTTACATTTAATTGGAGTTCCGGAACAAGAGGGGATAGATGACAATATAGACAGTATTGCTGTAGAGATTCTGACAGAAAACTTTCCTGAGATTATGAACAAGGAGAACATAGGTATCCAAGATGTATATTGAACACCACAAGAGCTAGACCCCAAAAGAACTACACCAAGACATATCATAATCAAGCTTAGTAAAATGAATCATAAACAGGTGCTTTTTGAAGGCAGCAAGGCTCAAAGAAAAGCTAGTACTCTGAGGGAAACCCTGTAGGCTTTCATCGACTTCTCTGCAGAAATGATGTGGGCTAGAAAACATTGGGCTGACACATTCATAGCCCTGAAGGAGAAAAACTTCCAACCAAGAATTCTATATCCTGCAAACTTGCCTATCAAATGTTTGGTGAAATTAAGACATTTGCAGATAAAGAGAAGCTTAGAGACTTTGTAAAATTAAACTCAAAACACATGACGTACTGAAAGAAGCTCTTTCCTTAGAAAAACAAAACCATTAAATGTATATTTAAGGTGACAAGCAGGACACAGCATATAGAATTCTACTCAATTAGGGAAGTCACAAAACTTAATCAAAGCTACAATATTAAAATGAGGGAACCAGTGATCATATCATGAAAGCTATGACACCATCACATTCAAAAGGGGGATACACTACAGGACTTGTAGCCATTTCAGATGGAGAGGAAGTTAAAGAGTTATGAAGAAGTTAAAATTGGGTTTAGTCTTAGTATGTTAAGGGGAATAATAGGAATAGCCTTAAAGCAAATTAATAATGCAACATATCAAAACAAAAAATGCAATACAGGAGTCTCAACAAACATAAAACCAACACTGAAAAGTCAACCCATAAAGACAAACGACCCACAACAGAATATTAGGAACAATATGGGAAACATCAACACAAAAATAATTACATCAAAATGATGGCAATGAGCCCATATCTATCAATAATTACACTGAATATAAATGCCATGAATGCTCCAGTGAAGAGACAACAGGTGACATCCCAGATCAAAAGACACAATCTGTCTGTATGTTGCTTACAAGAAACACACCTTAAACTCAAAGATAAGAAGAAATTGAAAATTAAAGGATGGAATAATATATACCAAGCTAACAATACACAAAGAAGACTAGGTGTGGCAATACTAATCTGAGATAAAATAGATTTTAACATAAAATCCACCATTGTGGACAAGAATAGTCACTATTTATTGCTGAAAGATTCAATACACAAGCAGGACTTAACAATATTAAATATTTATGCACCCATTACCAGAGTATCTAAATACATTGAACAAATACTGACTACACTGAAAAATGAGATAGATCATTCCACAATAATAGCTGGAGACTTCAACACTCCCTTTCAGTTATGGATAGACCATCCAGAAAAAAGCTCAGTAAAGATACAGAAGATCTGATTGAAACAATCAGCCAACTTGACCTTATCAACATATGCAGATTTGTTTACCCATCAGCAGATAAGTTCACCTTCTCCATTGTACATGGAACCTTCTCCAGAATATACCATGTGTTAGGTTGTAATGCAATTCTCTATAAAATCCAAACCACTGATGTACTGCAAAGTATCTTCTCAGACCATAGAGCCATAAAAGTTGAATAGCAGACAAATCGCAAATTTTTTTCTGTGTTTATTTCTTTGAAAAGATTAATATTATTATCTTGAAGTGTTTGTCTAACAGCTTCTTTATATCAATCATTTTTAGCGCTGTTTATTTCTCTTTTGTTCCACTGGGTTTTGTTTATGTCATTTGGAACCTCTCATGCCTGTAATTTTTTGTTACCTGTTGGACACTGTACACAAAAATACCACATAGAGATCATTTGAGAAAATGTATAAATGTATCCTAACATACACAGCATTTCTGTCTTATGCAGGGTCATCATACTAGGGTGATCAGCAATCCCAGATCATTTTAAACAAGTAAATAATTTGGATTATTTGATTCTGGACCTCAAATTATCTGAGAATTGGTCCACATCTGGTTTATTTTAATCTCAGATTGTGACTTGTATGATTTTACATCAAAAGTTTTTATGTTTATCATGGTCCTTCCTTCTTGGAAATCTCTGAACTGTAAGGCCCCTTAGATAATCAAAAGTTCTTATCTCTTCAGTGGCCCTTTCAAACTTGGAAGTCTCTTACACAGTTAAAAAAAAAAGGGCGTAACATGACAGGTTCATCTCTCTAGTATTTATCATTGCCCTACAATTTATTTCTATGTTTGTAGCTCATTTATGTTTTCAGATTGGGTATGTTTAAAATATTTTGTATGGTTTTGGTAATTACTTCAAGATTGAGGGCAGAATTATTTTGTCACACTGTAACTTCAGTTATTTATACATATTTTACATAAAACCAATACATTATTGTTCAGTTGATTGTAACTCATAATGATTCTGTATGACAAAGTCACACTGTCTCACAGGGTTTCCATGACTGTAATCTTTATGGAAGCAGATGGCCACATCGGTCCCACAAAACAAGGGTGGGTTTGAACCACTGGTCTTTCAGTTAGCAATTGAGTGCTTAATCACTCTACCAGAAGGGTTCCTTGTATTTTACACAGTATAAATAATATAAAAGAAAACAAACCCCTTACTTAAAACAAAAACAAAAACATAACTTACTTCTAATAGGAGAAAAAAATCACACACACACACAATAATGCCAATATTATATATTAAGAAAACAATGGAATTAAATTTGTTTCTTTTGTTTATTTTTTCCCTAGATGACATCCCAGTGTAGATAAGGAATTAAGAGTTTAAAATGGGTAAAAGAGATCACTGGTTATTCTTTCAATGGAATACTGGAGCCTCTGGAAATGTTCTGATCCAATTGAGATATGTACTGTGGTTTTTTAATATAGTTTTTCACTGTATATTCTTAGTGGTTTTAAAGAATAATCTTCCCACAAGTTAAAATCATAGCTCAAAATCTCACAAAAGCCCTATGTAACCCATTAGTTAATGAGGATGTTGTACTAATCAGAAAAGTCAAGCCAGTCAAGCCAAGTGCTGTCAAGAAAAGTCAAAATTACATAAATTTATTTTCAACAACTATTGCCATTGAGTTGATTCTAACACATTGCAACCCAGTAGGGCAAAGTGGAACTGTACCATAGGGTTTCCAAGCAGCTGGTGGATTCCAACTGCAAACTTTTTGGTTAACAATCATATCTCTTAACCAGCGTGCCAACAGGCTCCTTTTTTTCTGAAAAGGAGTATTTAAATCAACTTGTAAAAACAGATTTTATCCTTTAGGTAACAATCACTTTCATTCTACTGAGTGAGAAATTTGTATTTATACTTATAAGTATTATTCGCTTTGCTCTCAGACTTATACCAGTTAACTTATGTTTCTATAGTAATGCAAGGCAGCCTTTTTTTTTTTAAAAAAAAAGGTACATATTTCCATTGGATCAGAAAATTTCTGGAGGCTCCAGTAGTCCAATGAAAGAATAACCAGTGATCTCATTTGCCCATTTTAAAATGTTAATTTTTTATCTACACTGAGATATCATGTAAGGAAAAGTTAAATAAACAAAAGAAAGTTAAATTTAATTCCATTGTTTTCTTAATATATAACATTGGTATTATTTTGAAACTATCATATTTTGGAATTTTTACAATAGGAAATTATAACAAAATTTTTAACAACCTTTTCAATGTAAAAGAAAATAAATACAACTGTAAAATCAATTAAGTTATGTAAAGATCTCTATAATCTTATATCTAATGTAATAATTATCATGAGATCATGACTTTTTTCCTAAGTGTTTTTTAAAATTCATATCCACATAAAAATGCCAGCAACCCTAGTACTCATACCATTGGGGAAGTTAATTAATTTATTAAGATAAAGAGCCAGCAATTTGTAGACAAATAATATATTCCAGTGTGACGGGATATTAAAAAACAAACATGCAACATGTACATACATGACATACATTGAATGCAAATATATCTTTAAGTCAGTAAAATTAAATAAAAAAATGAATGAATGTTCTGGATTAAATGAGACCTAAAATAGACCTATGACTTAACAGATACAATGAATGTGCCAAGTAGATCTTGGGCTTATGACATTTGAAAAATATTATATTAGCTATTCAGATACTGAGAATACTGTCTGGGTAATAACTGATACTGCATAAACATTTAAATTTTGTTAGATGTAATAATGTAATGACATTATAGTTAAATAAACTTTTTTGAGATATAAAATGTAATAATTATGGATGAAAATTTAAGATGTCTCAGATTCACTTTAATATACTCCAAAAACAAAACAAACAATATTAATACCGGGAAATCAATTGGTGAAAAAAGGATGACAAAATTTTGAACATAATGACAATTGATAAAGCTGAGTAGTAAATACATGAATTCTGATTTTCTCTGTTAATTTTTGGCAAAAGTTAAATAGAAATGAATATTTATATATCAGTGAAAATGCTGTCAAGAAAGGAGAATGAAAGATGCTGTTTTAAATCTTAGTCTTTTTAGTGCACAGTTCTTCATTAGCCAGATACTGTCACTACTTAAATGTTAGAACAAAAGAAATGTAAAATGCCTTCAAAACTCTAGCTGCATTGCTCTGGTAAATATTAAAGTCTCCTTATTTCATGATAGGAATGTATCGTAAGAAGATCAACAAATTAGTGATATATGATACATCTGCTAGGACACAGAGGCATTTATACCAATAGAAACTTTTCTTTCCAAAGCTATTCATCGAATTAAAGTTTGCCTGAAATACCAATGCATATTATGTGAGCTGAAATAAAATAAAATGAACTCTAAGATTGCATTCCACCAAGGATCCATTAAAGAAACTACACAGAGGCAGTTTATTACGCATTTCTTAAGACAAAATAGAGGCAAAAGTAATCAACCACCTTCCTCATAAAAGAAGTTTGTTTCTGCATCCACCATGCATGGAGTAGTTCTCAAACTTGGACACAGTAATCGAGAAAATATATAAAAATTAATAATACCAAGATCTGTGTTGCCAGGAAAAACCATGTGCCATCAAGTTGATTCTGAGCCATGTATTAGAGTAGAATTGTTCTCCATAGTGTTTTAAATGTCTGATTTTTCAAAAAGATCACCAGGTGCCTTTGGGTAGACTCAAATCTCTACCTTTTCCATTAGCAGCTCAGTGCATTAATAACTGGCAACACCCAGAGACTCCAAAATCCATGTTACATGAATTAAATCAGAAACTCTGTGGAACACATATAAGAATTTTAGAAGTCTACACAAACTGAAAACCAGTGAATACATAATGAATATGTAAATATTATTTGCTATCTTTTTTCATGAAGAACAGTGTCATTGTATGTAAAAGTTCTTCATGCAAGTGTTAAAAATAACGAATTTGGAAGAAAAAAGGCAATGAGGCAAACTATTTTCTGGGGTTGTAGGGCCAAGACTGCAGAGTAATCAGGTATCTCCTGTGGTCCCTCTTACAATGAAGACTTGAGAAAACAATAAAATTATTTATATATGACAAACTAGGAGGTCTGAAAATCAAAAGTAAAGTCAAGGAATCAAACTGAGGGGGCGGGGGGGGAGAAAATGTTTCTAAGCAGCAAGGAGAAACCAGACCTGATCCAGCAGAAAGCAACACCCTGCAGGCATGGCTGACTGCTTCAAGTGTGATGAATCAAATAATGGCATTTCAGGCATGTTTTTCACAATGGAAGAAACCATTAGACAGATAGTCTACATATGCCTCCAGAATAAGTGAAAAGTGGTAGGCAATTAGCAACATATGAGTATTTTTATCTAACCTACCATGGACCAAAACCAAAAGACATTTCTTTGGGAAAAATCTGTTTCCCATTTACCTACTCCCCTTTTCACTCTACACTGGGTCTGAGCCAACGTCAGAGACTGATACCTCCCATGGGCCAGAAGTAAGACACCTCACATACCCAGATCCATCTTCCAGCCTTGGAAAGGGAACAAATTAACAAAGAGAAAAATAATCTGTTGGTTCCCCTAAACCATGAACTCAGAGAAGAAGCAACTCCTTTGCCTATGTGCAGGAATAAGGGGTCCATTAACTTTCAACATCTTTTACCCTTGCATAGACTTCTGTGGACCCATTACAGCAACTTAAGCCCTTATAAGCACAGTTTTACAGTGTATATACCTAACATCTAATCTCAACTGTTTCAGCTGTATGGTGGACAGGCAGGTTGGTAGCATTTGAAACCACTCTGCATATTAAGTAGGATCTTTATGTACACACAGCAGGCGCCTGAGGACTGGTGGCTCCACATATGCCACCTAGCTACCACTGACATGTGTCTAAGAATAAGTGGTGCCTCTTAATACTTACAGCCAATAACATTGAGTGTATATAGTCCAGTTGCAAAACCCACACACCTGTGCATTCTAAGGAACAGGGGCACACTTTCGTCACAGACAATCAGGGACAACTGTCAGCCCCCTACTTTGTTCAGCATGTGACCCACAACTGCAGCCAGATATCCATGTCTACACCAATCATTTCTGTCTGTCTAGGACTGCCGGTGAGAGCCTGCACCTCACACTTGGTGATCAACTACTTGGATTCCTGATCTGAAAATCCATACAAGAAAAGTAAGTGGACTTCTGGGCTCACATACCTAACAACAAATCTAAACACTTAGTGACCAGGTATCAGAGCTTCAGAGACATCAACAATCAAAGTAGTTCACAAGAACCTCCCATTTGGCCATATCAAGAGAAGAAGAAGAAGAAAGCTAGAGAACAGTATGTAAACATAAAATAAAGATAAATTCCTGGAAAGACCAGATGTAAAACACAAAAAAATTAATATACAGAACTCTTGAAGAGATCTGAAAGAATACCAGGCAAGATGCATAACAATCCAAGCAGTGAGCAGGCAAAGTAATTGAGGAACTGAAAAAAATCAGAGAAGAATGTAACAACAAAATAAGCAGGCTGCAAGAATCCAAAGAAAAATGGCAAACAAAATTCCAGAAGATCAACTATAAAATTCAGAATTGTATGACTCAATAGAAAGTCCTAGGACTAAAATTAAGGAAATGGAAGTTGGAACTAGTGAGATTGAAGATAAAGCACTTGACACCAACCTAGTGGAGGAAAAATCAGATAAATGAATTAAAAAGTTTGAAAAACCCTAAGATTAATGTGGGACACTATCTAGAGGAAAAACCTATGAGTGGCTGCAGTAACAGGTCAAGGATGGATAAAAGAAAACACAGAAAAAATTGTGGAAAATATATTGGCAGAAAACTTTCCCGAAATTGTGAAAGGTATGTGTCCAAGGTGATCATCAAACACCACACAAGGTAGATCCTAAAAGAAAGTCACTAAGGCATATTACAATCAAACTTGCCAAAACAAAAATCAAGAGAAAATTTTAGGAGTAGCCAGGGATAAATGAAAACTCATCTGTAAAGGAAAATCAGTAAGACTAAGCTTGGACTACTTAACGGAAACTGTGGAGTAAGAAGGAAATGGGATGCCATATGTAGACTTGGAGGGGCAGAAAAAAAACGTGCCACCCAAGAACTACATATCCAGCAAAATTTTCTCTAAAATATGCTGGAAAAATTAGAATATTTCCACATAAAGAGAAGTTTAGGGAATTTGAAAAAAGGGAGTCCTTCAGCTAGAAAATCAGTGACACCAGTTAACAATCCAAGACTACAAAACAGAACAGAACAACCAGGTATCAAAGCAGATAGAGAAATTACAAAAATAAACTAAGGTTAAAATACTGAATATAAGACAATAAAGACATCCCTATGTAAAAGATGAAAACAATAAAACAAAAAAGGAGGGACTCAAAATGTACTTGCAGATTTTTCAGATGGAGAGAAAGTCAAGATGATACAAAGAAATAAAAATTGGTTTAAACAAAATAGGCATAAATATTAAAGTAACCACAAAGTAACTAATAATCCTAGACATAGAAATTAAAAGAAAAAGAAAAACTTGAAAACTTAGCGAATACAAAATCAACAATGAAAACACATTGAGAAAAATGAATCAGCACAGAAAATTAGGTAGAACAAAGAAACTGCAACAACACAAAAAGAATCACTAAAACTCATATCCATCCATAATTACTCTGAATGTAAATGGACTAAATGTACCAAGAAGGAGATAGAGAGTGGCAGAATAGATTTATTTTTTTAAAAAGATCTGTCTATCTGCTACCTGCAGGAGACACAGCATAGACTTGAAGACACTAACAAACGAAAACTCAAAAAAATAGAAAACTTATATCTCAAGCTAACAAAAATTTTAAAAAAGGAGGAAGGGTTATATTAATTTCTAGCAAAACAGACTTAAATTAAAATCCACCAAAATGGATAAGGAAGGACGCTACGTAATAATTAAAGGATCAGTACACAAAAAAGACGTAAGTGTACTAAATGTATACACACTCAATGACAAGTCTTCTAAATACATAAAACAAACTGTTTTAACAGCATTGAAAAGAGAAATAGCTCCACAATAATCATAGGAGCCTTCAACACATTGCTTTTGGTGAAAGACAGAATATTCAGAAAGCAATTCAATAAAGATACAGAAAATTTAAGGAACGCAATGAACTTGACCTCATAATATATATAATATATGTAGAACTCTCCACTTAGCAGCAATCAACTATATTTTCTTTTCCAACAGATATGTAATTTTCTCCAGAATAGACTCCATATTAGGCATAAGGCAAGTCTTAACAGAATCCAAAGCACCGAAACAATACAAAGTTTCTTTTCTGACTGTAAATCCACAAAAGTAGAAATCAGTAACAGACAAAGCAAGAAAAAAAATACAGAAACTGAGAAACAGCTTGCTCAAAAATACTCAGGTTATAGCAGGAATTGAGGACAGAGTCAATACATTTACAGACTCAAATGAGAATGAAAACACATCCTACGAGAACCTTTGGAAAACAGCAAAAACAGTGCTCAGTCGTAAATTTATCTCAATAAATGTACACATTCAAGAAGAAGAAAGAGTGAACACCAAAGCATTAACTCTGTAACTCAAATGAAGAGAGTAGAAGCCCTCAGACACAAGAAAAAAAGAAAGAAAAATTAGAGCAGAATTAAATGAAATACATAATAGAAAACAATGGAAAGCATCAACAAAACCACAAGCTGGTGATTTATAAAGATCAACAAAATTGATAAATCGCAAACCAAACAGAAAAAAAAAGAAAAATGAGAGAGGAAGCAAATAACCTGATAAGAAACAAAATGGATGCTGTCACAAAAGACTCAACTGAAACTTAAAGAATCATAATAGAATTATTATGGGAGGCTGAGTCAAATGGCAGACTAGACACACGTCTGCTTAATTCCCTCTGAAAACTAAGATGTGGACTTGCCCCGGCCCGTGGGGCATTTCAGCGGAGGAGCGGGGAGGAACCTGTGAAAAGGAAAACGGGACAAGAGACACGAAGAAATGGAGGCAAGACAAGATTCTGATCAAGCCTCAAAAAAATTTTATTGCAACAGCGGAATATATACACATTGAGGAGGGGAGGGATTTAGAATCGGGTGATATCTGGTGTAAGGCACTTGGCGTTTTATGCTTGGTTAGGCAGTATGCCTGGACAGTGACGCTGGGCAGTGACGTGCAGGCAGTTTTCGTGCACGCGCGTTTTCAAGGGCTTTCCAAACTTCCTGTTTTTGGGGGCCTGAAGTTTTTTCATGGCCCCCAACATGGACTCATAATTAAATAGAGCTTTCTGGACACCCAGTGAGCCCTAGGGCACAGCATAGGGCTGTCAGTTGGATTATATGCCACTGAATGGGAAACTTCTCTTTTGCTGATCCCTAACTTTGTGGAATGGCCGACTCTCATTGACAGAGGGTAACTGGCATTTTAACTTCTTTTCTTTTTGTTAGCAGGCAGATGGGAGATGAGCTTAACTGGCACCAAAGCTCAGCTGCACAGCTGACATACTAAGGTGTGGGGGATAGCCACACTTTGAGACCTTGGTTCTGGACTCGGAACACCACAGCCACTCCACCCTCTGTTTCTAGACCTCTACCATAGATTCAGCTATTTTGCAGTGGGCAGGATAGCTTGTCCGGGACATCATCTTGTTCTAGTGGGAGGCAGAGTTACCCAAATGGAGGCCTCAGCCGATGCTAATTCCCAGGCTTGGATACAGTGCCAGCCCAGGGAGTGGTTTTCCGGCAGAAAAGTTGTGTTTAGCACCATGTAGCCTTATGGCTGGGGCCTGGTAGGGGATGACAACAGGAAACTAGCTCTTCATAATTTGTTCTACATCATAGCATCTGAGGACAGCTGTACAGATGCCTCCATTACCAGCCAGAAGGTGGGGCTTGTACAACTGACAGGTTGAATGATTTTGGAAGAGTCGGATCCAACTCGACGGCACTTGGCTACTTGGTTGGCTCACATAGTTTTATCTTTCAAAATAAGACTGCCTAGAGAAATAACTGCAGTGTAGCCCAATGGCATCTATTCTAGCCTTTACAGACCCACATCATAGGGTCAGCCAATGGCCCCCCAGTGACTCCAGGTAGGGACATGTCTTTGCCAGCCAGGATGCAGAGCCTGCTACGCCAGAGCTTCCACTGGGCCCAGTCCTGTAGTATATAGAAGTGGCTAGTGATCAACTTCTTTCTCAGAACTATGTCTCAGCTCCTGTTAAAGCAACATCAAGTAACTTAACAGCCTCTACATGTCCAGAAAGCAACAAAACCTGGTGAAACATTTAAAGAAAAAACCACCCATGGCAGCAGAAAACTCCCAAAAGAAAGAACCAAAGAACTTCCCAGATGAAGAAGCCTTTCTGAAACTATCAGGGGTCAGGTACAAAATAATTATACATAGAGCCCTCCTAGGTGTTATACAAAATACAGTGGAACAAAATGAAAAATTAATCAAGCTGTTCGAACTGATGGAACATAAGCATTCTGAAATCTGACAGACAAATAACAAAATTAAAGAATTAGTTTAATTCAAAGCCAAAACAGCAGAAGTGAACAACTGGAAAATGTACTAACTGATCTTGAGGATAGAGCTACTGACACCACCATTCATGAGCAGAAATCACAGAAAAGAAACAAGAGAAAATGAAGAAGCATTAAGAAACATGTGAGACTCTATCAAGAGGAAAAATCTAAGATTAATTGGCATACCTGGACAGGGAGGGATACCTGAAAACACAGAGAGTATTGTCATTGAGTTGCTGACAGACAACTTCCCAGAAATTATGAAAGATAGATCATAGATATCCAAGATTTGTATCAAATGCCACATAATATGACCCCAAAGGAAAGACATCAAGACATATTATAATCGAGCTTAACAAAATCAAACATAATCAGAACCTCATAAAGGCAGCAAGACTCAAAGCAAAGCTAACATTTAGAGGGAAGCTCTGCAGGCTTGTCAAAGTTCTTGGCAGAAACAATGCTGGCATGTAAGTAGTGGGATGACACGTTCAAAGCCTTGAAGGAGAAAAACTTCCAACCAAGTATTATCAATCCTGCAAAACTATTTTCCAAATATGAAGATGAAATTAAGACATTCACAGATAAGCAGAAACTTAGAAACTTTGTAAAAACGGAAAACAAAGATACAAGAAATACTGAAAGAAGGTCTTTGCTTAGTAAAACAAAACCATTAAGTGTATACTTAAAGAGGCAATGCAGCACACAACACCCAAAAACCAACTCAGGGAAGGCACAAAACTTAATCAAATCTATAAGATTAAAAAAAGAGATCCAGTCATCATCTCACAAAAATTGTGATGCCATCACATTAAAAAGAGGGACGACTTATAGTAGTTAGAGTCCTTTCAGATGGAAAGGAAGTTAATAAGATAAGTAGAAGTTAAAATTGGGTTTAAACATAGATTATTATGGGGTATCATAGAGGTAGTCACAAAGCACAGCAAAGATGCAGCTTATCAAAACAAGAAATGCAACACAGGGGTCTCAACAAACACAAAACCGATACTGAAAATGATGAAAAATCAACCCATAAAGTAGAATAACCCAGAGCAAAACATTAAGTGCAACAAAGAAAACACCAACACAAAAATAAATATATCAAAATGACAGCACTAAAGGCATACCTATCAATAATTACACTGAATGTAAATATACTGAATGTTCCAGTAAAGAGACAACAAGTGACATCTTGGATCAAGAAATGCAACCTGAGTATAGGTACCATAGTTTACCTATCCATTTTTCTGTTGTTGGGCATCCGGGTTGACTCCATCTTTTTGCTATTGTGGACTGTGCTGCCATAAACATTCTTGTGCATGTGTCCATTGGTGTGAAAGGCCTTGATTTTGTAGGATATATTCCAAGTAGTGAAATTACTGGCTCAAATGTTATAACAATATCCGTTTTTTTAGGAAGCGCCAGATTGCTTTCCAAAGAGGCTGGACCATTTTGAAACACAACCAACAGTGTAGGAGGGTTCCACTTTCTCCACAGCCTCTCCAGCATTTGTTGTTTTGTGTTTTTTGGATCAAGGCCAACTTTGTTGGGGTGAGATATTGTCTCATCATAGTCTTGATTTGAATTTCTTTAATAACTAAAGATTGTGAACATTTCCTCATGTGATTTTTGGCTGCCCGGCTCTCCTCTTTTGTGAAATGTCTCTCCATTTCCTTTGCCCATCGTTTAATTGGATGATTTATCTTCTTATTATTGATATTTTGTAGTATCTTATAGATTATGGAGATCAGGTGCTGGTCTGACATAGAGTTGCCAATATACTCAATGGAGCACTGTACAATGATAAAGAATAATGATGATTCCAGGAAACATCTCATAATCTGGTTTCAACTGGAAGACATTACATTGAGTGAAAGTAGTCAGCAACAAAAGGACAAATATTGTATGAGACCTCTATGATAAGATCTCAAAAACAGACTTGTGTATAGAAGAAAAGACTCTTTGACAGCTGCAAGGGAGGGGAGAGAGGGAGGGCGAGGGTTTAGATTAGATAGTTGGTAGAAATATGGTTGGGCGAAATCAGTGATAGCACACACTAGAAACAAGAACAACATTAAGGGGACTTCAGCATAACTTCAATACTCCTTTCATCTTAACTAATATTGCAAGGATAGAGTAGCTGGGGCAGGGGGCAGGGGACCATGCTCTTAGGTGAAATCGAGGCCAATTGGCACAACTAGCATTTTGCTAAGAGGGCTCTCTGCACCCCACATTGGTGAGTGGTGTCTGGGGTCTTAAAAGCTGCCAAGCTGCCATCTGAGGGCACAGCAAATGGTCCCAACTCAGCAGGAACAGATGCTCACCGAGGACCAAAATGACATGGGGTAAAGACAACTTGGAAGATAGAGAGGCCCACATGAGTGGGTGCCTACATCGACATGGGGCCGGAAGAACCAGATGGTGCCCAGGCACCACCAGTGATAGCTGCGATGGAGCTCGCTAAGTAGAGGCTCACTGGTAACACAAGAAAAAAAAAAAGGATGCATCCTGAGATCTCCACTAAAAGATCTCAACTGGTAGTCCAGAGGTTTTGTGGGTTCCCCTGGCCCTGATGCTGCCCTTGCCCATAAATCATAATAAATGTACACTCTTCAGACACAAATAGATTGGACTTGGTGATACAGAGTGACCATATATTGGATGCACTTTTATAGGACATCATCCTGCTGACCTCTGACTGGAGGAAGGTGAGTGGGTGGAGAGGAGGGGAAAGGAGACTGTTGGGAGGATGAGACATGTATGCAGCAGAAATGAATAGTATGCTGTCATGGGACAGGGAGAGCAGTGGAAGCTGCATATAGGTGGGCATGTAAGTTTATATGGAAATGCACATTTTCACTCAGTCATATTAAATAAAATAAATTAATTAATTAAAAAAAGAGATACAACCTTTCTATATGTTGCTTACAAGAAACTCAGCTTAGATTTAAAGATCTGAAGAAGTTGAGAATTAAAGGAAGGAATAATATATACCAAGCTAACAATACACAAAGAAGAGCAGTTGTAGCAATACAAATGTCAGATAACATAGATTTTAATGTAAAACCCACCATTATGGACAAGGGTGGTCGCTATTACTAAAAGTTTCAGTAATAAGGACTTAACAACATTAAATATTTATGCACCAAATACCAGAGCATTTAAATACATTGTAGAAACACTGACTGAATTGAAAAACAAGATAGATCACTTCACAATAGTGGGAGGCTTCAACACTCCACTTTCAGTATTGGACAGATCTTCTAGAAAAAAGATAAGTAAAGACACAAAAGATCTTTTTGCAACAATTAACCAACCAGACTTCAACATATTCAGAACTTTGTATCCATCAACAGATAACTACACCTTCTTCTTCAGTGCACATGGAAGGCTGTCCAGAATAGACCATGTAATAGGCCATAAAGCAAATCTCAACAAAATCTAAGCCACTGAACTATCGCAAAGCATCTTAGACCGTAAAGGGATAAAGTCAAAATCAATAGTAGAAAAAAACACAAATAGAAATTGGAACTCATGGAAACTGAACATCTTTCTCAAAAAGGCACAGATTATAGAGGAAATCAAGTACAAATAAAGAAATTTGTGGATTCAAATGAGAATGAAAACACTTCCTACCAGAATCAATGGGATATAGCCAAGACAGTGCTGACAGGTAAATTGATCTCTATAAATGCACACATCCAGAAGGAAGAAAGGACTCAAACCAAAGAATGAACCCTACAGCTTGAACAAATAGAAAGAGAGCAACAGAGGAACCCCTCAGTCACCAGGAGAAAACAGATCATAAAGATTAGTGCAGAAATAAACAAATTAGGGAATAGAAAAACAATTAGAAAAAATCAATTAAGACCAAAAGCTTGTGCTTTGAAAAAAATCAACAAAACCGACACACCATTGCCTAACTTCCTAAAGAAAAACAGGAAAGGAAACAAATAATCTGAATAAGAAATGAGATGGGAGATGTCACAACAGATCCAACAGAAATCAAAGCTATCATAACAGAATACTAGAAAAGACTGTATTCTAACAAATTTGAAAACCTAGAGGAAATGGACAAATTTCTTGATTCATATCACCTTCCAAAATTATCACAAGGTGAAGCAGAACAACTGCATAAACCCACCACAAAGGAAGAGATTGAAAAAGTCATCCAAAAGCTATTAACCAAAAAAAGCCCTGGCCCAGATGGCTTCACCACAGAATTCTACCAAGCTTTTAAGGAAGAGTTAACTCCAATACTACTGAGACTATCTCACAGCATAGAAACAGATGGAATACTCCTAAAATTCTTTCTATGAAGCCAGCATAACACTGATACAAAAAGCAGGGAAAGATCCAAAAAAAAAGGAGGATTACAGACCAATATCACTCATGAGCTTAGGTGCAAAAATCTTCAACAAAATATTTGCCAAGAGTAGTCAGCAACAGATCAAAAAAACAATTCAACAAGACCAAGCTGGATTCATACCAGAGATGTGCGGCTGCTTCAACATCAGAAATACAATTACAGTGATCAACCACATAAATAACACAAAAGATAAGAATTGCCTGAGTTTTTCAACTGATGAAGAAAAGGCATTTGACAAAGTCTGACACCCATTCATGCTAAAAACTCTCAGCAAAATAGAAATAAAAGGAAAATTCCTCAATGTAACAAGCACCATCTATACAAAGTGAACCACCTGTATCAACCTCAATGGAGAGAGACTGAAGCAATTCCCCTTGAGAACAGAAATTAGACAAAGATGTCTACTGTGACTTCTTGTATTCAACATTGTACTAGAAGTTTTAGCAAAAGCAATTAGACAAGACCAAGAGATAGGTGGCATCTGCATTGGCAAATAAGAAATAAAATTCTCCCTGTTTGCAGATGATATGATTGTATGTGCAGAGACTCCTAAAGGATACATAAGTAAACTACTCAAACTGACAGAAGAGTTCAGCAAAGTACCAGGATACAAGATAAACACAGTTAAATCAGTAGGATTCCTTTATATCAACAAAGAGATTAGTAAAGAGGAAATCATCAAATCAACTTCATTTACTATAGCCACGGCCAAAAGCCAAGCCCACAAGAAGATAAAATACTTAGGAATAAATCTAACTAGAGAAATAAGAGACCTATATAAAGAAAAGTGGAATACCTTACTTCAAGAAACTAAGAGAGACTTACATAAATGGACAAATATACCCTTAATATTATGAAAATGGCTATTTTACCCAAAGTGATCTACATATACTATTCAATCCCAATACAAATTACAGTGACATTTTTTAATGAGATGGAGAAACAAA
This sequence comes from Heterohyrax brucei, assembly GCA_028571685.1. NCBI lineage: Eukaryota > Metazoa > Chordata > Mammalia > Hyracoidea > Procaviidae > Heterohyrax > Heterohyrax brucei. Next base: position 89,200,627 of record CM053158.1, read on the forward strand.
CCATCAACTTTGGAAAGCAAAGAAACCTTGGATAAGAAGAGCACTACTGAAGAAGAACACACCAGGAGGCCTTTCACTACCTGACTTTAGAACTATTACACTGCCACAGTAGTCAAAATAGCCCAGTACTGGTACAAAAAGAGAAATATAGACCAAAGGAACAGAGATGCCACCATCCTCCTAAGATTTTAAACTGGGGTAAAAATGGTCTCTTTAACAAATAGTGCTGGCAAAATTGTATGGCCATCTGCAAAAAATTGAAACAAGACCCACATCTCACACCTGAGATAAAACCCAACTCAAGTTGGAAAAAAGATCTAAATATCAAACCTAAATTGTTAAAGTTTGTACAAGAAAAAATAAGATCAACAATGGAGGTTTTAATACACAACTCCGACAGACTTCAAAATCTGACAAATAAAGGAGTATCAAGAGGAGAGAAAATAGATACACTGGAACAACTAAGAATCAAACACTTTTGCTCACTCAAACACTTTATCAAAAGAATTAAAAGATCACCTACAGAATGGGAAAAAAACAATGGCAACTGTATGTCAGATTGATGTTTGATCTTCATAATCTACAAGGTACTGCAAAATATCAACAAGAAAAGGATCAATAACCCAATTAAACGTTGGGCAAAGATAATGGAAAGATACTACTCTAAACAGGATATCCACACAGCCAAAAGATACATGTGGAAATGCTCATGATCATTAGTTATTAAAAAAATTGTAATCAAACTATGATGAGATATCATCTCACCCCAACAAGATTGGCCATGATTCAAAAAGCACAGAACAACCAATGCTGAGAGGATGTGGGGAAACTGTAACCCTCCTACACTGCTGGTGGGATTGCAAAATGGGACAACCTCTTTGGAAAGCAATCTGATGCTTCCTTTAAAAGCCGGAAATAGATATACCATTTGACTTAGTAACTCCACTGCTTGGAAAGTATACAGAGTCAAGGGCAGTCACTTGAACAGATGCATGCACCCAAATGTTTACTGCAGCACAGTCCACAAAAGCAAAAAAAATAGCATCAACCCAGATGCCCAACAACAGATGAATGGATAAACTATGGGATATATACTCAACGGAGCACTACACAATGATAAAGAACAGTGGTGACTTTAGGAAGCATCTCATAACTTGGTTTCAATTGGAAGACATTACATTGATTGAAATCAGTCAGTGGCAAAAGGACAAATATTGTATGAGACCCATACTATAAGGGCTTAAAAACAGATTCACGTACCGAAGAAAAGATTCTTTGACCCCTGCAAGCAAGGGAAGGGAAGAGGGAGAGGGTTAGTTGTAGATTAGATAGTTGATAGAAATTTGGTTGGGTGAAATCAGTGAAAACACACTTTAGAAAGAAGATCAATTTAACTGGACTTCCACATAACCCAAAAACTCTTCCAATCTTAACCCGATATTGCAAGGATAGAGTCACAAGGGTGGGGGCCTGTGGACCATGTTGTGAGGAGACATCAACGCCAACTGGCATAACTATCCTGTTGCTAAGAGTGTCTTCTACAGCCCATATTGGTGAATAGTGTCTGGAGTCTTAAAAGCTAGAAAGTTGCCATCTGAGGTACACCAAATGGTCCCAACTCAGCTGGAACTGATGATTACCAAGGACAGCAAAGAAACTAGGAGTAAAAAGCCCAGAAGACAGAAGGACCAATGTGAATGGGTGACTGTATCAACATGTGACCAGAAGAACCAGATGGTGCCCAGCCACAACCACTGACAACTCTGATGGGGCTCACAGTGTTGAGTTCCAGTGGCAACATGAGAAAGAAAAGTAGAGCACTCTAAGACCTCCACTAAAAGAGCACAACTGAAGTTCAAAGGCCTGAGAGTTCCCCTGAGAGTGTGGCCCCCAGATGCGATGCTGTCCCTGATCATAGATCATTACTGAGGTCAGTTCTTCAGATATGAATGGAATGGACTCAAGGACACAGAGTGACCATATTGTGTGTGCACTTTATGTTTCTATGCATCTATAGGATGTTGTCCTACTGGTCTCTTACTAGAGGAGAGTGGAAAAGGTGGAGAGGAGTGGACAGGAGATTATTAAGAGGATATGATATGTATTGAACTGAAAGGAGTGTGCTGTCACCAGGAAAGGAGAGCAGAGGGACTTGCATAAAGGTAGGTATGCGAATTTGAGTTGTATTATAGACTTTCACTCAATCATAATTAAAAAAAAAAAGATGGGAGCAGAGAGGAATAGTGTGCTGTCACCGGACAGGGAGAGCAGTGGAAGCTGCATATAGGTGGGCATGCAAATTTATATGGGAATGTACATTATCACTCAGTCATATGAAATAAAAAAATAAAAATAAAAATAAAAATAAAAAAGAATGACTGTGAAAAAACTGTACTCTAACAAATTAAAAAAGTTAGAGGAAATGGACAAATTTCAGGAAATGTACTAAACTAAATTAGCACGAACTAAGGGAGAACAACTAAATAAATCTATACCAAAAGTAGAAATTGAATAGGTAACTAAAAATCTATCAACAAAAAAGACTTAGCCTTGACAGCTTCTCTGGAGAATGACACTAAACTTTCAGAAAAAAGTTAACAGCACTACTTCTGAAGGTATTTCAGAGCATGGAAAACAATGTCATACTACCACACTTATTCAACATAACCTTGAAACTAAAATATGGTAAATATCCCACCAAAAAAAAAAAATTACAGGCCAATATCCATCATGAACTTAGAATCAAAAATCCTCAGCAAAATTCAGATCAATAGAGTTCAACACCATAGTAATTAATAATAATTCACCCAATTTTTACCAGGTATGCAAGGGTAGGTCAACATCAGAAAAACAATCACTATCCTATATAACCTAAGTAAAGCAAAAGACAAAATCTCATGATTTTATCCATTGAAACAAACAAAGACATTTGAAAATGTTCAACCCATTCATGATAATAACTCTTATCAAAATAGGTATAGAAAGGAAATTCCTCAACATAATAAATATCACACACAGAAAACCAACATCATCCTAAATGAAGAGAGTCTGAAAGAATTCTCCTTAAGAATGAGACCCAGACAAGAATGACCTTTATCATGACTTTTATTCAACATTTTGCTGGAGATACCAGCCAGAATAATGATGCTAGAAAAAAAAGAGATAAACGGCATACAAATTAGTAAGGAAGAAGTAAAAAGGTCTCTATTTGCAGATGATGTGATCTTATCCACAGAAAGTCCTATAGAATTCCTAAGAAAACTACTGAAACTAATAGAAGAGTTAGGCAAAACACCAGGATACAAGATTAACATACAAAAATCAGCTGGGTTCTTCTACACCAAAATTAAGAGATCTTTAAAGAGGAAATCACTGTATCATTAGCATTTACCATAGCCCCAAAGAAGATGAAATACTTAGAAATAAATCTAATGAGAAGCGTAAAGGACCTATACAAAGAGAACTACACATCATCACTGCAAGAAAACAAGAGACTCACATAACTGAAAAAACTTTCCTTGCTCGTGGATAGGAATAGTCAACACTGTAAAAATGTCTACTATACTTAAAGTGATGTACAGATACAGTGTAATCCTCATCCAAATTCCAACGGCACTTTTTTTAATGAGGTGGAGGAAAGAAATCACCAATTTTGTATGGAACTGGAAGAAGCCCTGGATAAGTAAAGCATTACTGAAGAGGAACAAAGAGAGAGGCCTCACACTACCCAACTTTAGAACCTATTGCACTTTCATGGTGGTCAAAGCAGTCTGCTACTGGTACAAAAATGGACACATAGACCAATGAAACAGAACAGAGAATCCAGGCACTAATTCATCCACCTGTGAGAAGCTGATATTTGACAAAGGTCTGAAGTCCATTACTTGGGGAAAAGACAGATGGTGATGGTGTTAACTGGATACCTACTTGCAAAAAAATACAACAAGATGCATACTTTCCATCATGCACAAAACTTAGAATATATGAAAAGCCTAAATTTAAAATCTAAAATGATAAAGATCATGGAAATAATAGACCAATGCTAGGAGTCCTGATATATGACAAAACCAGAAAACAAAACATTACTAACAACATCTAAATACCACAAGACAAAGTAGATATCTGGGAGCTCCTATAAATCAAACACTTATGCTCATTCAATGACTTCACCAAAAGACTAAAAAGACAACCTACAGACTTTTAGCTACAACAAATCTGATTAGCATCTAATCAGTAAAATCAATAATATGAGTATACTGTAAAACTTCAACAACAAAAAGACAACCCGATTAGAAAATGGGCCAATATGAACAGGCACTTCACCAAAGAAGATTTTGAGGTAGCTAACAGACACATGAGGAAACACTGACAATCACTAACCTTTAGAGAAATGAAAATCAAAACTACAATGAAATGCCATTTCACACCAACAGGCTAGCCTTAACCTCAAAAACACAGAACAATAAATGTTGAAGAGTTTGTGGAGAGGTTGGAACACATACACTGCTGGTGTTAATGTAAAATGGTACAACCACTTTGGAAATGGCTTTGGTGCTTTTGTGAAAAGCTAGAAATAGAAATACCATAAAATAAACAACAACAACAACAACAAAAAATTGTCATCAAGTCAATCTGACTCATAGCAACCCTCTAGGTCAGAGTTAAACTGCTCTATAGAGTTTCCAAGTAGCTTCTAGTGGATTTAAACTGCCAACTTTTTGTTAGTAGCCAAAGCACTTAAGCACTGTCACTAGGGTTTTCAGAAGTGCCACTAATTCCATTCCTTGAAATATACCCCAGAGAAATAAGAACCCTGACTCAATAGATATATACATACCCATATTCATTGCAGAATTGTCCACGGTAGCGAAAAAGATGGAAACATCGTAAGTACCTATTAGAGGATAAATGGATATACCACAAAAGTTATGGTATAATAACAAAACGGAATATTATGCAACCACAAAGGACAATGATGAATTTCCAAAATATTTTATAACATGGATGAAGCTGGAAGGCATTAGGCTGAGTGAAATTAGTCAATTGCAAAATGACACGTATTGTGTGAGACTGTACTACTATAAGAATTCAAGAAAGATTTAAACACAGGAGAAAGCATTTTTTGATGGTTAGGATCGTGAAGAGATAAAAAGTGTATATGCTAACTAGGCAGTAGACAAGAATTATTTTAGGTGAAAAAGACCACATACAATACAGAGGAAGTCACAATAACTGGACTAAATAGAAAATTTAAGAGGTTTGCTGAATATAATCAAATACTTTGAAGGACAGAATAGCAGGTACAGAGACCTGGGGACCATGGTTTCAGGAGACAGCTGTGTCAGGTGGCATAACAAAGTTTTTTAAGAAATTGTTCTTCTTACCAGTTTGGTGAGTGGCATCTGGGATCTTAAAGGCCAGCAAGTGGCCATTTTAGATGTATCAATTGTTCCCAAGCCATATGGAGCAAAGGAATGTGAAGAATACCAATATCATAAGGAAAATATGAGCCCAGGAGACAAAAATGGCCCCATAATGCAGAGACTCCATCAGTCTGAGACCAGAAAAGCTAGATGGCACTTGACTACCACCAATGACCTCTCCGACAGGGAACACAACAGAGATTCTCTGATGGAGCAGGGGAAAAGTGGGGCACAGAACTCAAGTTCACATAAAAATGCCAGACCTAATGAATGCTCTGACTGAGACTGAAAGAACTCTGGAAGACAGCCCAGGAGTCTCTGCTAGATCAGAACTAAAACCATCCCTGAAACCAACTCTTTAGAAAAAGATTAGACTGAACTGTAAGACATAAAATGATACTACTAAAGTGTGTGCTTCTTGGTTCACGTAGATTTATGAGGCTAAATGAGCAATCCCTGCCTAGAGGCAAGATGAGAGAGTAGAAAATGACAGGTGCTGGTCCAACGGACACAGGAAATGCAAGGAGGAGAGCAGGCTTGTGATATCACATTACAGAGTCATCAGTATATAAATATATGTATATCCTGAATATCTACATTTGCACTGCAAAATACTTGAAATTTGCAAGGAATAAGTTAGATATTCTGTCAGTTTTTCATGCTGTGATAGCTTGCATGTTGCTGAGATACTGGAAGCTATGCTTCTGGTATTTCAAATACCAGTGTGGTCATCAATGGTGAAAAGTTTAAGTAGAACTTTCAGTCTAAGACAGACTGGGAAGATAGATCTGGTGATGACGGGCTCTGGAATATAGATGTGGTGAAGACTTCTGAAAATTAGCCAGTGAAATCTTATACAGCAGAACATTGTCCAACTCACTGCTTTGAACAAGTCGTTATAAGGAATTAATTGCTAGAGGAGGACATGTTGGTAAAGCCAGGAAGTGTGAGGAAGATCCCTGGTGAAATGGAATGTCATAATAACTGCATCAATGGACTTAACATGCCAGAAATTGTGAGGATTATGCAGGACTGGGCAGCATTTCCTTCTGTTGTACCCAGGTTAGCCATGAGTTGGAGCTGACTTGACAATAGCTACCTATCTCTGTCTAAATTATATAAAATTTTATTTGTTTTTAGATTTGTTTCCCAAATAGGCCTAGAAAAGTAAATTCTCATGTATTTTATTGGAGTAGTAAAACCTACAAAATGAAGTCTAATAAAGTTGTACAATAAAACAATTATGTAGACCTATCTCATGTATGGAAACAAATGTACAGTATTTTGAATTTTATTATGATTAATTATATTAACAGATTGTTGATGACAAGTATTCACAGAATTCATTATCATCATGTCACGCTCAGGGAAAGTGTTACAATGTATGTGAGTTTGGGGTCTGAGTTTAGTTTTCTGCGGCAGTTAGAGAACAGTGCATTATTATACATATACAAAATGATGTATTTTAAAGTATATTTTCAAGAAGTCTTGGCAGTGCAATGGTTAGAAGTTACAGCTACTAACCAAAAAGTCAGCAGTCTGAATCTACTGGCCACTCTTTGGAAATCTTGTAAGGCTATTTTACTCTGTCCTATATGTCACTGTGAGTTAGAATTCAACCAGTGACAACAGGTTAAGTTTGTTTTTTAAAGAATTTTGTGCTATACAAACATTAGGTGACAGTATATTGTAAAACTTGGAACTGTATTAATAATTGCCAAAGAAAAATATCTTGAACAAAGTTATCATTATTCATTAATTATGGAAATGCTTAAATGATTAATGAATACCTTGGTGTTTGAAATTACAGTGTATTTTTAAAAGATTTTTTTTCAGTTCCTTTAAAAAGAGATTACAGTTAACAATATGGAAAACCTAGGTGGAAAAAAATCTAGTTTCAAACAGACAAAATGGCACCTAATATCTCTTAATATTAAACAACAAGAAAGAGAAGTAAATGTGGCAGATTCAAAAATGAATGCATGTATATAAAATACATATATACATAATATATATGCATATATATGTATATACTTCCTGCATGTTCCAAAATCAAGAGTATTGTTTGTACTTTACAGAGATGTATATTCAGAAAAAATGAAGCTCTTACAATTCTAAGCGTTGTAGCTTTTATCAGATTAATGAATACTTTTATAGTTTGTTATTGATTTTGGTCATTTCAGTACATATTAAAAGTAAGAAGCATTGTTATATTATTTCTGCTAAGCTATTCTGTACTGACTGAATGAAATAAGCACTATGCCATGTATGTGCCACACATATAGACGTGAGTAGTGGCAATAATGTATGTTTCTTCTCTGTTTGATTCACATTTAAGTCTATGTGAAATGGTTAATATACTCGCAGCTTCCTTTCATGGATGAAGATTTAAATAGTTACTTTATCAAGGTGTAGTTCACAAGTGAGATTTATATGTTATTCCATAAAGAACACTATTTTTGTTAATAGTGTAGAATCACATCCACACATACAAGAGTAAAAATTATAGATATTCATTTGTTAATATTACTGAGACCCTCATTCAAATGCTAAGTTTATAGGCTTCTTCTAAGAGATATAAAAAAAGAGAGACAGAGGATTTCAGACATGATTGAAAAAAAAGGAAAAAATTCTGCATAATGAGAAGCACGAATTATCATCATTAAGATTTTAAGGTCTGATTAATCATTAGATGCATTTCATTTTTTAAAAAAATATACGAAGAATGGATATGGGAGCCAGAATTCATCAAAGTTTTGCTTCATATAGCCCAAAGCTGATAGATTTGTTGAATTAGTATATTCAAAAAAATCTGTTCTTCCATAATGTCTGACAACTGGGTTCTATAAATCCTTTTATTTAAATAAATTTTCAGACAAGATCTCCATAGTCTTAAACAAGACTGCTGCAGAATAGTTTTTGTTTTTTCCATTAGACTCAAGGACCAAACGCAGCTATTTCATGTGCTAGTTGACTGAGTTCAAATTCTCACTGAATTTCTTACTGACAGAAAACATGTCATCAGCATGCCCAGGGTGACTGTCTTTTCTCATCTCCTCCTTGTGCAAATTCAAATATCTCTTCATGTTCTTGCCCCATGCAAGAGTCTACTTTCCTAGAATAATAACCTATGCTTGAAATATCTGGCTGCATCAGCCCAGTGAACCACCTTATCTCATCTCCCGTGTAGATTGCCTAGAAGGTCCACAGGAGAATCTTTCAATGGCTTCTACTTCTCGGGTCCTTCTATCAACACTTCACACACTGCAAGTGTTACAAGAAATTCCCTCATAATAGACCCATAGGATTCATAGATTAGAAACTGATTTTACTGTACTTACATATATTGTTGTAGTGACTTTTTATTCTCCTGGCTCTTATTTTCTGTTTATAATTATTTTTTATGAGTTTGAAGTCTCCTTGAAGGCAGGGATCACTTTGTACAAAAAACTAGTACAAATTATGCAAACTGGAAATGTTCACTTACACGTGATGAGATATACAAATAATACACATTTATTTGAGATTTGAGGAGGAGGGAAGCATGTTGATTCTAATACAAAATTTGTTTTATCTAGGTGGGAAAATCATTTGTGTAGAATTTACCATAGATTTAAGTAAGGTTCACATCCTGTTTTTTCTGCAAAAAACAAATTGTTTCTTTGATCTGAATAATTTGAAGAACTACACAACTTGTCCACTTTATATTCAATATTCAGCTTACTAACCTTCACATAGTTTCTGAATGAAATGGGCGAAAAGAGGCAAAGAGACTGGCAGATGAGATGAAAAGGAAAAATCCAGAGGCAATAAAAGCAAATAATGATGCTGCATATAAAGGTAAAGATCTGGAAACGAGAATCAGATCTTGAGATGAGCAGAGAAGCAGGTAGCTAACACTGCAGAAGATTTAAGGATATTACCTAAGATAAAACATCCCAGTTTTTGAACATCATTTATGTTTATATCAGATTGAAGTCACACATCACATTCAACTGCTAGATATACCAGCTATAAAAGCTCATTTTTTTTTCTCATTCAGAATCTTGTGGTGTTTTATATCAGTGACTTGTGAACTACACCTTAACGAGAGCCTTGTACTAACTACAAGCTTCGGATACTAGTTTTCTCTTCTCTCATGTTTCACTTTTCACTGTAAATCTTAATGATGTTCTAACCACGTTTAAATTTGTACTTAATTCAAGAGATTATCAACAGAATCAAACTGAGTGAAAGAGTAGGAGTTCAGCTGTTACCAGCTTGGGTGGGGGTAGAAGTGCAAAACAAACTGACTTGAGGAAAACCTCTAGCTCAGAAGCATTTTGGCATGAATTAAAACGATGAACTCAGTCTTAAGGTTTAAACACTATCAACTTCTCCTGATATGTGTCCATAGCCAAAAAGATAGTTAAAGTCACTACTTTGGTGCTCACATCTAAATTTTAAGCACTTTATATATGCTATATATTTTTGTCCATTAGATAAATTTATGATAGCAGTAATTAGTCTTTTTTTTTCCAATCCTACAGATGAAGAAATCAAATCACAATGAGTATAAACAAACCTGCTTAAGAACACACAAATAGTATGTGTAAAAGTCAACATTCAAATCCAGGCAATTTTTTTTTGATTGGTTGCTTTTTCCACAACACTTTAACATCTTTGTGACAGATAAATCACATAAAGGTGGCTCACATTTCTATGATGCTTTAGAAAAATGAAAGGTATCAAATGCCTAAGAAAATATGGATACTCACTTGACTCATTCATTAATCTGTCAAGTAATTTTGGGTAGTTTACTTGGTGTCAGCTCTTGCACTGAATATTGGAAATACAAAAATGAAACTACATGTTTTCTATTCTCAAGATTATATGTGTACATTCAGAGTATTCCCCACTCTTCATGCTAAATATGGGAAAATACAGAATTCTGGAGAAAGAAAAGTATTTTTTCCTTATAATTTCCCTTTTGTTTATATCAGGCTCACCTGAACAGGTTACATATTTCTGGTTATATGAAAATTGAGAACAGCAACAATGTGTCAGGCAATTTTGGGAACTATAACTTTCTTTTGTTTTTTTAATTGTGATTGAGTGAAAGTTTACAATACAATTCAAATTTGCATCCCTGCCTACCTACAGTTTCCTCTGCTCTGCTTGCCCAGTGACGGTACACTCCTCCTTTCCATTCCATACACGTCATATCCTCTTAACAATCTCCTGTCCCCTCCTCTCCACCCTCTCCACTCTTCTCTAGTAAGAGGCCAGTAGGATGACATTCTATAAATATATAGAACCATAAAATGCACACATAATGTGATCATCCTGTGTCCCTGAGTCAAATCCATTTCTATCTGAAGAGCTGACCTTAGTAATGATCTCTGATCAGGGCAGCATCAGGTCTAGGAGCTATGCTCCCAGGAAAACTTCCAGACCTTCGGACCTTCAATTGGGGTCATTTAGTGGAGTTCTTAGGGTGCACCCCTTTTTATCTCGTGTTACCACTGGGACTCAGCATTGTGAGCCCCATCTTGGCTGTCAGTAGTGGTGGCCAGGTACCATCTGGTTCTTCTGGTCACATGTTGATATAGCCACCCATTCACATGGGCTGTTCTGTCTTCTCGGCTCTTCTTCCCCTTTGCCATTGTTGTCCTCAGTGGTCATCAGTTCCAGCTGAGTTGGGATCATTTGGTGTACCTCAGATGGCAACCTGCTAGTGTTTCAGACCCCAGACACCACTCACCAATATGGAGTGCAGAAGACACTCTTAGCAATAGGCTAGTTATGCCGACTGGCCTTGATGTCCCCTTACAGCATGATCGCCAAGTCCCTACCCTTGCTACTCTATCTTTGCAATATTGAGTTAAGATTGGAAGAGTCATCAGGTTATGTGGAAGTCCAGTTAAATTGATCTTCTTTCTAATGTGTGCTGTCACTGATTTCACCCAGCAAATTTCTATCAACTACCAAATCTACAACCAACCCTCTCCCTCTTCCCGTCCCTCACTTGGAGCGGTGAAAGAATCTTTTCTTCGGTACATGAGTCTGTTTTTAAGTCCTTATATTAAGAGTCTCGTACAATATTTGTCCCTGTGCCACTGACTGATTTCACTCAACGTAATATCTTCCAGTTGAAATCAGGTTATGAGATGCTTCTTAAAATCATCGCTGTTCTTTATCATTGCATAGTGTTCCATTGAGTATACATACTGTGGTTTGTTTATCCATTCATCTGTTGTTGGGCATCTTGGTTGGTTCCATCTTTTTGCTGTTGTGGACTGTGCTGCAATAAACATCTATGTGCATGTATCTGTTCATGTGATTGCCCTTGCTTCTGTAGGACATATTCCAAACAGTGGGATTACTGGGTCAACTGGTATTTACAGCTTTTAAAGGAAGCACCAGATTGCTTTCCAAAGAGATTATAGCATTTTGCAACCCCACCAGCAGTGTAGGAGCATTCCAGTTTCTCCATAGCCTCTCCAGCATTTGTCGTTCTGTGCTTTTTGAATCATGGTCAACCTTGTTGTGGTGAGGTGATACCTCATCATAGTTTTGCTTTGGATTTCTTCAATAGCTAATGATGGTGAGCATTTCTGCATGTGTCTTTTGGCTGCCTGGATCTCCTTTTTAGAGAAGTGTCTGTCTAACTCCTTTGCCCAGTGCTTAATTGTGTTATTGATCCTTTTCTTGTTGATATTTTGCAGTACCTTGTAGATTACGGAGACTAGACATTGATCTGACATCTAGTTGCCACATATTGTTTTCCTATTCTGTGGATGGTCTTTTAATTTTTTTGATAAAGACTTTGGATGAGCGTGTTTAATTCTTAGTAGTTCCCATTTACCTATTTTCTGTTCATCATTCTTTGTTGTAACTTTCTTAAAGGAGCATTGTATAGCTGAACAAAGATTCCAGAATAAACTAGGAAAGTAGCCAGTATTCACTCAATATTGTAGAATGTTACAACGATTTACCTAGTGAGGACAATGAATCCGGGGAGTCTTTCCCTCGATGTGCTTTTCCACTAACCTCAAGCTTCCATACACAAATTCTGGCTACTGTCGCCTAGGTCCTGACTCAGGAAAAAAGGCCACTTCCATGGTGCTTGAACAAACACAAAAATTTCAGGTCATACCAGATCCAGCTTTGCTAGATGAAATCTGTAAGGTTGTCTGTGCTTGCTTCCCCAGAAATGTTTCAGAATCTATGGCAACAAGCTTCATTCTGGTTTTCATTTTACTGTCAAGAGTGGTTTTGAGGTTTGTGTTGTAGCATCTAATGAGATTTTGTTATGGACCAAGCTAAGGCAGACTGGTGGAATGCTCAAGAACACAGACTTGATTATCAAACAGATCTGAACATAAATAGTCCTCTGCCACTTAATAATTGTGTGATATTTTTACAAATTAGTTATTCCCTTTAAATCTAAATCTAGTTGTTCAACTGGGAAATGTTTTTTAATTAAGCAGCGTTCTTGGCTGATATAGTTTTTCTGAGACTTGATCAAGATAATGGATGTAAAATATGTATAAACTTGTAGCACTGAGTTCAGTTATCCACTAAACATACAAACATGAAATGCATCTGAATATACATATCTGAATATATGACTTCTGTATAATGAGGTAGGGTACAGAGAGATAAAGTTAGGAACTAAACTTGCAGTACATGTGTTTGTGCATATGTACTGCAACTGTGTGTGATTTCATATCTCCACTAAAAGTACTGCAACCAGTTTTTTTTTTTTTAATCCATTCTCTCAGGACAGAAATTCCTACTAGAGAATTGCAAGCTACTAAAGGTTAGGGTACTGTGTTTCTGTCTTTAAAATCCTGAACTGGTACTAGAATTATCTAAGATGTGAACTTGAAGGAAAGGCATAACTTGATGTTACAAGTAATTTAAAAAATGACTTCTTTATTTAAACTAGGAATATTTTTATTATTTAGTGGCTAGAGAAGTGTCAAGAAATCAAAGTTTGACAGAATCCGAAAAGCCTGAAAATATTCAGATTTGTTTACTTTTGAGGTAAAAGAAGAAACAGACTAAGAAAATTTTTAAACATTGTGTCTATTAATTTTCATTTCAGAATAAAATAACTGACAACAAATGATTTGCATTATTATAAAAACTTGAATAAATCATACGTTGTAAAATGAAGTTTCTCATTACAGTAAACTGTTAATATTGTATGGCCTAATATGATTGGGCTAAGGCCCAGACTTCTCAGTTTGAAGGAAAAAATAATTAAGGAAATGAAAATACTATGAAGAAAACATGTTAAGACAAAAAAACAATATGAGCACCTTAAAATTGTTGTTATTGTAGTTGTTAGGTGTTCTCAAGTCAGTTCTGACTCACAGCAACTCTATGCTCAACAGAATGAAACTTTGCCTGGTCCTCCACTATGCCCACAATGCACTCTGTCCTTGAGCCTGCTGCTGTACCCACTCTGTCAATCCTTCTCATTAAGAGTCTTCCTCTTTTTCACTGACCCTCTACTTTACCAGGCATGATGTCCTTCTCCAGTGACTAATTCCTCATGACAACATGTCCAAAGTATGTAAGATGTATTTTCACAGTTCTTCTTCTAATGAGCACTCTGGTTACACTTCTTCCAAGACAGATCTGTTCTTTTGGCAGTCCATGGTATATTCAATATTCCTCCCCAAAACCACAATATAAAGGAATAAATTCTTCTTTGATCTTTCTTATTCATTGTCCAGCTGTTACATGCATATGATGGGATAGAAAATACTGTAGCTTCCATCACGAGCACCTTAGTCTTCAAGGTAACATCTTTGCTTATCAAAACCTGAAAGAGAACTTCTGCAGCAGTCTTGCCCAACTGAATGTATCTTTTGATGTCTTAACTGTTGCTTCCATGGTGGACAGGTTTCAGGATAGCTTCTGGACTAACAGTGACTAGGAAGAAGGCACTAGCAGTCTAAGTTAACTAGCCAGTGAAAACCTTATGAATAGCAGCAGAACATTGTCTGATATAGTGCTGGAAAATAAGCCCCTTAGGGATGAAGGCATTAGGAATATGACTGGGAAGAGCTACCTCATCAAAGTAGAGTCAAACTTAATGACATGGATGGAATGAAGCTTTGAGGACTTTCACTTGCTGATATGGCTTGCTTCAAAATGAGAAGAAACAGTTGCAAACATCCATTAAAAATCAGAACGTGGAATTATGAAATATGAATCTAGTAAAATTGGAAGTTGGCAAAAGTGAAATGGAACTCATGAACATTGATATCCTAAGCATTAGTGAGCTGAAATGGACTGATATTGTGCATTTTAAATCAGACAATCATATGTTTTACTATGCAGGAATGACAGCTTGTAGAGGAAATGTATTGCATTCATCGTCAAAAAGAATGTGTCAAGATCTATCTTGAAACACAATGCTGTCAGCAACAGGATAATATCTGTATGCCTACAAGGAAGACCAGTTAATATGATTGTTTTTCAAGTTTATGCACCCATCACTAAGAAATTGAAGATGTTTACTAAGTTATGCTGTCTGAAATCAAACAAACCTGCAATCAGGATACATTAATAAAGGGAATGTAAAACTTGGAAACTGAGAGAAATGATTGCCAAGCCAAGTGCCGTCGAGTCGGATCTGACTCATGGAGAAATGATTAGTAGTTGGAAAATACGGCTTTGGTAATAGAAATGATGCTAGATATCTCATGATAGAATTTTGTAAGACTTCTTCATTGCAAACACTTTTTTGAAGTAACATAAATGGCAACTATATATATGGATCTCACCAGATGCAATAGACTGGAATCAAATCAACTGTATCTGTGGAAGGAGGTGATTGAAAAGCTCAATATCAGCAGTTAGAACAAAGCCAGGGGCCTGTTGTGGGACAGACCAACAACTGCCCTTAGCAAATTGAAGTTGAAACTGAAGCAATTTAGAAGAAGTTCGTGACAGCCAAAATATGAACTTGAGTATATCCCACCTGAGTTTAGAGACCATCTCAAGTATAGATTTGATGCACTGAGCACTAATGAACAAAGACCACATGAGCTGAGGAATGCTATCCCCGAAAAAGTCAAGAAGTCATTAAAATGACGGGAAACAAAGACCTAAATGTGTAACAGAAAATACTCTGAAACTTGCTTGCAAACGTCAGCTATCTAAAGCAAAGAAGTAAAAGAACTGAAGAGAAGATTTTGAAGGGTGGTTCAAGAAGACAAAATAAAGTATTATACTTACATGTGCAAAGAGCCGGAGCTAGAAGACTAAAAGGGCAGAACATGATCAACAGTTTCAGTAATGAAGAGTTCTATGGGGGATATATTAAATGATGTAGGGCTCATCGAAAGGAGATAGTCATTATATCAAAAACGATTGGTCTAAAGTCAACCATTTCAAAAGGTAGCATATAATCAGCTATCAATGATTCTAAAGGAAGAATTCCAAACTGCACTGAATTCATTGGCAAAAAGTGAGGCTCCAGGAACTGATGGAATATCAACTGAAATGTTCTAACAAATGTATGCAGCCCCAGAAGTGCTAACTCATCTGTGCCAAGGAATTTGGAAGACAGCTAATTGGCCAGCTGACCGGAAGAGATCCGTATTTATGCCTATTCCCAAGATAGTGATCCAAATTCATGCAGAAATTATCATACAATATTATTAATATCAACTGAAAGTAAAGTTTTGCTGAAAAGCATTAAAAAATGGCTGCATCAATATATTTACAAAAAACTGCCAGAAATTCAAAGTAGATTCAGGAGAGGATGTAGAACCAGGGATATCACTGCTGATGTCTGATAGATCTTGGCTGACAGCAGAGAATACCAGAAAGATGTTTACCTGTGTTTTATTGATTATGAAAAGGCATTTGACTGTGTGGATCATAACTAATTATGGGTAACATTATGGAGAATGGGAATTCCAAAAAACTTCATTGTGCTCGTGAGGAATCTATATGTGTATCAAGAGGCAGTTGTTCCAACGGAACAAGTGGAAACTGAATAGCTCAAAGCCAATAAAGGTGTGCATCAGTGTTGTATCCTTTCACCATATCTGTTAAATCTGTGTTATTTCAATACAATACAAAAATATCAGTGTGACTATTTCTCAAAATAATCTGAGAAGCTGAACTATAGGAAGAGGAATGGGGCATTAGGATTAGAGGAAGACTTACTAACAACATGCTTTATGCAGCTAATGCAACCTTCCTTGCCAAAAGTGAAGAGGACTTGAAATATGAATGAAGATCTAAGACTACAGCATTTAATATGGAATTACACATAAAGAAAACAAAAGTCCTCAAAACTGGACCAATAAGTAATGTCGTGATAAGTGGAGAAAACACTGATGTTTTCAAGGATTTAATTTTATTGGATTTTTAAAGTTGATTAGTCATAAATTGTTATTTGCCACCTATAAATTATTCACATATAAATTATAAAGCATGTATCCAAAGATATAGAAAAAATTAAATTTATATTTGACTGAATTACTGGATTCATACAAATAAAACATGTTACATTTGTATTTCACAAATGTATCATGAAATTACTTTATTTAGTTTAAGTTGCCAACCCAAATTTGAATAGCTGCTATGCTCTTTTATGGGGCATTTTACAAACTCAGTTTCTTAGCTACTTTACTGTTTAGATCCAAATCTCTAAACTTGTGAAATCTGCAATGGACTGTATACAATACCTATTTATAGGAAAGTGATTTTTATATGCCCAAATCTGTTGTAAGACAGTTAAAATTTAGGTCTTATCTAATTTTTCAGAATGTTTCATTATCTCTAGAAAAGAAAATGATAGTAATGCCTTTAATCCAGCAAGATTGTAAAAATTAACATTTTGGGTCCTGCTAGGAAATGTTTACTTGTGTTTTTGAATTGGAACAGATTTTTTAATGTGTTATTTATGCAGCCAACCATAACTCTGTGCTCTCTGTCTTTTTCATTAGTGTTCATAGAGCTCATTTTTCAAAATATGTATTATTTTTCCTAGTAAGTCAAGCAAGTTCTATGGTAGCACATTACATTCTTTCATTTAGAACTAGTACAGGGAAACAATACTTAAAACACAGAGAGTGTGACTGATAAACTCTCATCACTGCTGTATATTTATAATTTTCTAGTTATGTTCCTTCCTCAACCATGTTTTCTCTCATCTATGAGTTATTCCAGACTCACATCTTTCATTACTATGGTCTCTTTCAATACATGCATGCACATATATATACAAAACTCACAGCCATAAAGTAGATTTCAATTCATAGCAACCCTATGGGACAGAGCAGAACTGCTCCATAGGGTTTCCAAGGAGTTCCTGGGGGATTTGAAATGCCAAACTTTTAGTTAGCAGCTGTAACTCTTAACCACTATGCCACCAGGGTGTGTGTGTGTGTGTGTGCGTAGAGAGAGAGAGAGAGAGAAAGAGGGGCTTAGCTTTAGGAAAAATGATCAAACAGAACAATCCCTAGAAAGTTAGATTGTTGGGATATCTAAGGGGCTGTAAATCTCTTTTAATTTGCAAATTATCTTAAGTAAATTTTAATTTTTTTCCTTCAAATTTTTAAAACTATTTGAATACAAGTGCTTTGGATGGATATAGCTAATACAAAGCCCCAAACGATTCGAGAGGGAATCTAATGATTTGTCCTACAAAGACAGAACTTACCAGCTTGACTAAAGGCTCTTAGTTCTGACTTGAAATCCTCTCCATCATGGAGAGGTCATGGGAACCGTGCTATAGAGAATATTGCCATATCTCACTTACTGAGATTTTGAATAGTGTAAATGATTTCTTAGTTGGAATTTACTGAAATGAAGTAATTGTGTGATAGTTTTAATGCTTCCTAAAATAATATATGGCAGAGTCAGAACCAAAAGACAATTTACTCCATCATTGCCACTTTTTGGGGTTTTGATTCTGACAGTTAATCAATTCTTAAATTGTGAAGAATGAGGAAGTGTAGATGACACAGTACTATGATTTTTTAAATTTTTATTTTATATTTCCTTCTAAGAATATCCATTTTGTAGGGATATTTATTTTGAAGGGATATTTATTAAATTTTAAACATCATTTTTTCACGATTCTGTTTATTTTATAACTTAATGGGAAGCATTATAAAGTAGGTTAAAACAGTTAAGAACACACATTCATGAAAAAGACTGCTTAGATTCAAATTCTAGAGTTGCGCTTTCCTGGATATATGATCTCATACAACTTAATTGGCTTCAGTGCTTCAGAATTCTGATCTCTAAAATATTACTTTACATAAGTTTTCATTTTGATGATTATATATGTTGAAAATTAATTATGCTACAGTGGAAAATAGACTAAGTCCATAAAATATTCATTTAAAATAACATGCACTTTTCTATAGTTCTGAGTTTTTGTTTTCGTTCTCCATGTTACCATGGGCAATTTATTTATGAAGAAATACGTATTATTTCAATTTATTTAGTACAAACATAGGAGCAATTATTTACTATGTATGAAAATATCAGTGTTTTATGGTGTCTTGAGTAGTTCCAATATTAAAATGCTTAAAATTTATTGAACTTTATACAAAAGTTCAACATTAGTTATTATTGCTGTAGCATATTAGTAGGTAAAGAAATTATAATAATAGAAGTGCAATAAAAGATTGTGGCACAATGAAGGATAAAATATAACTGCCGCATGAAAGTTTTTAAGGTCAGTGTTTTCTATTATTTAGATAATTCTTGATGAAAATTGCACAAAGTTTACTGATGACTAAAATTAATTCTATGGTACATATTATGTGAAACTGACACTTGAAATTAATTTAGTTGAATTTTTTATTGTGATTGACTGAAAGTATACGATCCAAATCAATTTTACATGTCTGCCTGTATGCAGCTCCTTTTGTTCTCCTTGCTTGGTGACAGGACACTCTTTCTTTTCATTCTAAACTTGTAGTATCCTCTTAATAAGTTCTTATTCCCTCCTCTCCATCTTCTTCTCTCCCATCTAGAAAGAGACCAGTGGGACAGAATCCTATAAATACACAGAACCGTAAAGTACGCACATCATATGGTGAAATTGTGTACCAGAGTCCAGTCCATTTTTGTCAGAAGAGTTGACCTCAGTACTATTTTCTGTTCATGGGTAGCAGCATGTCTAGGATCCATGCTCAAAGGGGATCCTCCAGGTCACTGCACCATCAATTGTGGTGTTTCAGTGGCGCTCTTGAGCTGCACTCCTCTTGTTCTCGTGTTGACATAGTGACTCTACACCGTGTGCCCCATCACAGCTGTCTTTGGTGGTGGCCAGGCACCATTTGGTTCTTCTAGTCACGTGTTGATACAGTCTCCCACTCACATGAGTTCTTCTGTCTCCTGAGCTCTTTGTTTCCTTTGTTTTGTTGTTCTTGGTCATCATCTGTTCTGGGAGGGTTGGGACCATTCGGCGTACCTCAGATAGCAGCTTGCTAACATTTAAGACCCCGGTGCCACTCACCAACACAAGGAGCAAAACATTCTCCTGTCAATAGGCTAGTTATACCAACTGGCCTCAATGCTGCACAAGACCATGGTCCCAACACCCCTACCCGTGCTACTCTAGCCTTGCAGTATTGGATCGAGATTAGCCTTTAGTCTATAATGAAGTCCAACACAGTTGACCTACTTTCTACTGTGTGCTGTTACTGCTTATACCTAATGAAATTTCTATCAACTATTTAGTCTGTGACTAACGCTCTCCTTCCCTCTCAACCCTTCTGCCCATAAAAGAGACTTTTCTTCTGTACATAGTATATTTTGAGTCCTTATAACAGGTGTCTCGTACCACATTTGTCCTTTTTCCTACTGACTGATTTCACTCAACATGATTTCTTCCGATTGAAACCAGGTTATAAGATGCTTCCTGAAATCACTGTTGTTCTTTATCAATCCATAGTGTTCCATTGAGTATATGTACTGTAGTTTGTTCATCCATTCACCTGTGGATGGGCACCTAGATTGATTCCATCTTTTTGTTGTTGTGGACTGTGCTGCAATAAGCATTCATGTGCATGTTATCTGTTCATGTGACTGCCCTTGATTCTGTGGAAATATTCTGAGCAGTGGGATTACTGGATCAAATAATATACCTATTTCCTTCTTTTTAAGGAAGTGCCAATCTCTCCACAGACTCTCCAGCATTTGTTCTTCAGTGTTTTTTGGATTATGGCCAAATTTGTTGGGTTGAAATAAAAGCTAATTGTAGTTTGGGTTTGGATTTCTCTGAGAGCTAATGATCATGAACATGTCGTCATGTGTCTTTTGACCTCCTGGATGTTCTTTTTGGTGAAGTATCTGTCCATCTCCTTTGCCCATGCACACTTGGGTTATTTACCTCTTTCTGGTTGATGTTTTGCAGTACCTTGTAGATTATAGAGATAAGACGTTAGTCCAACATGTAGATGCCAAATTTTTTTCCCATTCTGTAAGCAGTCTTTTAACACTTTTGATAAAGTCTTTGGATAAGCAAGATTGTTTGATTATCAGTAGTTCCCATTTATCTATTTGTCTTCTGTTGATCGTGCTTACAGTCTGCCTAAGACAGGTGTTAGAACTCCCATTGTTCACTTTACTTTTTCTCGCATGAAGTTTATCATTTTAGATTTGCTGTTTAGTTATTTGATCCATTTTGGGTTGGTTTTTGTGTAAGGTGTGAGCTACTGGTCTTGTTTCAGTTTTTTGGAGATAGACATCCAATTTTGTCAGAACTGTTTGTTAAAGAGATTGTTTTTATCTCAGTTTACAATCTTAGGGCTTTTGTCAAATATCAACTGTTCATAAGAAATGTTGTCATTTCTGGGGTCTCCACTCTGTTCCGTTGCTCTGTGTGTTTCTTTTTGTACCCGTACCAGGCTGTTTAGACTACTGCGGCAGTGTATCAGTTTCTGAGGTTGGGTAGTATGAAGTTTCCTACAGTGTTCTTCAGTAGTGCTTCACATACCTAGGGTTTCCTCCCTTTCCAAACAAAGTAGGTGATTTGTTTCTCCAGCTCTCTAAAAAACAACAATTGTAGATCTTTTGGGGTAAAATAGACATTTTCACAATGTTAAGTCTTCCTATCCATGAGAAGGGTAGGTTTCTCCACTTATGTAAGTCTCTTTTGGTTTCTTGCAGTAAGGTCTTGTAATTCTCTCTGTGTAAGTCTCTTATTTCTCTAGTTATATTTATTCCTAGGCATTTTATCTTCTTGGGGTTTATAATAAACGGTATGGATTTGGTGATTTGTTCTTTGATGATGTCCTTGTTGGTGTAAAGGAATCCTACTGATTTACTTAAGTCTATTAATATTCTGATACTTTGCTGAACTCTTCTATTGGTTCCAGTAGACTCCTTATGGATTCTTCAGGATTCTCTGCATACACAATCACATCTTATGCAGATAGCGAGATTTCTACTTTTTCCTTGCTGATGTGGATCCTTTTATTTCTTTGTCTTGTCTAATTACTCTGGCTAGAATCTCTAGTACAATGTTGAATGTCAGTGGTGAGAGTGGGCATCCTTGTCTCATTCCTATTCTCAAGGGGGAATTCTTTCAGGATGATATGGGCATGTGGCTTCTTATTGAGGAATTTCCCATCTATTCCTATCTTGCTAAGAGTTTTTAGCATGAATGGGTGTTGGAATTTGTTGAATGCCTTTGGTGCATCAATTGACAAAATCAGGTGATTCTTATCCCTTGTGGTATTTATGTGGTTGATCACATTAATTGCTTTTCTGATGTTGAACCAGCCTTCCATCCCTGGTATGAATTCAACTTAGTCACGCTGAATTATTTTTTTGATATGTTGTTGAATTCTATTGGCAAGAATTTTGTTGAAGGTTTTTTGGATCAAGGTTCAAGAGTGATATTTGTCTGTAATTTTCTTCTTTTTTTTTTGATAGCCTCTTTCCCTGACTTTGGTATCAGTGTTATACTGGCTTTCTAGAATGAACTGGGGAGTATTCTGTTCTTTCCTATGCTGTGAGATATCCTCAACAGTACTGGAAAAAAACTCCTCTCTAAACACTTGGTAGAATTCTCTGGTGAAGCCATATGGGACAGGACATTTTCTGGTTGGTAGTTTTTTTTTGTTGTTTTTTTTTTTAACTAGTTTTTCCCTCTCTTCCTTTGTGATGGTTTTATTAAGTTGGTGTATTTTTCCTTGTGATAATTCTGGTAGATGATATAAATCCAGAATTTTTTCCATTTCCTCCAGATTTTCAAGTGCATTAGAGTACAGTCTTTCATGTTATCTTGTTATGATAGTTGATTTTAGTTGGGTCTGTTGTGACATCTCCCATCTCATTTCTTATTCTGGTTTTGTTTCCTCTCCTGTTTTTCCTTTGTAAGTTTAGCCAGTGGTTTATCAGTGTTGTTGATCTTTTCAAAGAACCAGCTTTTGGTTTTGTTAATTTATTCAGTTGTTCTTCTATTCTCTAATTCATTTAGTTCTGCTCTGAAATTTATTATCTGTTTTTTTTCTGGTGTCTGCAGTGTTCTTTTGTTGCTCTTTCTACTTGTTCAAACTGTAGGGTTAATTCTTTGTTTTGGGCCCTTTTGTCATTCTGCATGTGTGCATTTATAGGCTTAAATTGACTTCTGAGCACTGCGTTTGCTGCATCCTGTAGGTTCCGGTATAATGAGTTTTCATTCTCATTTGATTCCATAAATTTATTTATTTCATCCTGATTTCTTCTATAACCCATGTATTTTCAAGTGAGGTGTTGTTCAGTTTCTATGAGTTCAAATTTCTACCTATGATTTTTCTGCAATTGATTTCAACTTTTATACCTTTATGATCAAAGAAGATGCTTTGCAATAATTCAAAGGGCTGGATTTTTTTTGAGACTTCTTTATGTCCTAACATATGGTCTATTTGGGGAAATGTTCCATGTGCACTGGAGAAGAAGGTGTATTTAGCTGCCGATGGATAGAAAGTTCTGTATATGTCAGTGAGGTCTGGTTGGTTAATTGTCACAATAAGATCTTCTGTATCATTACTGAGCTTTTTTTCTGGGTGATCTGTCCATAACTGAAAGGGGAGTGTTGAAGTCTCCAACTATTACTGTGGAATAATCAATCTCACTTTTCAGTGTTGTCAGTATTTGTTCAGTGTATTTAGATGTTCTGATATTGGGTACATAAATATTTAATATTGTGAAGTCCTACTTGAGTATTGAACTTTTAAGCAATAAATAGCGACCATCCTTGCCCACAATAGTGGATTTTACATTAAAATATATTTTATCTGAGATCAGTATTGCCACACCAGCTTTTCTTTGTGTATTGTTAGCTTGGTATATATTATGCTATCCTTTAATTTTCAGTTTGTTCATATCTTTAAGTCTAAGGTGTGTTTCTTGTAAGTAACGTATAGATGGGTCATGTCTTTTGATCCAGCATGTCACTTGCTGTCTCTTTACTGGAGACTTCAGTCCATTTACATTCAGTGTAATTATTGACAGGTATGTGCTTAGTGTCATCATTTTGATGTAATTACTTTTATGTTGATGTTTTCTATATTGCTCTTAATGTTCTGTTCTGGGCCATTCTTCTTTATGGGTTGTCTTTTCAGTGTTGGTTTTGTGTTTGTTGAGACTTGTGTATTGTGTTTCTTATGTTGATACAATGCATTGTTAATTTGCTTTATGGCTACATCTATTATCACCCTTAACATACTAAGATTAAACCCAATTTTAACTACTGCATAACTCTTTAACTTCCTCTCCATTTGAAATGACTATAACTACTGTAGTGTATCCCTCTTTTAATGTGATGGTGTTATAGTTGTCATGACATGATCACAGATCTCCTCATTTTAATATTGCAGCTTTGATTAAGTTTTGTGACTTTCCTGAGTAGTAGAATTTTGGATGATGTGTCCTACATTGTCATTTTAAATATACATTTAATGGTTTCGTTTTTCTAAAGAAAGAGCTTCTTTCAATATTTCATGTACTTTTGGTTATATTTTCAAAGTCTGTAGGCTTCTCTTTATCTGCAAAGGTCTTAATTTCACCATTACATTTGATAGACAATTTTTCAGGATAAATAATTCTTGGTTGGAAATTTTTCTCCTTCAGAGCTATGAATGTGTCAGCCCACTGTTTTCTAGCCAGCATCATATCTGCAGAGAAGTCAAACAAAAGCCTACAGGGTTTCCCTCAAAGTCTTAGCTTTGTTTTGAGCCTTGCTGCCTTCAGAAGCAAGTTTATGTGTCATCTTATTAAGCATGATTGTAATAGGTCTTGGATCTTTCTTTTGGGGTCTAGCTTTTGTGGTGTTTGACAAACATCTTGGATACCTATGTTCTGTTTGCTATAATCTCAGGAATGTTTTCTGTCAGCATTTCTCCAGCAATACTCTGTATATTCTCATTTATCTCCCCTTCTTCAGGAACTCCGGCTAAACTTAAATTACTCCTCTTAATGTTGTCCCACATGTTTCTTTATGCTTCTTCATTTTTCTTATTTCTTTTCTCTGATTTCTCCTCAAAAATGCTGGTGTCAGTTGCTCTTTCCTCAAGGTCACTGACTGTAACTTCTATCTGTTCAATCTTACCCTTTTGGCTTTGGATTGAATTATCTAACTCTGTAATTTTGTTATTGATCTGATGTATTTTGGATCATTGATGTTCCATCAGTTCAAATAGCTTAATTTTTCATTTTGTTCTGCTGCATTTTGTTTAATCTCTATGAGGGTAGTTGGCTGTGAGGGAGTTTCTAGCCAGTAAACAAATAACTGTATTGGAACATATTCCCTACTCACCTGATCTGTTCTGCAGTGACTTTTTTCTTTATCCAAAGATAAAGGAAATATTGAAAGGAAGACATTTTGGTGACATCCAGGACATCAAGAGTAATACGACAGTTCTGATCGCCATTCCAGGAAATGAGTTCCAAAATTGCATTGTAGGATGGAGTAGACACTTGCGTCAGTGCACAGCTTCCCAAAGGGAGTACTTCAAAGGTGACTACAGTGATATTCAACAGTGAGGTACATAATGTAGCACTAAGTTTGCAACTGACCAGTTTTGCTCAGTATAACATATTTCAGATGACTGCATGTTACTAGACGTTTGCCAAGATCATCTTCGTTCTCTACGATTGCATAGCATTCCATTTTGTGAATATACTGTAGTTTTTTTTTAACTATTCATCTGCAGATGGGCACCTAGATTGATTCCATCTTTTTGCTGCTTTGAACAATGCTGCAATAAAAATTGATGTGCTTGTATCTATTCATCTGAAAGTCCTTCTTTCTCTAGGATATATTCCAAGCAGTGGGATTGCTGTATCATATGGTATATGTATTCCTAACTTTTTAAGGAAGTGCTAAGTTGATTTTCCTGATGGTTGTACCATTTTACATTCCCACTTGCAGTGTAGAAGACTTTCAGAATCTCCACAGCTTCTCCAACATTTATTATTTTGTGTGTGTTTTTTGGGGGGTTGATTAGTGCTAGCCTTGCTAGGTGAGGTGGTATCTAATTGTAGTTTGAATTCATTTAACAGCTAATTATCACAAGCATTTCCTCATCTATTGGTTAGTTGTCTGGCTATATTCTTTGTGAAACATCCTGTTCACATCCTTCATCCATTTCTTTCATTGGGTTGTTTTTTTTCTTGTTGAGGTTTTGCAATGTGTCTTAGATTAGGGAGATTGGATGCTGATCAGAATTATGGTAGCCAAAAGTTTTTTCCCCAGTCTGTAGGCAGTCTTTTTACTCTTTTGGTGCTGTCTGTGGATGACTGTAAGCCTTTGATTTTTATGAGTTCCCGGTTGAGCATTTTCTCTTCTACTGTTCATGTATTGTTAGCAATATTGGGTAGTTTGTTTATTCTATACATTAGAGCTCCAAGTGTCGTCCTTTTTCTTTCACCCATGATCTTTATTGTTCTAAATTTTATGTGTACATCATTGTTCCATTTTGAGTTAGTTTTTATACATAGTGTGAGATATGGGTCTTGCGTTGTTTTTTTACATATCAATATCCCATTTTGCCAGCACCATTTGTTGAAGAGACTATTTTTTTACCCAGTTAATGGACTTGAGGCCTTTGTCAAATAACAGCAGCTCATAGCTGGGTAATGTTGTATCTGGATCCTCTCTTCTGTTCCATTTGTCTATGTATCTGTTTTGTACCAGTACCAGGATGTTTTGAATACTGTGGCAGTGTAATAGGTTCTAAAGACAGGTAAAGTGAGGCCTCCTATTTACTTCTTCAAAAATGCATTATTTATCCATGTCTTCATCCCTTTCAATGTGAAGTTGGTAATTTGTCTCTTCACCTCATTAAAAAAATGCCACTGGAATTTGTTTGGGGATTGCATTGTAAGTATAGTTTGCTTTGGGTAGAATAGACATTTTCACGATGTTGGGTCTTCCTACCCATGAGCAAGGTCAGTTTCTCCACTTATGTAGGTCTATTTTGGTTTCTTGCAGTAGTGTCTTGTAATTTTTCTGTATAGATATTTTACATCTCTGGTTAGTTTTCCAAGGGCAGTGGGTTTTGTTTGGGTTGGTTAGTTTTATTCCTAAGTATTTTATCTTTTTTGGTGCTATTGTGAATGGTAATAAATTGGTGATTTCCTCTTTTATGGTCTTTTTGTTGTTCTAAAGCAACCCAACTAATTTATTTATGTTTATCTTATATTCTGCTAGTTTGCTGAACTCTTCTATAAATTCAGTATTTTCTCTGTGTGTGTGTATTGTTTAGTGTTTTCTGTGTATAAGATCATAACATCTGCATATAGAAATATTTTTTGCTTCTTCCTGAAGCAAAATTTTGGATGCCATTTATTTCTTCATCTTCTCTGATTTCTCTGACTAGAACTTCCAGAAGATGTTGAATAAAACTGGTGACAGTGAGGATCCTTGTCTGGTTCCTGTTCTAAGGGGAATGCCTTCAGACTCCCATTTAGGATGATGTTGGCTGTTGACTTAGCACAGATGCCCTTTATTATGTTGAACAACTTCCCTCCAATTCCTATTCTGCTGATACTTTTTAACTTTTTAACAATAAATTGGTGTTGAACTTTGTCAAATGCCTTTTCTGCACCAGTTGATAAAAATCAGGTGATTGTTATGTTTTGCTTTAGTCATGTGGTTGACTGCTTTGTTTGTTTTTCTAATGCTGAACAACTTCTGCATCCCTGGTATGAATCCTACTTGGCTATAGTGAATTATTTCTTTGATATATTGTTGACTTCTACTGGCCAGAATTTTGTTGAAGAGTTTTGCATATAAGTTCGTGAGAGATATTGGACTGTAATTTTCTTTTTTGGTGTTTTCTTTACCTGTTTTGTGTATCTGGATTATGCTGGCTTCATAGAATGAATTTGGAAGTGTTCCCTTGTTTCCTATGCTATTAAAAGATGCTGCAACACTTCAATGCTTTGGCTTTTGGCAAGACTTGCTTTATGGCCTAATATGTGTTCTATTCTGCAGAATGTTCTATGTGCATGGGAAAAGAAAGTGTACTTGTCTGTTGTTTGTTGGAGTGTTCCTTATATGTATATAAGATCAGTTTGGTTAATTGTAACATTTAGATCTTCTATGTCTTTATTGAGCCTTTTCTGGATGTTCTGTCTACCACCAAAACTGCTGTGTTGAAGCCTGTTGCTATCATTGTGGAGCTGTCCAGCTCACTTTTCAATGCCGTTAGAATTCATTTGATGTATTTAGAAGCTCTATTGTTGGGAGTGTAAATATTTAATGTGGTTATATACTCCTGATGTATTGAGCCTTTAATCGTTCCTAGTCTACTATGGTGGATTTTACTTTGAAGTCTATTTTATCTGAAATTAATATTGCCACTTCTGCTGTTTTTTGAATGTTGTTAACTTGTTATACATTTTTCCCTTCTTTGATTTTCAGTTTGTTGGCATCTTTACGTCTAAGTTACATCTCTGATAGGTACCATATACCCAGATTTTCTATTTTGTTTAATCCATTCTGCTATTTTTTGTTTCTTTATAGGTGATTTTAACCTATACAGTCAATGTTATTACTGATACACTTCCGTCAAATTATTATTGATAGGTATGGTTTTAATGTTGTCATTTGGTGTCTTTTTTGTATGTTGTTTCCAATTTCTTCATTGCACTTAATTTTCTGTGCTGAGTCATTTTTCTTTTGGGTTTTCTTTGCATGTTTTTCATTATTGTTGGTTTTGTGTTTCCTGAGACTTCTTGATTTTATCTCTTATTTTTGATATGTAGGACTGTCAATTTCCTTTGCAGTTGCCTTAAGATTTACCCTTAACGTTCTAAGTTTAAACCAGCCTTTAATTTCTTTATAAAACTTTGAGTTGCTATGCATCTAAAAGGTCTATGAATATGTTAGTATCACTTTTTAGTATAATGCTTTCATCATTTATATACTGAAATATCTGTTTACCTGTTTTTAGTGTTTTAGCTTTGATTTACTTTTGTGGTTTCCCTATCTATGTTGATATCTGGATCTTCTGTCCTGTATTGTATTCTTGATGTTATTGTTTTTCTGATTGAAGAAGTTCCTTCAGTATTTCTTACAATTTCTGTTTGCTTTTTGCAAATTCTCTGAACTTCTGTTTACCTGACAAAGTCCTGATTTAAGGATGTCTTTTGATCCAAGATGTCACTTGATGTCTCTTTACTGGAGCATTCAGTCAATTCACATTTAATGTAATTATTGATAGGTATGTGTTTAGTGCTGCCATTGTGATATGTTTATTTTTATGTTGATATTTCCTCTTTCATTCTTATTTATCTGTTCTGGGACATTCTTCTTTATGAGTTGATTTTTCACCTTTTTCAGAGCTGGTTTTGTAGTTGTTGAGACTCCTGTCTTACTTTTCTTGGTATGGTATGCTACATCTTTGTTGTGCTTCACAGCTGCCCCTATGATCCCCTTAATAAACTATATGTAAACCCAATTTTAATTACTACCAGTCTTGTGGACTTCATCTCCATCTGGAAGGAGTATAAGGATTGTAGTCCTTATACTCATGATAATCACTGGATTGTTTCTTTCAATATTAAAGCTGTGATTGAGTTTGGAGCCTTCCCTAACTAAGTATAATACTGGATGATGTGTCGTTCTAAAATATGTAGTTAATGGTTTTGTTCTTCTAAGCCAAAGCCAAAAACTTCTTTCAGTATTTCTTGCAGTTTTGGTTTGGCTTTTACAAAGTCTCTGAGTTTCTGCTAATCTGGGAATGTCTTCATTTCATTTTCATATTTGAAAGATAGTTTTTCAGGGTATATAATTTTTGATTGGAAGTTCTTCTCCTTCAAGATTTTGAATGTATTGTGCCATTGTTTCCGTGCCAGCATGGTTTCTGCTGAGAAATCTGAAGAGAGCCTACAGGGTTTCCCTCTGAATGTTAGCTTTGCTCTCAGTCTTCCTGCCTTGAAGAGTTGCTGCTTATGTTTCTTTTTGTTAAGCTTGATTAGAATATATCTTGGAGTCTTTCCTTTGAGATCTATATTGGGTAGCATACAATATGCATCTGACATATCTAGATTCTCTTCCTTCATGATTTCTGGGAAGTTTTCTGTCAGGAGCTCAGCAATGATACTCTCTGTGTTCTCAGGAGCCTCATCCTGTTCAGGGACTTCAATTAATTGAAGGTTGTTCCTCTTAATAGGGTCCTACACACTTCTTAATGCTTCTTCATTTTTCTTGTTTCTTTTTTCTGATTTCTGCTCAGACCCTGGCATCAGTAGCTCTGTCTTCCAAGTCAGAAATTATTTTTTCCAGTTGCTCCATTCTGCTTTCTTGGCTTTAAATTGAAGTTCTATGTCTTTGATTTTGTTCTTGATCTGTTGGATTTCAGAAAACTGGTGTTCCAT
The DNA here is from genome assembly GCA_028571685.1 of Heterohyrax brucei. NCBI lineage: Eukaryota > Metazoa > Chordata > Mammalia > Hyracoidea > Procaviidae > Heterohyrax > Heterohyrax brucei. The sequence goes on from CM053158.1 coordinate 89,230,899, forward strand.
CAGATTGAACAGCTTGCTTAATTTTTCCTTTTGTTCTGCTGCATTTTGTATAAGGTCTAGAAGGGCTCTGTATATAATCCTTTTGTATTCACCTTCTGATGATTTCAGAAAAGTTTCTTCATCCAGAAAACTCCTTGCTTGTTTTTTGGGGTAGCCTTCTGAAGCCATCGGTGATTTCTTGCTTGCCCCAAGCATCTGTTGCTTTTTGGGTTTCATGTGAGTAAGTAAAGGCTGGGAGAGATACTGCGAGAATGGACTTCAGATGTTTCTCTAAGCTGTCTTAAAATGTAAAACAAAAGGTGTCTGATCACTTCCCAAGTCAGTCAGTTTTCCAGGTATAGAGGTCTCTCTTCCCAACTGGAAAAGTAAGTACCTCTACATCCAACCCCAGATGATACTAACTAGTTCAAAATACAGCAATGCTACTGCCCTGTTGGCCTCTGCTGACAGGGCCCAGCCTTAGGTGACATTGTGTAAACTACTGCTTTTGTGGTAGAAAAGCACTCTCCCGTGGGCAGACTCTGGCTCCCAAGTTAAGAATTAGGTCCAGCTGCGGCCACTGTATCTAAGCTCACGCCCTCCACACAGTTGGTGGATAGAGGGGCTAAAGGTGCTGAGATGTAGTGAATCCTCCACCTCTGTTGCCTGGCCCCCACCATAGGTGACACTGTGTAAACTACTGCTTTTCTGTCAGAGAAGCACTGTCCTGTTTGCAGGTGCTTGCTCCCAGGCTGAGAAGTATGTCCCACTTAAATCTCCATATCCAATGTGGCGTCCCACATATAGGTGCTGCTGGTTCTGTACAAATCACGCTGTGACAGAGATAAAAAGACAGGCCCAAGGTGGCTAGATGAACAGAGTCCTAAGCCTGGCTCTCAAAATATGGCAATTTTGGCAATTTTGCCTGCCTATCCCGCTAGCAGTGTGTCTAAAACTAGCCACTAGGCAGGACCCAGCTCCTCCCACTGGCCAAGACAGAAAAAAAAGTCAAAATGGTAAGTTTACCTTCAGTCCATGAGATCCAGGGCTAGTCAGCAGTGGGAGTCAGTGAAAGAGAGGAAGTTTTTTTGTTCAGTGGTATGAAGTCCAAATTAACAGCCCTGTGCCGTGTCCTGGGACTCCCTAGGTGACCAGAAGGCTCCATTTGATTATCAGTTCAGGTCTTGGTTTCCAGAGGGATATAAGGAGATGTGTGCTGAGTCTGCCATCTTGACTCCAACCCCTAGATTTTTTTGTTGTTTTTTGTGCTTTTGTTTTTATCACATATAGAAGTGCTGTTACTTTTCTTTCCGTGGTAGAAAGAAAAGACTACATAGTGCTGCCCTAAAGTAGAACCCTTACATGGTATTTTGCTCCCACAATGTTTACCTGAATCTCACTTCTACATATTTTCAAGAAAAGTTAATTTGCCGAAGTCAAGTGCCGTCGAGTCAGATTTTTTACTTATTAGTAATACAGGTTACTTGTAGACAAGGAAGGTTACTCAATAAGTGAGGTAAGCACCACAATATTTGTGCTTATTTACTAATCTGTAGTGAAAACTTCACATCAAAGATTCTGCTTCTACGTAGGGATGACATCTGTCTCCCTTCCCAACCCACAGCACCTTCCTACAGAACCAAAGCCTCTTTTCAAATTTATAATCCCTGAAGGGATGAAGTACTCAGTAAACAAGGTAAATACTTTCTCAGTTTCAAAGATGTGGTGAAACTCATGCGAATGTGTTAGCTACAGATTAATAAGTAAGCAAAGTAAGTCTGTACTTGCTTTATTTTGTGGGTAATCTACCCCACTTGCAGAAGTATTTATCTTTTGTCTTTTCAGTAGTAAAATTATCTTGTTTGGTCAGTATTTCCACAGTACAAAGTGAAATACTGATTAAATTCTTAGGATCCACAGGAGGGGAGTATTATGAGGAACATGTATCACCTGTAAAAACAACTAGGATTCTCTTTTAGTACTTTTGAGAGTTAAATTACTAAGTTTCACCCAGGTTCCAAACCAAATCAAACCTGATGCTGTCGAATCAACTCCAACTCATAGCCTGTAGGACAGAGTAGAACTGCCCCACAGAATTTCCAAGGAGCACCCGGTGGAGTTGAATGCCGACCTTTTCATCACCAGGGTTTCCATGTTTAGTTTTAAGGCAGTCTATATTTAATATATTTGTGGGGGGTAATATATGCAATTAAGAGTAACTTGGGCTTATTTAAATAAATATATTGATTGAGAAGTATATACAGTAATCTTTAGCACTGTCTAAAGTTTTTGGAGAGGCTTGAAATGCAGGATCCGATACAAAAACAAGCACCCTCCTTAATAAATTTCACCTCTGGAGTTCGTCCTGAAAAATCAAGGTGACGAAATAACATATTGATTTAACTGTAGCTAGAAAGAGGGCAAAATAAAAAGCATGATATTCATAAATAAGAGCTCTTTACTCAAGAGAAGTCATATAGAATCCACAGAACTGCTATTGTAGCTGAAATGGAGTAGATGTTTTGTAACCCATATGCATTCAGACTCACGCAGGAAGAATATTAACTAGCCAATTTCCAAATCAAATGTCCATGTTACTAAGCATGTGAAGTAAGCACTGGAGAATTAACTTCTGTGTATTTATAAAGAAAAATCAAAATGAAATGTGTTTGTGTGTTTTTCATTGTAAGGACACACGGGTGCCAAGTTTGTGAATCTGGATATTTATGTTCCTTCGAGCAATGAGGAATCTCATAATTTACAACAATTTAGTATTTTGAAATAAGTAGGATTCTACTTGCATCCTTTAAGCCTCTCTATGGTAAACTTAGCTCTGAAAAGACTGGTTTTCTGCCACCCTCTGCAGCTGTATTATCATTATTTAACATAGTTGTATAAGGGACAATTATTATATTTATTTTTGATTGTGAAAAGAATGGATCTGGCATTTTGAGATAATAAAGAAAAGCTTTAAATGAGTTGTGTATCTCACAGAGATTAATCAAGCCTTTCTAATATGCACAGCCTAATCAAAGTTCCTCCTTGGTCTAAATAATTTTAATTAAGCAATTCTACCTTTTGTAGTGGTCATTACCAGGAGATAATTGACTGAATCAGTAATGAAGCATTCAGTGGATGTTAAACAAACTGCAAGGTTAATTATCTGGCAGTGATGTCTGCTATGGAAGTGCAGTGCTGGCCTTCCAAGTTTTCTAATCCCCTGCAGGACCTCTTAATAAATTATTATAATCCTCATTCAAATAGAGTGTATAACTGCAGGTGCTATGCACCACACTGGGTCAGATCAAGTGATCGAGACCTAAGTTAAATGCAATAATGGTGAAGTGGACTTTTAAAATTAGCCTCTGTCTTCCAGGCAGTATGCTTCCTTTTTCTTATTTAATTGGTACTTCCACTGTAAACTTCAAAATAATTTTCAAATTCTGCTCTGTGGTACTAGGAGAACTGGCAGCAAAGAAATATTTTGCTTGGAGACATGGTCAGATGGTTTATATGATGCAATATGTAATCCTATAGTTTATTTCATGTTTTTATGCCCTCGCTCAGCTTTTGTTTTTTAGCGTACTTTCCATCTTGCTAATAAATATATTTGTCTTTGGTTACCTAATGAATCAGATGGTTTTTAAGAAGCACCCCATTCCCTTTTGCATTTAATTCCTTTACATGATTTTACATTTTAAAAAAAACAGTGACATTTGTGATTTTAATGTTTCCATCTGGCAAAGAGGGTACTTGATATTCCTATCAAAACAAATTTTAAAGGTAAGAATGAAATATTAATATTAATCCTTAGCTAAGATGATTCTGTTCTTTGTGCTACAGAAACGTTAGAAGTGTCTTTTGATATTAATGTATTTGCAATAGCATATTATGATATTGATATTAATGTATTTGCAAAGACAAAGGAAACTCTGGTAGCATAGTGGTTAACTGCTACAGCTGCTAAGAAAAAAAAAAGGTTGGCAGTTCAAATCCACCAGACGCTCACTGGAACCCATACGGGGCAGTTCTACTCTGTCCCATAGGGTCACTGTGAGTCAGAACTGACTCAGTACCAGTCTTTATTTAATTTTATTTATTTTGGCTACGGCAAATTCTCAGCACAATTCTCTAAACTCTTATCCTAGACTGCTGGTACCTGTGTTTATAAATTTGCTAATTTTGGCTGGCTTGACAATCTCATTTGGAATTTTAGACATTTCAGTTGAACTCTTAAATTCCAAATATATGGGTACTGCTGATTAAGTTCACGAATTTATCCTAGAATGAGTGCTAAATAACTTATTGCTAAATATAACTAGTCACCTTTGAAGTACTCCCCTTGAGAAGCTATGCACTGACACCAGCTCCTAGTTCACCCATCAAAGTAATTTTGGAACTCATCTTCTGAGTGGCCATCAGAGCTGTCATTGAATTACCTTTGATGTCCTGAATGCCATGAAAATGTCTTATCTTCAGTTAAAGTCATTGAGAGCTAGATCAGGTGAGAAAGGAGGGTGTTCCAATACAGTTATTTGTTTATTGGCTAAAAACTCCCTCACAGACAACTAGATGATTAAGTTCATGAACCTGTCACTTTGCCACTGTGCACAATGTCCATTCCAGAAAGAGTTCCCAAACTGCTTAGAAGGGTGAACTACATGCTGGCATCAGTGCAAAGCTTCCCACTTCGAATGTGACTGTAGTGAAATTCAGCAATGAGGTATGTAGCACATAGGACAATTAAGTTTGTGCACTCAGTTGTCAGAACTTGTGTCCAAATCTAAGTAGAGTATAGTTAAATTTTTATTTTATGCTATTGAGAAACTTTTATAAACTTTATTTTTTCTCTGAATATAAAAGCCAAACTACACTTTTACTACAGAACTGTTGAACATCAGAAAAGTAATAATGGAAAATTTGTTCATATGGATATTGTTTGAAATATTATTTCACTTTAAGTACCTGTTATGTGAGACTAAAATAAGTTAAATCTCACTACCTAACATTCTGTAAGTTACAATGTATCCTGATTGTTTACCGAGATTACTATTATTGTTTCCATCTACTATAACTGGTGTGAAAGTCAAGTCAAAGTCACTGCTGCGCAGTCAATTCTGTCTCATAGTGACTCTATAGAACAGAGTAGAAATGCTCCATAGAGTTCCAAAGAAGGACCTGGCAGATTGAAACTGCCAACTTTTGGCTAGCTGATGTAGCACTTCACTGCTATACCACAAGGGTTTCCAAAGTCAAGTAGAAGATATAAATTGCACTAAATTCAGTTATGTCTGGTCTTAGAAATATTTCCAGTGGCATTACTTTCTCAATGAACTGAAAAATAACAGCTTTGCTCTTAAAAATAAAAATGACACATAAAACTGGACTTTGTAGTAATCCCTTTAACTAGCTAGTGTTTGCTTTGCTTCCCCTATTCCTTTTGTGATTGGAAGAATAGCCTGGACCTTCAAAACAAACAAAAGCTCAACTAGAAAGTTAGTATAGCCAGTTTTGAGAACTAGACATGAGTGAAAAAAAAGTCTTTATAGTTACAATGGAAAGACTTCCCATGAAATTTAAGCAAGGAGATTTTTTTCACTTTTTGAACCTGTTCTCAGGAATTTCATTGACTGCAACAATGGGCTTAAGCACAGAAATGACTGTGGACATGGCACAGGACTGGGCTGTGTTTTGTTCTGCTGTGCATAGAGCCACCATGAGTTGGAAATGACTCAACAGCACCTAGTAACAACAACTCAGGAATTTTGTTTTTGTTTTATTTTGCTAGTGGAGCATATTTACCAATATAATTGAACCAGAAATCTGAGGTAGCAAATAAAAAAAAAGCTTTTCAGGATATCTTGGATCTTTCCTATCCTTAAAAAAACACGCAATATAGTATAAATCAGGGGACAATATACAGGCATTGCAGTCATGGGCTAAATCTCAACAGGGTAAATAATATTTTAGTTAAATTTAAATGTTTTATATTAATAAAAACTACTGAAGTTTCATTTTTTATTATGTCTTTAACAAATTTCATGTTACTTTGGTTTCTTTTTAATATAAATGCAGTCTCTGTTACAAACAAGATCAATTCCTAAGTCTGTCTTATATTGAATTTGTATGTACATCAGAACAGGTTTGTACTGTGTTTTATTTAGCTAGTGCTGCTCTAACAGAAATACCACAAAGTGGATGGCTTTAGCAAAGGAAAGTTTATTCTGACACAGCCCAGTAGGTTATAAGGTCAAATTCAGGGTGTCTGCTTCAGGGGAAGGCTATTCCTCTGTTGGCTCTGGAGGAAAGTCCTTGTGTTGTACCAGTCTTTGGTCAGGGAGCATCTCGGCACAGGAACCTCTGGTCTGAAGGACATTGCTGTACATCTGGTACTGTTTTCTTGGTGGTGTGAGTTTCCAACTGGAGCGTGCAGGCCACACTCCAGGGAAACTCCCTTTACAGTGGAGCAGGGAGGAGACCTTAGAAAGGGATTTGCAGTCTTGCCCTAAATTTCTTTAACATATAGCATAGGAAAATCACCAGTAATAAAATATTGGGAATCATGGCCCAGCTAAGAGTTTACACACATTTTTGGGGTGGCACAGTTCTATCCATAACATATGGTTTTTATTTAGTTTTAGCTAGTCAAATGTTTCTATTAGTGTACAGCATATATTTACCTTCCCAAAACACTGAAGCATCTTCAACATAATACAGTAGATAATAATAAAGTCATAATCAAAGTAAACACATATGGTACTGTACTGAAGTTAGAGAATCTGTATGTGTACCACCAAATCAAAACCAAACCCACTGCTATTGAGTCAATTCCAAGTCACAGTGACCCTATAAAACAGAGTAGAACTACCCCATAGAGTTTCCAAGGAGTGTCTGTTGGATTTGAACTTCCAACCTTTTGGTTAGCAGATGTAGCACTTAGCTACTATGCCACCAGAGTTTCCATGTATGTGTACACTATGGTTAAAAAAAAAAAAAAAAAAGTAAATACCTCATAAAGCAGTTTAGATAGAAACAAAAAATGTCATAATTAAAGGTTAACACTCTTATTCCATCAATGTCTTGCATACCACCAAGGGAACTCCTGAGGTAGCATTATGATAACATTAACAATTGGATGATGCAGGAGAAGATGGTTACTGTTGGAGAGGGCGGACCTGGTGCAGGAGAGTCAGGGTTTGATTCTGCTGCTGAAAGGGGTTAAGGGTTGCTATTAGAGTCAATTTATTGAAGTAGGCATCAAGGAATATTTGTCCAGAGCTTTTCTATTTTCTTCTTCTTCTTTTTTTTTTCAGTATAAATGGCCTTGTAGCATCTGAGGCCCTCAGTAAACTGCATGCAAACACTGGTAAGCCTCCTGTCTGTACAAAGGCTTTGCTCCTGTAACTCTGTCATCTCTACTTCGATGGATCAAAGGCCTTCAGCTAACTCTTTCATCAAAATTCTTTATGGTTCTGTACTTTTTAAGTTCCTGTCATCTTCTTCTAATGCTACCCTCTGCTGCTCTACTTCTAACCTTTTATTTGATGTATCACCAGCACTTGCCTAGGATTTATGCTTTGGAGGCTGGTTAAAAAGATAAATAAGAGGAAATTTTAAGCCAAATACAGTTATACCTTCAATACAGTGATGGCAATGTGGTCTGACTTAAAAAGCAGACTACATTCTCTTTCCTTGAGCTAACCTTGTCTTGCAACATTTTCATGAGCATTAGAGAAGTTATTACAAACCATTGTATTTAACTTTTTTATTATAATAGGCACCATGAGTTGTCTGTACATGGAAGATCCTTAACTGGATGACTTGTGTGCTTAACATTGCTAGTTGCATTTCATGTGTGTTATTTGGAGCTGTGAGCCATCAGCAAATGCCAATTTTGCCTCTTGGGGTAGTAGTGGAGAGCAATATTTGATATATACAAATCAAATTCATCCACACTGACTTTCAGAACCAGTGAAAATCTGAGACAAATATTAGTAAGTTTTAAGAAAACAAATGGTTTCAAAGGAATGTTGTATTTTCTTATGTGTCAAAATTAAAAAATATTTTGGTTCACCTGGCAGAACACAATAATTTTTTTAGAAAACTAACTTTTGTATTAATTTTTAAATTATTTTAAACATGCTTAATTATTTATAAAAGCAAAAAAAATTGAGGTATTTTCTATTTTGATTTTCTTCCAAATATACAATGTTTTTATAAATTCAACCTTTTACATATTCTTTTTCAAAAATAAATTATCTGCATAAAAAGTTATACTAGATTACATGCACTCCATCTTTCACATCATTCATGTAATAGTCAAACAGGTATAGAAGAACACTGAAAAAGTTAAAGATGGCCTGAACCGTCTACACATACATTTCTATATACCTCAACCAAAGCAATTTAGAAATAAGTAATTCAGCAAATATTTGAAAATCGTCTTTGCAATGCAAACTTCCAAAATTTATTCTTCTTGAAAACTGAGTGGATTTTACTCATAAACAGATTGAATTTACCTTACCATGAGTCGGATCCCACTCGACGGCAGTTGGCTTGGCTAATGATTTAAAATACCAGTAGTTTTTTAAAGACTCTGATTTACCCAAAATATAGGAATTGTCGCCACACAAATTAAACTAACAAAATCTGAAGTACAGAACATCTGATTTTACACAATAGACAACCATGGAGAACATAGGTTTTCTGATATCCCACCTGAATAAATCTCCAGCTCCATCCCGTGTCATATGCTGTTCTGGGAAAGTGTCTCACAGGAATTCTTTCTACGAAGAGTAGTAAGTAGGTTTCCTTTGCCTCGAACAGGATAAGGCTTAATTTTTCTGATAACTTCGGTGATAAGTACTGAATATTTAGCCCTGAGATAGACAACAGAATAAAATGAAGGAAAATTAAGGAAATGAAGAGGCTTAATGAAGCTTGCCTAGATGAGGTTTACACTGTATCTTAAAACCACATAAGCTACTTAGAAGCCTACATTTTTGTTAACATTTCATTAAGACAGTGTTTTCTTATAAAAAAAAGTTTCACTATAAAAAAGTAAGTTTCATTAAACCAGGTGAATTGAACTACAGAAATTCATCTAATATTTTTGATCAAAACAAGCAATCAAGTAGAAGATGAAACAAACAAACAAACAAAGTGTAATTTGGAAAGAAAGTTTTGAGGTCAAACCGCCCACATTCATGGACAGTATAGGATAATGCATGAAACCCCATGTCTGTTTTGCTATGTAAATGATTATTTTAACCTGTGGTACCCAAATCAGAATCTCACCGTATGCTCAAATTGAACTGACCTGCCTATATAGTCCACAGCTCCAGTTACACACACACACACGCACACACGCACACACGCACACACACATTTTCATATACATAAGCATACACACTAAAAAATCAAAAGCAGTTTTTTCAAATGACTTCATTTCCTTAGGCTTCAAAATATATATATATATTTATATATATATTTATATATTTTTTATATTTATATATATATTTATATATGTACACATACACACATATGTATGTATACATATTGAATTTGTTCTAGTGTATTAAGATATATTTTCCTTTTATTCTAAATATAGAAACAAAAAACAATTTTGATGATCTCCCAACACAATATTATACTAAAACAAATACAATCTATGTTTGTACGTACGCTTTTGACTCCTTCTGCCATTTTAAGTATATATAGTATCCCTAGTGGATTGAATACACTGGGGGTCAGCTCTACCCTGACCCTTGGGGTCACCATGAGTGAGATCCAACTTGACGGCACTTGGCTTGGCTGCCAGTGGATTGAATTTGGGAAGAGAATCTGAATCAGATTTTCAGAGTTGATTCCAAAATTTTACATTAAATACATAGTCTTATTGAGTTATTTCAAAGTTTACTTTTTCTGAATTCAACAAAAGAGAAAAAGAGGTCCTAAAAGAAATTATTTTATTGTTATACTAAGTGAACAAATATTTGGGGGGGGAAGCCAAATGCAGGTGTTTCCTACCAGAGGATTTTGTTTTGTTTTGTTTTGTTGCCATAGATGCAATAAAATTTCAGTATCCTTCACTCTTATTTTTCTGCACAAAAGTTATCCTGTATGTTCTGCTGCTCTATATCACTTGTGAATGTATAAAGAAAACTGTTAGCTAGTGTTGCTCTAACAGAGATACTAGCAGTGGATGGTTTTAACAAAGGAAAGTTTATTCTTATGCAGTGCAATAGTCAACAAGTCCAAATTCAGGATGTCTGCTCCAGAGGAAGCATTTACCCCTTGTCAGCTTTAGAGGAAAATCTTTGTACAGGGATCATCTTCACACAGGAATCTCAAGTCTCAAGGATGCTCTCTTCTCCCAGGGCTGCTTTCTTAACAGTGTGAAGTTCCCAATTTTCCCTGCCAGATTTTTTGCTTTATAGCTCAAGACACCGCCTCAAGGCACAAAACAAATTTACACATTGAGTCTTGCTCTACCAACACAACTGCTGCCCACCCACCCTCATCATCATCTTAGAGGCAGGAATTCTAACATGGAAGAACATCATACAATATCAGGAATTATGGCACAGCCAAATTGTTACAGATGTTTTTAGGGAACACATTCAATTTGTGACATCCCATGTTTTTTTTTTTTTTTTTTTTTTTACCAGAGAAGACTGGGAATTCGGCTACCCTCTACAAAAAGGCAATTCACTGAAACAGGACCTTTTGGAGTGAGATCAAAGGTTTTATTTGCAAGCCAGCAGTTCAAAGGGACAGGGACAGGCACATGTTCTCATCCTCAAAGCCTGTCCAAATTGATCAGGCAAAGTCTGAGTATTTAAAGGGAAAGACTACATGAAGATGTAGGGAACAATGTGAGCAGCTAGGGCATCTAGGGGTTGACTGAGTGGAAGTCAGCTGGGTGGAGGCCAACTGGGTAGAGGTAGTCAACCGTGTAGGGATCAACTGGGTGGAGGTCTGCTTCACAATCTCACAGGCCATCACTGGCCACCAAGGAAAAGAAGTGGTGTTAGATTCATCTGGCCAGTAAGTTAGAAGGCCAATGTTCAAACACAACTTATTTCTCCATCCTCCCACTTCCTGCTTGATTCTTTTATCATTGGTTTTATAAGAACAAAAGGAGTCATTTATTGTCTATAGTTCACTGAATCTATAGTGGAGACTACAGTGGGCACCACCCTAGCTCACAGCCTGGGGCTTGTGCAGTCTGGAGGTCAAGTCTTTCCATCTGTTAGGGGTGATCTGAAACAGTGTCTCTCGGGGCCCCTTAGTTTTGAGCACCCCTGACATGGAGGCTTTTTCAGGCTCTGGTTTCACTTTGTTCTCTAAAAAAACCACATCTTTGCAACATGTAAAACATATTTGCTCCATCACAGCAAAAGCCTTAAAATGTAAATCCAAAATCCAGAAATTCCTCTTTAAGTGTGAAATCTAGAACACAAGTAATCTGCTTCTAAAACACAATGGTAGAAACAAGCTAGACATTTGCATCACAAATGGTGGAAACTGCACACAAAGAAGGCATTACTAGGCAACAAGCAAGTCAGGAAAACACATTATATTAACCCTCAAAGCTTTGAAAATAATCTCCAGTTCTCTGTAACATTTTACACAATAGCTTTGCCATCCAGACTCTAAGTATTGGCCACATTCTCTGGATTCTGAGTGGAGAACCCCAGCCCTGTGCTACAACTCTGCCTCATAGGCCCACATGGACAGCAACTCTGCTAGCTTTAGGTGCACCCTAAGCCCACCTGAGTGGCAATTCCACCCTTACAAACACAGAAAGCATTGACTTTATCCTTTTAAACACCTAAAGTCATGGCTGGACCTTTTGAGACTGAGGCAGCTAGACTTCTCATGTTCTTCGTCTCTTCAGCTTCTGCTTCCTATAGCCTCATGGCCCAGGCCTCAGGTCAATATCTGCCCTGCTGGGGCAAGTGTTCCAAAGCTCTGTAGTTTCACTGATTCAAGTGCCTGGAGTCATCCCACTCTGCCAGGAAGCTTTCTTCACACAGGCACTCAACTTTCTCACTTGGTGGGTCAGCAAGGCTGGCTCCACTGATTCAAGTGCCTCGAGGCACCCTGCTCCACCATGAAGCCTCTGTGCGTAGGGACTTAGCTTTCTTGCTCCATGGGCTGAGGTGACAGTATACATGTGCAAAAATAGCACCACCAATAGATCAGATATTGTTGAAAGGTGAGGTGCAGGGTGAAAACATGTGCGATAACTTTTTGAAATTATGGAGGATGAGAACCATAAGGAAGTTGGTTGGCTGGTCCCACTTGCATTAGATACCTGACAAAAGAAAGAGATGAGCTCAGGGCTTTAGAATCAAATCTCTTGTGCCATATAAGAGACCTCCAAGTTTTCACTTGCACTTTAGAAGAAAACCTCATTACCTGTAATGGCAGAGCTGATCCAAAAGTCAAACCCTGATGCTTATCATTAGAGTGGCGGAATTGCAAAGACAGTTCAATTGCCAATCTTGAGAGGTATCTGAAATTAAAGTGAGGGTATTGACTGGGAAAAAATGGGACCCTGAAACTCAGAATAGGGACATATGAGCAGCTGATAAGGAAGCTGGAGACACTGAACCCCTAACATCCAGAGAATTGCTCCTGCCAGCAGACCCAAACTCATGTGAAGATATTACTTCCTCTTTGACTCCTAAACCACCTTGCCTAGGAAAGCCATTATTCCCTCCATTCCAATCTAATGAGATTAGCAGTAGCACAGCTGTCTCTGAAGAGCCTTTGCCTGAGTCATTGCCTGGGTCATAGCCTTAAGCAGATGCTTTATGAAACAGTGCTGAGAGTTCTCAAAACAATTCCATACCACCAATTTCAGCTTCTGGAACTGGAACTGGGCTTAAGCCCCAGCTAGCCCCAAAAGGTGAATTACAAACTATGACTCAGGAGAAGATAGCTATACTCTAAAGGACCTCCTTTATGTTTCCAATACATCCAAACAAAAACCTGGGGGATATGCACAAAAATGGCTGCTAAGGGTGTGGGCTAAATGTGCAAGGAACATAAAGATGGATCAGTCTGAATTTATTGATATGGGTCCATTGACCACAGATTCTTCATTCAGTGTTTCAGGTTGAGATGTTAGGAAAGGACTTAATAGTTTCTTTGGCTGGATTGCTGAAGTGTGGATGATGCAGTGGCTTACACTAAATCAAGCTGAATCGCCAGACCTGTCTTGGTATGCTGTAGAAGACAGTATCCAAAGGCTTAGGGAAACTAGCCTGCTAGAGTGGATTTATCAAGTTAGACCTACAAATCCACACATAAGATTCCCAGAGGACACACCTTTTAACACAGCTGTGAGAAATAAATTTGAGGAGGGAATTCCAGGATCCTTGAAAACTACTGTGATCGTCATTTTATGTAAATCAGATGTGACAGTTGGAGCTGCCCTAACTGAATTAAGACACCTAACTGCAATGGGGCTGACTGGACCACTTGGTGGAAGGTAGAGAGATGAGAGCTGAGGGGAAGGAAGCCACCACAGGCCCCACCCATGCCACTTGATACAGCAGCCAAAAATGAAGTTGCCAAGTTGACACAATCTTGACCACCACAGTGACAAATTCAGTGTGATAGCAGTGAGTAAAAAAAAGCTAGACACAATTATCTTATTGAAGAATTTTAATCTGCCTGAGATTTGAGAAAGCAGAAGGTAATATGGAGTGTGGTTAAAGGCATCTGGGCAAACTGCACTGCCTACACAACGTCGCAAGCATGTAAAATGAAAGAGCACGTCTCAGGAACTGCAATTAAGTTGATACAACTGAGACACAGAGAAGATGTAGGGAATGTGTTAGGATTAAAATGGAGAGGTAAGGAGGGGTCAGATCACTGTAAGTCTTATATGTGACACTAAGGGGTTTTGATTATACCATAAAAAAAAACCACATTCTTCTATTATCCTATGCACCCATTTTTGCATATTGTAGTAGATGAAGAAGATGAAGTAGATGTAGTAGATGTAGAAGATGAAAAACCATCTTCTTGGTTTTTCAGCTTCTTGATGCCCATATGCAAGAGTATTTCTAAGGCTGCACAGTACAATACAGGAGTCTATCACATATGGAGAACTTCAAATACGGTTGGTCCTTTAGGGGATGTACTGTAAGTGTACAGTCGACAGCAAATTTCAAAGACAGTACAAAAAAATGTAAAATGTCTCGTAAATAATTTATGTTGAAATTATGCTATTTTATATCCACTGAGTTAAATACATTTTTAAAACTTGTATCACGTCTTAATTTTTGCCTTTTTAAAAGTGGCTGCTAGAAAAGCTAATTTCTATATGGTGCTTGTATTGTGTTACCATTGGATAAAATTACTCATAAGCCCAGTGCCATTGACTTGACTCATTTCAGCTGAGCGACTGTATCAGACAAGTAGATTTACTCCATGGGGCTTCCAAGACTGTAAATGTTTATGAAAACAGACTACTACATCTTTCTCTCATAGAGCAGCTGGTGGGTTTGAACCACCAAACTTTGAGTTAGCAGCCAAGTACTTAACAACTTATACTGGTGGTGAATGTAAGAACCTAACAAAGGTCACTTAGGATATTAAGCTACATTCCATCTTCTGCCTCAGTTATCACCCTCAGATCAGTAAGTCTGCATTACTTTCCCTATCTCAAAGAGAGACAATGAAATTTTCGGTAACTCATACTGATAAGATGTAATGAAATCTTATGATGTAATGAAATCCTGTGACTCCTATTATTCTGTAATAAACACCAACCCCTTCAAATTCTGGCTATAAAAACTACTGAAAATGTAATTCAAATGGGACAGTTTTTTAGCGAAACTATTCTTGCTGTCCTCTGGATTGCTGTCTATCTGTGAATAAAGCATCGGACCTTTCTCCTCATCTCTGAATTTTGTCAGTGATATGTGGAACAAACTTACTTTAGTTCAGCAGCAATCCCACCTTAAAAATTACTCTGTGGTAAGTAATTAAGGATATAATTTCTAAGGTAAGTGTGTATCTGTATTTCCATCTTTGCTAGAAAATGCTAAATGGTTTTCCAAAGAGGTGATGACAGTTTATACTTTCACAAGCACTGACTGAAAGATGTAATTTTCTTCACATCCTTTCCACAGTTACTATTTTCATACTAGTTAATTTTTGTAAATCCAACAAAATACAGTATTTCAGTGCATTTAGTAATGCATTGCTAGTGACTGTGGGTACAATTTCATATGTCTGTTGATTTATATACTATCTTTTTCAAGGAATCTTCCATTAACATTCTACATTTCTATAAATATTAGTAAGTGAATACTAATAGATCATAGAGCCCTCCGGAAGAAAGATTGTATATACGTTTTCAATTTCAATATGTGGATACATTTTTAAGTACAAATACCTGATAAGTCTCCCAAGTCATTGAACAAAAATATTGAAGCCACATGAAAATGGGAAAAAAAATTAATATGTTAGCACTATGTTTTTCAAATTCATACAGTTTCAGACAGACACTGGACCAGATCATGTATTATAGTCTAGATAAACATATTTGAAACAAATTCCTGTGTTTCTACTTTTTAAAGAATGTTAATTGACGGTAGCCAGCCATCTGTCTTCAGGTGAACAAGACTGAAGGGAGGGCATGGGAGCTTAAAGAAAGATGCTCACATCAGGAGGGACCCAGTCCAGCTGAGACGTTTATTTCTTTACTGAGCAAACTTTTATACAGCACACACTTCTTTGTTTATTCTTAATTCTGGTCTTTCTCACGCACCTGTGTTCCCTAGTTCTCAAAACCTCTGATCTAATAATAGCCCTGTGTTGTTATTCTTTCTTGGGATATTGCTAAGCAGTCAGTTCTCATGACCTTGCTGGCACAATATTTTTCTTAAGTGAGCCTTGCCCAGTAAATTTCTTTAAGATGATTTTGGCTCCCGACATATTCCCCCTTTTTCTTTTTATAGAACCCAGTTGTTTCACAGCTGACCCATCCTGCATGTCTGGCTTAGGTCGTGTTTCCTTATTTCTGTGCCTTACCCATCATCAGAACCCCCATCCTCTAGCGATAGGGCCCTGTCTTAGGTGAACAAAGATCAAGAAGCATCTTACCCATCTTTGACTACCGCAGTGGGTTACATAGTAAACATGGGGGGGGTTCATGCCGCGTTTGCAGCTTTAGGTGATGCACATCCATTAGTGGCCATCAGCACCAGCAGGTGCCAAATCTGGTCAAGAGGTCCAGCAAACATTTCTTTAAGATTGTTTAGAAGGTTCTCAGCCATCTTTATGGCATCAAAAGGCAGAGATAAGTGCAGTTATTCCCAATATGACCATTCCCACAGCCTGCTTAGGCCTAACCAGTTCCTGTAATTTTTCTATTATTTGGAGCCCTCTATTCTGATACCAAGGTTCTGATTTACAGGCAGTATCACAAAGGGAGGCTGATGTAGAACAATCATAATTTCCCCTTCCCCAAGGGGGCCCACACAATTAATAAGATGACAGTTAAAGCATGTTATGTTAAAACAGGTTACATTATGGCAGGTTTCATTGCCCTGTGTGACAGTCACCTGTTTTCAAGTGATGTTCATATTTTTCTCACTGGAGTTCCCTTTAAGTACTATGTTGGTTCCTGTTACACAAGTGGTGACTGTTTTATTCAGGAGAGATTGGGTTAGTTTATGTCCAAGTCCATAGTTCTTTCCATTTCAGCCATTGGCAACATAGTCCCCTGTGTTATTTAAGTTGGTGATGTTGTAGTATCTGAAAAGGGTTAATAAGGAGGAAGAGATCGAGGAGTTGGTGGGCACCAATCACACGACTTTTTGGCAGTGACTTCATTGTTGCTGGGGAGATTTCTCAGAGAGAGCAGTGTTAGGTTTCATTTGCAAGTTGGATTAACCCCTCAAGAATCCAGATAGGGAGTTAGCATCCTGTGAAAACACAATTTCTGCCTCTATGGCTTGGTTAATAATAGCAAGTGATTGATAACAAAAGGGTATATTTTATTAAATGATATGGTGAACTGTGTTTATAATTTTAAAGGTGTAAAATTCTTGAAAGCTCATAGAAGTATAAGCCAGAGCATTGTCCGTTTTAAGATGTGAGGGAATCTGGCAACTTGCAAAACAGTAAAAGAGGCGTCAAATACATCCTTGCAAGCTTCTCTCGTGCGGGCTGAGGCCGTAATTAAATGAGAATAAGTGTTAATGCATACATGGACATAACAGAGTTTTCCAAAGGAAGGTATGTAAATAACATTCATGTGTCATAATTGTTCAGCCTTTAAACCCTGTGGGTTAATTCTAATTGATAAGAAGGACTGTTGAAAACTGCATTTACTAAAACTAGTTTAAGGACTTTTTTACTTAGCTGTCTGGGTCAGGTTGTCTTTATCAGGCTTGGGTGATTACCGCCTATCTCACTCTTCTCTGTGGCATGTATTTCATTTTTTAGAAAGTACAATTTAAAATCATGGAGATCAGGAGAACAAAGACTCATACGTTTTGATTTTGTTTTTTAGTCTTGTTTGGTCCTTTAATCTTAAAATAGTCACAGAAAAACTCTAGCCAGGTTGTTTACATCAGGCAAAGTTTAAAACCTAAAAGAAAATTTCTCAGTTAATGAAACTAGTTTGTCAAGCTTACACTCTCACAGAAACAAGTAGCACAAAAGCACGTTGTGAATATATAAAATGTAGTTTCTGTTCTCTAGTCTGAAGGCTATCTCCTTGGAGATTAAAGGAGAAGGAACAAAGGAATCTGTAACTGGTTGTGATTAATTAGTTGTAAGCCCACACTGCACTTGGACCAGCCTTGCAGGAGTTAATTTCAGTTCTAAGGAGTACAGCCAGTAGATCTCATCAGGCAGTTTTTGAAAGTCATTTAAGTCTGAATCGTCCCTTAATACTGAACAGCACAGAAAAGAGGTATCCTCTTGGAGAGATGCCTGATGGAGGGCACCCGCGAGAACCCATGAGACTGAGAGCAGAAACAGAATAGGTAGCCTGTTTCTTTAAATTCTCCAAGTGGCTGCTGGCTACGTCTGCAGAAGTCTCAGAGGCCACGAAAAGTAGCCACAGCTATTTAGGAAGAAAAGAAAGAAGACTCGGGAAGAGAATCTCCCATACCAGTCAGAGAGTAGCAGATTAAATTCCAATCTTGGACAGAGTCCATGAAACCTGTTAAATCTTTGATGGAATCTTTAACCTTATGTTAGTTTAACAGGTTCTTAATTATCAATAAAGAGTCATCTCTTCGTAGACCCCTTATGGCCCGGAAACTTAACTTGTTAAAAATCTATAAAGAATCCTCTATTTTTTTATTATGTCCAAACTTTTGAGAGAAGAGAACTCTACTACTAGCCATTTCCATCTCTACTCCTGATGGTTAAATGAACACACTGCCCTACTAACCTTGAGAGCTCATCTTCATGGTGGTGGCTTGTCACGATCTCCTTCGTACTTCAGGTCCGTGTTCAGGGCGCCATTTGACGGGGGCAAGCTGTCTGTCTTCAGATGAACAAGACTGAAGGGAGGGCGTGGGAGCTTAAAGAAAGATGCTCACATCAGGAGGAACCCAGTCCAGCTGAGACGTTTATTTCTTTACTGAGCAAACTTTTATACAGCACACACTTCTTTGTTTATTCTTAACTCTGGTCTTTCTCACACACCTGTCTTCCCTAGTTCTCAAAACCTCTGATCTAATAATAGCCCTGTGTTGTTATTCTTTCTTGGGATATTGCTAAGCAGTCAGTTCTCATGACCTTGCTGGCACAATATTTTTCTTAAGTGAGCCTTGCCCAATAAATTTCTTTAAGATTTTCTTTAAGATGATTTTGGCTCCCAACAGTTAATCCTTTTATTGATATAAGTAGAACGCAAGAGTTCGTCTCTATTGTCAGCCCTTTAAAAAGTACCTTCTAGAGGCAAAGGTCTATTTTACCTGCTTCCAAGATTTAGAGAGAGTGAACAGATGTTTGCTGGAGAGCCTATTTTATAGTAAATCTTTGTTTCAAGGTGCTGAATATCTTATGAGAAAAAAAAAGCAATTTGGATAAATTTACAATTGAGAGAAATGCTTACAATTTAAAGCTGTCAGCAAATTACCCTAGGCACCCATCATAAATTAAATTTATGAAAATTCACTTTGTGATTGCTATCCAACTTTTACAGTCTCAGACTGAACAGAGCACTCCATCTACTGGTAGAGTGTTCAGTAAAGAAGCAGCAAATCCAGTCACAAATTATTTGCTCAGAAACTTTCAGTCTCCAGCTGCATATATTACTCCATTTCTAGGTAACAGATACATAAATGTAGTTTTTTCTGTTTATGTTGTGAAACATACAAAATACTGGAAAGAAGGGCCTATTGTCTTAGAGTCAGTTTTAACACAGAGGGATCCACAGGGTTTCTAAAAAGCAGCTGGTGGATTCTAACTGCCAATCTTTTAGTTAGCAGCTGAGCTGTTAAGCACTATGCCACAAGGACTCATCATTATAAAAGCCCAAGAAAAGTTGAAGTTATTCTCATCACCCTTAATCAAAACACGACCTATGAGATAAAATACCACACAGAGTGAAACATATATGTTTGTGCACAGGAGCCATACAGGGTGAGCACATATGAATATTAAAAAGAATTAATATTGTTCAGTTCTAATGTATGCCAATTTTAACATTTCTTTTGTTACTAAACTCTGACATGAACATTATGAATTTTTACTTTTGTAAAATAAAGATAACCAAAATGACAAATTCTGGATTCTTAGTTTTACAGGTAAAAGCAAAAAAAAATGGCTTCAAAACTAAATGTGTTTAAAATATTAGACTTTCAATGTCTATGAACAAAATGACAATATTTTGTGAGATGAGAATTTGCTACTTAAAATAAGCAAATGAGATTAAATTTAACAATCAACTTCTCTTGAAAAGAGATATGTTTCTGTATTTTAAGTAATTGTAAAGAGAAAAAATACGAAACAAAAAATTTAAAATATTCTTAACTAAAACTTTGATATAGTTTATTGAAACATATTCTTTTTATTCACTTATTCTCTTCCATGTTTGTAATTAGCTCTTTTGACACATGACATTAATGCACTTGACACTGTTACAACTTTCTTGTCTCATATTTGTGTCTTGAATTAGCCTAAACTCTAGAGAAGAGACTACTACATGTCCAGCTGACACCTACTAGAGGCTCAATAAAGTAAAAAATAAAAGCAAAGTAAATATATAAATAAAGCACCATGATGAAATACGTGTTTCAGGTTCAACTTTTAATCTCTACATTTTTTTAATCTATTTATATAGACTGCATAGATAGTTTACTCCTACTCATGGCAAGACTGTGACCTTAGAATTGTGGTGTTTGTAAAGAATATTCAATTTTAGCTTGTAAACTCTTAGGCTGGTGGATGACACAGATTTGAGACAAGAAAGCGATAATGGAATTTTTTTTAATTATGTGAAAATGTATATTCCCATATAAATTCACACGCCCACCTACATGCAACCTCCACTGCTCTCCCTGCACAGTGACAGCACACTATTCCTCTCTGCTCCATACACTTCTCATCCTCCCAACAGTCTCCTTTCCCCTCCTGTCCACCCACTCCCCTTCGTCCAGCCAGAGGTCCGCAGGATGATATCCTATAGATGCACAGAACCATAAAGTGCATAGCTAATCTTATCAGCACTTCCTCAGACAAACACAAAACAACTTTTTGTTTATGGTCTGTGGGTAGATACGCACGTGTACATTTTTTTCGGATTCTAACTTGAATGATCAGAATGCTTTCAGTCTTGTGGAACAATCATTAGGTAAGATGTAGAGAAGAGAAGAAAAGCCAGTGATTGCTCCACACCTGCTTTACTAGAACAATGGTAACATTTATGTCTTTTTGTCTTCACCAAAAGTAGCTACCAAAAGATGGAAGTTTCAGAAAAACAGTGGTCCAAGGGGAAAAGTCAAGGGAAAAAAACAAAACAGAACAGAACTGTGTTAAGCCTCACAATAGGATTACAAAATATGATTTGGAGTTTATTTGAATGCTTGTCTGTGCCATTTTGTCTTTGAATTTGCTTTAATACATCTCTTTATATATATTCCAGATTGTTCTAAAATAAGTAATAAATAGGAAATGTTCTATTAAGTCTTCTCACAGGCTCATTTTCATTCTTAGCTCCAAATGCATATAGTCATTTGCAAAATTATTTTTCTGTATGTATTAGGAACCAATTTTGGTAGTAAACTATGCCCTACAATAAAGTCACTGCTTGACTTTAGTCATGTATATTCATTTTCCTGAGATTCACAGATTAGTATGAATACCCTATACTCTGCAAAATGTCATCTTCTTTCTAAAGGTCTAATATCTGATTGGGTTTCTATTCCCAAGCAGAGCACCTCAGGAAAAAAATAAACTGTGATAATCTGAGTAGCTGATTTGGCCTTAGAGTTGTTATACTGAACTCCAAAAAATATTTCAACAGATCTATCTTATCTACAATGACCACCTCTACGAGTTTATTTCTAACACACAACACATATTTTGGTAACACATACAGAAGAGAAGAAAAACTAATGATCATTCCACAGGAGTGAAAACATTTTGATTCCTCAAGTTGGAAACTGCAACAACAAAAAAATACACACATACACGTGCATATAGAAGTCTGACAATTAATTAAGCAAATTTA
Source organism: Heterohyrax brucei (assembly GCA_028571685.1). Lineage (NCBI taxonomy): Eukaryota > Metazoa > Chordata > Mammalia > Hyracoidea > Procaviidae > Heterohyrax > Heterohyrax brucei. The sequence goes on from CM053158.1 coordinate 89,252,602, forward strand.
ATTTTTCTAAGTGCTATATAACTTGCTGTTGAGTATCACTATGGTCACCTTCGATGTGTTCCCTTTGGGAAGCTGTGCACTGATGCCAGCTTCTAGTTCACCCCTCTAAGCAATTTTGGACCTCTTTCCAGAATCTCTAGTGTGCATGGTGGCAAGGGACCAAGTTCACAAACATAATTGTATAGCTGTCTGTGAGGGAGTTTTTAGCCAATAAACAAATAACTGTATTTGAACACTTTCCCTGCTCATCTGATGTGGCCCCCAATGCCTTTTTTCTTTACCCAAAGATAAAGGAAATACTAAAAGAAAGACAGATGACATTCTGGACATCAAGGATAATAGGACAACAGCTCTGATGGCCATAACAGAAAAGAGTTCCACAATTTCTTTGAAGGACGGACTAGGTCCTGGCACCTGTACACAGCTTCCTAAGGGGAGTACTTTGAAGGTGATCGTAGTGATATTCTGCAATGAGGTATGTAGCACTTTTTCTAGGATGAGTTCATGAACTTAATTGCAGTCCTTGTGTATATACCCACAGACAGTAAATGAAGGCTTATTCCTGTGTTTGTGTGAGTGATTGCACATAAAATCATTGCTGTTGTTAGGTGCCATCAAGTTGGTTCCCATTCATAGTGACCCAAGGCACAACAGAATGAAACACTGCTTGGTCCTACTCAAGGCCCACAACAATTTTTATGTTTAAGCCTATTGTTGCAGCCACTGTGTCAATACATCTTGTTGAGGGTCTTCTTTTTTGCTGACCCTCCACTCTACTGTGCATGATGTCCTTCTCCAGGGAATGACTCCTCCTGGCAACATGTCCAAAGTATATGAGTTGCAGTCTGTATCTTTACTTCTAAGGAGCCCTGTGGTTATACTTCTTCTAGAGATTTTTGGGGGGGGGGCAGTCTGTGGTACAGCCAATATTCTTCTCCAAATCATAATTTAAAGACATCAGTTCTTCTTCTGTCTTCTTTATTTATGGTCCAGCTTTCACATACATATGTTGCAATTGAAAATACCATGGCTTGGGTCAGGTGCATCTTAGTCTTTAATGTGACATCTTTGCTTTTCACCGCTTTAAAGAGATCCTTTGTAGCAGATTTGCACAAGGCAGTAGATCTTTTGGTGAATGAATCTTTTAATTTCTTGACTCCTGCTGCCATGGGCATTGATTGCAGAACCAAGTAAAAAAGAAATCCTTGACAACCTCGATCTTTTCTCTGTTTATCATGATGTTGATTAATGGTCCAGTTTGAAGATTTTTGTTTTCTTGATGCTGAAGTGCAATCCATACTGAAGGCTCTGGTCTTTAATCTTCATCAGTGTTTCAAATCCTCTCTGGTTCTAACCAACAAGGTTGGGTCATCTGAATAATGCAACTTGTTAGTGAGTCTCCTTCCAATCCTGATGCTTTTCTTCTTCGTATAGTCCAGTTTCTTGGATTATTTCCTCAGCACACAGATAGAAAAGGTACGGTGAAAGGATATAACCCTGTTCTACACCTTTCCTGACATTAAATCAAGTAGTGCTCCCTAGTTCTTTTCATATGACTGCCTCTTGATCCACACACAGATTCCTTATGAGCACAATTAAGTGTTCTAGAATTCTTATTCTCTACAATGTTAGCCATAATTTGTTATGATCCACACAGCTGAATGACTTTGCATAGTCATTGAAACATAGGACAAGCATCTTTGTGGTATTCCCTGCTTTCAGCCAAGATCATTTTGGCATCAGCAATTGTATTCCTGGTTCTACATCCTTTTCTGAATCCAGCTTGAATTTCTGCCAGTTCCCTGTCAACATGCTTTTGCAGTTGCTTTTGAATGATCTTGAGCGAAATTTTACTTGCATTGTTTTTAACAACATTGTTCATTAGCACACAAAATTAGCCAACTAACAACAATAATAATAAACTTTAAGCAACCTAGTCAATTAAAGAATGATTTCCCCTAGGTTCTATGTGTTGTATTAATGTGCTTCATAGCATATTTTAAATTTTAATGAATTTTTTAAAAATTAGGAACAGATTTAAATTTATAGGAAAGTTGCCAAATTGTGTAAATTGTTCACATATATCCCACGCCTTGTTTCTAACTGTTATTAACATGTTATGTTACCAGGGTACATTTGTAAAAATTAATGAGCCTGTGTTAATTACTTTATACTAAATGCAATACTTTACTCAGATTTTTTTATGTTTTTATTTTTTTTTAATTATTCCTGTCTAACTTTCTTTTTCTGATCCAAGATCCCATCAAGGATACTATGTTACTTTTAGGCTTCTCTTGGTTTTGACAGTTTCTCAGACTTTCCATGTGTTTCATGATCTTGGCAATTTTGAGGAGTACTAAACAGTTATATTTTAGAATGTCCCTCAAATGAGGAATGTCTGATGTTTTTCACATGATTAGACTGAGATTATGGAGTTCTGGGAGAAAGGTCATGCATGTGAAATAACATTCTACCATATCAAGGGTACATAGTATCAATAAGGCTTATCACTGTTTGTGTTAATTTTGATGAAGATAGCATTTGTTGGGAGTTCTCCACTGTAGCATACTTCTTATTCACTTCTTCCATACTGTCTTCTTTAGGTGGAATTCACTATGTGTAACCTACTCTTGAGGGATGGGGAATTGTGTGTCAACTGATTCAGGTGAAAATATGAATGAAAGTAATTTGGAATTAATCTGCAAGAAGGAGATGTCTATTATACATCATCTATTTGTTTATTCAATGTTGTATTCATTTAATATGGAATCATGGATATTTATTTTATACTTTGAGTTATAATCTAGTGTGAGTTCATTTTTTTGCCCAAATTATCACAATTTTGTCCACTGAGAGCTTTTTCAGCTTGTTCCTGTGTCTCTTTAACATAACCTCATCCTCACGGTTTGTTTTTTAGTACTTTCTTGCTTCTGGCACAATATACTCCGGACTCATGTGTTTTCTGCCCAAACCCTAGAAACAGCTATTATCCAAAGATAATATATTCTTTTTATTGGAATATTGTATTAGTAACCAGGAAAAAGGCACTAGGTATGATTTTTGATACTAAGGTATCATTATTTCTAGGCTATCTCAGATGAGAAAATAAGCAAATGTATGCCCTGGTGGCACAGTGTTTAAGTACTTGTCTGCTAATCAAAAAGTAGCCAGTTCAAATCCACCAGGTGGTCCTTGGAAATTTTATGGGGCAATTCTACTCCTTCCTATAGGGTTTCTATGAGTCAGAACTGACTTGATGTCACCGAACAACAATGACAACATAATGTATACACATATCATAGCTGCATCTATGGTACTACAATTTCCATTTGTGTCTATATTGAGGTAAACATGAGTTCTAATAGACATTGCTAACTGTAATCCATTACTAGCTGGAACATTTTAGTCCCCTCCCCTTGCTTATCTATTAACTGCCAACCCAAAAAATAAGAAACATGGCTCTCATCATCTGCCACTCATTTGCTTAATTTTTCTATTCCAGTGTAGATTTGTAGTAGTTTTAAAGAGGTCTTAGAACTAGTTCTGCCTGGCTCAGTTGTGATAGGGCTAGAATCACTGGAACAGACAAAGATTTATAAAGGTGTGGTAAACTAGAAAGAAGGCAGGAATGGGAAAAAATTACAGGTCAAAAACCTTGCTAGAAACTTAATCTCCCTTAAAGAACAAGAGCAGCATGCACATTGTACAGTAACAAAATTTTTCGTTTGAGGATTTGGAGCACCATCCAGAGTTGCCCTGTCTAGCTTAAAGATGGCATGACCTACCTCAAAGATGATGCTGACAGTACTGTTGTGAATGTGTGTTGCTTTACTGAAGTCCTGTCAATAATCTAGTCTCATGTATCAGGCTTCCGAAAGGTCTTTAGGCCTCTTTCATTTCTCCCATCCCAGGGTTTCAACCTACAATTTTTCCCATTCTCAGCATTGTGCCAACACTGTCAAATTGTAAAATTTCAGGTCTGTCCCTTTTTCACTTCCTCAGTTATTACTGAACTGGTTTAAACCAGTTCAAAGCCCCTGGTTTAAAATTGTCTACCCATATTTCCATGGGAAACAACTTATCAGCTAGAATTTAGTTCTTTGATACATAGTTATCACTGTCCATAGTTTTACAGATTCCATTCTTTTTCAGTTACTTAGGCCAATATGTTTTCTCCATCCCCTTCTGTGAGTTTGTTTCAATATATATGCAATATAGTATAAACTGATCAAACATGCAATCAGGACACATTAATAATTACTGGTGATTGGAATGAAAAAGTTGAAATAAAGAAGGATAAGTAGTTGAAAAGCACAGCATTGGTCACAGAAATGACTCCAGAGATCACATTTTGCAAATGCCTTTTTTAGCTCACACAAATGGCAACTGTACAAATGGATCTCACCAGACAGAATACACAAGAATCAAATTGACTTTGTCTGTGGAAAAAGATGGTGGAAAAGCTCCATGTCAGTAGTCAGGACAAGACCAGGTACTGATTGTGACAGAGACCATCAATTGCATACGCAAATTCAAATTGAAAATAAAGAAAATTACAAGTCCATGAGAACCAAAGCACAACTTTGAGTATATCCCTCTTGAGTTTAGAGACCATCTCAAGAACAGATTTGATGTGTTGAACACTAATGGCTGAAGACCAGACAAATTGTGGAATGACATCAAAGACATCATCCATGGAGAAAGCTTGAGGTAATTAAGAAAGCAGGAAAGAAAGACAAAATTGGATGTCAGAAGAGACTCTGAGACTTGCTCCTGAGTGTCAAGCAGCTAAAACAAAAAGAAGGAACAATGAAGGAACTTAAAAGAAAACTTCAAACAGCAGCTCAAGAAGAAAAATAAAATATTATAAGAATATGTGCAAAGACCTGGAAATAGAAAACCAAAAGGGAAGAACATGATCTGCATTTCTCAAGCTGAAAGGAGTGAAAAAAAATTTATCCCTCAAGTTGTAATAGTGAAGGATTGTATAGGGAAAATATAGAAAGATTCAGGGAGCATCAAAAAAGGATGAAAGGAATACACACAGTCACTATACCAGAAAGAACTGGTCGATGTTCAGCCATTTGAAAAGATAGCATATGATTAGGAACTGATGGTACAGAAGGAAGAAGTTGAAGCTGCATTGAAGGCACTGGCAAAAAACAAGCCTCCAGGAATTGATGCAATATCAAATGAGATTTTCAACAAACACAGGGGGCAGCTCAAGAAATGCTCACGCATATATGCCAAGAAATTTGGAGGACAGCTACCTGGCTGAGTAACTGGAATAGATCCATATTTATAACCATTATAAAGAAAGGTGATTGAACCAAATGCAGGAATTACTAAACAATATCATTAATAATCACATGTAAGTAAAATTTTGCGCAAGATCATTCAAAATGTACTACAACAGTACATAGACAAGTAACTACCAGAAATTCAAGCCAGATTCAGAAGAGGATGTAGGAGTACAACCAGAGTGCTCCTTAGAAGCAAAAACAGGGAGACTCTGTCTCACATACTTCGGACATGTTGTCAGGAAGGATTAGTCTCTGGAGAAGGACATCATGCTTGGTAGAGTGAGTGGTCAGTGAAAAAGAAGATGATCCTTGATGAGATGAATTGGCACAGTGGCTACAATGATGGGCTGAAGCCTAAAAACAAATGTGGACAGGGTTCAAGACCAGGCAGTGTTTCATTCTGTTGTACACAGGGTCACTATAAGTTGGAACAGACTCAGTGGCACCTAACAACAACAACAACAACATAGAATAATTTATCATAACTTGTAATCCAGCCTGAGATCTTCACTACATCTTAAAGAATATAAATATGAGGAATGACATTTGAATTAGCGAACTCATCCTAGAAAAGGTAGTATACATCTCACTGCTGAACATCACCATGGTCACTTTCAAAGTATTCCTTTTGGGAAGCTATGCACCAATGCCAGTGCCAACGCCACCTTTTGAAGCAGTTTTGGAACTCTTTTTCTGGAATAGCCATCAGAGCTGTTGTCATATTACCCTTGATGTCTTGGGTCTCATCAAAATGTCTTCCTTTCAATATTTCCTTTATCTTCAGGTAAAGAAAAAAGTTACTGGGGCCAGGTCAGGTGAGTAGGGAGAGTGTTCCAAAGCAGTTATTTGTTTGCTGGCTAAAAACTTCCTCACAGACAACTATACAACTAATTTTGTGAACCTGCCACCATGCCACTGTGCACAATGGTGATTCCAGAAACAGTTCCAAAATTGCTTTGAAGAGTGGACTAGGTGCTGACATCAATGCATAGCTTCCCAAAGGGAGTTCTTAGAAGGTGATCTTAGTGATACTCAGCAATGAGATATGTAATGCTAAACCAAACCAAACCCACTTCCATCAAGTTGATACTGACTCGTAATGACCCTATAGGTATGTAGCACTTAGAACAATTAAGTTTGCCAACTTAATTGTCAGACCTTGTATATGTATATATGTATGTATATGTTATATGCATATATATGTACACAAAAACCAAACCAAACCCACTACTATCTCGTCAGGTCTAACTCGTAGTGACCCTAGAGGTTAGAGTAGAACTACCTCATGGAGTTTCCAAGGAGTGCCCAGAAGATTTGAACTGGCTAACCTTTTGGTTAGCAGACGTAGCACTTAACAAACTATACCATCAGGGTTTCCTCATATGTATACATATATGTATATATATAAAATTGTAGGGCTTTTTCCCCCATGTATATTGAGGTACACTCAACTCTAAAGTTCTATGGGTTTTGACAATTGCTTGGTGTTGCATATTCATCACTGCAATATCATAGTTTTTCGGCCCTAGAATCTTCTGTGCTTTACTCATTCAAATGCTTTTGACTCCAAAAACCAGACAATGACAGATCTGTTTAAAGTTCTTAAAATGTTGCCTTTTCCTGATAATTCCTCTGGGAGCATGGCCCCTAGGCCTGATGCTGCCCCTAATCATACATCATTACTGAAGTCAACTCTTCATATAGGAATGGAATGGACTCGGGGACACAGAGTGACCATATCATGTGTACACTTTATGCATCTATAGGATGTCATCCTATCGGCCTGTTACTAGAAGGGGGTAGAGAGGGTGGAGAGTGGGAGAGAGGAGATTGTTAAGAGGTTAAGACATGTACAAAACAGACAGGAGGAGTGTGCTGTCACTGGACAAGGAGAGCAGACAGCTGGGCATGCAAATTTGAATTGTGTGGTAAACTTTCACTCAATCACAATAAAAAAAAAGTTGCCTTTTGCCGTATATCATATAAAAGTAATCACACAGTACTGACATTTCCCCATCAGTACTTTCACTTATTATAGCATTTAACGTTTATTTCTCTTTTAATGTGGCTTGATAGCTTTTTTTTTCATTATCTAATAGTATGAATACTATTTTTTTCATTATCTAATAGTGTGAATACCCTGTATGAATACATCACAGCATCTTTATCCACCACTTGCTGAAGAAAACTTTTACTTCTTCCTGTTTGAGGAAATCATGAGTAAGGCTACTATAAACATTCGTGTGAAGGTTTTTTGCAGATATAAATTTTCAAATTATTTAGGTAAAACCTGGAAACCCTGGTGGCATAGTGTTTAAGTGCTGCCGCTGATGACCAAAAGGTTGGCAGTTCAAGTCCTCCAGGTGCCACTTGGAAACTTGATGAGGCAGTTCTACTCTGTCCTAAAAGTTCACTATGAACCAGAATCGATTCACCAGCATTGACTGTTTTTTTTTGTTGTTGTTTTTTAGGTGAAATCTAGGAGTACCATTAATAAATTGCAACATATGACCATTTTTACATTGTAAGAAGCCACCAAAATATGGTTATGCCATTTTCTAATTGAATTATTATGTTTGTTTCTTATTGTTGAGTTTTAAGAATTATTTATATATTCTATACACAACTTTGGTTCTGTATATACATTTTTCAACTTTTTTTCCCCTGGTTACTACTTGTCTCTACTGTATCGACAGTACCTTTTGAAGATTAGAACTTAAATTTGTATCAAGTCCAAATTATCATTTTTTCTTTAATGGATCACGTTCTTGGTGCTATATCTAAAAACTCATCACCAAATTCAAGGGACCTACATTTTGTCTTTTGATTTTAGAAATTTTAGAGTTAAGAATTGTACATTTAAATTTAAGATTGCCTTTGATTTAATTTTTGGAAAGTCATGAAGTCTATGTCTAGCTTAATTTTTTATTTTTTATTTTTTTTGCCATGTGTGTCTCTGTTCTAGTACGATTTGCCGAAAAGATCATCCTTACTCCATTGAATATTCTGGTGTCATTAGCAAAGATGTAGCATTTTGTTTTAAGCAAGGTTATGAATTAGTGATTTAATTATTTCATGTGTGACTTTTGGTAGCTTTTATCTTTGAAGTAATTAGTCCATCATGATATTTGTAAGTACAGAGCTGTTAAAAATATCACTTCGTTGCCCTAATAATCTTTTATGGATCAGTTGTTTGGTTAGTTTTAATATTGAGACTTTATTCCTTGTCTTTTTTTCTTGGTCATTATGGCTAAGGTTTACCAATTTTACTGATCTTTTCAATTAACTAACTTCTGATTTCCTTTTATTTACTGTTTTATTTCACTGATTTCTGCCCTTTTTTATATTATTATTTTCTTTCTTATGTTTACTTTAGACCTAATTTGACCTACTTTCTCTTCTCCCCTAGTATGTAAGCATATAGTATTAACTTAAAAGTACAGTAGTTTGTTTCTCCTTGTAATTATATTAGTTTTTGCCTGATGTGTTTTGATGTTGTTATTATTTATATATGAATTTGAAATTGTTGAGTTGTCTTGTAGAATTCACCTGTATAAAGTTGTGCATGTAGTCGTGTTGCATCCGTTTTTTTTCCTGACAATCTTCCTTTTTCTGAAACCTGATTTTTCTAAAGGTAATATAGCTACTCCTGCTTTCTTTTGATTAATGTGAGCAGGCATATCTTTCCTGATCCCTTTATTTATAGCTCAATGGAGTATGCGTATTTAAAATCACTTTCTAGTAGAAAAGTTTTAGTTGAGTTTTTGTTGTTTATCAACTCTCAAAAATCTTTGTATATTAATGAGTATATTCAGGTAACTCACATTAGAAGATAAATTTTAATATAACTGGATTAATACATACAATACTTACAATTGTTATTTACTACATTTTTTCTCTTCCTCTTTTCTTCTGTGATTTAAATTAAACTCTTTATATTATTTCATTTTATCTCCTATCTCAGCATAAAAATTATTCTTCACCTTTGAATTTCTTTAGTGGCTGTATTTCAATTTACAGCATAACTTTCTTTTTTTTATTATGACTGAGTGGAAATGTACATTTCCATATAAATTTACACGCCCACCTATATGCAGCTTCCACTGCTTTCCCTGCCCGGTGACAGCACACTATTTCTCTCTGTGATAGACGTGATGCAGCTCACTAAGTTGAGTCTCACTGGCAACACAAGAATAAAAAGGGGTGCACCCTGAGGTCTCCTCTAAAATACTGCAATTGATGGTCCAGCGGCTTCAGGGATCCCCTGGGAGCATGGCCCCTGGCCCTGATGCTGCCCTCGGGCATAAATCATAATGAAGGTCCACTCTTTGGATAGGAATGGATTGGACTTGGCAATGCAGAGTGACCATATATTGGATGCACTTTATGGTTCTATGCATCTATGGGACATCATCCTGCTGACCTCTGGCTGGAGGAAGGAGAGTGGGTGGAGAGCAGGGGAAAGGAGACTGTTGGGAGGAGGAGACGTGTATGGAGCATATCTTTTTAAATAATTTAAGTTCACTTTCAAGGAACACTTTTCCATTCCATGTGGAACACAGAGACCTTGTAAGTATTCCTAATTCCTTACATCTACTCCTATGTCATTAATGTTGTTGTTGATATTGGTCACCACTGGTTCTGACCTAGTGACCATGAGGAAAGAATAGAACTGCCCTCATAGGGTTTCCAAGGCTGTAATCTTAATGGGTACAGATTGCCAGGCATTTTCTCCTGTAGAAGTTGCTGGTGGTTTCTAACTATCACATCATCATTTTAAATCATCTCTCTGATAATTCCTGTTTTTGTGCGATAACAGACGTGTTCTGATGCTTGTTTTATCTCTTTGGACTGTATTTTTCTTATCTTTTGGAATGCTTTCTAGTTTTGTTGAAAACCAGACATGTTGTATTAGTTTAGAGGAACTGAGGTAACTGAGGTTATTTAGTGAGAAGTTTTACATTAATCTGTCTTGGAGTTAGTCTGTGTTTAATGTTTTCTGTAGCTGAAGATGCAAAAGGTTTCAAATTTTGTAGTTTCTTTCTTTTTAGTGTATTCCCTTGTCATGTCACCGGGTTTCCATAAGAATTCCTCCTTAGTTAGAATCTGTGTTATACAGCTTTTGGCTATAAAACACAGTGGTTTACATCACTGTTAATGTATGGGGTAGGGGAAACTATTCCATAATCTTATGACAAAATCTCAGTCTTTCCATGGACATGAGGCACACACAAGTATTTCTTAGCTTCCACACTCCTCTGCTTAGCTAAGAAAAAAATTCTAAAGAAGTAGAAGTTGGGAAAATACCATTTCCTCAGGTGGAATAATGTAGTAAATTTATTTCCCTGTAGTTAAGCCTTTATTATGGAGAAATCTAGGTACTTCACACTAATAACTTCCCCACCACAATATTTATAGTGAAAACCTCATGATCTCTGAAGGTAAGAGTCATAAAAGTGCAGGGGATAAAATAAGACTATGTATCCTAGACGTTTTTAACTTTCTTGCTAAGTCACACTCTTTCTCAACGACCAGTCATGATTTTGATAAGCATGTCTAGCTACGTCATTGGATTCAACCAAGTTTTGAAGTTTGATGGACAAAGCTTGCTGTGAAAAAGGGAAGACAAGCAGATTGGGAGTGTTTTGTTTAATAGCATGAAGATAATTAATGCCGTTATTGTTGTTAGGTGCCATCAAGTTGGTTCCAATTCACAGTGGTTGTTTGTGCAACAGAATAAAACGCTGTGCTATACTTACTAGAAAAGTCAAGCTAATAATTAGTTTAAATGTAGTAGGTTGAGTAAAGGGAATGATAGTGTTAGAATTTACACGGGAAAAACTTATTCTTTCTTAATGATAATTGTCAATGATTAAATCATAAATCCTAGAAATAAAGAAACATAAAAGTGCATTGTACTACTTAATGGTGTCAATAGAAGTAAAAATTGAAATTGCTCTTTGAAGTTACCTCTAAGAAATGGAAATGGAGATGGAAGAGCTTTCTATTGTATTAAAAAAATACATTAAAAAATATATCTCGTGTAACTATTACATCTATGAAGAACCTGGTGGTACAATGGTTAAAATGCTGAGCTGCTAACTGAAAGGTTGGAGGTTCAAGTTCACCAGCAACTCATGGAAGAAAGATATGGCATCTGCTTTCATAAAGATTACAAACTTGGAAACCCTATGAGGCCATTCTACTTTGTCCTATAGTGTTAATTTGACTCAACTGGACAGCAATGGGTTTGGTTTGGAGTATTACTTCTATAAATAAACATTTTTTGTTTATTTCTATAATAATGTTGTAAACCAAAACTATGCTCTGAATAATTTGTTATTCAAAAAGTATGAGACGATATGAATTAAAGCACAATCATAGTGGGCAAATGTATTGAAATTTGTCAGATCAATCAGTGTTTCTCAATGGATGTGTTAGTGGCATATTGGTTAATGCAATTCCTTGTTAGAGAGTACTTATTTCTTGATTACAATTTTATGCCAGCCAGGTCCTTAGTTGTGTTAACTATTTATTGTGGCAAGTAAATATATGTAATTAATTCTGTATATTGGATTAAAAAATTTTGCATCTCCAAATAAACAATACACTTTATTTTCATGGGTCTGTACAAGATTTGGAAACCTGGGTGGTGTGATGGTTAAGAGCTATGGCTGCTAATCAAATGGCTGGCAGTTCACATCCACTAGATACTTTTGGAAGCCCTATGGGGTAGTTCTACTCTGACCTGTAGTGTCATTGTGAATTGGAATCTACTTGAAGGCAACAGATTTTGTTTTCCATTTTACATAGCATTTATTAAAAAACTGATTCTCTGTTTTGAAAGAAAACTACTAAAAAGTTAGACATAAAATACTGAGTTTGTGAACTTAATTGTCTGACTTCACTGATTTTGATTCTTTAGAAAGCCCTAAAATAACAGGTTAACTATAATGCTGACAGTATCTAAATATTAATGGCATAGACTATTATTTTTTAAAAAGTAAACTATAAAATTGATATCAAAATGGATGAATGCTATAAAAGCAAAGCATAGTTGTTTTACTCAGGACATAGATAAGTGCTAATAAAAAAACAAGTGCTACTTCAGGTAAGATAGCAGACAGGGTAAACCTGTTTAAGGTGATAATATTCAAGTAGAGATCTGAATAAAGTGAGGAAAAGAGTCAGTTACTCAAATAGTTGGGTAGAGGGAGACTTACAGGTAGAGACAACAACAAGTAAGACAATAACAAGTGGAACGACGCAACATATTTAAGAAACAAGAGGAGAGCATATGGCTTAACAATAGAGGAAAAATATATCATTACAGACTTGTAATTTAATATAATTGATAATTGTTTAAACTTGTAGGGTTTATAATCACATAAATTTATAGAATTATCATTAGGAAAATTCTTAGGACAACATGTTTGGCCAAGTGCTAGTAAGTCGGATCTGACAACATGTTTACAAATATATAAATGATAATTCTTAAATTATTTAAACACATCTAGATTAGAGAGAAAATGAAAATCTAAAAAAAATGCAAATCAAATGAGATCCATAAAAAATATAATTTATTAACAATGATGTGATAATTTTAGTAACTAAAAGCCAACAGTAATATTCAAAAAGCCATGGAAATATATTTCAGAGATTTAAAGATTGTTCAAAATTTCAAAATATATTAACAAAATTCATGTGCAGTAGTGAGTCAAGGGGAAAATGACCCATCTGTACAGTTTCTGAAAAAGTGTTTGATAAAATTTAGAATCAAGTCATCTTTAAACCTAACAGAAAAAGCCAGTAAACTAGGTATACAATAGTAATAACTAAAAAGAAAAAAAAAATTGAACTTGAAACTTACAGTCGACATTATTTTTAATAGCAAATGTTTAGAAATATTTCCATTACAATCAGAAACAAAAGAAAATGTTCACTATGGTCACCATCATTTCACATTGTGGGAGAATTCTAATCAATATGACATTAAATAAACACAAAGATTTTACTTCAGAAAATAAAATATTATTCTTTACAGATGTTGCAATTGCTAAATGATTACTTACAGTTGCATTACAAAAATTTACTCAGGTTTTTACTAGCAATACAAATCAACAAACGTACTATTCCACCTTGTAAGTGAACAATTACCTCTTTGAAAATACATTAGGTAAAAGAAATCCCATGTTGAGCAACAAAAAAAGTTTAGCTTAAGGGAAAATGTACAGAATCTCTACAAAAATTGTTATAACATGTATGGCATAAACAAAGTGTCCCAGGTAGAAAGAAGCACAATATAATAATATCAGAAAACTCTCGAAGGATATCAATTTCCCCCAAATTTTTAAATATGACATAAAACTTTATTTGAAATCCTGTTGTGATTATTTTTGCAATTAGAAAACATATTCTGAAATCAATCAGGATAAATACACGTTTTAAAACAAGCAAAAAACAAATAGCAATTCAAGAAGAACTGAGAGAACTATATTTTTCTTCTCGATAATTAAAACAATGTGATGCCGAAGCAGGAAAAGACAGGCACAGCAACTGGACATAACTGAAAAGTAGTCATAGCATAAAGATGCTATTCTGAATATCAAGATAGTATTTTTAGTATTTTAGAAGTTTGCCTCAAACAAAGCATTCCTTGCATTCACTCTTAGAAGGTGCAGAACCCAAAAAAAGCCCAAATTACCTCTGCAGAGACATTGAGTGGGGACTATCATTTGGCAGAGCATGTCAGAATAAGTTAGGGAGTAAAGATACAGGAATACAAAGTGGTAGGACCAAGATACTAGGTAGTCATCTCATTTGCAAGTATCAACAAAACTTTAAAAATTCCAGAGAATTTCATAGGTATCCCTAAATCACATAATGGTGTCTTCCACAAGTGCTCGATAATTAATCAACTAGATATATTTCTTTCCTGAGGCTGAGAAGGGCAGAGCTGAGGAAATGACATCCCTTCATCTGTCTTGTACTTGCTAAGAAGATTCATATGAAATTCCAGCACTAAGAAATGAGCAATTTACTCTTCCTTTTTACCTTGCAACTTAAATAAGAAAATCTCCATCAACTATGCTTCAAATATTTTTTAAATTTGTTTATGCCCAAAGAAGTTATTAATATTATGAAATAATAGTTTAAAAACTTTATTTTTTCAGCATTAATCCACATGTAGTCAGATTGTTTTATATTTCATTAAATTGACTTTTAAACTTTATTATTAATTTGTTTACAACTTTAATACTATCAGAAGCCATATATGATGTTTCACAAACATGGGTGTCATAGTCATCAAGGAGTCTGACAGAAATTGGAGAGAAGGATGTAAAACAGGTAAAATGCACTAATTAATCAAAACGAGGATGTTTAGAGGGATTAACTGCTATGTCTGCTAACTGAAATCTCAGTAGTTCAAATCCACCAGGAGCTCCTTGGAAACTCTATGGGGCAGTTCTACTTTGACCTTCAGGGTCACTATGACTGGGATCTGACTCAATGGCAGTGTTTTGTTTTGTTTTTTTTTTAGAGGGCCAATAGATGATAATGATGAAGCTGGAGGAAGAGATAACTTGGCATGAACAGTAATGTGGAATCCTTTTTAAACTGAAGCTATTGTGATAAAGAAGGAGCAGAAGAGAGCAAACTAGAAGCTGACAGACATTGTCACTTCTTTATCATTTATGTTTTTCTCCTCATTCCTCCTTTTCACTCTCTAGCTTTCTGCTGCTCCTTGTTTATTTTAAAGTGTTCTAAATTATTAACACGTTTTATAGTTTAATATAAAATGTTACTGTTTCTGCCTTCAGAAAATCCCAATTAACTCTTAATGATGATTTTTCAGCTTTCTCATACAAATCTAAACTGCTGATTTCTCAATCAGATATACACTAAAACACTACCACTAACATGAAGATACTGAAAGAAACCAAATTCTGTTATATTCAAAATTAAGACAAGATGTGTTAACAGATACTGTTACAACAGTACATTTTGATAACAGTAGTGAAAATGTATGCAATCATAATTATGGCTTAAGTATGTAAAGTTAGGTATATGCATATGTGTGTGAGTGAGAAACAGAGCTTGCTGCATTTTTCCATAGGTTTCACATGAAAAAGCTATATAATCAATAAGACAGAGTGAGTGCCTCTCATACACCTTGTGTTATGCAGTACTACAGCCTACTTGAAAACAAGTAATCGTGAAGATCCGTGTTCATATATACACTCTTTCTCTCATGGCCAGTAGAATAAATACAGTAAAGTTTCTTATATTTCTCCTGCCTGTAATAAAATAAAAAAAGATATTTCATTCAATTTAGAAAATATTCAACATTTGGTTTCTAATTGTGAAACTTTAGGGGAAGTTGACTTAAAAAAGCAATTGCTCTGATGACATATGAATTATTTTAGATTCCATTTCTTGTATGATCCAAGTCTGTTACATTGATTGTAATCTGGGGTTATATTGTCTTATTTGAGTTATCCTTTTAGAGAGGTATGCGGATATTAAATAACAAGGATTCCATTGAGTTGAGGTCTTTTCATTTCCAGCTCTTGGAAAACAATGAATTATTTCAAGAAAAATTTCCTGGAGACATACAAAGTAAGTGATATAATGATTAACCCATGCCAACCAAGCCCAGTGCTATCGAGTCAATTCTGACTCATAACGATCATGATATAGTGACTGGCTCTTAAAAAACCAAAATTAATTAAGTCATTTTTACTAGGGTTTTTCAGATTTACTGTTGTTTCATAGTATTTGACATCATACAGAACTATCAACTAACTCATAGTTCAAAGTTAATGAAACTTGTATGCTTATAATACAGCCATAGTACATTCAGTGTGCAATTATAGTTTGTATCTTAACTTGTAAAGTGAAATTTATAAAGATATTAACAAATTCAGCTTTACCTACCATATTATCTCCCTAATAAATTATTTTTCAGTTAACACTTCAATATAGAACATCTGGACAACAATGACTAAAATATTGCACTATGAAAAAGTAAAAGAAGAAGTCAAAGTACTCAAAAGTATAATAGCCAAGCAAAAGTATAATCAATACAACATATTAATAAAGTTAACATAAAATATGGAAAATAATAGCCCAACAGTAGTGACTGTTTTAAAAAATATTAATAAAGTTAACATAACAAATGGAAAATATATAGCACAACAGCAGTGACTGTTTTATTCATAATATTTTGTGAAATACCACTTACAATTATTTTTTTTGTTTGCTTCACCATTTTAATTTTGTTGTTTAATAACAGAACATGTGGTTAAATGAACAAGTGCAATCTTTAGAATTAGATAAAATCTCCTTAAAGTCTGTGTCCTTATCCATAATAGAATTTTCCCTTCGAGTATGCACACAATGATTGACTGTATGAAATTGTATAGTCTGGGTTCCTAACATGCCCCTTGGCTCCAAGCGTAGAGGGTAAAGCTTGGGATCTCAAGATCCTATTACACTGTGCACTCAATGCAGTTGATGGTCAGGGCAATCCATGCCTATTTCTTTGGAAAGAGTCAATTAATAACATGATCTTATGTGCTAAAATGAATTAAAGAAACCACTTACACCAACTCAATCATTTGGTAAAACTCTGGGCCACAGAGGTGAATTGACTTCCTTAAGATCACACAGTACAAAATTGGAGGAGATAAAAAATATATATATAGTACCTATAATTAGCATCTGAACCATTAGGAAGCAGATAATTCAAACATAACAATTAAGTGTAGTTCATGTAATAACTAAAAAAAATTAAAAATTGAGTAACTAATAAAGTCAAGTGAATTACAAGGTACACTTAGGAATAAAGAGTCATAATAGCACGAAGTGACTTTGTTTGGTATTTTTGAAGGTGTTGAAGTTTGCTTCTACTCATAAAAGAAATCACTGGCTCCTAGTAGGGAGTTGAGCATATTCATCATATCAAAATGAAAAATATAGATATAGTTCATCTTTATGTTTTAGCATGATAACTCAGGATGATGTATGCCAAAGTTCTCAGATTGTGACAGGATTATTGTCACCTGAACTTCTAATTTATGTCATGAGTTTTTCTACTCTAGTGTTAAAGGTTAAGAACATAACACAAAGAAGACATCTGCTAGCATGGTACCATAAACAGAAGAACAACCCTGTTCCACCACAGCACAGATATGAAAAACTATATAAAGCAGAGGTAAATATCAATCCTGGAATGTGAAGTTTCAAATGAAGAGATAAAGGTCTCATGCAAAAACTGAATAGAATAAGAAACTGACAGAAAACAGAGAGTGAAAAGATATAAATAAGCAAGTTCTCTATCAGGTAACCCACAACAGATTCACCATCTTTGATACCTGTTGAGATCAGTGGGTAGGGAGCACAGGGGAGATTTATGGGGGTCCCAGCAGAAGGTGAGCACCTGGTGACAAGCAGGGTGCTCTTTCCCACACTATCTTCTCCACACTGCTGTGCTTCCGATGCCTCCTGGCTGGCAATTGTAGCTCAGAAGGCCAGGGTGTATTGCTGTGCCACTTGGTCTCATTATACCTGCATCAGAGATTCACTAATGAGAAGTACCCAAAAGCACCTTTGGAAGCTCCCAGTAGGACACAGATCACCTGATGGACCTGACCTGCTGAACTATAACTGAGCAGCTGGCCTTTCCCATTAGATAAATAAGAAAAAATATTGTGATGAGCAAACAACAAAAAATACACAGACTGACTGTTCTAACATGACCAAATAAAACAAAAAATCAGGGTAAAACAAACAGATCTATAATCAATAAATGTAGAAAACAAGTACTAAATGGATCACTGTCAGCAGAAAATATCAAAACATTAAAAAAAATAAATAAACAGGATGGGAAGGCTCCAGTAGATGTCTAAAATAAAACACCAGATGACTTTCCAGTAGAAGAAAATGTACAAAATTATTCATTAGACAATTCAAATGTCTAATATTCAGAGTTATCTGACAGTTGATAGACTTATCTAACAGTTGAAGCAAGAAAGCAGACAAAAATGAGGAAAATATAGATAAATTCAAGGAAGAATTCAGGAAAACAATACAGGAACAAAATGTTAAAATAAATTCACAGCTAGAAATCATACAAAAACAATTTGAATCCAAAAGATAAACAACAAGATTTCAGAAATGCACAGTGTCATAGAAAGGCTAAGGAGTAGAATTGAAATGGTGGAACACAGAACAGTAAAATTGAAGATAAACACTTGGATACATCCCTTTTTGAGGAAAAATGAGAAAAGTAAAGCAGAGGAAAAACATGAGGAAACACTGAGAATTATGTGAGATGTAATCAAAAGTAAAAAAGTGATGGAAGTTCCAGAACAGAGGGAAAAAACACAGTGTCAATGAAAAACTGATGACAGAAAATTTGCCTAATATGAAAGATGAAAGCTGACCGTTCAAGAAACTGAAATGAATCTCATATAGAACAGATTCTCAAATATAATCATCAAGGCATATCATAATTACTCTCCCCAGAACCAAAGACAGAATATATTCTGAGAGAAGCTCAAGGAAAGCAAATTCACATACAGAGGAGAAGAAATAAGACTGTTATTAGTGTTGTTAAGTTAAACACTATGGAGTCAGTTTTGACTCATAGTGACCCTATGCACAACAGAATGAAACACTGCCTTGTCTTGAATGATGCCCACAATCGTTTTTTATGCTTAAGCCCAATGTTGCAGCCACCATGTCAATCCACCTTGTTGAGGGTCCTTCTCACTGACCCTCTACTTTACCAAGTGTGATATCCTTCTCCGGGGACTGATCCCTACTGACAACATTTCCAAAGTAAGAAAGACTCAGTCTTGCCATCCTTGCTTCCAAAGAGCACTCTTGTACTTCTTCCAGAACAGATCTGTTTGTTCTTTTGGTGGTCCATGGTACATTCAACATTCTGCCCTAACACCACAATTCAAACATGTCTTCCTTATACTTTGTATAACTTCTGCCTGTATATGGTGCAAGTGAAAATACCATGGGTTGTATCAAATGCATCTTAGTCTTCAAGGTGGCATCTTTGCTTTTTCAACACTGTCTTAAAAGTTCTTTGTAGCAGATTTTCCTAATCCAACGCATCTTTTGATTTCTTGACTGTTGCCTCCATAGGCATTGATTGTGGAACCAAGTAAAATGAAATCCTTGACAACTTCAAACTTTTCTCCATTTATCATTATACTGCTAACTGGCCCTGTTGTGAGGATTTTTGTTTTCTTGATGTTGAGATGCAATCCATAGTAAAGGCTGTGGTCTTTGATCTTCGTCAGTGTTCAAATCCTCCTCACTTCTGGCAAGCAAGTTGCACCATCTATGTAACACAAGTTGTTAATGAGTCTTCCTCCAATCTAGATGACTTATTCTTCTTCATATAGTCTAGCTTCTTGGATTATTTGCTTGGCATGCAGATTGAAAAAGTACAGCAAAAGTATACAACCCTGAAATATACCTCTCCTGACTTTAAACCATGCTGTGTCCCCTTGTTCTGTTTGCATGACTGCTTTTTGATCTGTTTACAGATTCTGCATGAGCATAATTAAATGTATTGGAATTCCCACTGTTTTCAATGTTATCCGCAGTTTGTTATAATCCACAAAGTTGAATGGCTTTGCATAGTTAGTGAAACACAGGTAAACATCTTTCTGGTATTCTCTGCTTTCAGCTGTTATATACCTGGTAGGAACAATGATATTCATGGATCCATATCCTCTACTGAATCTGGCCTGAACTGTTGGCAGTTTTCTGTCAATATACTATTGTAATCACTTTTGAATGATCTTTAGAAAAAGTTTACTTGCATGTGATATCAATAATATTATTTGATAATTTCCATATTAGGCTGGAAATAGGAATAAATATAGATCTCTTTCAGTCAGTTGACCAGATAGCTGTCCTCCAAATTTCTTGGCATGGACAACTGAGCACTTTCAGTACTTTGTTCATTTGTTGAAACATCTCAGTTAACATTACATCACTTCCTGAAGCTTTGTTTTTCACCAGTGACTGCAATGCACCTTTGATTTCATTCAGTACCATCAGTTCCTGATCATATGCAACTTCTTCAAACAGTTGAATGTCAACTTTCTAGTATACTGATTTTGTGTATTCCTTCCATCTTCTTTCGATGCTTCCTGAGTCGTTTAACATTTTCTATGTAGAATCCTTCAGTATTACAACTCAAGTGTGGCAACTCAAGAAACAAGACTAAATTCTGATTTATTCATCAGAAACAATGCAAGTAAGAAAGAAATTGAATTATACATACATAGGAGCCATGAGTCGGATCCAACTTGACAGCACATGGCTTTGAAAGGAAAGAAAGTTGATAACCCATGATAATACATCCTGCAAAACTCTCATTTAAGTATGATGTGAAATTAGAGCACTTCCAGATAAACAGAAATTAAGGCAAAGTGATGAAATTAAAGATTGGTTTAAACTTAGAACTTCAAGGGTAAACATAATGGTAACAACAAAGAAATTTAACAATCCTACACATCAAAACAAGAAATAAAATCAAGAAGTTTCAGCAGATACAAAACAAACAACAAAGGAAATGATGAAAAGGAAACCCACAAAGAAAAATAACTCAGCACAGAAAATCTAGTGGAACAAAGAATCTCTGACCAACACACCAAGAAAAGAATCAAAATTGTAGCATGCACAAGGAACATTTTACAGAATAGACCACATATCAGACCGTAAAGCAATCTTTAAGAAAATCTCAAACATGAGAATATTACAAAGTATCTTCTCAGATCACGAAGTCATAAAAGTCTAAATCAACAGTAGGGAAAGGAAAAGTGAAAAATCAAACACATGGAAACTGAACAATACCAACCCATGGAAACTGAACAATATCTTGTTCAAAAACTTCTGGGTTGTGGACGAAATCAAAGATGAAATAAAGAAATTGATAGAATCAAATAAGAATAATAATGCATCCTACCAGAACCTACAGAACACAGCAAAAGCAGTGCTCAGAGGTCAATTATCTCAATAAATGCATATATTCAAAAAGGGCTCAAATGACAGGATTAACTCTAGACCTCACACAAGTAGAAAGAAAGCAACAGAAGAACCTGTGAAGCACCAGAAGAACACAGGTAATGAAAACTGGAGAGGAATTAAACTAAGAAGAGACTAGAAAACCAATTGAAAGAGTTAACAAGACCAAAATCTGATACACTGAAAAGATTAAAAAAAAAAATCAATAAACCACTGGCCAAACTGACAAAAGAAAAACAGGAGATCAAGCAAATAACTGGAATGAGAAATGAGATGGGTGATATCACAACAGATCCAACTGAAATGGGAAAAAAATCATAACAATGCTATGAAAGATTATATTCTAAGAACTTTGTAAACCTAGAGGAAATGGACAAATTTCTAGAAACATATGAAACAATCTAGAAACAAACGAAAACAATCAAAGGACAGCTTAACAAACTCATCATGAAAGAAGAGACTGAGGTGTGGGGCCAAGATGACAGACTAGACACACATCTCCTTGATTCCCTCTGAGAGTTAAGGCCTAAAACAGTAATTGAAAAGAGGAGTGTGGACATACTAGAAGCTCCAAGACTAGGTGTAGGGTCGTGAAATTGAACTGCACAACAGGAAGGGAGAAATACTTTGTTGGTGGGAATAGAGCAGTGCAGTAAGTACTGCTTCTACTGGTACAGTGCCTGGGAGGATTGCAGGTATGAATACTTTCTTTGTCAGCTGGAAGCCTGGGACTGGGTCTGCTGAGCTTGTGAGACTGGTAGTGTCTGGCTTTTTGCTGATCTACAGTGCCTAAGGGTACAGCATATCCCACAGCAGAGACACAGTGCTTGAGATACACACATTCAGAGATCTCAGGATTGGTGAGCAACTGAGGATGCCAATGCCCCTCCCCTCTCTCTTCTCTGAGTTGGGCCATAGAATCTGCTGACTCACACTGTAACAACGGTGGCTCAGGCCAGACGTGATGTTGGTCAGCTGAAAGGTGGAATCAGCCTCACCTCAGGGCTCAACTGAGGCTAATTTTCATGCTAAGCAACACTACCTGTCTGGTTAACACTACTCCCAAAAGAAAAGCTTGATTGTACCTAGAGAAACTAGTGGCAGCTGGAGGTTGAGTGCAGTGAGGCCCTAACTTCTCCCTTCTTTACACCACATCAGAGTGTCTGCTGACTGCCAAAGAAGTGCTGTCTTCGTCAGTCAGGAGGCAGGGCCTGCCATCCCCACTGGCTCAAGTTCTGTCACCTATGACTGGTCAGTGCAGAAAATCAGCTTTTAACACCTACACCAGAGCTCTTGTTGGTGTAGCACCAGAGAAACTTAACAGCTTCTGGATAGCACAAAGACAACAATCGACATCTAACTGTTTAAAGAAGCAGACCACCGTGGCTCCAGAAAACTCCCTAAATAAAGATTCAAACAACTTGCCAGATGAAGAAGCCTTTCTGAAATTATCAGAGGTAGAGTACAAAAGAAATATCTATAGAGCCCTTCTAGAGATTGAGCAAAATTAAGCAGAACAAAATGAAAAATTAAGTAAGGTATATGAACTGCTAGAACATCAACAATGTGAAATCCAGATCAATAATAAAATTACAGAATTAGACAACTCAATGCAAAGCCAAAAGAGCAGGTTGTAGGAATTGGAGCACAGAATTAGTGAATTTGAAGATAAGGCAACTGACATCAACACTTATAAGCAGAAGTCAGGTAAAGGAAATAAGAAAAATGAAGGGGCATTAAGAAGCATGTGGGATTCTATCAAGAGGAATAATTTCCAAATAATTGGAGTTCCTGCATAGGGAGGGATAGCAGAAAATACAGAGAGAATTGTTGAAGAGTTGTTGACAGAAAACTTCCCTGACATCATGAAAGAACAGATACCCAACATGCTTATCGAACACCACAAAAAATAGACCCCAAAAGAAAGTCACCAAGACATGTTATAATCAGGCTTAATAAAATAAAACATAAAGAGAGGAACTTAAAGCAAAGCTAATGTACAAAGGGAAGCCCCTGTAAGGTTTTGCCTGACCATTTGGCAGAAACCGCATTGGCAAGAAGACATTGGGATGACACATACAAAGCACTGAAGGAGGAAAATTTCCAACCAATAATAATATATCCTGAAAAACTGTCTCTCAAATATGATGGTGAAATTAAGAGACTTCAGTTTGTCTATAGAAGCTTACAGACTTTGTGAAAACCAAATCAAAACTACAAGAAACAGTGAAAGAAGCACTTTGTGAAGAAAAACAATAGCATCTATAGTATACTTAAGGAGGCAAAGTGGGACAGAGCATCTAAAATGCCACTCAGTTAGGGAAGTCACAAAGCTCAATCAAAGCTAAAATATTAGAAGAAGGGAACCAGTGATCTTGACATGAAAACTGTGACATCATACTATAAAGAGGGGTATATTACAGTAGTTACAACCATTTCAGATGGAGAGGAAATTAAGGAGATATAAAGAAATTAAAGATTGCTTTAAATTTAGAATATTAAGAGGGAAAAAGAGGGTATCCACAAAGCAAAGTAACAACATGACGCATTAAAACAAGAACCATGATACAGGAGTCTCAACGAACACAAAACCAACACTGAAAAAGATGAAAAGTCAACCCATAAAGTAGAGTTAGAATGACCCAGTACAGAGTATTAAGAGAAGCAAAGAAAACATCAACAACACAAAAATGAAGGCATCAAAATGACAGCACTAAATACCTACCTATTGATAATTACACTGAATGTAAATGTTTTGAATGCTCCAGTAAAGAGCAGAGAGTGAAAGCCTGGGTCAAAAGGCATGATCCATCTATATATTACTTACAAAAAACAAACCTTAGACTGAAAGATACGAACAAACTGAAAATCAAAGGATGGAAAAATACGTACCAAGCTAACAATACAAAAAGAAGAGCAGGAATGGCAATACTAATTTCAGATAAAATAGACTTTAATGTAAAATGCACTGTTGTGGACAAAGATAGTTGCTTTTTATTACTGAAACTTTCAATACATAAGCACAATATAACGATGCCAAGCCAGCTTTTATGCTCCCAACCCCAGAGTACCTATATACATGGAACAAACGCTGACCACACTGAAAAATGAGATAGATCACTCCACAATAACAGTAGGAGACTTTAACATGTCACTTTCAATAATCACAGATCTTCCAGAAAAAAGCTCAGTAAAGATACAAAAGATCTTGTGACAACCGTCCAACTGGACCTCATTGACATATACAGAACATTTTACCTGACAACAGATAATTACACCTTCTATTCCAATGCACCTGGAAGGAACATTCTGCAGAATAGACCACTTACTAGGACATAAAGCAAGACTCAACGGAATCTAATCCATTGAAATATTGCAAAGTATCTTAGACCACAAAGTCGTAGAAGTTGAAATCAGTAACAGAAAAAACATACGTAGATATCTGAACTCATGGAAACTGAACAATACTTTTTCTCAAAAATCCATGGGTTATACAAGAAATCAAGGATGAAATACAGAAATTTATGGAATAAAATTGGAATGAAAACACAACCTGCCAGAACCTATGGGATACAGCCAAAGCAGTGTTCAGAGGTCTATTTATCTCTATAAATGCATACATTCAGAATGAAGAAGGGGCCCAAACCAAAGAATTAACCCTACAACTTGAACAAGTGGAAGGAGAGCAATAAAGGAATCCCTCGGGTGTCAGAAGAAAACAGATAATAAAGATTAGAGGAGAACTAAGTGAATAAGAGAACAGAAGAACAATTGAAAAAATTAGCGAAATCAAAAACAGGTTCTTGGAAAAGGTCAACAAAAGTGATAAACCATTGGCTAAACGTACAAAAGAAAAACAGAAGAAACAAATAACCCAAATAAGAAATGAGATGGGAGATGTCATAGCAGACCCAACTGCAATCAAAAGCATCATAATAGAATAACATGAAAGACTGTACCCCGACAGATTAGAAAACCTAGAGGAAATGGAAAAATTCCTAGATTCATATCACCTACCAAAATCAGCACAGGGAGAAATAGAACAACTTAATTAATGTTCCACAAAGGAAGAAATTGAAAAAGTAATCCAAAAACTAACAATCAAAAACAGTTCTGGCCCAGATGGCTTCACTGGAGAATTCTACCATGTTTTTAGAGAGGAGTTGATTCCAACACTGCTAAGGCTATTTCACCACATAGAAAAGGAAAGAATACTTCTAAATTTATCCAATGAGGTCAGCATAACCCTGATTCCAAAGTAAAAAGACCCCAGAAAAAGGCCAAAAAAAAAAAAAATGTACAGACCAGTATCACTCATGAACCTAGACACAAAAATCTCCAAAAAAATACTAGCCAGTAGAATTCAACAACGTAACAATAATAATAATAGTTCAGCATGACCAAGTTGGATTCATACCAGGGATACAAGGTAGATTCAACAACAAACAGTTAATGTGATCAACCATATTAATAACTCAAAGGATAAGAATCACCTGGCTTTGTCAACTGAGGCAGAAAAGGCATTTCACAAAGTCCAACACACGTTCATGTTAAAAACTCTCAGCAAAATAGGGATAGAGGGGAAATTTTTCAGTGCAATATGGGGCCAATCACCTACATAATCCTGAACGGAGAGACATTGAAAGAATTCACCCTGATAACGGAAACTAGACAAGGATGCCCACTCTCACCACTTCTATTCAATATTGTTCTGGAAGTTCTAGCCAGAACAATTAGGCAAGACAAAAAATAAAAGGCATCACACTGGCAAGCATGAAGTAAAAATATCCCTATTTACAGATGACATGATCATACACACAGAGAATCCTAAAGAATCCATAAGTTACCTAATCGAACTGACAGAATTCAGTGAAGTATCAGGACATAAGATAAACATAAGTAAATCAGTAGGATTCCTTATTACCAACAAAGAGATCATCAAAAAAGAAATCACAAAATCAATACTACTTACTATTGCCCACAAAAAGTGTCATTCTTTAACTAGATGGAGGAATAAATCACCAACTTTGGAAGGAAATGCAAGTGCTGATATGTAAAGCACTGCTGAAGAAGAGGAATATAGAGGGAGGCCTCACACTGCCAGACCTTAGAAACTGTTACACTGGTACAGTAGTCAAAACAGCCTGGTACTGTTACAAAAAAGAGACACATAGACCAATGAAATGGAGTTGAGACCTCAGAGATGCCAGTATCCTCTTATGAACAGTTAATATTTGACAAAGGCCTTAAGACAGCAAACTGCTTTAAAATCAGTCTAACAAATTCTGCTGGCAAAACTGGATATCCATCTGCAAAAAACTGAAACAAGACCCATATCTGACACCTTACACAAAAACTAACTCAAAAAGAATCAAAGATCTAAATGTGAAACCTAAAACGATAAAGATCATGCAAGACAAAATAGGATCAACAATGGAAGCTCTGTTACACGGCTTAGATAGACTACAAAATTAGAGAAACAAAGCATGCAAAACAGAAAAGAAAACAGACAAATGGGAACAACTAAAAATCAAACACTTTTGCTCATCCAAGGACTTTACAAAAGAGTTAAAAGACTGCCTATGGAATGGGAAAAAATATTTAACAACTACATGTTGGACAGACGTCTGATCTCCATAATCTACAAGATAGTACAAAATATCTACAAGAAAGAGGTAAATAACCCAAGTAAGCAATGGGCAAAGGAGATGGACAGACATTTCACTAAAGAAGACATCCATGCAGCCAAAAGGCACATTAGGAAATGTTCACGATCATTAGCTATTACAGAAATCCAAATAAAAGCTACAATGAGATACCATCTCACCCCATCTAGGTTGGGCATAATCCAAAGAACATAAAACAACAAATGATGGAGAAGCTTTGAAGAGATTGGAACTCTCCCACACTGCTGTGGGATAGCAAAACGGTATAATGTCTTTGAAAAGCAATTTGACACTTCCTTAAAAAGCAGGAAATAAATATACCATTTGATCCAATAATCCCACTGTTCGGAATATATAGTACAGAAACTAAGACTCTCACATGAACAGATACATGCACATGAATGTTTATTGCAGCACAGTTCACAATAGCAAAAAGATGGAATCAACCTAGTTGCCTATCAACAGATGATACATATACACAGTTGATCACCTGCAACAATACAGAACAATGATGATTTTGGGAAGCATCTCTTCACTTGGTTTTAACTGGAAGACGTTATGCTGAATGTAATCAGTTTGTAGCAAAAGGACAAATATTGTCTGAGACTCCTTCCATAAGGTCTTAAAAATAGACATACAGAAGAAAAGATTCTTTGACAGCTACAAGGGTGGGGAAGGAGAGAGATAATTGGTTATAGATTAGGTATTTTCTAGAAATTTGGTCAGGTGAAAGCAGTGACAACACACAGTAGAAAGTAGATCAGTCTAACTAGACTTCATCATAAATTGAAAGCTCTTCTGGTTTCAACTGAATATTGCAAGAATAGAGTAGCAGGGGCTGGGGTCTGGGGACCATGCTTTCGTGAGACAGCAAGGCCAGCTGGCATAACTAGCCTATTGCTAAGGGAGACTTCTATGACCCATATTGGTCAGCAGCTTCTGGGTTCTTAAAAGCTAGCAAGCTGCCTCCTGAGGTACACCAAATGGTCACTTCTCATCCATAGAAGATGATGTCAGAAAACAACAAACACACGAGGGAAAAAGAGCTCAGGAGACAGAAGGACCCATGCAAATGGAGGACTGTATCAACATGTGACCAGAAGAACCAGATGGTACCTGGCCACCACCAAAGACAGTCATGATGGGGCACACAAGGTAGTCCCTGTGGCAACATGAGAAAAAGAGGGATGAAGATCAAGAACTCTGCTAAAGACCACAATTGATGATTTTATGGCCTGAAGAATCCCTTGGGAACATGTCCCTAGACCTGCTTCTGCCCTTGTCCAGAAAACACTACTGAGATCAATTCTTCAGACAAAAATGGACTGGACTTGGGGACACAATGTGACCATATGGTGTGTGTGCTTTATGATTTTCTGCATTTATAGGATGACATCCTGCTAGTCTCTTTCTATATGGGAGAGAAGAGAGTGGAGAGGAGGGGACAAGAACTTGTTAAGAGGATACTACAAGCACAGAATGAAAAGGGGGAGTGTGCTGTCACTGGGAAAGATTGCAGAATAAGCTGCAAATAGGTGGGCATTCAAAATTGATTTGAATTGCATGCTTTCACTTAATCACAACAAAAAATAACTGAAAAGGAAAGAAAGGCAAAGAGAGTAGAATAAAGGGGGAAAGAAACACTAAGGGAGTATAATGATGAGGAGGATAATGGTGAAGGACAATAACTGAGTGAAATAGTCTAGTGGTATTAACTGGCACAAAATAAACCATGCGTATGGACCTTTCTGTTCCAGTAGCTCTGCTTGCCAGCCTAATGTAGTTGATAGTTGCCTTTGAGTCAGCTCCAATACATGGTGGCCCTGGGTACAATACAACAAAACAGGACCTGGTCTTGCACCACTATCATGATCATTGCTGTAGTCAAGTCCATTGTTGCAGTCACTGCATATTTTGTGTGTCTTCCAACCTAGAGAATATTTCTGCCAGCACCACATCAGACAATATGTTATTGTTATTCATAGGGTTTTCATTGGATAATTTTCAGAAGTAGGTAACTAAGCCTTTCTTTCTCATCTGTTTTAGCCTGGAAGCTCCCCTGAAACTGTCCAGCATGGGTGACCCTGCTGGTATATGAAACATTGGTGGCATAGCTTCCAGCGTCATAGCAACATGTAAGCCAGTGCACTATGACAAATTAGCAGATGGGTGGTGGCGTCATCAGCAAAATTGTGTTGAATTGTAAGTTCATGCAACCATGGCATTTCAGGGGTAGAAGGACTCCAGTGGTCTGAAGAGTTACAGAAGTTCTATGGAGAAAGAACAGGGACAAGCCACAAAGTGGGCTGCGAGCAGTCCCTGCCCCTATACAAACAGAGGTACACACACATACTCTGTCCTGGATTGAAGTGTGTCCCCCCAAAAGTGTGTGTATCAATTCTGTTGGGCCATGATTCCCATGCTTGTGTAATCATCCACCATTTTGTCATTTGATGGAATTTTCCTGTGTGTTATAAATTTTATCACTATGATTTAATGAAATGGATTAGCAACAGTTATATTGAAGAGTTCTACAAGATTGGATATGTCTTAAGCCAATATCTTTTGGGACATAAAAAGGAGAGGCAATCAGAGCAATATTGGAACCTCACACCACCAAGAAACCAGCACCTGGAGTATAGCATGTCCTTTAGACCTGAGGTTCCTGCACTAAGATGCTCCCAGACCAAAGAAAGACTGATAAGGCATCACAAGAACCTTCTGCTAGAGCTGACAGAAAGAATAAGCCATCCCCTGAAGCTGGTATCCTGAATTCAGACTTTAACCTACTGAACTATGAGAGAACAAATGTCTCTTTGTTAATTAAAAAAAAAAAAAAAAAAGATGAAGAAGAAGAGATTGAAAAGGCAATTTAAAAACTCCTAACCAAAAAAAGTCCTGGCTCAGATTGATTCACCAGAGAATTCTACCAAATTCTCAGAGAAAAGTTATCACCACTATTACTAAAAGTATTTCATAGCATGAAAAATAAGAGAAAGCTTCCAAATTCATTCTACAAAGCTAGCATAACTCTGATACCAAAGCCAGGTAAAGATTGCACAAAAAAGAAAATTACAGACCAAATATCTCTCATGAACTTAGATGCAAAAATTCTCAACAAAATTCTAGCCAATAGAATATATATACACATATATACATATATGTATATATGTGTATATATATATATATATATAATAGTCCACCATGACCAGGTAGGATTCATACCAGGGATTCAGGGATGGTTCAACATTAGAAAAACAATCAACGTAATCAACCACATAAATAAAACAAAAAATCATTTGATTTTATCAATTGATGTAGTACAGGCATTTGACCAAGGCCCACAGACATCCATGTTAAACACTCTCAAGAAATTAGGAAGAGGAAGGAAATTCCTCAACATAATAAGGGGTACCTATGCAAAGCCAACAGCCAACATCATTCTAAATGGAGACAGCCTGAAAGCATTCACCTTGAGAACTGGAACCAGATAAGGATGCCCATTATCACCACTTCTATTAAGCATTGTGATGGAAGTTCTAGCTAGAAGAATTAGACAAGATAAAGGAATAAAGGCAGTCCATATTGGTAAGGAAGAAGTAAGAATATCCCTATTTGCACATTATATGATCTTGTACACAGAAAACCATAAAGAAACCACTGGAACTAATAGAGGAGTTCAGTAAAGAATCAGGTTGTAAGATAAACACAAATAAATTAGCTGGATTCCTTTATACTAACAAAGAGATCAAAGAAGAAATTCCAAGTAAATACCATTTCCAATTTCCCACAAGAAGGTAAAATAACTGGAAATGAATCTAACCAGAAGCATAAAAGACCCATACAAAGAAAATTACTAGACTCTATTGCACGAAACCAAATGAGACCTACATAAGTTAAGAAACCTACCTTGCTCATGGAAAGGGAGACTTAACATAGTGAAAATGTCTATTCTTCCCAAAGTGATGTACAGATACAACACAATCCCAATACAAATTCCCATGTCATTTTTTAATAAGATAGAGAAACAAATCACTAACTTCACGTGGAAAGGGAAGAATCCTGGATAAATAAAGCATTACTAAAGAAAAGAACAAAATGGGAGGAGGCCTCACATTACCTGACATTTGGTCCTGTTATACTACCATGTTAGTCAAAACATGGTACTGGTACAAAATTAGATAAATAGATTAATGGAACAGAAAAGAGAACCCCAACACAAAACTATCCACCTACAAGCAGCTGACATTTTACCCAGGCCTAAAATCCATGAAATGGGGAAATAAATGGTCTCTTCAGCAAACGGTGTTGGCAAAATCAGATATCCATAAGCAAAAAAATGAAACAAGATGCATATCTTACACCATGCACAAAAACTAAATCTAAATGGATCAAAGACCTAAATATAAAACATAAAACAATAAGGACCTTGGGAGAAAAAAATAGGGGCAACTTTGGCAGCCCTAATAAGTGATGTAAACAGACTGCAAAATATTATAATCAACGCACAAATACCAGAAGAGAAAATAGATAAATGGAAGCTTCTAAAAATCAAACATTTAACGTTCATCCGAAGATTTCAACAAGAAGAAAAAGACGACCTACAGACTGGAAAAAAACAGTTTGGCAACTAAAAATCTGGTCCATGTCTATGAGGTGGAATGACAATTAAGTTCACAAATTCATCCTACAAAATGTGTTACATACCTCACCACTGAATATCACTCTGATCACCCTCAAAGTACTCCCGATGCCAGTGCCTAGTCCACTCTTCAAAGCAATTTTGGAACTCTCTCTGGAATGGCCATCAGAGCTGTCATCGTATTACACTTGATGTCCTGAATGTCAGAAAAACGTCTTCCTTTCAATATTTCCTTTATTTTCACGTCAAAAATAAAGTCACTGGGGGCCAGATCATGTGAGGAGGGAGGGTGTTCCAATACAGTTATTTGTTTACTGGTTAAAAACTCCCTCATCACATGTCATGTGATCTGGTGCATATGTTGTGTTGTAAGAGCTGTGAATTATTGGTGAAAAGTTCAGGACATTTTCATCTAACTTTTTCAGGTAGCCTTTTAAGCACTTTAGGATAGTCAACTTGGTTAACTGTTTGGCCAGCTGGTACAAATTCATAAAGAACAATCTCTCTGGTATGCAAAAAGGTTAGCAGCATCGTTTTGACTCGATTTGGACTGATGAAAGATTTTGGTCACGGAGAATTGGCTGACTTCCACTGTGTGCTTTAAAGCTGTGTTTCAGGGTCATCTTGGTAGACCTATGTTTCATCACCAGTGCTAACATGGCCTTAAACATTGTCTTGCTTCTCCAAAGGTTTTGGCAAACTGTGACTTTCTTTTGCTTTTGTTCGTTGGTGAACTGCTTCAGGATCATTTTTGCACACATCTGTCTGATGCCAAGATTTTCAGTTAAGATTTTCCTGTTTCTCTATTGATGTTTATTTGATCTGCTATGCTTGTCACAGTCAGTCGCCAATTTTGACACACAATTTGATGAATTTTTGCAATGTTTTCCTTGGTTCTGCTTGTGACTGGCCATCCTGACCTCTCTTCACCAGTGGCACGCTCTCTCACCTCAGAAAAATATTTAAGCCATTTGTACACTGCCATTTTCTTCATGTCATTATCACCATAAACTTGGACTAACACGTCCATGATTTCACTGCCACTCTTGCTAAGTTTAACAAGAAATGTAATGTTGGCTGGTTGCTCTAATTTAATTTCTGACATAGCGCACAAAAACATGCAACAATGATAATGAATGCTTCTCAGCAAGACATTGCCATACATCAACACAAACAGCTGTGAGACACTGATATACCAAGGTTATGAAATCTTACTAAGTTGTTTGTACAGTACTGTCAACATAAGTGTATGGTGACAAGGTGATGAACATAGTTGTCATCCCTCCTTTTCCCCATAATCTACACAGTACTTAAAAACCTCAATAAGCAAAAGACAAATAACCCAATCAAAAATTGGC
Organism: Heterohyrax brucei; assembly: GCA_028571685.1. Classification (NCBI taxonomy): domain Eukaryota; kingdom Metazoa; phylum Chordata; class Mammalia; order Hyracoidea; family Procaviidae; genus Heterohyrax; species Heterohyrax brucei. The sequence goes on from CM053158.1 coordinate 89,285,630, forward strand.
AAAGGATATAAACAGACACTTAACCAAAGCAGACATCCAATCAGCTAACAGGTACATGAGGAAATGCTCACAATCATTAGCCACTAGAGAAATCCAAATCAAATCCAAATTTGTAATGAAATACCGTTTTACCCCAACAAGGCTGACATTGATCTAGGAAACACAAATAACAAATGTTGGAGAGCCTGTGTAGAGACTGGAACCATTCTATACTCAATTTTCTATCTTCTATGTCTCAGGCAGCTATCATAGCAGCTCACAGGGTAAACTTTCAGTCAACATGGGATAAATATTTTTCAGGAAAATAATGCAAATAAATTCCAAAAAGTAATCAGCAGTCATTTTTAGACAGTTTGATTTCTTTCTTTTTCATTGTCAATCGCAATATCAATATACTTTCTCCAAAAATTTACTTTTTATAAAATATAGTTTTAGGTATTTTACCTTTTTATGATTTATTGAGAATTAAATTGACTTTCATTGTTTGAAATTAATGATAAAAAGAATTATTTAATTCTGCTCTACAGGTTTTGTGAGATGAAATTGGACTATTGTTTCAGCTGATGTTCATTCTGCACTTCAAATTCCAAGAAGATAACTAAATATTTGACCTCACGCTAATAAGAAACCAGAATTACAGAGCAAAAAATTAGCTCTAAATAATGTTCATCCTGTATTATTCTTCATTACTGTACATAATAATATTTCCATGTCTTTGACTCTTTCTGCATAATACTTTGAAAGAATTACTGAAAATTAAAAGTTTAATCAAACCACCTTTATAACTGATTAAAAAAATTAGGATTTTTTTAAAAAACTGATCTTTTCTAGAAACTCCTTTTGTATGCATCATTCTGTTTTATATTATTATGATTATGACTTTTTACTGAATTTGGTCAAAACATTATCAGTAATGTGTTGAAGTATTAAAAAAGGTTTTCTAAATTATATTTATAAGAAACAGTACAGAGCCATCTTTATCATTCATGACAGCCCTGTACCAATATGACATTCATTTTCCTTAAAGTACAGCATAATAGGTGATTCATTAGTACCGAACCAATTTTCAAGTCAGATGAGTATGGTTAGAAGGCAGCTAATAGTAATCTCAATAATAATAATACAGACAACACATATTAGAGAAGAGTCTAGTAGTCTGTACCATTGACATTTTGATATACTTAACTACTAACTTTCAAATTAATTTATGACTCTGCTTGTATAAATGTATTCTAAATCTGGTTAGATTCATTGTGGTTGAAAAGTATTATGATATAATACAAAACATCACTACAAAAAATATAATGTTCAACATTGTATTTTCAGTTTTATTAGAATGAAGTGAGATTAAAACCATAATTAATATTCATGAAATAAGCAAGTTCTCCAAAGTATAAATGCATAGGAGTTAGGGTACTTCTAGAAAATATATTTTCTTCCATTGAAGGTTCAGAGTTGTAAATACTAACGATTTTGGTAAAATATGTGTATGTATGAACATATATAACATGCTACATGAAGTAATCATTTTGTTTTTCCATGGCTGTTTATACCTGTTTTTCTTTTTGTATAACCCTAAGAATTATTTTATTTAAGAGTATCGTGTATTTTTTTATTTAAAATATATTTAGCAATATAGTGAAATGTATTTAGTAATAGTTAATTTCATTCCCACAATATGCAAAGCAATGGGCTACGTCTATAACTAAATCTTACATCTAGTGAGGAAAAATGTTTATTTTTATAATATGCAGCAGTGAAGCAGGTGGAATAAAGTGAAGCGGTGCTAGACGACAGCTACCTACATTTTGTTGCTTTTTCACTTTCAAATTTCAGTCCTTACTGGTTATACCTGGGCAGTTGATGGCCTGACAATATCTACTGAGCTAGACAAAACTAGGAGTTAATGAAATATCCAGGAAAATAAAGTAGGCATAATTGAGCTTAGTTTCTCTCCAGATTTGGAACCAGGAGAAATCTTTTGTACTAGCAGTATAGTCCTTTCAGGAACCTATAAGAAGTGATGATTCTTTCTGCATAAGGCTGACAGAGTTGTGGGGTGTAACCAAAGTATAGTTTTGCCTTACAGCAGAGATGCTCAAGGCACATGTCAGTACCCATAGAAAGGGAAGTAGAAGGTGTTAGAGTGAAGAAATGAGGAATCACTCCATGGTACCCTACTTAATTTGAGGTTATGGAAGGCACTGAACAGAGATGCTTATAAATTAATAGGTTAGGACAAAAGTCTAAAAAGAAATGTTACCTACAAATGCTAAAATGGATCATGAGTGTAACCTCAAGTGGTAGAGTGAAGGGGTTATGTGGTATGGCAAAATGTTCTTCTAGATCTGGGTATACAGATCATCAGTTTTTGAAAAGACAATTTTAAGTTGAATTCTAGATAGATATGCATGAATGTGAGAGGGGATATGGTGTTTACAGATTAGTAGACTGCTTTGTTAAAATTTGTTGAAATTCAGTTATACTTGACCCGTGTGAAACTGAGAATGCTGAGTCTTGTTATATCAGTCAGTGTAGGAAAGATGGCACCTGGCTTGGCTTACAGTTAAAATTTTGACAGGAATGCTTGCCTTAGTTGGTATTTCCTGCTTAATCTTCCCGCCAGCCAGCCAAGTGCCGACCAGTAGGATTCAGTGCAAATGCTGCCTCTTCTGTAAAGCCTACCCTGCCTCATCATTTTCTTAACCGTGGACTGTATTTTTGGTATTCTGATAGAGCTATTTTTACTCAAATATTTGTTTTTTATATTTATCTCTCCCAAGACAATATAATCTCCCTAAAGGCAAGGGATGTGTCATGTACCTGTTAAATGTCTAATGCCTAAAATAAATAAAAGTGTCTGGAATGAAGTCTAGTAGCTACTGAAAAAAATTTGTGCTAAATGAATTAAGACATGAATGACTAAAATTTGGTCATAAAATAATTTAGCTAATGATGTAATGGAAAAATTGAAAATATAATTACAGCCTTTTCTTCCCATAAAGTTTTAGGAATCCAGTGTGGTGATAACAGTAATACCACAAATGGATGGCTTTAAAAAGAGAAATTTTATTCTATCACAGTCTGAAAGGTCAAAATTCAGAGCATCAGCTGTAGGGGAAGTCTTTCTCTGTTCACTCTGGAGGAAGGTCCTTGTTGTCAAGTTTCCCCTGGACTGGGAACTTTTGAGGAACAGGTCTCTCAAGTTCTTTCCAAAAGATACACTCTTCTCCTAGCACTGCTTCTTGGTTGTATGAAGTCCCCAACTCTCTGCTTGTGTCTCTTTCCTTTATGTCTCAAGAAATTGTCTCAAGGCATAATGTAACCTTACACATTGAGTCCTGCCCCACCAACATAACTGCCACCCATACTCCTTCATTAACAGCACAGAAGCAGGGTTTATAGAATATAGGAACATCGCACCAATACCAGGAATCATGACCTGGCCAGACGGTTACATGTATTTTGGGGGGAACAAAATTCAATCCATGACACATGTTTAACTATTAGAGATATTTCTTTTCCTTAATATGAATAATAGCATATTATACAAACTTCAACATGGTGAAATTATCAGCTATATATTAAATGTGAGCATATGAATAAATGTACATGTATACATGTGTTTAGATGTATATTTATAAAATTTCAACATGTGTTACTAAGTTACACATGCAACTTTGCTCATCATTGTAGGATTCATAACATATCATCTAAGTTAACAATAGATTATGTATGAGGGTATCCAGAAGCCATATATAAATATTTATTTATGTTGGAAATAATAACTGTGCTTTTAGTGTCCTACAAATTCATTAATACAGGATTGCAAACATTACATTTTTTTAATAGGCAGAAGGAAAACAATGTTCATTCATGTGAACACTGTAAATGTTTTTAAATGACTATTAATGTTCTTATTAATAGACATAGTCTCATCTTCATTGCCAGATGGCATGGTGCAGAACAGCCGGTGATGCCTCATCAATACTTTTATGTGAGAGCAGGTGGTGAATGTCATGCTATCCATCACATTTTGCATAGCCAGGGAGCCCAAGCCTTTGCTTTTGTAGGGGATACAATTTCTAGCACAAGCAGTTCGACATAAAAGCTGCTCCCCTCTCAGCCTTACACTGGTGATCATAAATTCAGCAAAACTTTCTGCAGGGTCTGTCATCCCATGCATTGTTAAACATGATCCCATTTTAGTGAGAGGATGCATGAATCCTGAATAACCAGATCATCGCTAACATTTCTAAACTGCTTGGAGGCTTCTTTAAGACCAAAAAAAAAAAAAGTTATAAATAGTGATATAACTGTACACACACACACACACACACACATACACAAAGAGAGAGAGAGAGAAATATTGTATTCACAGAGCTCTACTTATTATTTCCTTTCCTGGAAAATATTTGTTACGTTGCTGCATTCTCAAGGCACTGCCTATGCTGAAAAATGGTGGCATCTCTCCCTTCACAAACTGTGGGTGGGGAGAGGCTTCATGTTGGATTAACAACACATCAGTGAGTTCCAGATAAATACTTCAGCCTCAAGGCTGGAATGTTACCTTTTATTTTGGCCTTTAATTGACACAAAGTTTGTAGAGTAATTCATAAAACACAGACTGTGCAATAACAGAATCTTCTATTGCGACGAAGGATCATTATATTTTACAGCCAAAAAGAAGCACAAACTCTCTGATCATTAAGCCACATTATGTATTTTAAGTAGTAGAGTAGGATTATATGCTAAGAGGACATTTTAATAGTGTTTTCTGTATTCTGAATTCTCAGTAAGGAAGTGAAAATGTACTTATAATGAATTGCACATTGTTTTTTTCATATTGGACTTTTTAACAGTAAGAAATTGTTTTATCTTTAAGAGAATTGTGAAAAATCGGGATGTAAAAAACACTTAAACTGATGTAGACCAATAATTATAATAGTCATTATCGTAATCAAGCACTTGTAACTATGCAGCCCTGGTGCTGCAATGCTTAAGAACTCAGCTGCTAACCAAAAGATCAGCAGTTCAAATCCACCAGTGACTCCCTGAAAACCTTATGAGGAAGTTCTACTCTGTCCTACAGAGCTGTTATGAGTCAAATTTGACTCAGTGGCAATGGGCTTAGTTTTTTTTGTTTTTGTTTTTGAGCAGTAATTATTGGGCATTTATTAGGTGCTGTAGTGGGTTAACTGCTACGTCTGCTAACCAAAAGGTTGGCAGTTCAAATCCATCAGGCACTCCTTGGAAACTCTATGGGGCAGTCCTACTCTGACCTCTGGGGTCACTATGAGTCAGATCAACTCAACTGCAGTGCTTTTTGTTTTGTTTTGTTTTTTATTTTTAATTAGGAACCACACACCGGGCTAAGCATGTTGGACAAATTAACTGGCTGAACTCCTAAATATCAGATAAAATAACTTGAGTGAGCCTAATCAGAAAAACTACTGTTGAAAACTGAGTGAAACTAACCAGTGGCAGAGCCAGGACTAAGATCCAGGCAATCTGCAGCTCTTATCAGAAATGCTTGCTCCACTGCAAGGCAACAGCACAAAAGAACCAGAAATTCTGCCAGGATGGTAATATTTTTAATGATTCAAACCACTTCACACTGGCTGAGATTTTAATGTTCTTAGCCAAAGATAAATCTTATGTAATATAAACAATCATGAAATTTCTGAGGCATGAAACAGATACAAACCAATTGATGCTAGATGTATATGCAGCAGGCATAATTTCTTATCTCTCAACTTAATTCCGTGCTGACCAAGGTTACACATAGAACTTCACAACTTGAGCAATAAGTTTAGTCTGGCATCTTTGTTGTTATAACCACTAAGCTTGTAAATAAATATAATGTGGATATTATTTCTAAATATAGCTCTCTATTCCTTGTTGCATTGCTTTTTCTTGTGTTAAGTGAAAGTATACAATCCAAATTAATTTTGCATGCCCATCTATCTGCAGCTCCTTCTAGTGTCCTTGCCCAGTTATAGCACACTCCTCCTTTTCGTTTGCCATATCTTCTTAACAAGCTCATGTCCCCTCCTCTCCACTCTTTTCTCTCCCATGTAGAAAGAGACCAAGAGGACAGCATCCTATAAATTCAGAGAACCATAAAGTACACACACCATGTGGGTACATTGTGTTGCTGAGTCCAGTCCACTTTTGTCTAAGAAGTGACCTCAGCAGTGTTTTGGTGTCAGCGGCAGCAGCAGATCTAAGGGCCATGCTCCTAGGAGATAAGAGATCCCCCAGGACCATCAGTTGTGGTCTTTTAGTGGAGTTCTTGAGCTGCACTCCTCTTTTTCTCGGGTTTCCACAGGGACTCAACATTGTGTGCCCCAGCAAACTGTCTTTTGTAGAGGCCATGCACCATCTGGTTCTTCTGGTTACATGTTGATACAGTCTCGCATTCACATGGCTCCTTCTGTTTCCTGAGCTCTTTTTTCCTCATATTCCAGATGAATTGGGACCATTTGGTGTACCTCAGATGGCAGCTTGCTGGCTTTTAAGTCCCCAGAAACTACTCACCAATAGGAGGTTGTTGCACTAATTTTTAACTGGTGGGGCTGTTATTTGGTATGTAACTACCTTCTGAAGTCAGCTAATGAAATTGTGGATACAAAGAGTGTGGACACATGGGGTCCTTTATGTGGACTTTTCCCTAGGTCTTTTGGAAAAACAGCATGACATATTTCCCCCCTAAACACTGAGGATTTACCTTTGCCTTAGTTTTCTACCCCAGAGGGTTTGTTATTTTTGCCATGTTGACTGATATTTCTTGAATCAAGTGTAAGCACCTGGTCTGATACTTTTTTTCTGGTCCTAGGCTGAAGTCTACCCTGTAATTTGTGTGTATCTTGCAGGGATTGGTCAACAGGCTATGTAAGTGAGATGACTTGTATTCTACTATGCAAATTAAATATCTGTGGTCTACTAAGAAGAACTTGTTAGCTTACGGCCACCTATGATGGGCCATGCCTTGAAATTAGCAAGGAGTCTTGTATGTGTGTGTCTGTGTGTATAAATGTGTATGCAGTTTTTCAGACAGAAACACACTTGAAAAGAAGCAGAAGGATGATAACCAAGAAAAGAGAAGTGAGAAAAGCAGATATACAAGAGGCAAGGAACCTTCTAAAAGAGGTGTAATACGCGTTAAAGGCTGTAACACTGAAGATAGCAACAGGCCCAGGAGGGACCCTGTAACAGAACTAGTGTCAAGAGAGACTCAAAAGGGGCCAGCGGGAGAGTTGGTGGTGACGGAAGAGGAGCCTGTCCTCAGTGAGATAAGATGAGACTGTCCCGAGGAAGCAAGTGCGAGGAGTCTGTCATTAGGAGGTACAGACTGCAGCCCGAGCCTGGGAGGCCAAGAGGAAGCCTGTGTTGGAGACAGCAGCTGAGAGAGCTCTCCTGCACCGAAACAGGGAGACTTTGCCTAAATGTTTTCTCATCTTGATCCTTCACAGTAGGCTGTTGGTCCTGATTCTTATTCTGAGTTGTACCTTGTTCTGTAATAAACACTTACATGTAACTATGGTCTGAGAATTCTGTGTGACCACTTCAACGCATTATGAAACTCAGGTGAGAAGTAGCGATTACAGTGGGATGGCTGGCTGGTGTGAGAATTAGTGAAAAGTTTGGAGAATGGAGACACAGTTGACGTCCATGTCATGGCATTGGTATGATGGTTGGTGGAGTTGGAACCAGGACTAATTGAAAGTCTATATATAAGAAAACTGATATTTACATGATACTTTCCTCACTTTGCATTTGTCATTACATTTGTACTACTGCAACACTTCTTACTTTTCTTCCAATACCAATAGCACATGTATATTTCCTAACATATGTCCAAGAAAACAGTGTCTTTTTTTAAAGAAGATCCCGGGGTGATATAGTTTTCTCTTGGCTACGAAACCAAAGATTGGAAGTTTTAACCTCTCCAGAAGAACTATTGAAGAGAAGTCTGACAATCTCATAAAGATTACAGCTAAGTAAACTCTATAGAACAATTCTACTCTGTATCAAACAGGGTTGCTATGTGTAGGAGTTGAATCCAAGGCAATGGGTTTGAATTTCTTCTCTCTCTCTCTATCATTTATCCATTTGTTTATTTATTCATTTATCTGTCTATCCTTCCATTTATTTAGGTTTTACTCTAAAGAAATCCATTAAGATTTTCAGGGAGAGGGGTATGGGAAGCTTTGTATGTTGCCATTTTCTTGCTGTAATGAAGCCATTTGCTTTTCAGAGTAGACCTGTAAACAGGGTGGCATGCCTCACAACAATAAACAAATGTCCTCAAAATTAGAAGTTGTTTCAGAATCTAGAATTCTTTATCTTCCCAAAACATTAATAAAAGTCAAGATGAAAAATCTTTACAAATACGCAGTGGCAGAATTTACTGGCCATGCAGTTTTTAAACGGAAATTCTTTGAAGATGAGCTCAAGGAAAACTAATTTGGAAACCAAGGCATAATATAACTGTAAGTAAAACATATATATATATATATTCTTAAGTAGTTCCTGCATTGTTTAAACAGTAAAGCAACTATTCCAAAAGGTTAGCCAGCTAGAATGCACCCAAAGATGTCCTGGTCAAAACAAAGATGTTCAGGTCAAAAAAAAACACTGCAGTCGAGTTGATTCCAACTCTCAGTGGAGAACTAAGAGTAGAACAGAGTAGAACTGCTTCATAGAGTTTCCAAGGAGTGCCTGGTGGATTCAAACTATAGACCTTGGGTTAGCAGATGTTGCACATAACCACTACATGACCAGGATTTCCAATCCACTCCCATCTAGTTGATTTCAACTCATAGATTACAGCCTTAAGAACCCTATGGAGCAGTTTCACCTGGATACATAAAATCACTGTGAGTCAGAACCAGCCAGATGGCAAGTAACAACAAGCCATTTCTGCATCAGAAGGCTGACTTTTCTTTCCTCCTCTCTATTAGTTAGGGATTCAGATTTTCTTACAAAACTGACTTCCTATGATGGCCTTTGGTTTAATTTTCTTTTCTTTCTTCTGTTTGCAAGAGTCTGCAGACTCTCTTCACCAGAATGCCCTTTGATGTATCTAGCGTATTGTCTGTGTCGTAAGCTTGTGGTCTTCTCTGCTGTCCAATTGTCCCTTTTTATATAGTACCTCGCTTAGATGCTTTGATGTTTGTCACCATCCTGCCACTCAATCATAATATTATCTTTTATTTTTTCTTGATCTTGAAGCTCAGTTTCAAATCCTCACATTCTTTTCCTATAACAGGTCTTCATCTGTCTTATTTTCTCCATTTTCACAATCATTTGGCTAATTCAGAGAGTCCTTCGTTACTGCTTCATTGTTTTACTCTATCCACCCTAAACTCTACTCTGTCTGCCAACTCCAGTTCATTTTATATTCTGTGACTTTTAAAGCAAAGAGATGTGAATAGAAGCACTTTTATGTTTCTCGTTTGATTCTCAAAAATATAGAGTGTAGTATTTAAGAAATACACAACTCTCTTTTGGGTGTTCTGAAATAACTACAGCGTATCTTCAAACCATATTAGTCAAAGGACACAATTTGTGCTCTACCTATATGGAAACCTAATTCCTGGCAAGACTATTTTTCATCAAGTGTCTGACTTATTCCGGCTCCATAGCCCAATTCTTATCCGTCTCTAAGCAAACCAGTCCAGCCCTGTCTCAGCAACAGTCACTAGCACTGAACAGTCAATGAATGTAAGTTGAGTCAAGAAAATTAAACCAGAAAACCAAATTCACTTCCTTCAATTTGATTCCAACTCATTGTGACCTCACAAAATTTCCAAGGTTGTAAATTTCTACAGAAGCAGACTGCCACATTTTTTCCCTGTGGTGCTGCTGGTGATTTTTAACTGCTGACCTTTTGGTTAGTAAACAAGTGCTTTACTACCATGCAGTCAGGGATCCTTAATTGTATTAAATAGATAGATAAAACTGTGCCACCAGGGATCCCTAATTATGTTAAATAAAAGGTTAATAGATAGACAGATAAACGGAGAGCTAAAAAATGAATGAATGAATGAATGAATACATACATACCACAGTGTTTACAAGGTCCAACAATTAAGTCCTCAAACTTAATTGTTCTAAGCACTACAAATCTCATTGCTGAATATCACTGTGATCACCTTTGAAGTATTCCCTTTGTGAAGCTGTGCACTGATTGTAGCTCCTCGTCTATCCTTCAAATAAATTTTGTAACTCTTTCTGGAATGGCCATTGTGCATGGTGGAACTGTGGCAAGTTTGAGCACTTAATTATGTAGTTGTCTGTGAGGGAGTTTTTAGCCAGTAAACAAATAACTGTATTGCAACAGCCTCCCTTCTCACCTGATCTGGCCCCCAATGACTTTTTTTTTTTAACCTGAAAATAAAGGAAATATTTAAAGGAAGACATTTTGCTTACATTCAGGAGATCAAAAAATATATATATATACAGAGACAGCTCTGATAGCCATCACAGAGAAAGAATTCCAAAATTGCTTTAAAGAGTGGACTAGGCACTGGTGTTCGTGCATAGCTTCCCAAGGCGAGTACTTTGTGGGTGATCATAGTGATATTCAGCAATGAGCTATGTAGCACTATTTCTAGGATGAGTTTGTGAACTTAATTGGCAGTCCTCATATATTTCTGATCGTTGGAGGACACATTTCTTTCCACTGGACCCTGAGAAGTAAAGATTTTCCTTCAAAATAAGCCATTTAATATCCTTTTTCTCACTCTAGATTGCAACACACTTTAGAAAAGTTGCTGTTCCAGTTTTGGTATTGTTATTCCAATAGTAATATTAATAACACTGCCAAAAAGGACGAAATTCAAATGTGTCCTTGTTGTGGATTGAACTCTGTCACCCCAAAATGTATATTTTTATTTGTCTCAGCTAGGAGTTTCAATATGGGACCCTTTCTCCCAAGTGTTGTGAATCCTGTCTCTGTGAGATTGGTGATGGAAAATGGGCTGTAGTTGGGTTAGTGAGCCAGGATTCAAGCTACAAGCTTGCAGGAGAGAAGTGAACAGAGGAAGTTGGGAAACTCACACCACCAAGAAAGCATGACCAAGAGCAGAGTACCTCCTTTGGACCCGGGGTTCCTGTGCTGAGATGCTCTCCTCTGACTGAATGGGCTTGTAACTCATTAATGGATTTGTGGCTTACCAGACAGAGACAATAAAAATTTCTCCTCATAAAGCCTTCCACTCATGATATTTTCTGTTAGAGTAGTACCAGGTGACTGAGACAGTCCTAAACTAACAATAAGAGCTACAGTAGCACACAATTACTGCTCAAATTTAAAAAAAAAGTAAAAGAGAAAAGGAAAGCATGTTGTAGAAAAGACTGAAAACCTTCCAACAGATTTAATTACAACCACTCAAAAACCAGTATTGGATGCAGTAAGATGAGGTAAATTTTAATCTATAATCCAGTGAACAAAGAGATGGCTAATTGGGAATGTAAGGGAAAGATTTCCACCATTTTCTTAATTAAGAAATATTGGACCCAGTTCACTATGCTGTTGTTAGTTACCATCTAGTCATTGCAACAAATGGCCACAGCAGCTGTCTACAACACCACTCTTCCACTGGGTTTCTCGGCTATGATTTTTGTGAAGCAGATGACGTGCTTAGTGAGGGTGAGAACCACCAACCTTTCAGCTAGTAGTTAAGCACTTAACCCTTTGTTCCAACCAAGTACCTACTGAGATTAAGTACACAAATATATTAACATGAAAATAGTCACAAATAACTTCTTCACTGGTTTCCCTCAGTGATTCAGAGATGACTGGGATCACCATATTACCCAGGGACAGATTACCCAATAGACAAGATAAAAGCATGATTAGGGCATCAACAGAAAACAAGGCTCTAATTGCCCAAAGCAAAGACTCATAGATGCCAAGCACACAGGAACACAAGGTAAAAAAAAAAAACAAAACAAAACACTGCAGTGAAAGGGAACTGGTAGGCACTAAATGAAACTGATACCAGCTCCAGTGCACAAGAATACGTTAGCCAAAAATAAAGTTCACTTAAGGTCATGAGGACACGCGTGTGCAAGATTAAAGCTATAAGGACCCTATTGCTACAACCCACCTTTGTTTACATCTGCCCTCCACGTAACTGAAACACCCTAACTCTGTGGATTTCTTGAGAACATAGTATTTCTTTCAACAAAGAAGAGCTAGTCTAATTCTTGTCACATTCATCCAATATGCAACTGAATCTAATATAGTAATGACTGGGTGAGGATGGATTATTGACTGGTTTTGACAAAACTGTCCTGTATATTTACATCTGCTGACTCAGAAACTCCAGCCAAGAGGACCAGCAATTTTCTTTGCCATAATACAAACACAAAGACATGCTCTTGTGTGCATCCTAGTAAATAAACAACCCATGAGAATTCCAGTCCCAGACGACTTCCCAAAGTGAGAGAACTTGAGTGACTCTATTATGGCAATACATTCAATCAAGATACTTTTTAACCCAAGCATACTTATGTTCTAAGCTTAGTAAACAGCCAAGCTTAGTAAACAATAATATTTATAAATTTAAATTTAAAATACACCTGAACACAGTCTAACTGGTTGCCATGAAGTCAAATCCAACTCTTAAAAATCCTATGGGCAAGAATAGAACTGCCACGTAGAGTTTCCAAGGAGGGCCTGGTGAATTTCAACTGTTGATCTTTTAGCTAGCACCCATAGCACTTAACCACTGTGACACAAGGATATTTATCATAATACTAATATAAGTAAGAATTTGATGTAATACTAACATAGCCATTATTCTAAAATACTGGAAATACTTGTATTTATCTAACACAAAAAACTTTAAGAGAGCTTCATTTTTTATTGTCTGTTGCGTGGAACACAGTGCTTGATCTTACTTTGTAAGTGCTGATAAGTGAGGTATTAGACACATTAAAAGGACACCAAATTGAATATTTATCATGCAAAACATGTTACTAGTTTTCAATGAGTGTTTCTGAATTTACTTTCCAAAAAAAGATTGTTTATTAAAATATTATATTTATATTTTATCACAATAGACAGATACCTTACATATCTTGGTGTAAAGAAACAAATTCCTAGATGAAATAAATGTTCAGATAATAAGATTTACATAAATGTGTTTTATTTTCCATTTTCCTTTAGACTGCTGTTCTTTTAAAAAAATTGATTTGAAGTGTTATAACCTATAAAAAAACTTGCTTATTGAGAAATGTTGCTGTTACTACAACAGTTATGCATGTGTCTCAAAATATGAAAACCGAACAATTTCAAAGAGAAACAAAACATACATCTCGTAAATTTTGTCTATGATAACAGTTATATATTCCTTCTTATTTTGAACTGATTGGATATAACCTCATATTCAATTTTTTCTCATCAACTGCATAAGAATATACCATTGTCACTTATTATGATCATGTGACTGAGAGTATGTTTGGTCCTGTCCTACGCAAAGCAAGACAAAATGTGTTTTCAGATTAAGGAAACCTTTGTATTTGTATTATGCTTTTACAGTCTCTCTAACTCTGGTTGACTACAGTCACTGGTATTATGAACTGTGAAGATATAACTTCGAAGGATAGAAAATGAGGGCACAAGTTTTTAAGTATTATTTCAAGATGAAAAATACTTTCAAACATCTGTGAAGGACCTGACAAGAAACATCATGTGACAAACAAAATTATTTCAGACTGTCTTTTAAATAGTACTTCTTTTGACTGTTTCAGATTTGAAAAACAGAATTACGTATTCCAAATCAACTTTTTTTACCTACTAATTTCCAAATATAAATTATTGTGATAATTTCAAAACTCAAACATAAATTTTGTTTTATAAATGTTATTTACTTTGAATTATTCAAATGTTTTTGCTATAGTAGAACCAAATTTAAAAAGTTGCATACTTTTATATCTAGGTAAAATGAAGTGGCAACAGCTGAATAGAGCACAAAAACAAAAGTTTGAAGGAAAAAAAAAGGATTTGTGAATCCTTAAAGACAACATCCTTTTTCAGATTTAATGAATCAGAAAAGATTCTTGTTGAAAGAAAGAGGAAAAAATTAATAATGAGGTAGAAAGTGAAACTGTTTTAGAATATTAACCTGTCACATCTGCAGACTACATAAATAGCAGAGACTCGAAGGCACTTGACATAGTTCCTGCTTTGTGGAATAATTTTTATTCTAGTGAGGTAAATTATTGTATCAAAAGGGTACCAAGTGATTGTCAACATCATAGCTGACCATTTGAAAATTTGGGTCAAAAATTAATGAATGTTAAACAAGTTTTTGTAGCCAGAATATATTTCTAGGGTGTAAAGCTAACGGTAGAAATTATGAGAGACAGTGGCTACTATAACCTCCATTAGTCCAGCTCTGCATATTATTTTGTTTTCAAGCTAAATCATTTAGTTCTTGATGTGGTATAGATGGATTTAGTCCTTGGTGCAAATCAAATATGATGGATGAACATGATAGCAGTTCAATTAGCAGAGACTGTATATTGTTGTCCTTAAACTGAAGACATAGTTTTGTTTTAAAAATAAATGACAGAAGAAGGTCAGTATGGAAGCTGTTTGTCAAAGCATTGTTGCCATCCATCGTTATAACTGTCACTGACTGTACTATTTTTAACAGAGAAATGAAGCTTTTGGCTTACCATAAAATGAACACTTTTTTAGTGTACTTAAACTGTTGCTCAGCTTAATCCATTATTGCCCGGTCACATCTCAAAATAAAGCAACACATGAAAGGGCAACCAGTTGTGTATGTCTAAAACAGCATATGAAAATCAATAAACTTAATAAGTAATAAACTTATATCAACTATTTTCAGACAAATGAGTATAGTTCAGTATTCCAGTTTGTCTGTGTCTTCTCAACTTCAGAAACATTACTGAGTGCCAGAGATTAATATGACATAACCACATACTACACCATTATTGACATAATTGAATATACAGTGTAAAAAGGTCAAAGTTGTACAGAGCTCTTTCAAATATAGTTTCCTTCTTAAACAATGTAAAAATGCCTGATGAAGAATGAAGATATCCAACAAATTAGTGCAAGTTTTTCCCAATGACTGTCATACAAACTTTTATGCAGAAATGTAACAGTTTCATTCTTATGTAAGAACTACAATCACAGATTGAAGAAAGACAAATTTATGTAGGTATTATGAGTCCATAACATAAGGTAAAAAGCAATGCTTATTTTTCAGAATTGCAAATGCTCACAAAACTACTCTCATTTTCATCTCTAAAGAGACAAAAACAAAAACAAAAACTGTGTACAATAGTGACTCAAGAAAGACTCAATTCACTGTTCTTACGTATGGAAGTAGATACTGTTCGGCAGCTTAGTTATGATGGAATCATTGAAAAAGTTTTAAGAGCAAAGAACATAAAGAAATGTTTTTAGTTATAACACTTTATAAGTAAAAGTTCTATCTAAAAATAAAATGTAGGATTCTGTCATAATATCTGTTTTCTGATCATTAAATTTTATGGCCTCTGTTAATTTATAGCAACACAAACTTCAAAAATGAAGTATGAGCCATTTAAAGCAAAATAGGTGAGTCAATTTTTTGTTAAGAGAGATTAACAGAATTTTACATTGATTGTTGAAACAACTGAATTCACTGAGTCATTTTCTTGTAAAATATGTTACATGTCTTTTTTGCAGAAAATGTGGTGTACAGTAAAAAAATCTCAGTACTGCATCCACTAAAATTTTATGATCCAATGCATCTCCATCTACTAAAATGGCATATGCCACTTTTGCATTTAATAGGTAATATTATACCCACTTCCGTCAAGTTAATTTTGACTCATAGCAACCTGACATGTCAAAGTAGAACTGCCCCATAGAGTTTCCAAGGAGAACCTGGCAAATTTGACTGCCAAATTTTTCTTTAGGACCTGTAGCAATTAACCACTACACCACTAAATTTTCCACTAATACTAGAGTCAAATTAAAAAAGAAGTTATATCATGGATAGGTAGCACATACATATACTTGGTGTTGTTTTCTTGATGTTATGAGATCCCCAACTCTCTGTTTACTTCCCTTTCCTCTTATCTCTTGTAGGATGAAAGGATAAAAGATGCTGCAAGCCAAACTCCAGGGAAACTCACTTTACGTTGGAGGGGGAGGTGACCTTAGGAAGTGTGTTACAGTCCCACCCTAATCCTCTTTAACACAATCCAATCTTGACGTATTAGCCACAGGCAGAAATTAGGATTTATAATACAGAAAAATCACAAAACGGAAAAAAATGACAAGTAGTAGGAATCATGGTCCAGCCACACTGATACACACACTTTGGGGGGGAACTATTCAATCCAGCACAACAGTCTAAACTTTCCAGTCATGTACTTCTTAAAAATACAATTCATTATAAAACTGATTCTCTGTTAAAGAATCTCAGTCAGTATATGCTATGAAACATGACTACAAGTATAAACTATTTTTTAAAAGAAATTATTCATATTTAAATTTGCTTTATGAAGTAGTTATACCATCTACTAGTTGTCTCATAGCAACCTCCTGTGTGTTAGAGTAGAATTGTGCTCTATAAGGGGTTTTCAATGGTTTATTCTTCAGAAATAGATCGCCAGGCCATTCTTCTGAGGTAACGCTGCACAGATTTGAGCTTCCAAACTTCTGTTAATCGTTTCTACCACCCAGCATACTGCCTTGTGAAAATGAAATTATGTTCAAACTGCAGTTCCAGGTTAAAGTTCTTAATGTTTTCTTCTGGTTTTAAAAAATCTGTTGGGTATCCCATTGCATCATGCATGCAGTAGACCTTGTTTCTAAAATTGCTATGGATGCTGGTCAAATAGATATATTAACTATGCTTCTCCAACTTGAGCATTTGCTGTGACTTATAAATTGAAAACTTTATAGCAACACTTTAAAAAATATACCATAAATACAGTATGTGCAAATTAAGTGTGATTATTCACACTTAATAAGGATGATTGCTTTGTTTAAAAGAATGCAGACTTTTTTTAGAATTTCATACAGACATTAAAATTAGCTTAATCATTTGTGCATAACAGTAATGAGTATCAATGGCATGTGTGAAAGTGTATAACTAAAACTACCTTAGCATATCATGCAGTGCCAAACCTCAGTAGGTAACCATAAAGTTGGGAGAAATTACAGAATTGGTGAATTTTAGACCTACTCTGGGGAAGAAATAATTCTTATATTCACAATGTATCCTTTTTTATTCTTTTGGATTATAGTGTCTGTTCTCTGTAACCCACAGTTCTCTAGGCTTTCCAGCAGACATAGTCCCGCACACTGAACATTTCTTCCCCAATTGACTGCATTGCCCCTCTAAAATGGCATTTTTTAATGAATGTCATTTTTTAGTGAATATTCCACCACAAAATAATCTGTAAATTTTTCTATCACTAGAACTTAAATGTTCATTACTTGTCAGATTTGCTAACAGAGACATGAAGAGAAGAAAACATACATTAGAATGTAAGGTTTAGTACCAAATCACGTACTTTTAAGGGCTGATTTGACAAGTCAGCAGAAGGCTCAAAGAAGCATCATAAATTAGCAATTTTATTTATAAATTAACACTTATTCAGTATTGAATTAAATAAATCACCCTTAGATTTTACACATAATGTAAGTCACAGGATACACATCTTAATGACTGTTTCTTTAAATGCTGTAGCATGAAACTTTACCCTAATACCTTAATTTTCAAAATCAGTAATCCCACTGGTACAGCTTGCCTCCTGAATTTTAAGGAAAGCAATTGTTGAGTTTAACACTTCGTTGGTCACCTCATACATCACAGTCTTAATATTTTTTCTTTGTGTATCAGGAAGGATTTCCATAGCAGGTGAAAAATGGAGCATAAAAGAATATATGTGTCTATCATGGATTTGTGGCACACATAAAAGGAAAATGTACATGAAGAAAGAAAGAAAGAGAAATAAGCAGCATGCAAACAACACTGCAAATGACACAGTGATAATGACTATTAACACTTTGAGAAGGTACCAGTCATTCAACCATGTGCTCTAGGACAGGTGGCATAGGAAACAATGTTACAGAAAATAGAATGCTTGGAAATTAATATTCTGCTCTCCATTTTCATTAGAAGCCCTTGTAATTCACATAATTTTTATGTAGAGGATATCAGACACTCAGAAGCCAAACTGTTGTGTGGGAATTGTTCAAGATCCCACCTAATTGTCTCTAGAGACTCACTTAAGGTGCAGTGCCCTTATTACACTCCATGTAAGTCATACAAATGTAGTCCTTTTATTTTTCTTTAAAAGTGTGATGCATCTGACTGTGTTAACTGATTACAGTTTCTAGATTCCTAAAGTCTAAAAGAAAGAAGTTCTATTGTCATTTGCTACCACTGAATTTGGCTTTCAACTCACAGTGACCTCAAGAATGATGGAAGAAAATACTACCTAAAACTAATACTGTAATACCTGTGATTGGTTGCAGATCAGACCATTGGAACCCATAATGTGTTCACTGGCTGACTTTCTGAATTAGATCACCAGACCTCTCTACCTAGTCTTAATCTAAAAGTTCCACTTAAACCTGTTCAATATCACAGCAGCACACAAGCCTCCATTGAGAGACAGGTGGTGGCTATACATAAGGTACACTGGCCATAATCTGGTCCAGGTATCCCAGGCAGAAAGCAAAATTGTATGACTGGACCACCACTGTCCCCCAAATTCTACACACTTATCCTCAGAGAGAGGATAGTAGTATCTAAATAAGGCTACATCCTAGGTTCGCTAGGAGTCAGATCCGACTCGACGACACTTGGCTTGGCAAGTGAATAAATCTTATCCGCCTTACCTATGGTCTTAATTAGGGATTAGTAGTATTGTCCTGAAGCATGAAGAACCACAGATTTCAGATTCACAGAAAGTTGCACAGCTGCTTGCACTCTTCAACAATTCACTTCCCCAAATACTTGTATCTTGGATAACTATGTTACAAAATCAGAACCAGGAAACTGACACTGCTGCAGTGACTTTTATCCCATGAATAGATTGTTGATATTATCACCACAATCAAAATGCAGGACTACTTCAGCACTCTTGTGCTACCCCTTATAATCCCACTCACCACACCACCTGCAACTTTCCTAAACACTGAAAGTTAATAATGAGTTCTTCACTTCTAAAATCTCATCAGTTTGAGAATGTCACACCAGTGGAATGTTACAATATGCCATATTATGAGATATTTCTTTCTTTGTATGATACCCTTGAGGCACAAAAGGTTGTATGTATCAATAGTACATTCTTTTTTATTTCTGAGTAATTTTTATATTATTCTTAGAAATGAAATAAAAGCTTATTAAAGGACTCAGAATAAAATTTTTAACTATCAAAGATGTTCTAACAATGGCGTCTTTATGAAAATGTATAGTAATTATTTGGTGTAGTTTTCCTCAGTCATACTTTTGCAGTGAAGAAATATCGGGTCAGAGAGAAAGTTTGCTACCCACAGGCTTAGATATAAAAGAACTTTTGAGTGGAAAGAACAAATTAGGTTTCATAAAGTGCCCTTGGGAGTTAGGAAAAAAGACTAAGTCATTCCCATTGCTTTAGTTACCTAGTGCTGCTACACAGAAACACTGCAAGTGAATGACTTTAACATTTATTATCTCACAGCTTAGGAAGCTAAAAGTCTGAAATCAGGGTGCCAAATTCATGAGAAGGCTTTCTTTCTTTGTCAGCTCTATGTCATTAATTTCCCCTGTGGTCTAGGAGCTTCTTTGTACAAGGACCCATGTATACAGTCCTCTCCTGGCTCTTGTTGCTTGTATGTAAAGTTCTGTTCTGCTTGCTTCTCTATTCTACATTTTTAAAGAGATTTACTCAAGATATAGCCTAATCCTGTAGATTGTGTCTCGCCTCATTAATGTAACTCCAGCCTCATTAGCATCTTAGGGGTTAGGATTTATAACACATAGAACAATTACGTTAAGTCACAAAATGAGGGACAACCACGCAATGCTGGCAACCATGGCCTAACCAGATAGACACACATTTTAGGGGGACACAATTCAATCCATAAAACCAGTGCATTAGTAGAAGGAGAGTTGTTCCCAAAAAACCCAATGCCATCAAGTTGATTCCAACTCATAGCAACACTGTAGAATAGAGTAGGACTGCTTCATAGAGATTCCAAGGAGCACCTGCTGGATTTGAACTGCTGACCTCTTGGTTAGCAAATGCAGTACTTAACAACTATGCCACCAGGGTTTCCAGAAGGATAGTTATAGGTCTTAAAAATAAGTGTTCTTATCACATTTAAGGGTACATTTAAGCTTATTTCCATCTGATTTGTTTAATAGAAGGCAGATTTATAAGGTAAAGACAATACTAGACTATTATTAGGGAAATTTCATTTCCCTTTCCTAAACCACAGTTATTTGGAAATACTTTAGTATATAATGCTTTGTAATTAAATTTTTAAGCAGACACTTCGTTTTATTTTTTCTTGTAAAGAACTGACAAGATGGTTTCTTTTTAACTCTGGCACAAATCAGATACAAGAACCACAAAAGTCTGAAGACACGAAGTTATTTTACTCTAGTTTTTTCTTAATTAATTACAATAAAAGAAAAAAATTTCCAACATCTATCAATTATCTCATCTGTGATAAACCCTCAGTCCCCACCCACCCATGTAACCAACACAGTCATTTTCTTCCATGGATAATTCTCTTTTTAAGTCCTTATAACAAGGGTCTCATACAAAATTTGTCATTTTGACACTGATTTCACTCATCATGATCTCTTCCAAATGAGACCATGTTATGAGATGTCTTCTAAGGTTGCTGTTGTTTTTTATCATAGCATAGTGTTCTATTGAGTGTATGTACCATAGTTTGCTTATCCATTCATCTACTGATGGACATCGGGGTCTATTCCAACTTTTTGCTGTTGTGGACTGTGCTGCAACAAACATTCATGTACATGTGTCTGTCTGTGTGCCAACCTTTGTTTCTGAAGGATAAATTCCAAACAGTGGAATTACAGGATCAAATGGTATATCTATCTCCAGCTTTTTAAGGAAGCGCCAGACTGATTTTCATTTTATTTATTTTTTATTATGACTGAGTGAAAATGTACATTCCGATAATGAACACATATGCAAGAATGTTTATCGCAGCACAGTCCACAATAGCAAAAAGATGGAATAAACCCAGATGCCCAACAACAGAGGAATGGATAGGTAAACTATGGTACATATACTCAATGGAGCATTATGCAATGATAAAGAATAATGATGACTCCAGGAAACATCACATAACCTGTTTTCAACTGGAAGACATTATGCAGACTGAAAGTAGTCAGACTGATTTTCAAAGAGTTTGTACTCTTTTGCGATCCTGTCAGCAGTGTAGGAGAGTACCAATTTCTCCACAGCCTCTCCAGCACTTGTTGTTTTGTGTTTTTTGGGTCATGGCCAATCTTGCTGGGGTGAGATGATATCTCATTGCCAATTTCATTTGAATTTCTTTAATAGCTAATGATCGTGAGCAATTCTGCATGTGTCATCCGGCTGCCTGGATATCCTCTTTAAAGAAATGTCTTTCCATCTCTTTGCACACCACTTAATTGGATTATTTATCCTTTTCTTGTTGATATTTTGTAACACCTTATAGATTATGTAAATCAGACATCAGTTGTCAAATATCTTTTCCCAGTCTGTAGGTGATCTTTTAATTCTTTTGATGAAGACTTTGGATGGGCAAAAGTGTTTGATTCTTAATAATTCCCATTTATCTATTTTCTGTTGAATGTGCTTTGTTTGTCAGATTTTAAAGTCTCTCTACATTGTGTACTTGGATGAGCTTTATCGTTTTAGGTTTTATATTCAGGTCTTTTATCCAATTTGAGTTGGGTTTGTATAAGGTGTGAGACATGGGTCTTGTTTTAATTTTTTGCAGATGGATATCCAATTTTGCCAGCACCATGTGTTAAAGAGACTGTCTTACCCCAGTTTAAAACCTTAGGGCCTTTGTCAAATATCAGCTGTTCACAGGAGGATGGTGGCATCTCTGGGTTCTCTGTCCTGTTAGTCTATATGTCTCTTTTTGTACCAGTACCAGGCTGTTTCGACAACTGTGGCACTGTAATGGGTTCTAAAGTAAGGTAGTGAGAGGCCTCCCAGTGTGTTTTTCTTCAGTAGTGCTTTACTTATCCGAGGTTTCTTCCCATTCCAAACAAAGATGATAATTTGTTTCTCCATCTCATTAAAAAATATTGCTGGAATTTGTATTGGGATTGCATTAGATAAGTAAATTGCTTTCGGCAAAATCGACATTTTCACAATATTGAGTCTTCCTATCCATGAGTAGGACAGGTTACTCCACTTATGTAAGTCTCTCCTAGTGTCTTTTAGTAAGGTCTTGTAGTTTTCTCAGTAAAGAGCTCTTATTTCTCTAGTTAGATTTATTCCTAGGTATTTTATCTTCTTGGGGGCTATAGTAAACAGAATTGATTTGGTGATTTCTTTAGTAATCTCACTGTTGGTATAAAGGAATCCTACTGATTTACTTATGTTTATCTTGTATCCTGAAACTTTGCTGAACTCCTCTATTAGTTCCAATAGTTTACTTATGGATTCCTTCAGATTCTCTGTATAAACAATCACATCATCTGCAAAGAGGGAGATTTTTGCTTCTTCATTGCTAATACCAATGCCCTTTATTTCTTTGTCTTGTCTAATAGCTCTGGCTAGAACTTCTAGCAAAATGTTGAATAGAAGTGGTGAGAGTGGGCATCCTTGTCTATTTCCCGTTCTCAAAGGAAATTCTTTCAGTCTTTCACCATTTAGGATGATGAAGGCAGTTGGCTTTGCATAGATGCTACTAATTGCACTGAGACACTTCCCCTCTATTCCTATTTTCCTGAGAGTTTTCAGCATGAATGGGTGTTGAACTTTGTCAAATGCCTTTTCTGCATTAATTGACAAAATAAAGTGATTCTTGTATTTTGTGTTATTAATGTGGTTGATTACATTAATTCTTTTTCTGATGTTGAAACAGCCTTGCATCCCTGCAATGAAATCAACTTGATCATGATGAATAATTTTTTTTTATATGCTGTTGAATTCTATTGGCTAGAGTTTTGTTGAAGATTTTTGCATCTAGGTTCATGAGTGATACTGGTCTGTAATTTTCTTTTTTTGTGGGCTCTTTCCCTGGTTTTAGTATCAAGGTTATGCTGGCTTCATAGAATGAATTTGGGAGTATTCCATTCCTTTCTATGGTGTGAAATAGCCTCAATAGTACTGGAGTTAACTCTTCTCTGAAAATTTGGTAGAATTCTGTGGTAAAGCCATCTGAGCCAGGAATTTTTTTGGTTGGTAGATTTTTGATGACTTTTTCAATCTCTTCTTTTGTGATAGATTTATTAAGATGATCTAATTCTCCTTGTGATAATCTTGGTAAGTCATATGAATGTAGAAACTTGTCCATTTCCCCTAGGTTTTCAGACCTATTAGAGTACAGCTTTTCATAGTATTCTGTTATGATATTTTTCATTTCAGCTGGGTCTGTTGTAACATCTCTGATGTCATTTCTTAATCAGGTTATTTTATCTTCTGCTGTTTTTCTGTTGTAAGTTTAGCCAATGGTTTATCAATTTTGTTGATCTTTTCAAAAAATCAGCTTTTGGTTTTGCTAACTTTTTCAATTGTTTTTCTATTCTCTAATTCATTTAGGTCTGCTCCAGTCCAGTTTTATAAATCGCAAGTTGTCAGACTGCATGCTTTCTGACTGGGAACCCAACACAATTTTATACAAAAATTTCTTTCTTCTCTGTTCTTGTTATTTTACTTTTCAATAAATAACTTCATTCCAAACTTTAAGTCATGTTGATGTATTTTTATTACTGTTTGCAGCAGTTTTACTTAAAAGGTAAAAATATGAAAATATCCCAACCTTAACTGTAATCAAACATTAACAAAACAAAACCCATGGCTGTCAAGTCAATTCTGACTCATAGCGACTCAGTAGAAAGAATGGAACCGCATCATAGGGTTCCCAAGGGGCACTTGGAGAATTTCAACTGGCAATCTTTTGGTTAGCAGATGAAGCACTTAATCACTAGGCAACCAGGGTTTCCATAATTAAATATAAAGCGAGAATAAAACATATACTTATATATAATTGAAATTAATATATTATACTATCATTCAGATTATGAGTTTGAATATTTACTTGGGTACATTATTTGCCATGGACATGAATAAATATTTAGGGAAAACATCTTTCTTCTATTGGAGATGCTCTCCCAGCAGGAAAGCTTGTTAGAGTTCTGAACTTGATCAGGAAACTCAGCAGCTGGGTTTACTATATGTAGGGGAAGAGTGAATTATGGCTTAGCAATCTTTTTTTTTAAAAAAAAGTAAAAATAAAAGAAACCTGAGGAGACATATCACTTTAATCAATAGAATGGGTCTGATACTACCATGTTTTTATCAGTTGCCTCAGATACATGTGAAAGCTGAAGAATTTTTAAAAAAAGGAAAATTGACCCATTTGAATTGTGGTGTTGACACACAATAAAACATTGTTTGGTCCTGCACAGTTCCAACAGTTGTTGTTACCCTTGAATCCTTGTATCAGCCACTATGAGTTGAGGGTCTTCCTGTTTTTTGCTGACCCTCTAATTTATCAAGCATGACACCCTTCTCCAGGGAATGTTTCCTCCTGATAACATGTATAAGGCATGTGAGACACAGTGTGAGCATACTGACTATAGTTCTTCTAAAACAGACTTTTCATTCTTTTGGCAGTCTGTGGTATATTCACCAACACCATAACTTGAAGTCTTCAATTCCTCTTTGGTCTTCTTTATTCTTTGTTACCGTGGTGTTATGTATGAAATAGTATTCCCCAAACAGACACATTGAAGTGCTAGCTCCTAGTACCACAAATATGACCTTGTTTGGAAGTAGGTCTTTAAAGGTTTTAACAGTTAATATGAGGTCATACTGCAGCAGGGTGAGTCTCAATCCAATCTCAGTGGTTATTTTATGGTAGAGACAAAAAGCTACAGAGACATAGGCAGAGAGGGAAGACAGGTAAGTGAACTTTGTAGGCCAAGGGCTGCTTGGGGCTACCAGTAGCTGAGAGCTGCACGGTGGCTTCTTTTGTTAGAGCTTTTGGAGAGAACAAGGCCCTGCTGACACTCTACATTTGGACACATGACCTCTAGAACTGTGAGACACTGAACACTTATTACTTAACCACCCACTTTCTCGTATTTTGCTACAGCATCCCAAAGAAACAAATACAAGTGGGAAGTTCATTCTTCTGTTTTAACAAAGGTAATTCTGATGAAATCTAAGCCTGACAGATAAATGATAACAAATTAGTCTCACTTCAAGACTGTCTCGTTGTCACAGACATCATCTGAAGGCACACTCTGGTTACTAAGAAAAGTAAAAGGATGTTAGGTAAATCACAACTGCTAATGATAGGACTCCATCTTCTCACGCTCTGGCCATAAAAATATTGGGACTGATTTCTTCAACTTCTCCTCTGAAATTTTAGCATTAACATTACCACATGTTACATGTGCACCATCAGGGTTGCTTATTGATTTCAGAATACTGCATGCTGATTACAGAAAACAGTTATCACTGACTGAAATTAGCATTTGTCACTTTGTTTCTCACCTGCAACAAATTTAGAGAGTTGATCTTTGTAGTCCCGTAATCTGTAAAGCAATATCAACAAGCTATGTTTCTGCCCATTAAAACAGATACTTAAAAAGGAAGACAGAGTACACAAACAAACAGGTAAAAAAGCTGATACTGGCATTTGTAGACTGATTACAAAAACAAACTTTTATTGTAATGTTGACAAACCAAAAAGGGGGAATTAATGCCATTACTAGGTAAACAACCTAAACACAAGAAGACAGGTTTCCAGGTTTCCACAACCTTGTCTTCTTTTTATACCTTTTAGGTCTAAAATTTTGGTGTAGGTTTTTTTTTTCATAGAGTAGCTTATAGACAGTCATTGATGATAGTCATTGATGACACAATGATCTGTCTCCTTTTTGTCCACTCCTAAGACTCAACAGCACTTGGCTTGGCTTGGCAATCACAATATGGTTATAAAAAACTATTTTGCCCCTAATATTCTAATGCTGTTTTTTCTAAGCTCTAGGTGACCCATCAAGTTCTTTCAACTTTCAAGAATTTTGAGTATATTGCTATTTTAGGATTGTTGTTTTCTGATGTTATAACCAGGTATGCTGTTCAAAGCCTTCCTTGCTAAGAGGATTTTTCCTCAATGCTCTTTCAAAACCATGCCTATATGTGGCTGTAGGGCAGTAGATGTTCACTTATCATCAAAAAAGAAAGAAAGAAAGAAATTCAAGCCAACTTATCCATGAATCAAGGTTATAATCCGTGCAGCTCAATGCTTTTGCGTAGTCAACAAAACACAGGTAAGTATCTCTCTGTTATTCTCTACATTCAGCCAAGATCTATCTGACAACACCAGTGATATCTTTGGTTCCATATCCAGTCTAATTTTGGTTGTAGTTTCTGGCATTTCTATGGCAATGTACGGCTACATCAGTTGATGGTAGAGAACACCTCACAGGGCTGCAGGTGTGTATTGAAGGAGAATATCAGTATAGGGGACATGAAAATCCATGGCCACCTTTTATATAATTTAATTGTGAATTATATTACCTCAGGCCTGATCCTGAATGAACCATTCTATCATATCATGATTCACTGATATGCTTGCCTGGCTGTCTGACTTGTTATACTTGATAATGCTCACCTCTATTTACACACTAAATGTCCTAGGGTAAGGAGTTCAACATCCACTAGGCCTCAGCAGCATGACAGAAGCTGTTTGTAGAAGGTAAATACTTATTTGAGGAAGGAGTGATGCTGCTCCAGAATCTTGACAGGTCTGTGTTACACATTTCCTAATAAGACTTCAGAAACTTCACGAAATACTCTTATTGATCACAGATACCTACAACATCTTGAGATTCTTCAAGTCACATGGTCCAAGTAGTAGGGCCACTTGTACAACAGCATGGAATTATGACAAAACTCCTCTTTTTCTCAGAGCCCTGCTCAAAGCTGGTGATTATTGCACTGCACCCAGTATCTATTTTTGCACAGTATTTCCAAATGTAGCGTACACTGTCCCCATAATCTGAAGAGGCATGTGATGTGTCTCTTTCTTAGTGCTTAGGGTTATGTTGTTATAGGTGCCACTGAGTAAACTGTCACTCATAGCAACCTTACTTAGAATACCACCTGCAACAGTGCATTCTCACAAACATCACTATATTTGAGCCCAGTGTTACAACTTCTGTGCCAATCCATCTCCTTGAGAGTGTCTCTCTTTTTCTCTACCAAGCATATGTCTTGATATAGTAAGCAGTCCTTCCTGATAACACATCCAAAGTAAGATAGATGAAGTCTCCCCATTTTTATTTCTAAAGAGAGTTATGGCTGTACTTCCCCCAAGGCTTAATTATTGGTTCATCATTCTGGAATTCCATGGTTGATTCAATATTCTCTACTAATACTACAATCCAAGTGTGTTAGCTATTCTTTTGTATTTATTTTTCTGTCCAACTTTTGGGTACAAAATTCCATGCCTTGAGTCAGAAGTTCCTTAGTCATCAAAGGGAGGTCCTTTTTTTAGAAAAATGTTTTAAAGAGATATTTTGCAGCAGATTTGCTTAAAGCAGTAGGTCATTTGATTTGTTGATTCCTGCTTCTACGGGTGTTGATTGTTGATCCAAGAACAGTGAAATCTTTGACAGCTTCAATTTCTTCTCCATTTACCATAATGTTGCTTATTGGCCCAGTTGTGAGGGCTTTAATTTTCTTCATGTTCAGGTACAATCCATCCTGAACCCTGTAAAATTTTACATTCGTTGGTAATTCCCTTAAATTGTCTTTACTTTCAGCAAGGAATTTTTTTTTATCATTTGCTTGTCTCAGATTGTTAATGAGTCTTCCTTTAATCCTAGTGCCTGGTGTTTTTTTTTATGTCGACCAGTTTCTCAAATTATCTTTCAACACCCATATTTAATAAGTAAGTTGAATAGATACAACCTGTTGTACACCTTCTGTTATTTTAAACTATACAATATCCTCTTGTTCTGTTCAAATAACTGACTCCTGCTGCGTGCACAGGTTCTACTCAGGCAAATTAACTACTCTGGAATTTCCATTCTTCAAAATATTATCCACAATTTTTTTTGTGATTTATTCAGAGTATAAAACCAACTCTTTGAGTCAAATGTCTCAGCATGTTGCAGACTCATAAATCTGAAACTTGCGACAATTTCCTAAGATGTAAGTCTTATCTACTAACTTCTAATATGCAAATATCTTACTAGGACACGCAGCATACTTGCCACTTTTGCTTCCTTGATTCAATTAACATGAAGTCATTAAAATAATGGAACTACATGATGATCCACAGACTACCCAGATAATCATATTTCCTTCAGACTACGTTGTCAAAAGACTGCAGGAGAGTCACCATAAGATTTTTGTAGAAATATGAATGTCACTATTTTTTTTTTCCTTCACTTCAATAAACTACATACTAATGCTTTATAGCCAAGATATTTGCTGATGAGCAACTGGTGAATCTCTATTAGATCACCCATCACAGAGGGTTTGTCAATGTTGATATTGACTTGAAGAGTGGCTAACAAGGTGAATAACAATCCTCTACGTCTCTGCACTCTGACTGCAGTAGTTAACATGCACTGCTACTAACTGAAAGTTAATGGGTAGAATTCACTAGTTGTGCTTCAGAAGTTCTGTAAAGATTAAAGCCTTGCAAATCCTATAGGACAGTTCTGCTCTCTTCTATAGAATTGCTGTGAGTCAGAACTAAATAGACTGGTTTTGTTTCACAAGTCTCTGAAATGAATCTCACGTGAACCCATCATACTTTGCCAAAGCTCAGCCAAGTGAATAGATAAGTAAACTTATACATGAAGGGTGTAATCTTTGATGATCATCAGTAAGTGCTTTAGGTTCTCTTCAGTTTCAGCAAGCTAAGTTGTGTCTTCTACACAATGTGGTTGTTAATAGGTCTTCCTCCAATCATGATGCCACATCCTTCTTCAAATTTATGGCTGCAAATATTTTTGTATTCAGCAATATTTTAATTGTATCTGATATTAACGATACTACTTCATAATTTGTGCATTGTGTTGGATTTCCTGTCTTTGAAACTGGCACTAGTATCAATCTCTTCCAGTGTGTTGGTAAGGTATCTGTCTTCCAAATTTCTTGGCACAGGAAAGTGAGCATTTCCAGTGCTGCATCCATATACTGAAACATCTTAATTGGTATTCTGTTAATTCATGAATCTGCATTTTTCTACAATGCCTTCACTGCAATTTGACTTCTTCTGTCAGTACCATTAGTTCTGGATCATATGCTACCTACCGAAATTGTTGAATGTTGGCTGATTCTTTTTGTGCAGCGACACTGTATCCATTCATCTTCTTTGGATGCTTTCTAGTAGCTTAGTATTTTTGCCACAGAATCAATCTTTCAATAAAATGTGTATTGGTGTGAATATGTGGGTGTTAAGTTTTAGTCAACATTTACTTCTTTTTACAATACTTTTTCCCATGTTCAACCACATTAATGAACTATATGACAATAGATTACTTAAGGAATCTGCCATAGAATATTTTTATAATGTTTGAAAAAAAAACCCTCAAAGATGAGGCAGATTGAGAAAAGAGTGTGTTAAATTCTGTTTAGACTCTAAAACAAACCTGGATGTGCAACATACTGTTTTCAAAAGTAAGTATTGATTTAAAAAAAAAAAATCATTGCAAGCATTTTTTGCATTTCCCTTAGTTTAAATCAGTTTCTGCTTCTTTTGGTGTTCAGTAAAATGGAGGATGATACAGACTTTGACATCATCTAAGGATCAAAATAGCGACCATGTGGGGCAGAGCCAAGATGGCAGACTAGACACACATTTCCTCAATTCCATCTGAAAACTAAGGCTTGGATTGATAATTGAACAGAACACTGTGGATACCCAGGGAGCCCTAGGATACAGCATAGGGTTGTTGAATTGGACTGCATGCCATTAAACATGAAACTGCCTCTCTAACATGAGTCAGCACACGCCAAACCCCAATCCTGGTGATTTACTACTCAGACTACAGGTACTAACTCTTTCTTTGTTATCTGGGAAGCAGGGTGAATAGGCGTGAGTCAGCAAATATGCTGAACTGCAGTACTGAATTAAACAGTGTATAGCACAACAGAGAGACAGTGTGTGAGATAGCCACTTTTTGAGAGCCTGGTTACTGACCGAGGGCACCACGGCCCCTCACCCTCTCTTTTCTGAGCTCCATCATAGATTCTGCTATTTCACAGAGGGAAGAACAGCTCAGCAGGGATGTCATTTTGGTCAGCTTGGAAGTGTAGTCACCCAACTGGAGGTGTCAGTGGCAGCTAATTCCCAAACTGACAAGCAGTGCCAGCCTGGAAAGAGCTTTTGCAGCAGAAAAGCCATGTGGGACAATGTTAACTTATGGGAGTGGCCTGGCTGAGGATGGCAGCAAGCCTGTAACCCCTCCCTTCTCTAAGGACAGCCACTGTCAGCCAGAAGATGGGGTGGGACCTGCCACACCTGATGATGTGATTGACTTTTGCAACTGTTGGACAGCTGCTAGCTTTTTAAAAGAAGATTGCCTGGAGAAGTAACTGCTGAGTGGCAGCATCTCTTCCATCATTTACTGATCCACATTATAGGGTCAACTGGCAGCCCCCAAGTTACTCCATAAGTAGGGTACCGTTTTTGCCAGCCAGAAGGTAAAGCCAACCACCCAAAAGAGTCCACCGGGGACAATCACTGAAGTACACACACGTGGCTGATACCAAATCCCTTCCCAGAACTATGCCTCGGCTCCTGCTGAGGTAACACCAAAGAAACTAAACAGCCTTTAGCTGGCCTGAAGGCAACACACCATATCTAACTATTTAAAGAAACACTCCAGAGTGGCTCCAGAAAACTCCCAAGACAAAGAATCAAAACCTTTCCATATGAAGAAGTCTTTCTGAAACTATTGGAGGTCAAGTACAAAGGAATTATATAAAGAGCACTCCAACAGATTAAATAAAATGTAGCAAAGCAAAATGCAAAATCAAGCAAGCTATTTGAACTGATAGAAAAACAACAATCTGAAATCCAGCAGATCAATAACAAAATCACAGAATTACACAATTCAATCCAAAGCCAAAAGAACTGAATTGAGGAGATGGAAGCCAGAGTTCGTGAGCTTGAGGATAGAGCAAAGGCCCTCATC
Organism: Heterohyrax brucei; assembly: GCA_028571685.1. Classification (NCBI taxonomy): domain Eukaryota; kingdom Metazoa; phylum Chordata; class Mammalia; order Hyracoidea; family Procaviidae; genus Heterohyrax; species Heterohyrax brucei. The sequence continues at coordinate 89,317,042 of CM053158.1, forward strand.
ATTTATGAGGAGAAATCAGAGAAAAGAAATAAGAAAAATTAAGAAACATTAAGTAACAAATAGAAGTTTATTAAGAGGAACACTCTACAATTAATTGGAGTTCCTGAACAGGAAGTGATAGCTGAAACCACACAGAGTATTGCTATTGACTTGCTGACAGAAAATGTCCCTGAAAGTATTAAAGAAGAGAAAATAGACATCCAACATAAGTATCAAACACCACAAAGACTAGACACCAAGAGAAAGGCACCAAGACATGTTATAATCAAGCTAAATAAAATGAAACATAAATTCTCTTAAAGGTAACAAGGCTCAAAGCAAAGCTAGCATTCAGAGGGAAACACTGTAAGCTATCTGACTTCTCAGCAGAAGCAATGTTGGCAAAGAGGCAATGAAATGACACATTCAAAGCCTTAAAGGAGAAAAACGTCCAACTAAAAGTTTTATATCTAGTAAAATTGCCCCTAATATATGAAGATGAAATTAAGACATTTGCAGAGAAGCAGAAACTTAGAGACTTTGTAAAAACCAAACAAAATTTACAAGAAATACTGAAAGAGGCTCTTCTTAAGTGTGTATTTAAGGAGGTAATGCAGGACACAGCATCCAGAAACCTACTTACTTACAGAAGTCACAAAACTCAATCAAATCTATAATATTAGAAGACAGTAACCAGTGACCATATCATGAAAACATTACACACAAAAAAGAGGGATGTACTACAGTACTTATACTCTTTTCAAATGGTGAGGAAGTTCAAAAGATACAAGAAGTTAAAATTAGGTTTAAACATAGACTAGTAAGAGGGATCATAGGGGTAGCTGAAAAAGCACAATAGCAATGCAACGTATGAAAACAACAACAAACACAAAAGCAAAAATGAGAAAGGTGAAAATTCAAACAATAAAGAATGACCCAGAAGAGAATCTAAAGAGCAACATAGAAAACATCAACAGCACAAAAATAAATACATGAAAATGACAGCATTAAACACATAAAAACCCAAACCCACTGCCAGCAAGTCAGGTCCAACTCATAGAATCCTTAGAGGTCAGAGTAGAACTGCCCTATGAAGTTTCCAAGGAGTCTCTGGTGGACTTGACCTGTTGACATTTTGGTTAGCAGACACAGCAATTAACCCACTATGCCACTGAGGTTTCTCATTAAACACATACCTGTAAATAAATATATTGAATTAAATGGACTGAACGCTCCCACAAAGAGACAGAAAGTAGCACACTGAATCAAAAGACATGACCCATCTATACGCTGCTTACAGGAAACACACTTTAGACTCAAAAGTATGAAAAAACTAAAAATTAAAGGATGGGATACTATATTCCAAGCTAACAGTATACAAAGAAGAGCAGGTGTGGCATTACTAATCTCAAATAAAGTAGATTGAATGTAAAACCCACCGCTGTGGACGAGGATGGTCACTACTTATTGCTGAAAAGTTCAACACAAGCAGGACTTAACAATACTAAATATGCATCCTATACCAGATCACCTAAGTACATTGATCAAACACTGGCTACACTGAAAAATGAGATAGATCACTCCACAGTCATAGTTGGAGACTTCAACAGTCCACTTTCAGTAACGGACACATCATCCAGAAAAAGTTCAGTAAAGACAAAAAAGATCCTATTATGAAAATTACAGAATTAGACCTCATCAACATATACAGAACTTTTTATCCATAAACAGATAAGTACACCTTCTTATACACATGGAACATTTTCCAGAACAGACCTTGTGTTAGGAAATAAAGCAAACTTCAACAAAATCCAAACCACTGAATTATTGCAAAGCATCTTCTCAGACCATAAAGCCATAAAAGTCAAATTCAATAGCAGAAAAAACATAGAAATTGGAACTCATGAAAACTGAGTAACACCTTGCTCAAAAACCCATGGATTATAGAAGAAATCCAGGGCAAAATAAAGACATTTATGGAAGCAAAGGAGAATGAAAACACATCCTATCAGAACCTATGGGATACAAAAGTCATTCAAAAACTACTAACCAAGAAAAGCCCTGGCCCAGATGGCTTCACTGCAGAATTCTACTAAGCTTTTAGAGAACTGTTAACTCCAAACCACTGAGACCATATCACAGCATAGAAAGGGATAGAATACTACCCAATTCTTTTTCTGAAGCCAGCAGAACCCTGACACCAAAGCCAGGGAAAGACCCAACAAAAAAGAGAACTACAGACCAAAATCACTCATGAATCTAGACACAAAAATCTTCAACAAAGTTCTTGCCAGGAGAATTCAACAGCATATCAAAAATAAAACAAAATAAAAAATTCATCACAACCACACTGGATTCATATCAGGGTTGCCAGTCCTGTTCAGCATCAGAAGAACAATTAATGTGATCAACCACATAAATAACAGTAGAGTTTATCAATTCATGCAAAAAAAGTCTTTGATAAAATTCAACATCCATTCATGTTAAAAACTCTCAGCAAAATAGGAATAGAAGGGAAATTCCTCAATGCAATAAGGGCCATCTACAGAGAGCCAACTGCCTACATCGTTCTGAATGGAGAGAGGATGAAAGAATTTCCCTTGACAACAGGAACTAGACAAGGATGCCCACTCTCACCCCTCCCATTCAATATTGTATAGAAGTTATGGCCAGAGCAATCAGATAAGACAAAGAAAGGGCATTCACTTCAGCAAAAAAAAGTAAAAATCTTCCTATTTGCACAATGATATGATCCTAAGGAATGAAAAAGTAAACCAGTAAACTAATAGAATTCAGCAAAGCATCAAGATAACAGATAAATGTAAGTAAATCAGTAGGATTGTTTTACACCAACAAAGAGCTCACTAAAGAAGAAATCACCAAATCAATGCCATTTACTATAGCCTCCCAAAAGATAAAATATCTGGGAATAAATCTAACTAGAAAAATAAGAGACCCATACAAAAAGAATCACAAGACTTTACTGGAAGAAACTAAGAGACTTACATAAATGGAGAAATGTACTCTGCTCATGGATAGGAAGACTTAACATTGTGAAAAAATCTATTTTGCCCAAAGCGATCTACACATACAATGCTATGCCAATACACATCCCAGTGACATTTTTTTAATGAGATGTTTGGAAAGGGGTAGAAACCCCAGATAAGCAAAGCACTACTGCAGAAGAAAACACAAGGAGGCCTCTCACTACCCGACTTTAGAATCTAATACACTGCCACTATAGTTAAAACAGCCTGGTATTGGTACAAAAAGAGATATATAGACTAACGGAACAGAGCTGAGATCCCAGAGATGTCACCTTCTTCTTATTAACTGCTCATATCAGACAAAGGCCGTAAGATTGTTAACTGGGGTAAAAACAATCTCTTTAACAAATGGTGCTGGCAAAATTGAATATCTATCTCTAAAACATTGAAACAAGACCCATATCTCACACCTTACACAAAAATCAACTCAATTTGTATAAAAGATGTGAATATCAAACCTAAAACACTAAAGCTCATGCAAGAAAACATAGGATCAACAATGTAAGTTTTAATTCACAACTTAGACTCTAAATTTAACAAAGTATGATCAACAGAGGAAAAATAGATAAACGGAAACTACTAAGAATCAAACACTTTTGCTCATGCAAAAACTTTGCCAAAAGAATTAAAAGGCCACCTACAGAATGGGAGAAAAATATTTGGCAACTATATGTCAGACTGATGTCTGATCTCCATAGTCTATAAGATACTTTAAAATGTCAACAATAAAAGGATAAATAACCCAATTAAGCATTGGGCAAAGGAGATGGATGGACATTTCTCTAAACAGGATATCCAGGCAACCAAAAGACACATACAGAAATGCTCATGATCATTAGTTATTAAAGAAATCCAAATCAAAACTATGATGAAATATCATCTCACCTCAACAAGGTTGGCCATGATCCAAAAAACACAAAACAACAGATGGTGGAGATGCTGTGGAGAAATTGGTACTCTCCTACACTACTGGTAGGAATGCAAAATGGTATACAACCTCTTTGGAAAGCAATCTGGTGCTTCCTAAAAAGCTGGAAATAGATATACCATTTGACCCAGTAATCCCACTGCTTGGTATATATCATACAAAATCAAGGGCAGTCACATGAACAGATACATGCACACGAATGTTTATGGCAGCAAAGTCCACAATAGCAAAAAGATGGAATCAATTCAGATGCCCCAAAACAGATGAATGGATAAACAAACTGGGGTATATACACCCAGTGGAGCACTATACAGTGATCGAGAACAATGACGACTTTAGGAAGCACCTCACAACCTGGATTCAATTGCAAGACATTATACTGAGTGAAATTAGTTAGCAGCACAAGGACAAATATTGTATAAGACCCCTACTGTAAGGACTTAAAAAGAGACTCATGTACTGAAGAAAAGACCCTTTGATGGCTATAAGGGAGGGGAGGTAGGAAAGGAGAGGGTTAATTATAGATTAGTTGATAGAAATTTTGTTGGGTGACAGCACATGTTAGAATGAAGATCAGTTTACCTGGATATTAATGTAAATTGAAACCCTTCCAATCTTGACCCAACATTGCAAGGAAAGAACAGCTGGGGTAGGCGTTGGGGACCACACTCTAAAGGGATGTCAAGGCTAATTGGCATAACTAGCCTATTGCTAAGAGAGTCTTTTGTACCCGATGTAAGTGAGTGGTGTCTGTGGTCTTAAAAGCTGGCAAACTGCCATCTGAGGAACACCACATGGTCCCAACTGAGCTAGAACTGATGATCACCAACGACCACAACGATGTGAGGGAAAAAGAGCCTAGAAGACAGAAAGACACATGTGAATGGCTGACTATAACAACATGTGACCAGAAGAAGCAGATGGTGCCTGGCCACCACCAATGACATCTGTGATGGGGCTCACAATTTTGAGTTCCAGTGGAAACCCGAAAAAAAAGGGATACACCCTAAGAACTCTACTAAAAGACCACAATTCATGATCAAAGGCCTGAGAGTTCCCCTGGGAGTGTGGCCCCTAAATCTGATGCTGCCCCTGATTATAGATCATTACTGCAGTCAGTTCTTCAGATAGGAATGGAATGGACTCAGGGACACAGAGACCAATGTCTGATTTCCATAATCTACAAGGTATTACAAAATATCAACAAGAAAGATAAATAACCCAGTTAAGCATTGGGCAAAGGAGATGGACACACTTCACTAAAGAAGATATTCAGGCAGCCAAAAGACACACGCAGAAATGCTCACCATCATTAGCTATCAAAGAAATCCAAATCAAAACTACAATGTGATATCATCTCACCTCAGTAAGTGTGGCCATGATTCAAAAAACACAAAACAACAAATGCTGGAGAGGCTGAAGAGAAATTGGAACTCTCCTACACTGCTGGTGGGAATGAAAATGGTACAACCTCTTTGGAAAGCAATCTGGCACTTCTTTAAAAAGCTGGAAGTAGATACACCACCTGACCCAATAACCTCACTGCTTTGAATATATCCTACAGAACAAGGGAAGTCACACAAACAGATCTATGCACAGTGATGTTTATTCCAGCACAGTCCATAACAGTAAAATGATGGAATCAACCCAGATGCCCCCAAACAAATGAATGGATAAACAAACTATGGTATATATACTGAGTGGAGCACTGTGCAATGATAAAGAGCAATGATGATTTTAGGAAGCATCTCATAACCTGGTTTCACTTGGAAGACATTATATTGAGTGAAATCAGTCAGCTGCACAAGGACAAATATTTTATGAGACCCCTACTATAAGGACTTAAAAACAGACCCAGGTATAGAAGGAATGATTCTTTGATATCTGGAAGGGAGGGGAGGTGGAAATGGAGAGTGTTGGTTATAGATTAGATAACAGATAGAAATTTGGATGGGTGAAATCACTGACAGCACATATTAGAGAAAAGATCAATTTAACTGGACTTCAACATAACCTGGATAACCTGGAAACTCTTCCAACCTTAGCCCAATACTGCAAGAATAGACTAGCAGGAGAGGGGGCCTATGGGCTATGCTCTCAGGGGACATTGAGGCCAATTGGCATAACTAGCCTATTGCTAAGAGAATTCTCTGCACCCCATATTGCTGAGTGGCGGCTGGAGTCTTAAAATCCAGCAAGCTGCCATCTGAGGTACACCAAATCGTCCCCACTCATCTGGAACAGATGATAACCAAGAACAACAAAAACAAGAGGAAAAAAGTGTTGAGAAGACAGAAGGACCCACGTGAACGGGTGAGTAACAACGTTGGACCAGAAGAACAAGACAGTGCCTAGCCACCACCAAGACAGCTATGCAGGAGCACGCAATGTTAAATCCTAGTGGCAACATGGTAAAAAAAGAGGTGTACCCCAAGAACTTCACAAAAAGACAATTGATGGTCCTGCAGCCTGGGCCCTTAGACCTGCTGCTGCCCCTGACCAGAAGAAATTACTGAGGTAAACTCTTCAGACAGGAATGGACTGGACTTGGGGACACAGTATGACCACAATGTGTGTGTACTTTATGGTTCTAGACATCTATAGGATGCTGTCCTACCAGCCTGTTACTAGAAGGGAGAAGAGAGGGTAGAAGGAGGGGACAGAAGACTGTTAAGAGGATATGACATACATAGAACAAGAAGGAGGACTGTGCTGTCACCAGGCAAGGAGAGCAGAAGAAGCTGCAGATAGGCAGGCATGCAAATTTAATTTGGATTGTATACTTTCACTTAATCAAAATTAAAAAAAAAAAAAGCAACTGTGAGCATACCAGGACCAAAGGAGTAGACCTAAAAGTTCCTGAGACAATAAAACCTCTTTGTATTTACACTTAAAATCTATGAATACTTACTACAAAAATTCATATAATTATCTTCTGTCTCAGGACTATTTTACCTTGCCAAAGTAAAGCATATATTTAAGTAATTAATTGGGTGCTTTACCGTGGTGTGAAACTTCCTGTGCATGACTTTGGAGGTCAAGGAATGCAAAGCATTGTGGGGACAGTTATTTATTTCAACCTGATGGAGAAAATGAAGATAATAAAATGATAAGTTTCTTCTGTTTCAGAAACTGGAACGAGATCAGAAGTGAAGGTCCTGAAAATTGACCTTTAACTTTTAATGTCTCCCAAATTTATAATTTTAATGCTGTTTGTTTCAAGCACTGCAAAATATTTCCAGCACTGTCTGTAATTATTTTGATTCAATTTCTTGTTAACCTCACAGAAGCAGGCAACTGGGTGACCATTTCAGAGAAACCTCCTGCCCTAATTAAATATAAGATTATTCTCTTCAGTTGTGTATATTGCTGTGTTTAGTATTAGTAAAAGACCTTCGTGATGACCTTTCAAGCTTTATAACAAATAAAATTCCAAGAAGCCTCTAAACTATCCAGTATAATAAGTAAAATGCATTCCGAGGCAGGAAACTATAATTGGACCAAAAAAAAGAAAAAAGGTATGAAAGTCAGTATGTGCAGGAGTCAATTTTGCCTAAATTGACCAATACTGATGTTTTCATACAAACATAAATTGTAATTATTTGTGTGATTAGTCACATAATGAAAATATTAGTCTATATTTTATTTTTATTTTTCCTTTGTCTTGCTTTAAATTTTATCTTTTTAATTATATTTAGTGTTAATAAATGATCAAGAGGTTCATTTTCACTCAGTTTTTGTATCGAGTCAGTCCTTTTCTGGCTATGTGCCAGCTGGTTTCTCACTAAAAGAGATTTTTATAACGGCAATTTCCTTTTTTTAAGATAGAATTCGTGTAAGTTACATTGTATTTTCACCAATAACACGCTTACTGCAAATCTAATAATATTTTTTCTCAGCCTTCCTCTTATCTTGTCACTAGTCATCATTTGCTCCTTAAAACACCTTCATCCTTGTCTTTGAGAAAATTGTATTTACCTGTGTTTCTTCCTATGTATGTGACATTTTTTTGTTTGTTTGTTTTTTTCTCTTGTTGAATCCTCCAGACTTTCCGCAGTCAGGCTCCTGTCTTTAACATTATCTGTTGCTGATGACTTCTGCCTTTGGGTCATTCCATAAGTATAGAACCTAGTATCCAACCTCCTACTTGACATTTCCTCATTCAAATGTCTTATAGAAATCTCAGACTTAATGTTTCCAAACTTGAATTCTTCTCACATCTCCTCATCTAGTTAACAGTAACTATTATTTCAGTTCAAGCAGAGACATTGATGTCACTGTCAATTCCTCTTTAACAGCATTCTAATCAGTCAGAAATCTGTTTATCTCTCTCTCTAGTATGTTCACAATTCCATCAATATTCATTACACTCCCATGGACACAAGACTGGTCGAAGTCACCATAGACTCCTTGCATTGCATCTTCAGTACTGTAGCTGGAGTAATCCTCTTAATAAGAAAATCTGAACTTCTCATGCTCTGAAATTTCCAGTGACTTCTCATCTCATTGCAGAAAAGCCAAAGTCCTTATCATGACCTAAAAGACCCAAAGAGGTATAGAACGACAGTTCTCTCTTCTGACTTTTCTATTTTGCTTTGATACTTCTCAGTTAGTTTACTCTGTTCCAGGTAGTTTCTTATTCTTATCATTTCTTTTTCTTTCCTATACTAGTTTTCTTTGTTCTTTTATTATAATCTCCTTTAAAAGTCATATTGAGGGAATTCTCTCACGTTCACTTTTCTATGTGCTATTACATCTTGAAGAATTCTTTTATTCTCTCTCTTTTTTTTTATTATGATTGAATTAAAATGTACATTCCCATATAAATTTGCATGCTGACATACATGCAGCTTCCACTGCTCTCCCTGCGTGGTGACAGCACACACTTCCTCTCTGCTCCATACTTGTCTTATCTTCCCAAAAGTCTCCAGTCTCCTATCTTCCCAACAGTCTCCTATCTTCTCCACCCAATCCTCTTCCTCCAGTATGAGGTCAACAGGATGACCTCCTATAGACGCATACAACCATAAACTGCCCACATAGTATGGTCATTCTGTGTCACCAAGTCCAATCCATTGCTGTCTGAAAAGATGACCTTCATTATAATTTATGGACAGAGGCAGCATAAAGGCCAGAGGCCCTGCTCCCAGGAGAAACCCAAGGCCTCTGGAACAGCGGTCTTTTAGTGGAGATCTCAGGATGTACCCCTATTTATACTTGTGTTACAGTAAGACTCAACTTTGTGAGCTCCATCGTGGCTATCACTGGTTGTAGCCAGGCACTATCTCATTTTTCCAGTCACAAGTCTATGTAGACATCCACTCATGTGGGTCTCTCTGTCTTGTCTTCTGGATTCTCTTTCCCCCATGTCGTTATGGACCTTGGTGATCATCTGTTTCTGCTGAGTTGGGACCATTTGCTATACCCTCAGATGGCAGCTTGGTAGCTTCAAAGACCCCAGATGCTACTCACCAATGTGCAGTGTGGAGAGACCTCATTAGCAAAACGCTAGTTGTGCCAATTGGCCTTGATTTCTCCTGATAGCACAGACCCCGGACCCCCACCCCAGCTACTCTGTCCTTGCAATACTGGGTTAAGATGAGAGAAGTACACAAGTTGTGCAGAAGTCCTGTTAATATTGATCTTCTTACTAATGTATGCTGTCACCAGTTTCACCCAACCAAATTTCTATTAACTATCTAATCTAAACTCTCCTGCCCTCCCCACAGCCATCAAAGAGTCTTTTCTGTTATGCATGAGTTTGCTTTTAAGCTCTTGTCTTTAGGGTCTCATACAATATTTGTCCTTCTGTCACTGACTACTGTCACTCAACATAATGTCCTCCAGTTGAAACCAGGCTAAGAGATGTTTCCTGCTATCATCGTTGTTCTTTATCATTGCAGTGTTCCATTGAGTATATACACCATAGTTTACCTATCCATTCTTCTGTTGTTGGGCATCTGGGTTGATTCCATCTTTCTGCAGTTGTGGACTGTGCTGCAATGAACATTCTTGTGCATCAATCAGTTGGTGTGAATGGCCTTGACTCTGTAGGATATATTCCAAGCAGTGGAATTACTGGGTCAAAAGGTATATCTATATCCATTGTTCTAAGGTAGCACCAGATTGACTTCCAAAGAGGTTGCACCATTTTGCAATCCCACCAACAGTGTAGGAGAGTTCCAATCTCTCCACAACCTCTCCAGCATTTAGCATTTTGTGGTTTTTGGATCATGGCCAATCTTGCTAGGGTGAGATGGTATCTCATTGTCATTTTGATTTGAATTTCTTTAATAGCTAATGATTAAGAGCATGTCCGTCTGTGTTTTCTGGCTGCCTGGATCTTCTCTTTAGAGAAGTATCTATCCATCTCCTTTGCCCATCGCTTAAGTGGATGATTTATCTTTTTCTTGTTGATACTTTGTAGTACCTTATAGATTATGGAGATTGGGCATCAGTCTGTCATAGAGTTGCCAAATATTTTTTCCCATTCTGCAGATGGCCTTTTAATTCTATTAATAAATCTTTGGATGAGCAAAAGTGATTGATTCTTAGTAGTTCCCATTTATCTATTTTCTCTTGTTTGTGGTTTGTTTGATAGATTTTGAAGTCTGTCTATGTTGTGTATTAAACCTTCCATTGTTGTTTCTACTTTTCCTTGGATGATTTTTATTGTTTTAGATTTGATATTTAGGTTTTTTATCCAGTCTGAGTTGGTTTTTGTATAAGGTGTAAGATATGGGTCTTGTTTTAATTTATTGCAGATGGACATCCAATTTTGCCAGCACCATTTGTTGAACAGATTGTTTTTACCCCAGTTTAATGCCTTAGGGCCTTTTTTGAATATCAACTGTTCATAGGCAGATGATGTCATCTCTGTGGTCTCAATTCCGTTCCACTGATCTATCTGTCTGTTTTTGTACCAGTACCAGGCTGTTTTGACTACCGTGGCAGTGTAATAGATTTTAAGGTCACGTGATGAGAGGCCTCCCAGTGTGTTCTACTTCTTTAGTAATGCTTTACTCATCCGGGGCTTCTTCCCTTTCCATAAAAAAAGTTGCTAATGTGTTCACCCATCTCGTTCAAAAATGTCACTGGAACTTGTATTGGAATTGCATTATATAAGTACATAAATAGACATTTTCACAATTTTAAGTCTTCCTATCCATGAGCAGAGTAGGTTTCTCCATTTGTGTAACTCTCTCTTACGTTCTTGCAGCAAGCATTTGTAGTTCTCTTTGTAAAAGTCTGTATTTCTCTGGTTAGATTTATTCCTAGGTACTTAATCTTCTTATAGTAAATGGTATTGACTTGGTGATTTCTTCCTTAATAATCTCATTGTTGGTATAAAGGAATCCTACTGATTTACTTATGTTTATCTTGTATCCTGAGACTTTGCCAAATTCCATCAGCTTGAGTAGTTTCCTTATGGATTCTTTGGGATTCTCTGCATATGCAATCATACCATCAGCAAACAGGGAGATTTTTAGTTCTTCTTTGATGATGCAGATGCCCTTCATTCCTTGGTCTTGTCTAATTGCTCCAGCTAGAATTTCTAGTACAATGTTGAATAGGAGAGGTGAGAGTGGGCATCCTTATCTAGTGTTCTCAAGGAAAACTGTTTCAGTCTCTCTCCATTCAGGATGATGTAGGCAGTTGGCTTTGTACAAATAGCCCTTATTGCATTGAAGAATTAGCCCTCCATTCCTATTTTGCTGAGAGTTTTTAGCATTAATCAGTGCTGGACTGTATCAAATGCCTTTTCTGCATCAATAGACAAGATCAGGTGACTCTTGTCTTTTGTGATATTTATATGGTTGATCACATTAATTGTTTTTCTGACGTTGAACCAGACTTGCATCCCTGGTATGAATCATGGTGGATTATTTTTTTGATATGTTGTTGTATTCTATTTGCAAGAATTTTTTTGAAGATTTTTGCATCTCGATTCATGAGTGATATCGGTCTATAGTTCTCCTTTTTTGTAGGGGTTTCCCTGGTTTTGGTATCAGGGTTATGCTGGCTTCATAGAATGAATTTGAGAGTATTCCATCCCTTTCTATCCTGTGAAATAGTCTCAGTAGTGTTGGAGGTAACAGTTCTCTAAAAGCTTGGTAAAATTCTGCGGTGAAGCCACCTGGGCCCGGGCTTTTTTGGTTGGTACTTTTTGGATGACTTTTTCAATCTCTTCCTTTTTGTTGAGTTTATTCAGTTGTTCTGCTTTACCTTGTGATAACTTTGGTAGGTGATATGAATTAAGGAATTTGTCCATTTCCTCTAGGTTTTTGAATTTGTTAGAATACAGTCTTTCATAGTATTCAGCTATGATATTTTTGATTTCTGCTGGATCTGTTGTGACAACTCCCCTCTCATTTCTTATTTGGGTTATTTGTTTCCTTTCCTGTTTTTCTTTAGTAAGTTTAGCCAGTGGTTTGTCAATTTTGTTGATCTTGTCAAAAAACTAGCTTTTAGTCTTCTCAATTTTTTCAGCTATTCTTATCTTGAAGAGTTGTTTAAACTACATGACAAAGTTTGACATAGTACTTCCACCAAAGCAAATGCCACTTGTGCTTCTGGTAAGCGTGAGTAACTTTAGGCATAAAGACATCTCTGATTCTGGAAAATCATTTAAAAGCTCTGTTAGTTCCTTTTAGAAATATCAAAGAAATCTGTTGACATATCTTATCTTTACTTCCAAGTAAAAGATTTTGGAAAAGTACAGTAGAACCAGACATATGCTCAAATGGGGTGAAATCAATACAACAGCGATGTCTGGGTGGCACCAAAATGTATGCATCAAAACATATATAGCTTCTGTGTATATTCAATTTTTATCACAGTGTCATCCTTTACATAACAGACAGAAAAATTCATATTGCATCTAGCACATTTTCTATTATCTTCACCTGATTTTAATGTGACATCCTATGAATTTCTTTGTACTAAATCTAAAGATTAGCAATTAACAGACTACAATCTTCTTCATGAAAAGAATGCTAAAGTACAGACACTGAACCATCAAGCTAAGAAATTCAATAAGCTATATTTATGCATCTCTAGGAAACAAATAGCAGCCTTTCACTTTCCCACAAGTGATGTGAATCCAAACTTTTGAATTCTTGCTACTGAATTCTTATCTAATTCTTAAAAAAAATCAAAAAACAGAGTCATTGTAAAAATAGATCTAAAAAATGAATTCACCAGTTCCTCAGTTCCTAGCCTAATCCAAGCATTCTGAACATTGAACATTAGCTGAATAATTTTGAAAAAGTCATTACAGGAGTATTATGATTTTCACGTAGAACTAGTATGTCACTTGTGTGTCCAGTATATTTTCACATACTTTAATTTTTATCTGTGTATAATTTTCTACTCTACTTCTAAATGAGACTCTGGACCTACTCAGTAATTCTATTTGTGGGAGTTTTCCTATGACCAGATATAGGATGCACAATTAAATTTGAATTTCACATGAACCGGGTTTTTTTTTTCAGTACAGGTGTGGCCCATGTGTTAATTTGCACCTGTTTAATGCCTTGGTAGTACAATAAATAAGAGCTACAGCTGCTAACTGAAAGACTGGCAATTCAAATCCATCAGCCTACTCCTTGGAAACTGCAGTGAATTGGAATTGACTTGAAAGCAATGGGTTATTGGTTTTACTGAAATATATTCATGGTTTATCTAAAATTCAAATTACCTGTGACTGCTGTTTTTATTTGCAAAACATGGTAAATAGTCGGGTAAATACCTTGTTGTTGTTAGCTGACAGTGAGTTGGTTCTACACAGCAAACCCATGTGTAACAGAAGGAAGCATTGCTATTATCACAATAATAGCTATTTTTGAGCCCATTGTCACAACTACTGTTTCAATATACCTCATTGAGATGCTCCCATTTTCTCCCCTGACTCTTTACCAAGCATGATGTCTTTCTCTAGGGACTGGTCCTTCTTGATGACTTGTCCAAAGGAAGTAAGATGAAGTCTCCCTCCCTCACTTCTAAAGAGCATCCAGGCTGTATTTCTTCTAAGACAGATTTGTTCATTTGTCTGGAAGCCCATGACACATCTGATATTCTTGGCCGACACCATAATTCAAATTTGTCAATTCTTCTTTAGTCTTCCTCTTTGATTATTCAGTTTTCCTATATTATCTTCTTATATATCATGTTTCTATCATACACTTGGCTTTAGCTTCTCTTCTGCCTTGATTTCTATTTTATTTCTATTTTTGAATTCTTCAATGACCAGGTTAGCAACCTTTTTGGCAAAAGACAAGATAATAAATATTTTAGATTTTAAGCATCACATGCAAATTATTGTTCATATTCTCCATCATATTCTTAAAATCTTAAAAAAATTAAACACATATTTAGCTCATAGACAAAACAAAACAAAAATAGGCTGCAGCACAACCATGGTCCATAGTTGCTGGACCTTAACACTGTTGTTATAATTTGATTTCCTTCCTGTCCCAGCCCCAGTCCCCTCACAGAAAAAGTTTTCTCAGCCATAGCAGAGGTGGAAACCCATTTCAGTTTACTTCCACATTTGGTCCTTTCCAGAAAGCAATATTTTAAGTTGTAATGTTATGCCATTGCAAGGGATGTTAGCTCTCTAGTCTACAGAATGAGGGTGACACTGCTAATATTTTTATATGTAGGCTCCCTGATGGCTCAGCTGCTAACCAAAAGTTTAGCAGTTAGAATCCACAAGCTCTGTTTCTTGAAAACTGCATGAGGCAGTTTTACCATGTCCTATAGGGGTATTATGAGTCAGAATCAACTTGAGGGCAATTGGTTTGGTTTGTATTTGTATATAATATTTAAAAATTATTTCCTAATAAAAAATGAGAACTACACAAGAATATATACCATTTTAAAAGTAATTCAAAACTGATTGCTAATATTTGGATTGCTATTAATATTGGCTAGTAATATTATGAAAAGCAAATTATTTCATTACATGTGTTTTCTTATAAAGTATAAAATGTGTCTGAGGTTGGAGCATGCCATGTGATACTTTGTCTTGCTTTCTTATAGAACACTGGGGGAAAAAACATAAGGTAAATGTGAAGGACATAGCTTAGCAACAAAATTCACACAGTGGGAACTCCCAGAAAAAGACATAATCATAATGAATATAAAATTTGCTACTAAAGATGACCTTATCCTACTCCAGCTTCAAAAGTGCTTGCAATTATAATTCATCATTTATTTAGGTATCACATCCTCTAATTCATTTCTGTCCCCCTACGTCCCTACCATTAAATTTCTATATATTTGGTATTCTTTAATTATTTTTTTGATAATTAAATGAAAGTATACAATCCAAATCAATTTTGCATGCCCACGTATCTACAGCTCCTTCTGCTCTCTGTGCTCTGTCAGCAAACTCCTCCCTTTTATTTTATACTTGTCCTGTCCTCTTAACAAGCTCCTGTACCCTTGTTGTCACCCTCTTCTCTCCCATCTAGAAAGAGACAGATAGGACAGTATTCTATAAATGCATAGACCAATAAAGTACACACGCCATGTGGCCACATTGTGTCCCTGACTATAGTCTATTTTTGCCCTCCGTATGTTTTCTAGACAGGGGAAGTAGCAGGTCTAGAGCCCATGCTCCTAGAGGATCCATCCAGCCCATTGGACCATCAACTGTGGTCTTTTAGTAGAATTCTTGAGCTATACACCTCTTTTTCTCATGTTGCCACAAGGATTCAACATTGTGTGCCCCTTCACAGCTGTATTACTGGTGGGCAAGCACCATCTGGTTCACCAGGCGCTCCTTGAATATTCTGGGGTCAGTTCTACCCTGTCCCTAGGGTCACCATGAGTCAGATCCTACTTGACAGCACTTGGCTTGGCTGGTCACACATCGATGCAGTCTCCCATTCAAATGGGTCCTTCTGTCTCATGAGATCTTTTGTCTTCATGCCTTTGGTGTGCTCAGTCATCATCTGTTCTGGATGAGTTGGGAAATTTTGTGTACCTCAGATGGCAGCTTGCTAGCTTTTAATCCCAGGTGCCATTCACCAATATAAGGTACAGAAGACTGTCTGAGCAATAGGCTAATTATGTCAACTGACGTCAACATTCCATGAGAACATGGGCCCCAGACATCAGCCCCTACTACTATATCCTTGCAATAGTGGGCTGAGATTAGAAGAACCTTCAGTTTATGGTAAAATCCGGTTGAGTTGATCTACTTTTCCCTGTGTGCTGTCAGTGCTTTCATCTAACCAAATTTCTATCAACTGTCTAATCTATGATCAACCCTCCCACTCCTTCCCCACCCTTACAGCCATCAAAGAGTTTTTTCTTCTGTACATAAGTCTATTTTTAAGTCTTTATACTAGGGGTCTCACACAATATTTGTCCTTTTGTCACTGACTGATTTTACTCAGCATAATGTCTTCCAGTTGAAACCGGTTAAAGAGATGTTTCCTAAAATCATCACTGATTTTTATCAGTTTTCCATTGAGTATATCTACCATAGTTTGTTTATCCATTCATCTGTTGAAGGGCATCTACGTTGATGCCATCTTTTTGTTGTTGTAGATTGTGCTGCAATAAATGTTTGCATGTATGTATCTGTTCATGTGACAGACTTTGTTTCTGTAGGATAAATTCTGAGCAGTTGAATTACTGAATCAAATGGTATATCTATTTCTAGCTTTTTAAGGAAGCACCAGATTGCTTTCCAAAGAGGTTGTACTATTTTGCAATCCCATTAACACTGCAAAAGATTTCTGATCTCTCCACAGTCTCTCCAGCATTTATTGTTTTGTGTTTTTTGGATCATGGCCAACCTCCTTGGACAGAGATGATATCTCACTGTAGTTTTGATTTGGATTTCTCTGATAGCTAATGATCATGAGCATTTCCTCATGTGTCTTTTAGCTGCCTGGATGTCCTGTTTGGTGAAATGTCTGTCCATGTCATTTACCCGTTGCTTACCTGGATTATTTACCTTTTTCTTGTTGACATTTTGCAATACCTTGTAGATTACGGTAATCAAACATTGGTCGAACATGTAGTTGCCTGATATTTTTTCCCATTCTGTGGGTGGTCTTTTAATTCTTTTGATAAAGTCTTTGGATGAGCAAAGCATTTCATTCTTCGTAATTCACATTTCTCTATTTTCTCTTCTGTTGATCATGCTTTGTTTGACAGATTTTGAAGTCTGTCTCAGCTGTGATTAGAACTTCTGTTGTTGACCCTAACTTTTCTTGTATGACCTTTATCATTTTAGGTTTGATATTTAGGTCTTTGATCCATTTTGAGTTAGTTTTTGTGTAAGGTGTAAGATACGGGTCTTGTTTCAGTTTTTGCAGATGGATATCCAATTTTGCCCACACCATTCATTAAAGAGACTGTTTTTACCCTAGTTTCCAATCTTGAGGCTTCACAGCCTTTGTCTAACATCAACTGTTAATAAAAGGATGGTGGCATCTCAGCGGTCTCAACTGTGTTCCATTGGTCTTTAATTGATTTTTGGTTAAGTCCTTTCATCTCATAAATGGAGTGCCAAAAGTATTAGTAAAAGCTCTTTGAGTCTTATCTTAAAAAAATCAATCAGAATTGTAGAATGCTCACAGTAGATATTAATTTTCAATTGTGTTAATAGTCTACTTTGGGCATTCCAAAACTGAAAACCAAACCCATTGTCATCCATCCTAACTCATGGCAACCCCACAGGTGTCTCCATTGAACCGAGTTCTATAGAATTTCCAAATCCATGATCTTTCAGAAGTAGATAACTTGAGGGACCACAGGATAGGTGCAAACTGTCAACCTTCCAGTTAAAAAATACTTTGCCATCGAATCAATTCTGGTTCATAGTAACCCTATAAGACAGAGTAGAACTGCCCTACAGGCAGCTGGTGGAAACAAGAAAACTGCCAATTAAGTTCATGAACTCATCTTACAAAAAGTGCTACGTATCTCATTCCTGAATATTCCTACAGTAACCTTCAAAACACTCCCTTTGGGAAGCTATACACCAACATCAGTGTCTAGTCCACTCTTCAAAGCAATTTTGGAGCTCTTTTTCTGGGATGGCCATCACAGTTGTTTGTCACCATGCTTGTTGCCCTGAATGTCATCAAAATATCTTCCTTCCAATATTTCTTTTATCTTCAGGCAAACAAAAAGGTCATGGGGGGCCAGACCAGGTAAGTAGGGAGGGTGTTCCAATATAGTTAGTTGATTAGTGGCTAAAATGTCCCTCATAGACAACTACACAATTAAGCTCACTAACTTGCCATTGTGTCACTGTGTGCAATGGCCATCCCAGAAAGAGTTCCAAAATTGTTTTGAAGAGTGAACTAGGCACTGGCATCAGTGTGCAGCACCCCAAGGGAGTACCTCAAAGGTGACTGTAGTGATACTCAGCAATGAGGTAAGTAGCACTTAGAACAATTAAGTTCACAGACTTACTTGTTGAGCCCCACACATTTAGGAGATCTATTTCCTAAATGCTGATCAGCACTGGGTGATCACACCTGAATATTTTTGTGAATGGTTAGATTATACTTGGATTTGATAGTCTTGACGTGAACAAGAGAAAGTGTTTACCCAAAACTGCCCAACAAAACCACACTCAAGAAAGGAAGTACAAATCATAAATATAGAAGAACATCAAAGATTCAAACCAGTAAAACCATTAGGATAAAATACTGCAAAACAAAAAGGGAAGATGCTTGCAAAATCAAAAACAGAAAGTCCCTGAACTAATCAGTGATCTAAAAATTCATCAAAGAAGGTAATCCTTACAGACCATTTTGCGTGGTGTATGCAAGGACCCTAGTGCGAAAGTGAAAGAAAGACGTTGTTTATTGAATGTACATTATTTGGTGCTTGGGGAGAGGGAGGGTCTGTGGAGTCCCTGTTTATGCAAAAAGTCAAGTGCTTGGCTACAAACTATAAGACTGACTGTTCAAAACTACCTCAGAAGAAAGGTGCTGGTGATCTGCTTCTAAAAGATCACCACCACTGAAAATACTAAAGAGTACAGTTCTACTCTGAAAGACATGAGACTGACATGAGATGGAACTCACTCAACACAAATAGTTTCTTTGATTGTTTGGGGTGCTATAAGCTTTCATGTATGTTAACTTAATAATCTTTAAGGTATCTAAAATGTAGACTTTAGTCATCTCCATTTACATTTCAGCTCACAAAATACCTCCATTTACACATCTACCCCAAAGTCATGGACTTAATAAGCATCCTGGTCTAAATTGCTCAAGCATGTCTAGTTTTATCTGTGATGTCCTAAAGTTTATGTTAAAAATAGACCCAGGATTAAAATTTAAAAGCAGAGGAACAATCACGACTGAAGAAGAGTCCCAAGGATTTTGCATGTCTAACTGGCAAACATTAATGAGTTTTTATAGGGGAATGTTAATCTACATGTTCCAAATCCATGGAGAATAAAACATAAATATAAATGTAAAAAGGAAGAAACTTAAGACAGACAAATAATAAAATCAGAAATTTATTAAGCTTTCACTTTTTCCTTAGTATCTTACTAGGAATTTACACATAGCACTTCACTTTCTAAAGTAAATATTACAATCAAATTTTACAGATGAGGAAATGAACCCAATGAGAAGTAGATTCAAGTTGTCAATATATAATTTGTAACTGATGCAGGCAAGAGTGACAATAAAGTCTATTTAACCAAAATCTCAGCTGGCAAGTCATTACAGGATGACAATATTTCTGAAAACTCTACCTGTTACGTATTGAAATATTTTTTTCAGAAGTTGCATGTGTCAATATATTGTTTAAAATATCAAAAATTGAAGATTTCACATATTAGGGCTTTCTGAGGACTTTTTGAACTCCATTACTTACATACTCCATTATTCTGGAATATGGAATGCAACAAGATAAGTTGAGAGTGTTCTCCTTACTTATTTGATGTTTTAATTTATTGTAGTAATAGCTGTGTTACAAAGTGGTGAGAAAAGTTCAAAGCTATGGATTTGAATTTGGAAGCTATAAATTAAATTTTAAAAATTATTAGGCTATTTAAATAAGTAATGCATGCTACATGCAGTTAAGCAAAACTGCCTTAAACATAATACAATCTGGTTGATGAAAACTTAATGCTAGAAAAAAAGTTTTCCATCACTCAAACAAAATAATTTTCACAAATAAATGAATGCCAGGCTGTTCAGTCTAGCTATACAATAGATTAGGCCTCTGGGAATTAGAAGTTAAAAAAAAAAATCAACTTTTATCTATGAGAATGAGGAAATTTCAAACACGAAATGCAACCAAATGGAATGTATTTACATAAAAAAGGGAGCACAGTAAAATTACAAATCAACTAGAAGGATGATTCATTTTTGTGAAGTTTGATATTCAAGAAACTCGACTGTCTAGAATGTAACTTAAACCCAGGAATCAAACAGAAAAAAATTCCTTTTTGCAGCAAAATAGTGCATAAATTTTTTGTGGCTCATGTATAGAAGAAATCTTCAAAGTGATTTTTTGGCAAATAGTTCTGAAAAACTGAGTATTTCTTTTCTCAATCCAGAGCATATTGAAAATTGGCAGATGCAGAAAAAAAGAGGCTACAAAGAAGTAGTAAGAAGTGAAAACCTATAGCCTGAAATAGGTGAAATAGCTGTGAAAATGCAGAGAAACTCAGTGAGGCATATCCATTTATTACAGGGCAAATGATTTGTCTTCCTAAATAGGCCCTGAGGATATGTGTGTATAGCAGGAAATATGCTCCTATCAGTGTCTCCATGACATTAGAAAAGAATGGGAAACAACGGAGTACTTTTAAGACAGCACATTTTTCCTCCATCAAGAAAAAACTAAAGAAAGGAAAAAGCACCCCCTCTCCCAAACACGACCTTTAGGAAAGTAAGCCTTAGTCAGAAATGCGCTGGGAAGTAGAAACCTCTTTACAGATGCGCAAAGTGCAAACAAGTGTCAATGAGTATGAGCAACGAAAGAAGCTACAGAGTGCTGAGCTGTGAGAGGTTGCTTTGAACAGTAAGTCAGAAGTT
This sequence comes from Heterohyrax brucei, assembly GCA_028571685.1. Lineage (NCBI taxonomy): Eukaryota > Metazoa > Chordata > Mammalia > Hyracoidea > Procaviidae > Heterohyrax > Heterohyrax brucei. The sequence goes on from CM053158.1 coordinate 89,338,029, forward strand.
TTAACTAGTACATTTTTCTCACTAGTTTATTCCTAGCTCACGAAAAGAAAAACCAACCAACCAACCAACAACAAAGATGACTTTCTATCCCTTTCCTGAGCCATCACTCAGCCTTCACTCCTCCAGCCCTTCTATAGCCATAACAAAGCATGAAGAATTCCACTGAACAGATAAAAAAATCTATCCTTTCAGTGATCAGCCCTACTGTCAAGCAGGCAGAAGCGGTAAATCTCTTAAAAGACAAACTTGTCAGTTGTTATTGAAACAGCCTATGATTTCTTCACTCACTGACTCCAGAAAGAACACAAAGAGCTTAGTGAAAAGTTAAATTTTAAAGTTACCAGTATGAGAAATGCATTAGAAAGAATCAGGTCAGAGAGGCAAAAACTCAGTTATAAGCTCCAAAATTGAGATGGCAAAAATCTCAACTGACCCACATTTCTTGACTTCTACCACCAGCTACAATTATATTTGAAATGAGTTGAAACTCGAGCTGAGCTGGCAGCCTAACCCCTGCTCCCTGCTGTTCTCTCGGGTGCCTGAAGTAACTACCCACCTCTACCTGCAGCAGCTCAGGACCTGTGTGAAGTGCTGGTCATGTAGAGTTAATCAGTGCCGTGTTCTATGGTTTCAAATGATCATATGTTAGTCAGAATTGCAGCACTGCTGGCAGGTGAACTTATTAGTTCTTTCAATTTTTGAGTCTGGTTATGCTCAAATTTTTGCTGGCCCATTTGCATTTTTTTTCTACAGCATGCAACTTACAGTAAGAACGTAATTTACCTGAATTGTACCTTCTCTACACAAGCTTTTAAAACAGTTTTCACACATGATTTCATTTTAGAAATGTCCTCAATTAAGTTCTTAAATATGGTTATGATTTCCACAGAACAGACACGTACGCAGTGGAGAACACTGCTTCTTTTCGTAAACCCACAATTGTGCCCAGTACTGTGGAATATTTATCAGATTAACCATGACAGATTTTAATTCACAGTTCAGACCACAGCCATAAATCTGTCTTACCTGGGCAAAAATCATGAACAAGGGAGCAGCCAAGTTGTAACATCACTGTATATCATCGTGAGAAAAATAAGTAAGCGGAAAATTATTGAAACTTTTTTTATTTGCCAGTTTAACACAGGATAACTGTGGAGGAAATCTCCAAGCCCCCTTGTCCCATTCTTTACCCTTGGTGTATGGACTGGATTGGTGTAATATAGTCCTTGTTTGCTACCTGAGGATGTTATGTGATTTGCACAGGCAATAAAATCCTTTCCTAGAGGAAAGGGGCAAAAATGGGATCAAGAGCATAGAACAAACCTGCACACAGATAAAGATAAAGTGATTTAAAAAAAAACTGAAGATAAAGATTAGAAAGTTCATAAAGCTTATGGAATTTTACTTTTAAGTATTTTGTAAAAAGCACAATAATTTTATTGGCTGAATGCAAAATAACCCTGTTTGGTTTTAGACATCTGAAGAAGACAAAAGGAGAAATAGGTGAAGGGTAGACACTGATCTTGAGTTGTTATTTTACATGTATGACTGTAGTTTGAAGCCCAAGGCTTTAGTCAAAAACATAAATATAAGAGTTCAGACTGTATCAATTAATTTGACATCTCTATTGTTTGTTGAAGTGATTTGTACAAGATACTTTTATTTCTGAACATTGTATTTATCAATAGAGACAGAACTACTGGAAAACACAGGGGAACAAACCTACACCTTGGGGAGTGTCCAATAAGTTTTCAGCCTTGTACAGAGGACTTGATAGCAATGCCACCAGTTTAACCATTCTCTAAAATTTGTATCACTTTATACAACAAAGTCTCGGAGCAGTAGTCTGGGTGGTACAAGCAGATTGCTATCAGCTGGTGATCTAAGTGTTGGCATTTCAAACTCAGCAAGCCGCTCAACAGGATTAAAGTCTGTGAATTTTTTCCATAAAGATTACAACCAAGAAAAGCATATGGAGCCATCCTACTCTGTAGCCTTTTGGGGTCACCATGAATCAGGATTGAATTTGATGACAGCTACCACAACAAGGCCCAGAGCAAGACAAGGACCTCAAGTTTAATGATCTAATTTAGTATAAAACCTATAAATCCATTGCTGTCAATAGTGACCCTATAGAACAGAGGAGAGTTGCCCCATAATGCTTCCAAGGAGTGCCTCTGGTGGGTTCAAACTGCCAACATTTTGGTTCACAGCTGTAGCCCTTAACCACTATGCTACCAGAGTGTCCCTAACATTATATACCAAGAGATTTATATTAAGAGACCAGGAACTATTTTCTAGTGCATGATTGCTACATTGAACAATTCATCTATTCTTCCTAAATCTATTTTCATTAGTTTTCTCTTTGAAATAATGCCTATACTTAAATGAATGAGTAGGAATGCTTGCAGTTAGAAGCAAACAAACAAGAAAACTAGTACTGTGGTGTCACGTGAATTTAACTCACTAAGAGCTGCATTCTTAATTTACAGAAGAGGCAGAAACATCTTATTTAGTGAGTATTTTTGTGAGGAATAATTATTGTACCTTAAGCATTTGAAACTGTTACTGATGAATGTTTTCAGATATGTGCAGCTAAGTGCTTAAAATATCTAATTAAATTTGAAAATTAAAAAAATATATAATTTAGATGACGATTTATAGAATGGACTAATTTCTCATAAGCAATTAAAACATATATTGTTTTATAACATTGGTTAACAGCCCCACAGCGTGTCAACACTCTCTCTTCTCAACCTTGAGTTCCCTATTACCAGCTTTCCTGTTCCTGCTTGTCTTCTAGTCCCTGGCCCTAGGCTGGTGTACCCTGGTAGTATCGTTTTGAATTATGGACCTGTCCAATCTTTGACTGAAGGGTGAACTTCAGGAGTGATTTCATCACTAAGCTGAAAGATTATTCATAGGGTCATACTCTCATGGTTCCTCCAGTGTCTGTCAGTTCAGCAAATCTAGTTTTTCTTTTAGAGTTAGAATTTGATTCTGAGTTTTCCTTCCAGCTCTGAGACCCTCTTTTGTAATCCCTGTCAGAGCAGTCAGTGCTGGCAGCTGGGCACCATCTAATAGTACTAGACTCAGTCTGGAGAACTCTATTCCAGCTCTGGTCCATTAGCCCTTTGGACTAATCTTTCTCTTACATCTTTAGTTTTCTTCATTTTTCTTTGCTCCCAAAACGGTAAGAAAAGCAGAGTATCCTAGATGGCCTCTCACAGGCTTTCAAGACCCCAGATGCTACCCACCAAAGTAGAATGTCGAATGTTTTCTTTAGGAACTATATTATGCCAGGTAAGCTGGATGCTTCCGGAGACCAGGGAGTAGGGATGTATCTATGGAGCTTCCATGACCTTGCCTTGTATAAGTCATGCTGGCTTCCCCAGTACTGGATACTGTCTTACTGCTCATCAAAGTTAAGATATATCTACTGACTATTTAGTGTTTTTCCACCCAAATCCCTCCCCTCTGTATAAAGCTAAAGCTAAAGCCACTAGCAGCAGAGTCAATTCCAACTCATAACGACCCTATAGATCAGGGTAGAACTGTCATCTGGAGTTTCCAAGGAGCACCTGGTAGATTTGAACTGCTGATTTTTGGGGTAGCAGATGTAGCATTTAACCACTAAACAAAGAGAGTTTCCTCCCTTTTCTTATGTTGTTGTTAGATGTCATTGAGTTGGTTCCCACTCCTAGCAATCCTATGCACAACAGAACAAAACACTGCCCAATCTTGCACCATGATCACAATAGTTTTTATGCTTAATTCTATCACTGCAGCCACCGAGTCATTCCACCTTGCAGAGGGTATTCCTCTTTTTTGCTGACCCTCCACTCCACTAAGCATTATGTCTTTCTCCAGGGACCGATCTCTTCTGACAACTTGTCCAAGGTATGTAAGACACAGTCTTGCCATCTTCGTTTCCAAGGAGCACAATGGTTGTACTTCCAGGACAGATCCATTGATTCTTTTCGTAGTCCATGGTGTATTCAATATTCTTCTCCAGCACCAGAATTCAAAAGCATCAATTCTTCATCTGTGTTTTTTGTTCATCGTCCAGCTTTCAAAACAATATGATGTGGTTGAAAATACTATGGCTTGGGTCAGGTGTACCTTAATTTTCAAGGTGACGTCTTTACTTTTTCAATACTTTAAAGTGGTTCTTTGTCATGGATTTTCCCAGAGCAATACATCTTTTGATTTCTTGACTGCTAATTCCACGGTTGTTGATTGTGGAACCAATGAAAATGAAATCCTTGACAACTTCAATCCTTTCTCCATTTAACATGATGCTGCTTACTGATCTAGTTGTAAGGATTTTTGTTTTCTTATTGTTGAGTTGTAATCCACACTGAAGGCTTTGGTCTTTGATCCTCACCAGGGTTTCAAATCCTTTTCATTTTCAGCAAGTAAGGTGGTATTGTCTGCTTAACGCAGGATGTTAACAAGTTGTTCTCCAATCCTGACACCTTATTCTTCACAACAGTCCAGCTTCTTGGATTATTTGCTCAACATATATATTGAAAATGTACGGTGAAAGAATACAACTCTGATGCACACCGTTCCTGACTTTGAACCATGTAGCATCCCCTGTTCTTTTCACACAAATGCCTCTTTTTTTTCTGCTTACTTTTGTTTTCTTGTGACTGAGTGAAAGTTTACAATACAATTCAAAATCACATGCCCTCCTATTTGCAGCTTCCTCTGCTCTCCTTGCCTGGTGACAGCACACTCCTCCATTCCATTCTATGTGTGTCATACTGTCTTCACAATCTCCTGTCCCCTCCTCTCCATCCTCCCCACTCTCCTCTAGTAGGAGACTAGTAGAATGACATCCTGTAGATTCACAGAACCATAAAGTACATACATGATAAGTCACTCTGTGTCCCCGCGTCCATTCCATTCCTATCCAAAGAGCTGACCTCAGTAATGATCTATGATCAGGGGAAGCATCTGGTCTGGGGCCATTCTCCCAGGGGAACTCCCAGACCTTCGACCATCAGTTGTGGTCTTTCAATGGAGTCCTTAGGGTGCACCCTTTTTTTTCTCATGTTGTCACTGAAACACAACATTGTGAGCCCCATCTCGGCTGTCATTGGCAGTGGCTGGGCATCATCTGGTTCTTCTGCTCACATGTTGATACAGTCACGTATTTGTGTGTGTCTTTCTGCCTTCTGGGCTCTTTCTTCCTCGTGTCATTGTTATCCTTGGTGATCATCAGTTCCAGCTGAGTTGGAACCATGTGATGTTCCTCAGAACAAGTGCTTCTTGACCCATACACAGATTCCTTAACAGTACAATTAAGTGTTCTGGAATTCCCCTTCTCAACAACATTAGCCATAATTTGTTATGATCCATGCAACTGAATGCCTTTGTATAGTCAAGGAAACATCAGTAAACATCTTTCTGGTATTCTCTGCTTTCAGACAAAATCCATCTGACACCAGCAATGATGCCCCTGGGTCCCCATCATTTTATGAATCCAGCTTGAGTTAATGGCAGTTCCTTTTCAATATACAGTTTCAGTCACTTTTGAATGATCTTGAGCAAAATTTTACTTGCATGTGATGTTAATGATGATTGGTAATTTCCACATTCCGTTTGATCAACTTTCTTTGGAATGGGTGTAAATATGAATCTCTTCCAGTTGGTTGACCTGGTAGCTGTCCTCCAAATTTCTTGGCATAGACAAGAGAGTACTTCCAGCACTGCATCTGTTTATTGAAATATGTCAGTTAACATTCCATCGTTCCCGGAGGCTTGTTTTTTGTCAATGCCTTCAGTGTAGCTTCAATTTCTTTCTTCAGTTGCTGATCATATGCTACCTCTTCAAATGGGGGAATATCAATCATTTTTTTCTGGTATAATGACTCTGTACATACCTTCTGTCTTCTTTTGATGCTTCCTGAGTCGTTTGACAGTTTCCCTGCAGAATCCTTCATCATTGTATCTTGAGGCTTGAATTTTTTCTTCAGTTCTTTCAGCTTGAGAAAAGCAGAGTGTTCTTCCCTTTTTCTACTTTCAGCTCTTTACATATGTCATTATAATATGTTATTTTGTCTTCTCGAGTTGCCCTTTGAAATCTTCAGTTCTTTTACTTTGTCATCTTCCATTTTGCTTTACTTGCTCAGTGTTCGAGAGCAAGTTTCAGAGTCTCTTCTGACATCAGTTTGGTCTTTCCTTACTTTCTTGTCTTTCTAATGACCTCCTGTTCTCCTCATGGATGATGTCTTTGATGTCATTCCATAATGTGTCTGATCTTCAGTCATTAGTGTTCAGCATATCAAGTCTGTTCTTGAGGTGGTCTCTAAACTCAATTGGGATATACTTAGGGTCATCCTTTATTTATTGTCGACTTGTTCTAATTTTCTTCAGTTTCAATTTGAGTTTACACATGAGCAGCTGATAGTCTGTCCTACAGTCAACACCTGGTCTTTTTCTGGCTGCCGATGTGGAGCTTTTCCATCATGTCTTTCCACAGACATAGTCAATCTGATTCCTATATATTCCGTTTGGTGAGGTCCAAGTGTACAGTCACCATTTGTGTTGGTTACCAAAATATATTTACAATGAAGAAGTTGTCAGTCTTGCAAAATTCTATCATGTAATCTCTAGCATCATTTCTATGTCCTGGGCCATATTTTCAAACTACTATCCTTCTTTGTTTCCAACTTCTGCACTGCAATCACTACTAATTATCAATGCATCCTGCTTGCGTGTTCAATCAGTCTCGGAATACAGAAGCTGGTAAAAATCTTCAACTTCTTCATCTTTGGCCTTAGTGGTTGGTGTGTAAATTTAAATAATCGACGTATTAACTGCCCTTCATTGTAGGCATATGTCAGGCATTGTATCCCTGACAGCATGGTGCTTTAGAACAGCTCCTGAAATTTTCTTCTTGACAGTGAACGCTGTGCCATTCCTCTTTAAGTTTTCTTTTTCAGCATAGTAGACCATACGATTGTCTGATTGAAAATGGCCAATATCAGTCCACTTCAGCTCACTAATGGCTAGGATTTTTATGTCTATATATGCCATTTCATTTTTGATGATTTCCAATGTTCCTCGATCCATCCTTTGTACATTTCATGTTTTGATTATTAATGGCAACTGTTCCTTCTCATTTTGCTTTGCACCACTTCAACAAATAAAGATTCCGAAGGCTTTATTCCATCCGCTTCATCAAGGTTGGCTCTACTTTGAGAAGGCAGTCTTCCCCAGTTGTCTTCTGAGTGCCTTCTAACTTGAGGGGACTCATTTTCCAATACTGTATCTGAAAATGTTCCACTGCTATTCATAAGGCTTTCCCTGGCTAATTGTTTTCAGAAGTAGACTGCCCAGTCCTTCTTCATAGTCTGCCTTAGTCTGGAAGCTCAGCTGAAATCTGACTACCATGAGTGACCCTGCTGGTATCTAAATATCAGTAGCATAGCTTCTAGCATCACAGCAGCACGCAAGACCCCACATTGCAACAAACTGACAGACAAGTTGAGGCCCCTCTCTTACAGTCATCATTTTTTTTCTTTCTCTGTGTAAAGCTTTTCTTGAGTTTTTACCGTAGTGGTCTCACTACATAACACCCTCCAGACTCATCCATGTTATAATGAAAGCTTCACAGATTCATTGCTCTTTATCTAGTATAAAGAACATCTAGTAGTATTCCTTTGTGTGTATGTACCACAGTTTGTGAATTCATCTGTTGATGGGCCTCAAAATTGTTTCTTTTTGTTATTATGAGCAATGACGCAGTTAACATGGGTGCACATTTGTCTATCAGTGTTACACCTCTTATTTCTCTCTGATATATTCCTAGGTGTAGGATTATTATATCATGTTGTATTTATTTATCTTTCTAAGGAAGCACCATATTGTTTTCCAAAATGGTTGTATCATTTTGCATTCCTACCAGCAATGCATAAAAATTCCAATATCCCCACAGCTTATCCATGTTGGAGAGAGGTGGCGTCTCATTATGATTTTGATTTGCACTTCTTTAATAACTAGTGATTGCAAACATGTCCTTATGTGTCTATTGATCTCTCAGATGTTTATTTTGGTGAAGTGTCCATTGCTTTTGCCTATTATTTATTTATTTATATTAGGATTAAGTGAAAGTATACCATCTAAGTCAATTGTTGCATGCCTGCCTCTCTGCAACTCTATCTGCTCTCCTTACCCTGTGACAGCACTCTCTTCCTTTTCACTCTTTACTTTTAGTATCCCCTTAATGAATACCTGTCCCCTCCTTTCCACCCTCTCCTCCCCCTTCTAGAAAGAAATCAGTAAGACAGACTCCTCTAAATGTATAAAACCATAAAGTACACATGCCACATGCTCATTCTGTGTCCCTGAGTCCAGCCCAGTTTTTTATCTGAAATGTTGACATCAGTACTGGTTTCAGGTCAGGGCCAGCAGCAAGCCTAGGGATGATGTTCCCAGAGAATCCTCCAGGCCATTGGACCATCAGTTCTGGTCTTTTAGAGTTCTTGATCTGTACATCTCTTCTTCTCTTGCTGTGTCAGGGACTCTGCATTGTGTCTTCTATCAAGGCTGCCTTTGGTGGTGGCCAGGCACCACCTGATTCTTTTGGTCTCATGCTGACATAGTTTCCCAATCAGATAGGACCTTCTGTCTCCTAGGCTGATTTCTCCGTGTGTTTTTGATGTTCTCCCTTGTCATCTGTTCCAGGTAGGTTGGGACCAGTTGATGATCCTCAGATTGTAGCTTGCAAGCTTTTACAACCCCAGAAGCTACTCATCAATATGGGGAGCAAAAGATTCTTAGCAGAAGACTAATTTTGCCAATTGACCTCAATGTCCCCTGCAAATATGGTCTCCAGATCCCTGTCCTTGCCACTCTATCCTTTGAAATGTTGTGTTAAATTTAGAAAACATTTTAGTTTATGGTGTAGTTCAGTTCTACTGACCTGCCTCCTACTGAGTACTGTCACACCCTTCACCTAACCAAATTCCTATCAAAAATCTAATCTATAACCATTACTCTCTCTCTCTACACCCCCCCGTAGAATCAAAGAGGCTTTATTCTGAGCATGAGTGCTTTAAAAAAATCCTCATAATAATAGTCTCATGCAATACTTGTCCTTTTGAAGCTGACTGAAATCACTCAGTATAATGTCTTCCAATTGAAAAAAGGTGATGAGATCCTTCCTAAAATCATCATTGTATTTTATCATTACATAGTGTTCCATAGTTTGTTTATCCATTTGTCTGTTGATGGGCATGCAGGTTGATAACATCTTTTTGCTACTGTGGACAGTATTGCAATAAACATTTACATGCATGTACCTGTTCATGTGACAGCCCTTATTTCTGTCAGATGTACTCCAAGCAGTGGGACTGCTGCATCAAGTGGTATTTCTAGCTTTTTGAGACAGTGCCAAATTGCTTTCCAAAGAGGTCATACGATTTTGCATTCCTACCAACAGAGTAGGAGAGTTCCAGTCTCTCCACATCCTCTCTAGCGCTTGTTGTTTTGTGTTTTTTGAATTATTACTGACTTCATTGGGGTGAGATGGTATCTTGTTGTAGTTTGGATTTAGATTTCTTTAACGGCTAATGATCATGAGAGTTTCCTCAAGTATCTTTTGGCTGGCTGGATGCTTTCTTTGGTGAAGTGTCTGTCCATCTCCTTTGCCCATTATTTGTGTTGTTTGTCTTTTTCTTGTTGGTATTTTGCAGTACCTTGTAGATTATAGAAATTAGACATCAATCTGATACATAGTTGCCAAAGATGTTTCCCATTCTGTAGGTAGTCTTTTAACTTTCTTGATAGTCTTGGGATTAGCATATGCAAAAACTAGCTCAAAATGGATCAAATATCTAAATATCAAACCTAAAAGAATAAACATCATGCAAGAAAAAATAGGATCAACAATGGAAGTTCTACTACACAGCTTAGACAGACTACAAAATCCAGTCAACAATGCACATACAGAAGTTCCCATTTGTCTATTTTCTCTTCTGTATGTGCATTGTTGGCATTTGAATTTGTATTGGCATTGCGTTGCATACATAGATTGCTTTAGATAAAATACACATTTTTCACAATGTTAAATATTCCTATCCATGAGCGAGATAGGTTTCTCCACTAATGTAAGTCTATTTTGGTTTCTTGCAGTAAGGTCTTGTTATTTTCTCTGTATAGATCTCTTACATCTCTTGTTAGATTTATTTCTAGGTAGTCTATCTTCCTGGAGGTTATTGTTAATAGTATTGATTTGATGGTTTCCTCTTTGATGATCTCTTTGTTGGAGTAAGTGAATCCTACTGATTTACTTATGTTTATCTTATATCCTGATACTTTGGTGTGCTCTTCTATTAGTTCCAGCAATTTATTTACGGGTTCTTTAGGGTTCTCTGTGTATATGATCCTATCATCCACAAGTTGGGAAATTTTTTCTCTTCTTTGCTATGCAGGTGCCCTTTATTTCTTTGTCTTGTTTGATGGCTGTGGCCAGAACCTCTGGTACAGTGCTGAATAGAAATGGTGAAAATAGGCATCCTTGTCTAGTTCCTGTTTTCAGGGGGGATTTTTCAGTTTCTCTCCATTCACGATGATGTTGGTGGTTAGCTTTGTTTAGATGCCCCTTATAGCACTGCGGAATTTCCCTTCTATTCCTATTATGCTGTGAGTTTTTAACATGAATGTACTTTGGAGTTTGTCAGACGCCTTTTCTGCATCAATTAAAAAATCAAATGACGCTAATCTTTTGTGTTATTTATATGGTTGATCACATTAATTGTCTTTTTGTTGAATCAACCCTGCATTCCTGCTATGAATCCAACTTGATCATGATGAATTACTATTATTATTATTATTGATAAGTTGTTGAATTCTATTGGCTAGGGTTTTGTTGATGATTTTTGCATCTAGGTTCATGAGTGATACTGGTCTTTAATTTGTGTGTGTGTGTGACCTTTATGCAATTGGGGTATCAGGGTTATGCTGGCTTAAAAGAACAAAAGTGGGAATGTTCCATCCTTTTCAATGTTGTAAAATAGTGTCAGTAGTACTGGTATTAACTTCTCTCTAAAGGCTTGGTAGAATTCTCTGGTGAAGCCATCTGAGCCAGAACTTTTTAAGTTGATCGTTTTTAAGTTACTTTTTCAATCACTTCTTTTGTGATGGGTTTGACTCGACAGCACTTGGCTGACTACTTCTTGTGATAATTTTGTTAAGTGATGTGAATCTAGAAATTTGTCAATGTCCTCCAGGTTTTCAAATCTGCTAGACTACAATTTGTCTTAGCATTCTGTTAAAATATTTTTAATTTCCATTGAGACTGTTGTGACATCTCCCATCCCATTTCTTACTTGGGTTTTTCCTTTCCTGATTTTTTTTTTTAGTTTAGCCAGTGGTTCATCAGTTTTGTTTATCTTTTGAAAAATCAGCTTTTGGTTTTGTTAATTCTTTCAAATATTTTTCTATTCTCTAATTCATTAGTTCTGCTCCACTCTTTGTTATCTGCTTCCTTCTAGTGTCTGAGTGATTCTTTTGTTGTTCTCTTTCTGTTTGTTAGTTCTTTGATTTGAGTCCTCTTTTTATTACGTGTGTGTGCATTTATAGAAATAAATTGACTTTGAGCACTACTTTTGCTAACCTATGCCTTAGATTCTTTGAGGATGTGTTTTCATTCTTATTTGATTCCAGAAATTTCTTTATTGTATCTTTGATTTCTTCTATAACCTGTGAGTTTCTAAACAAGTCATTCAGTTTCCATGACTTTGAATTTCTCCCCATGTTTTTCTGCTATTGATTTCAACTTTTATGGCTTTATGGTCTGAGAAGATGCCTTGGATTTTGTTGAGATTTGTTTTATGGCCTAATATGTGATTTATTCCAGAGAATGTTCCATGTGCGTTGGAAAAGAAAGTGTACTTATTTGTTGTTGGATAAAATTTCTGTATATGTCAATCAGGTCAGTTGGTTGATTGTTGCAATAAAATATTCTCTATCTTTACTGTGCTTTTTTCTGGACGATCTGTCCATTACTGAAAGTGGAATGTTGAAATCCCCTACTGTTATTGCAGAGTGATCTATCTCATTTTTCTATGTTTTCAGAATTTGTTTGATATTTTTTAATACTCTGATATTAAGAGCAGAATTCCTTAATATAGTTATATCATCCTTATGTATTGAAACCTTAAGCAGTAAATAGTGACCATCCTTGTCCACAATGGTGACTTTCACTTTAAAATTTATTTTATCTGAGATTAATATTGCTACTCTTGCTCTTCTTTGCATGTTGTTATCTTGGAATATATTTTTCCCTCCTTTGATTTTCAGTTTGTTCATATCTGAATCTAAACTGTGTTTCTTGTAAGCAGCATATATCATGTTTTTTGATACTATCTGTTACTTTCTCTCTTTATTGGTGCATTTAATCCATTTACGTTCAGTGTAATTATTGGTAGACATGTACTTGGTGCTGTCATTTTGTTGCCTTTTTTTGTGTTGTTGACTGTTTGTTATACTTAGTATTCTCTTCTGCATCAGTTTTTCTTTATGGGTTTTCTTTTCATCCTTTTTAATGTTGGTTTTGTCTGTTGAGACTTCTGTATTGTGTTTCTTGTTTTGATATTTAGTATTGTTAGTTTGCATTGTGGCTACCCTCTTGTATCCCTGCAAATGTTCTAAGGTTAAAGCAGTCTTTAACTTCTTTGTATCTTCTTAACTTCCTCTCTATCTGAAAGGTCTTTGAATACTACAATAGGTCTCTCTTTATAGTGTAATATTGTCATAGTTTACCTGTTGAGATCTGTTTCCCTAATTTTAATATTTTAGCCTTGATTGAGCTTTGTGATTTCCCTAAGTAGGACTCTGGATGCTGTGTCCTATGTTGCATCCTTGAGTATACATCTGGTTTCATTCATTTTTGAATCAAAGAACTTCCTTCAGTATTTATTGTAATTTTGTTTCGGTTTTGTTTTTGCAAAGTTTCTTAGCTTCTGTTTATCTGAGAAAATCCTAATATCAGCTGTAACATTTGAGAGACAATTTTACAGGATATATAATTCCTGGTTGAAAAACTTTTTTCTTTAAGGCTTTGGATGTGTCATCCCATTCCTTTGTTGCCATCGTGGTTTCAGTTGAATAGTCACAAGTCAGTGTAAAAGACTTCCCTTTGTGTGTTAATTTTCATTTAAGCCTAGCTGTCTTTAAAAGCATCTCCTTATGCTTCATTGTATTAAGCTTGGTTACATGTCTTGGTGTCTCTCTTAGAGATTACCTTTTGTAGACTTTGATGAGCATCTTGAATTGCTATCTTCTCTTCTTTCATGATATCAGGGAATTTTTCTGTCAGCAACTCTTCACCAGTTCTCTCTGGATTTTCTGCTATCTCTCCCTGTTCTGGAACTCCAATTACTCATAAATTCTTCCTTTTGATAGAGTCCTACATGATGCTTAATGATTTTTCATTTTTCTTCATTGTTTTATCTGATTTCTCTTCATAAATACTGATGTCAGTTTCTTTATCTTTGGTCTCACTATTTCTGCATTCCATGTCCTCAATTCTGCTCCTTTGGCTTTCAATTGAATTGTCTAACTCTGCAATTTTACTACTGATCTGCTAAATCAGATCATTGTTCTATCAGCTCATACAGCTTGTTTAATTTTTCATTTTATTCTGCTGCACTTTGTCTAATATCCATTCTAACACGTAGAAGGTTCTATATATAGTTCTTTTGTATTTTATCTCTGATAATTTCAGCAAGCCTTTTTTATCTGGAAAGTTTTTTTATTCATTTTGGGAGTTTTCTGGAGGTGTGGTGGTCTGCCTCTTTAAATGGTTAGATAATGTTTGTTGTCTTCATGCCATCAGAAAGCTGCTCAACTTCCCTGCTGTCACATCAGCAGAAGCTATGGCATAGCTCAGAGAAGGGAGGGGGAAAGCACTCCTGCACTTGGTCTTCAGCCACTGTTGTGTTCTCTAGGTGTGCCTGTCTTAAGCAGAGTTTCTCTGCTGAGAGAGAAGCTGTCCTGTCACACAGTGGGTAGCCAGCCCCAACTTGTCCCTCACGGGTGACAGGCACTGCCTCATGGATGACAAATATGGTGACCTACTTGTGCAGACTTTCCAGAGTCACTCCAGCAGGTGCTACAGTGTAGGCCACAGGCAGAAGATGGGAAGGGCACTGCTGTGCTTCATTGCTAGTTGATGTAGCATTCTCTAGGTATGGCTTTCTTAAGAACAACTTCTGTGCTGAGAGAGACATTGTACACTCAGGTCCTGGGGCTCAGCATGGCATCCAATACCTGCTGGGCCCTCAGATTCAGCAACTTCCACTTCCCAGCTGACAAAAATAATGACCTACATGTAGAATCTCTCTGGAGCCACATCAGCAGACACTATGGAGTGGCTCAGAAAAGGGAGGGGGGAGGGGCACCACCACAGTTGGCCATCAGCCACCAGTGCATTCTCTAAGTGCAGCTGTCTTAAAAACAGCTTCTCTTCTGAGAAAGCCTCTGTGTAGTCAGGCTCAGTATGGCAGCTAGCCCCAGATGGGCTGTCAAGCATCACAGACTCCACCTCCCAGCTGACTAACATAGTATCCTACCTGTGCCGCCTCTCAGAGTCTATGGCATACCTCTCAGAATCTATGCAGAATCTATGGTGTAGCTCAGAGAAGAGAGCAGCAAAAGGTTTTGCTGCATTCAGCCACCAGATACCTCTGGGTTTTCTAGATGTGACTTTTAGTGCAGCCTCTCCGCTGAGTGAGATGCTGTCCATTCAGACATTGCTGCTCAGAGTGCCAGCAAGTCCCAGCCAGCTTTTCAGTCACAGTAGCCCCAGTCCTAGTCTCCCAGTTGACACCAATGGAGTCCATACCTATAACCTTAACCACTGCTGTGTCAGAAAAAGCAGGACACTGCACTGCTCACCTTCCTCTGGCAAATATATTTTTCCTCTTGCTGTTACCCAGTCCAATCTCATAACTTTCTGCTACATTTTGTGGCTCTTAAAATGTCTACTCTCATCTCTTCAGTTGTTTTTCTAGGTCTTAGGTCTCAGAGACAATTTAGGATATGTGTGACTAGTCCACCATCTTGGCCTCGCCTCCACTTTTGCCTATCTTAAACTGGATTATTTGTCTTCCTGTTGTACAGATGTTGGATGTTCTTATAGATTTTAGGCATTAGATCTCTGTCTGATTTACAATACCCCAACTTTTTTTTTTCCAATAAGTAGGTTTTCTTTTTCCTTATTTGGTAAATTCTTTGGAGGAGTACAAATGTTTCTTCCCTTTCCACATAAAGTTAATGATACTTTTAAATTTCTTGAAGAGTGTTGTTGGTATTTGTATAAGAATCACATTGTATTTGTAAGTCACTTTGTGTAGAATTGTCATTTTCGTAATGTTGAATCTACCTATCTATGAGCATGGTATATTTTTCCATTTATATAGATATTGATTGGTTTCTTACAGCAGTATATTATAATTTTCTTGTCATAAGTCTTTTACATCCGTAGTCAGATTTGTTCCTAAGTATTTTATCTTTTTAAGGGCTACTGTAAGTGGTATTGTTTTCCTGATTTCCTTTTCATAGTTCTCTTTATTGGTGTATATGAATACAATTGATTTCTGTATGCTTATTTTGTGTCCTGGTACTCTGCTGAATCGTTCTATTGTTCCAGTTCTTTTCTCAAGGAATCTCTTGGGTTTTCTATGCATAATACAATTTTATCTGCAGACAGGACAGTATAACTTCCTCGTTACTAATTTGGATGCCATTTATTTCTTTCCTTGCTTCTAGGTAGGACATCTAGGACAGTGTTAAATAAAAATGATGATGAACAGCATTTTGGTCTTGTTCTCAAGAGGAACATTTTCAGTGTGTCTCCATTAAACATGATGTTGGCTATTGGTTTTGCATAAATAACCATTGTTGCATTGAGAGATTTCTTCTCTATATCTATTTAGCAAATTTTATCAGGAATGACTGTTGGACTTTGGTGAATGCCCTGATTGTGTGATTTCTATTCTTTCATTTTATTTATGTGGTGGATTATTTTGATTGATTTTCTAAAGTTGAACCATAAAAATTATGACCATTTATACAAAGCCAGCTGCCTATGTGATTTTGAATGGAGACTGAAACAATTTCTCTTGAGAATGGGAACTAGACAAGGATGCCCACTCTCACTTCTCCTATTCAACATTGTACTAGAAGCTCTAGCTTGAGCAATTAGACAAGAAGAAGACATAAAGGGCATCTACATCATCAAAGAAGATGTAGACATCTCCCTATTTGCAGATGATGATTGCATATGCAAAGAATCCTAAAGGATCCATAAGTAAATCACTCATACTGATAGAAGAGTTCAGCAAAGTCTCGGGATAGAAGATAAACAAGTAAATCAGCAGAGTTCTTTTATACTAACAACAAGATTATTAAAGAAGAAATCACCTACTCAATACCATTTACTATAAGCCCTAAGAAGATAAAGTACCTAGGAATACATCTAACCAGAGAAATAACAGACCTTTGCAAAGAGAACTATAGCCTTTACTACAAGAAACTAAGAGAGATTTACATAAATGGAGAAACCTACTCTGCACATGGATAGGAAGACTAAACATTGCGAAAATGTCTATTTTACCCAAAGCAATCTACTTATATAATGCACTCCCAATACAAATTCGAGTGACACTGATTAATGAGATGGAGAAACAAATCATCAATTTTGGAAAGCGAGGAAGCCTGAGATAAGAAAAGCAATACTGAAGAAGAAGAACACATTGGGAGGCCTCTCACTACCCAACTTTAGAAACTATTACACTGCCACAGTGATCAAAATAGCCTGATACTGGTATAAAAAAAGACAGATATATCAATGGAACAGAACTGACAGAGATGACACCATCTTCGTACGAAAAGTTCATATTCAACAAATGCCCTAAGGCATTAAGTTGGGTTGGAAACAATCTCTTCAGCAAACAGTGCTGGCAAAATTGGATATCCATCTGCAATAAACTGTAACAAGACCCATATCTTACACCTTATAAAAAACCAACTCAAACTGGATAAAAGACCTAATATCAAATCTGAAACAATAAAGCTCATCCAAGAAAAAGTAGAAACAACAGTGAAAGTTTTAATGCACAGTGTAGACAGACTTCAAAATCTGTGAAACAAACCACAAACAGCAGAAGAGAAAACAGATAAATGGGAACAACTAAGAGTCAAACACTGTTGTTCATCCAAAGACTTTATTAATAGAATTAAAAGGCCACCTACAGAATGGGAAAAAATATTTGGCAGCTATATGTCAGACTGATGCCTGATCTCCATAATCTATAAAGTACTACAAAATATCAATAAGAAAAAGATAAATCATCCAATTAAGGAAAGGGCAAAGGAGATGGACAGGCAATTCTCTAAAGAGGGGAACCAGGCAGCCAGAAAACACATGCAGACATGCAATCATTAGCTATTAAAGAAGTTCAAATCAAAACAACAATAAAATACCATCTCACCCCAACAAAGTTGGCCATGATGCAAAAAATGCTTTTGCAACAAATGATGGAGAGGCTGTGGAGAAACTGGAACTCTCTGGCACTGTTGATGGGATTGCAAAATGGTGCAAAGCAGTCTCACACTTCCTTTAAAACCTGGATATAGACATAACATTTGACCCAGTAATTCCTCTGCTTGGAATATATCCTTCAGAATCAAGGCTATTCACACCAGCAGATACATGGACACAAATGTTTATTGCAGGACAGTCCATAATAGAAAAAGATGAAATCAACCTAGATGCCCAGCAACAGAGGAATGGATAAGTAAACGATGGTATATACCTTCACTGTGACACTATGCAATGATAAAGAGCAACGATGACTTTAGAAAACATCTCATAACCTGGTTTTAACTGGAGGACAGTATGCCAAGTGAAAGTATTCAGCAACAAAAGGACAAATATTGTGTGAGATCCCTATGATAAGAACTTAAAAACAGCCTCATGCATAGAAGAAAAGACTCTTTGACAACTGCAAGGGTTGGGAGGGAGGGCAGGCAGGTGTGGGAGGGTTTACATTAGGTAGTTGATAGAAATTTGTTTGGGTGCAACCTGTGACAGCGCACATTAGAAAGAAGATCAATATTAACTCAACTTCAACATAACATGATTGCTTCTCTCATCTTAACCCAATATTGCAAGGACAGAGTGGCTAGGGAGGGGGACCAGGGAACATGCTCTCAGGGGAAATCGAGGCCAATTGGCACAACTAGTGTTTTGCTGAGAAAGCCTTCTGCACTCCACATTGGTGAGTGGCGTCTGGTGTCTTAAAAGCTGCCAAGCTGCCACCTGAGGGTTCAGCAAATGGTCCAAACTCAGCAGGACCGGAAGATCACCCAGGACAAAAATGACATGGGGGAAAGAGAACCCAGAAGACAGAGACCCACTGGAGTGACTGCATTGACTTGTGCCTGGAAGAACTGAATGGAGCCTGGGCACCACCAGTGATAACCATCATGGAGCTCACAAAGTTGAGTCTCACTGGCAACACAAGAATAAAAAGGAGTGCACCCTGAGGTCTCCACTAAAAGACCTCAATTGATGGTCCTGAGGCCTTGGGGTTCCCCTGGGAACATGGCCCCTGGCCCTGATATGGTCATTGTCCATAAATCACAGTAGAGGTCAACTCTTCCAACAGGATTGGATTGGATTTGGTGACACAGCGTGACCATATCATGTGTGCACTTCATCGTTCTATTCATCCATAGGATGTTGTCCTGCTGACCTCTTACTGGAGGTGGGGGAGTGGGTGGAGAGAAGGGGATAGGAGTTTGTTGGGAGGATAAGACATGCACGGAGTGGAGTCAGGCAGGGAGAGCAGTTGGAGTTGTGTACAGGTGGGCATGCAAATTTATATGGGAATGTACATTTTAATTCAATCATAAAAAAATAAAGATGGATTGATGCAATGGATGCATCAGTGGTCTCAAGCATAGCAACAATTGTGGGCATGGTGCAGAGCCAGGCAGTGTTTCTTTCTGTTGTACATAGTGTCGCTATACATAGTGTTGCTATGAGTTGGAATCAACTCAACACCAGTGAGTTTGATTTGGTTTTAAAGTTTAATAACCAACAAAGAAAGTTTGACAAATGGTTGATACTTTTTAAAATTGATTGCATATATTAATGTATTTAATTCTTACACCAACAGAAAACAAGCATCTCTAATCCTTTTCACAGATAGGAAGGTAGACATAGGAAGAGTTTTAAGAACTTGCCCAGGATCACATGGCCAGTAAGTAGAACTTGGACTAAATCCTGTGCAGCCTGGCTTCAGGCTCCACGTTTTTGCTAAACAGGATCTACTAGCTTTTTTTCTACAAAGAGATGTGACTCAGGTTTTTTAAAGAGTCCCTGGGTGTTGCAAATGGTTAATGTGATCTGCTGCTAACTAAATTGTTCAAAGTTCGAGTACACTTAGAGGTGCCTCAGAAGAGAAGCCTGGAGATCTACTTCCAACAAAACAGCCATTTAAAATACTATGGAGCACAGTTCTGCTCTAACACACATGGAGTCACCTTGAGTTAGAATAGATGCAACAGCAAGTGGTTGGTTGGGAAGAGTTTAACTCACTGCTTTTTTTTTTATTAAATAAAAAATGAAAGTGTGCATACTTTGTGCTTGCAATATTGGGTTAAGATGGGAGGACTACACAAGTTGTGTTGAAGTTCCATTAATACTGATATTCTTACTAATGTGTATTGTCATCAATTTCACTCAACTAAATTTCTAACAACTATCTAATCTAAACCCTTGCCCTTCGCCCTCCCGACCCTTGTAGCCGTCAAAGAGTCTTTTCTGTTATGTATGAGTCTGCTTTTAAGTTTTTATTGTAGGGGTCTCATATAATAATTGTCCTTCTGTTGCTGGCTACTTTCACTCAACATAATGTCCTCCAGTTGAGACCAACTTGAGAGATGTTACCTGCTATCATCATTGTTCTTTATTATTACACAGTACTCCATTGAGTACATATACCAAAGTTTACCCCCCATTCTTCTGTTGTTGGGCATCTGGGTTGATTCCATCTTTTTGCTATTGTGGACTGTGATGCGATGAACATTCGTGTGCATGTTTCAGTTGGTGTGAATGGCCTTGATTCTGTAGGATATATTCCAAGCAGAGGAATTACTGGGTCAAAAGGTATATCTGTATTCATTATTTTACGGTAACGCCAGATTGCTTTCCAAAGAGGTTGCACCATTCTACAATCCCACCAACAGTGCAGGAAAGTTCCAATCTCTCCACAGCCTCTCCAACATTTAGTGTTTTGCATCTTTTGCATCTTGCTGGGGTGAGATGGTATCTCATTGTTGTTTTGATTTGAATTTCTTTAATAGTTAATGACTGTGAGCATGTCCGCATGTGTTTTTTGGTTGCCTGGATATCGTCTTTAGAGAAGTGTCCGTCCATCTCCTTTGCCCATTGCTTAATTGGATAATTTATCTTTTTCTTACTGATACTTTGTAGTACCTTATAGATTATGGAGATCAGGCGTCAGTCTGACATAGAGTTGCCGAATATTTTTTCCCACTCTGTAGGTGATCTTCGTTTAATTCTTTTGATAAAGCCTTTGGATGAGCAGAAGAGTTTGATTCTTATTAATTCCTGTTTATCTATTTTCTCTTCTGATGAATGTGCTTTGTTTGTCAGATTTTGAAGTCTATCTATACTGTATATTAAAACTTCCGTTGTTGACCCTATTTTATCTTGGGTGAGCTTTATCATTTTAGCTTTTATATTTAGGTCTTATCCAATTTGAGTTGATTTTTGTATAAGATGTGAGATATGGGTCTTGTTTCAATTTTTTGCAGATGGCTATCCAATTACACCAGCACCATTTGTTTAGAGACTGTTCTTACCCCAGTTTAAAATCTTCGGACTGTCAGGGGCCATGAGGAAGCCTCAGGCCCCTAACAAACAGAAAGTCTGGATAGTCCCTGAGAACGCGCGCACTTTCTCAAACCACCCTACCCCCCCCCCCCCCGCGTCACTGCCTAACTTCAACTGTACAGGCATACTGTCTGCCCAATCATAGAACGCCAACTGTCTCATACCAGCCATCTTCCGATCCTAAGCCCTTCCTCTCCCCAACTTCTATATATATTACTCTGCTACAATAAAACCTCGAGGCTTGATCAGAATTTTGTCTTGCCTCCATTTCTTCGCATCCCTTGCTCCACTTTCATTTTCACAGGCTCCGCCTTGTCCCTCCGTTGATTCGCCCCGCGGGTCGGGGCATCGGACCATTGTCAAATATCAGCTGTTCATAGGAGGATGGTGACATCTCTGAGGTCTCATCTCTGTTCCACTGGTCTATATGTCTCTTTTTGTATTAGTACCAGACTGTTTTGACAACTCAGGCAGTGTAATAGGTTTTAAAGTCAGGTAGTGAGAGGCCTACCAGTATGTTACTCTTCTTCAGCAGTACTTTACTTATCCAGGGCTTCTTCCCTTTCTAAATAAAGCTGAATTTGTATTGGGATTGCATTATGTAAATAGATTACTTCAGGAAAAGTAGGCATTTTCACAACATTGAGTCTTCCTATCCATGAGCAGGGCAGATTACTCCACTTATGTAAGTCTCTCTTAGTTTCTTGTAGTAAGGTCTTGTAGTTTTCTTTGTAAAGATCTCTTATTTCTCTAGTTGGATTTATTCCTAGGTATTTTATCTTCTTGGGAACTACCGTAAATAGAATTGTTTTGGTGATTTCTTCTCTAATAACTTCACTGTTGGTATAAAGGAGTCCTACTGATTTAGTTATGTTTATCTTGTATCCTGATACTTTGCTGAATTCTTATATTAGTTCCAATAGTTTACTTACAGATTTCTTTGGATTCTCTGTGTAAACAATCATATCATCTGTGAAGAGGGAAATCTTTATTTCTTCATTGTCAATACAGATGTCCTTTATTTCTTTGAGTTGTCTAATTGCTCTGGCTAGAACTTCTAGCACAATGTTGAATGGAAGTGGTGAGAGCAAGCATCCTTTTCTAGTTCCCATTCTCAAAGGGAATTCTTTCAGTCTTTCACCATTCAGGATGATGAAAGCAGTTGGCTTCACATAGATGCTATTGATTATACTGAAGAATTTTCCCTTTATTCCTACTTTCTGAGAATTTTTAGCATGAATGGATGTTAAACTTTGTCAAATGTCTTTTCTGCATTAATTGACAAAATCAGGTGATTTTTATCTTTTGTGCTATTAATATGGTGGATTACATTAATTGTTTTTCTGTTGTTGAACAAGCCTTGCGTCTCTGGAATGAAACAAACTGGATCATGATGAATTATTTTTTCTATATGCTATTGAATTCTATAGGCTAGAATTTTGTTGAAGTTTTTTCATCTAGATTCATGAGTGTTATTTGTCTGTGATTTTCCTTTTTTGTGGGATCTTTCCCTGGTTTTGGTATCAGGGTTATGCTAACCTCATAGAATCAATTTGGAAGTATTTTATCTCTTTCTATGGTGTGAAATATCTTCAATAGCATTTGAGTTAATTCTTCTCTGAAAGTTTGGTAGAACTCTCTGGTGAAGCCATCTGAGCCAGGACTTCTTTTGGTTGGTAGATTTTTGTTGACTTTTTCAATCTCCTCCTTTGTGATAGATTTATTAAGTTGATCTACTTCTCCTTGTGATAGTCTTGGTGAGTCATATGAATGTAGAAATTTGTCCATTTCCCCTAGGTTTTCAAACCTGTTAGAGTATAGCTTTTGATAGTATTCTGTTATGATATTTTTTATTTCAGTTCGGTCTGTTGTAACATCTCCCAATTTGTTTCTTAATCGGGTACGTACCAAGCTTTGAGTTAAATAGAGCAGCCTTACATCAGCCTAATAGACAAGAAATATAGTTAGTCTTGGAGCACTGCTGGTGAAGTGTTTAAGATCTTGCCTGGTAATCTAAAGGTCAGCAGTTTGAATCCACAAGCTGGTCTTTGGCAACCTTATAGAGCAATTTTACTCTGTCCTATAGGGTCTCTATAGTCAAGATAGACTCAATAACAATAGCTTTTTTATTTTTATTTTTTAACAGTTATGCTGACATATAGATAAGAACAGCAAGGAATACTAGGCTAAGTAATTTTCGCAACAGCCTGTAACTAGTCAGTGTGGGGCCACAATTCAGTTGTTCAGTTTATTTCCTGATTCCACATTTTTAACAGCAAACAGAGAAACCCTGGTGGAGCAGTGGTTAAGATCTACATCTGCTAACCAAAAAGTCATCAGTCTGAACCCACCACATTCCCTGAAAACTGTATGGGCAGTTCTATCCTGTCCTATAGGGTCACTATAAGACAGAATTGACTGGACAACTACAGGTAAGAGCCAACATTCTCGTCACTTCACAATCATTACTAGAAAAGAACAAAGAGTCAAGTTTTTAGTGAGAGTAAAATGACTTGTTAAAGAATAGAAATGCATTTTTACACACAAATATTTTGTCTTTCCGAATAAGTTATTAAATACAGCGAACAAATTGAAGTAAAGCCCTGAGTTCTGCTCCCACCATCTCCCCTAGTCTAATCTAGTGTAATCCTGGTAATGTTTCTTAACCACGTGGGTATGCAACATTATTCTTAATATATCAAGCTCTCTATTGATTGGCCAAAAACAAAGCAAAAGATTAAATGACATTGACTATATTTCCTTACATTTTCAGCATTATTTTGTTTCCAAAGCCACCTTCTATGGCTGAGGTGTTTAGATGTTGCATAGGTAGATATTTCTGTAAATTTTGGAATACAAACTGAGGCTAGACCTTTTATCCATTTTGTTCTTTTAGTGAAAGAGAATACTGCAAATGATCCCCTTCACAAACTTCAATAAACAAATTATAGCACATGTATCACCTTGAAAGCACACTTTATTCAGTAACAAGCATTCCTTCCTGATAACCCATGTACTCTATCTAAAAAAAAAAAACAAATGACTTAAAGCACTTTATAAAACGTTTCAAATATATAATAGACATCATCAAAGATTTTTCCACACTTTTTTCATTTTCTGAATAGACTTTAAGAATACACACACTTAAATTCTCTTCAGATGAGTGTTGTAATAATCAAAGCTGGTACTAGGTTACTTCAAACACATGTTTTGTTTGGGAGAATTATAAATCAAAAACATTTAAAAATTTGCTACACTCCAGTCAAGACTGAAATAATATAATTTTAGTATTCTCTATTAATCACCTGAAGTATTGCTAAAACATCTTTTAAATGCAAATGCTAATTTTACCTTTAGAACACAGTGAGTCTTGAGTCTCTTAACATAGTATCTCTGGATTTTGATCATGCTGAAAATCAAACTGGTGATCCTAAATATGAATCTATTTGCTCATTTGCATGGTTTAACAAAAATGTAGCTGAAATTATGTGTTACAGTGATAACAAAAACCAAACTAAACCCTTAGCCATCAAGTCTCACTCAAAGCCACCCTATAGGATAAGGTAAAACTGCCCATAGAGATTCCAAGGAGTGCCTGGTGGATTTAAATTACAAATCTTTTGTTTAGCAGCCATAGACCTTAACCACTGCATCACCAGGTTTTCCATTATAGTGATAAATAGTTTTACTTTGGAAAGAAAGCCTGAAGGGATGGCAGTACAGTGATGATGGTCATAATCCAGAGTAATTCATTTGCTATTGAATTAGCTATCTCATAAATGAAGATGGCAAGGTGGGACCCTGTCACAGGGAATTATCCTTGCTGTCTTTGTGGAACACTACAACGCAGATTTCTGCTCCAGCAATCCTACTGATGAGAAAGACGTGAGAGCAGGCACGAGCCAGGAGTTCACCTCCACAAGGAACACAGAAGAGAGTTGTACCAAATATCCTTCCCTTTCCTCTGTTTTGTTGTTGCTGTTTCATTTACTATCTACAGATGCCATTTCCGCCTTCACTAAGTTTTGTAGAGGCTCTCTTGTAATCAGAATAATAGGAAGAAAAGAAAGGTTTGGTTCTTAAATTTTCAGCTAGGTCAGATGCCAGAGTATCAAAGGGTCGGTGACCACTGCTCTGGAGAATCTACAGGTTAGATTTTCTCCTGTGCTCACTGGCAGGTGGGCAGGCTTGAAGAGGAGAATTAAGTCTATTAAAAATATTCAGCGTTTATATAATTCCTTAGGGTCGCCATGAGTTGGATCTGACTCGACGGCACTTGGCTGGCTTGGCTTGACTCTTTCCATCTTGAAAATGCTTTGTAAATATTAAACTAATTAATTAAGTGAAAGCAATTTGTAGATTAACTGCCCATCATTGACAAGGAGACGCTTGTCCTCATTGTTTGTTTACTATTTCATTACTAGGCTTATGGGCAGCTTTTTAACTCTAATAACATTATCCAAGACACCAAGGCAACAGAAATGGAAATATTTCTTGGCAAAGTCATCTACTTCTTATGCTATAAAATGCACTTGACTTACCTCAATGATTCCCACATACACAGACAAACTCATTCAATATCAGGAGCTAGAATAATTTTACCTGAAATAGCAGTGTGCTTTTCAAAAAATAAGAAAAATAAGATTTTCTTTAACAGTTTTTATTTTCACTATTTTACGTAAAAACACAATACATTTACATTTCATGGGCAGGCTGTTTTATCATACTTACAAGAAATTTATAACCTCAAACCTCTCTTTTAAAAATACTAGCTAAATAGATTTTACAAAAAATATGAAGTGTTTCATTGGAAGCTCCATGTGTGTATGGAAAACTTCAATAACCCTAAGTGTCTACCTGAAAAAAAAATTAAAAATAAGAGCTCCTCCAAATACCCTAATTTAACAAAGTTTCAATATTGAAATACACTACTGATAGTCAACCAGGAATATATAGGGAAAACATTTTTGAAAAAATTGAGATTAAATATGTATGTTTTAAACTTACCTTCTGAAAATTTATTTCGAGAGAAAACCTATCTTACTAAAGAAGTTAGAAGAGATTTAAAGGACATTAATTTTTTTTCAAGCAGCATGTGCAATTTTCAAGTAATCAAATTAAGCACTCTGTTAAACTGTACTCAACAGGCAAAAATTTAACAGAGGTAAATTACTTGCTGTTCTTTCAGCAGTCTAGCAAAAACTGTCAATTATGTTCCAGATAATATTTCTTTTTTATTGTGATTAAGTGAAAGTATAAAATTCAAATTAATTTTGCGTGCCAGCCTATCTGCAGCTCCTTGTCCTCTCCTTGCCCTGTGACAGCACACTCGTCCTTTTCATTCTCTACTTGTCATATCTTCTTAACAAGCTCCTGTCCACTCTCTTTTCTCCCATCTAGAAAGAGACCAATATGACAGCATCCTATAAATATATAGAACCATAAAGTACTCACACCATGTGGTCACACTGTGTCCCTGAGTCCAGTCTATTTTTGTCTGAAGAGTTAATCTCAATAGAGATTTCTGATAGAGACAGCAGCAGCCTAGGGACCATGATCCAGGGGATCCCCAAGGCTGTCAGACCATCAGTTGTAGCTTTTTAGTAGAGTTCTTGAGCTGCATCCCTGTTTTTCTCTTGTTGCCACAGGGATTCAACATTGTGTGCCCCATCATGGCTGTCTTTGTTGGTGTCCAAGCACCATCTGCTTCCATCCACATGGGTTTTTCTATCTCCTGGGCTCTATTATCCTTGTGTCTTTGTTGTTCTTGGTGATCATCTGTTCCAGATGAGTCGGGACCATTTGGTGAAACTCAGATGGCAGTTTGTCAGCTTTTAAGACTCCAGATGCCACACACAACATGAGGTGTAGAAGACTCTCTTAGCGATAGGCTAGTTATGCCAATTGGTATCAATCTTCCCCAAGAGCATAGTCTCCTGACCGTATCCCTGCTACTCTAACCTTGTAATATTGGTTTGAGATTAGAAAAGCTTTCATTTTATGGTGAAGTCCAGTTACGTTGATCTACTTTCTACTGTGTGCTGTCACTGCTTTCATCTAATCAAATGTCTATCAACTACGTAATCTATGACAAACCCTTTCCTTCTCTCCCAATACTTGAAGCCATCAAAGAGTCTTTTCTTCTGTATGTAAGTCTGTTTTTTTAAGTCCTTATAGCAAGGGTCACATACAATATTTGTCCTTTTGCTGTTGATTGATATCACTCAGCATAATGTCTTCCAACTGAAACCAGGTTATCAGATGGTTCCTAGAATCATTGTTGTTCTTTATCGTTGCATAGTGTTCCATCGAGTATATGTACCACAGTTTGTTTATCCATTCATCTGTTGATGGACATCTGGGTTGATTCCAGCTATTTGCTGTTGTGCCCTGTGCTACAATAAACATTCATGCGCATGTATCTGTTTGTGTGACAGCCTTTGTTTCTATACAATAAATTCTTAGTGAGATTGCTGGGTCAAATTCTATCTATTTCCAGCTTCATAACAAAGCACCAAATTGCTTGGTGCTTGGTACAATGTTTCAAAAGAGGTTGTAACATTTCACTATCCCACCAGCAGTGTGGAAGACTTCCGATTTCTCCACTACCTCTGTAGCATTTGTTGTTTTGTGGTTTTTGGATTATGGCCGATCTTGTTGGGGTGAGACAGTATCTCATCATAGTTTTGATTTAGATTTCTCTGCTAGATAATGATCAAGAACATTTCTTCATGTGTTTTTTGGCTGCCTGGATGACCTCTTTGGTGAAGTGTCTGTCCATCTCCTTTGTCCATTGCTTAATTGGGTTATTTATCTTTTTCTTGTTGATATTTTGCAGTACCTTGTAGATTATGGGAATCATAAGTTGATACAACATGTAGTTGCCAAATATTTTTTCCCATTCCACAGATGTTGTTTTAACTCTTGATAAAGTCTTTGGATAAGCAAAATTTTTTGATTCTTAGTAGTTTCCATTTATCTATTTTCTCTTCTGTTGATCATACTTTGTCAGATTTTAAAGCCTGTCTAAGCTGTGTATTAGAACTTCCATTACTGACTCTACATTTCTTGCATGATCTTTGTTGTTTCAGGTTTGATACTTAGGTCTTTGATCCATTTTGAGCTAGTTTTTATGTAAGGTGTGAGATATGGCTCTCATTTCAGTTTTTTTGCAGATAGATATTCAATTTTGTAAACAACATTTGTTAAAAGAGACAGTTTTTCCCCCCACTTTACAATCTTAGGGCTTTTGTCAAATATCAGCTGTTCATAAGGGGGTGGTGGCATCTCTGGGCGCTCAGTTCTGTTCCACTGGTCAATATGTTTCTTTTTGTATCAGTAACAGGCTGTTTTGACAACTGTGGTAGCGTAATAGGTTCTAAGGTCAGGAAGTGTGAGGCCTCCCACTGTGTTCTTCTTCTTCAGTAGTGCTTTACTTATCCATGGTATCTTCCTTTTCCAAACAAAGTGGGTGATTTGTTTCTCCATTTCATTAAAAAAAAAAAACACCGTAATTTGTATTGGGATTACATCATATGTGTAGATCACTCTGTGTCTAATAGACATTTTTACAACGTTAAATCTTCGCATCCATAAGCAGGGTAAGTTTCTTCATTTATGTAAGGTTCTTTTGGTTTCTTCAAGTAAAGTCTTGTAGTTCTCTGTATAGCATTTTTATTTCTCTAGTTAGATTTATTCCTAGGTATTTTACCTTCTTGTGGGCTTCCATAAATGGTATTCATATGGTGATTTCTTCTTTGATGATCCCTTTGTTGACATAAAGTAATCCTACTGATTTACTTATACGTACCCACCCTGTATCCTGATATTTTGCTGAACTCCTCTATTAGTTCTAGTAGTCTATTTACAGATTCTTTAGGATTCTCTGCACATACAGTTATATCATCTGCAAATAGAGAGTTTTCTACTTCAGCTTTGCTGATGTGGATGCCCTTTATTGCTTTGCCATGTCTGATGGCTCTGGCTAGAACCTCTACTACAGTGTTGAATAGAAGTGGTGAGAGCAGGTATCCCTGTCTAGTTCCCACTCTCTAGGGGAATTCTTTCAGTCTCTCTCCATTCAGGATGATGTAGGCAGTTGACTTTGAGAAGATGCCCCTTATTGCCCTGAGGAATTTCCCCCTCTATTCCTATTTTGCTGAGAGTTTTTAGCATGAATGGGTGTTGGACTTTCTTGAATGCCTTTTCTGCATCAATTGACAAAATCAGGTGATTTGTATCTTTGGGGCTATTTATGTGGTTGATCAGATTAATTATTTTTCTGATATTGAAGCAGCCTTGCATCCGTGGTATGAATCCAACTTGGTCATGATGAATTATTCTTTTTATGTGTTGTTGAATTCTGTTGCCTAGGATTTTGTTGAAGATTTTTGCATCTAGGTTCATAAATGACATTAGTATGAATTTTTTTGTGTGTGTGTAGGATCTTTGCCGGGCTTCAGTATCAGGGTTATGCTGGCTTCATAGGATGAATTTGGGAGTATTCAATCAGTTTCTATGCTGTGAAATAACCTCCGTAGTATTACAGTTAACTTGTCTGTAAAAGTTTGGTAGTACTCTGTGGTGAATCCATCTGGGCCAGGGCTTTCCTTCGTCGGTAGTTTTTGGATGACATTTTCAATCTCTTGCTTTGTGATGAGTTTCTTAAGTTGTTCTGCTTCACCTTGTAATAATTTTTATAGATGATATGAATCTAGAAATCTGTCTGGTTCAAATCAGTTAGAGTGCAGTCTTTCACAGTATTCTGCTATACTTTTGATTTCAGTTGAATCTGTTATGACATCTGTCACCTCATTTCTTATTTAGGTTATTTGTTGCCTGTTTTCTTTAGTAAGTTTAGCCAATGGTTTGTCAATTCTGTTGAACTTTTCAGCTTTTAGTTTTATTATTTTTTTCAATTGTTCTTCCATTCTCTAATTCATTCAGTTCTACCGTAATCTTTATTATTTGTTTTCTTCTGGTGCATGAGGGATTCCTCTGTTGCTCTCTTTCCAGCTGTTCAAGTTAATTGTTCTACTTGTTCAAGTTAATTCTTTGGGTTGGATACTTCATCCAGATGTGTGCTTATATAGACATAAATTGACCTCTGAGCCCTGCTTTGGCTGTATCCCATAGGTTCTGGTAGGATGCTTTTTTTTAACTTTTTTATTTTTTATTAATTACATAAAAGAATAAAGTTTCTAACATCTATCAATTATCTCATCTATGATAAACCCTCAGCCCCACACCCACCCATGTAGCCAACACAGTCATTTTCTTCTATGGATAATTCTCTTGTTAAGTCCTTATAACAGGAGTCCCATACAAAATTTGTCCTTTTGACACTGATTGTTTTCACTCAGCATGATGTCTTCCAAATGAGACCATGTTATGAGATGTTTTTTTAAAATTGTCATTATTTTTTACCATAGCATAGTGTTCCATTGAGTATATGTACCATCGTTTACTTATCCGTTCATCTGTTGATGGGCATCATGTTGATTCCAACTTTTTGCTATTGTGGACTGTGCTGTAACAAACATTCATGTGCATGTGGCTGTTTGTGTGACAACCTATGCTTCTGAGGGATAAATTCTGAGCAGAGGAATTATAGGATCAAATGGTATATCGGTCTCTAGCTTTCTAAGGACACGCCACACTGTTTTCCAAACAGGCTGCACCATTTTGCAATCCCACCAGCAGTCTAGGAGAGTTCCAGTTTCTCCACAGCCTCTCTAGTATTTGTTGTTTTGTGTTCTTTGAATAAAGGCCAATCTTCTTGGGGTGACAGGGTATACAAAATTCAGAGGATACAAGAGAAACTTCAGTAAATCAGTAGGATTCATATACAGAAATGAGACAGTGAACAGAGAAAGCATGAGTTTCAGATGATTTAGAACAGATAGTAAGAAGAGAAAGTACATAGTGATTCATCTACCCAGAGAAGTTACAGAGGTTTACACAGAGAGTCCCCACCTGTAACTACCAGAAAATTAGAGAGACTTAGATAACTGGCAAAATCTACGTTGTTCATGGCGTTGGGAGTACTTAGCATTGTGAAAACATCTCTTTTCCAGAATGAAATCTACCTCTATAAGACAACGAGACAGTGAAAGGAAAAAGTATGAGTTTCACACGATTTACAACAGACTGTAACAAGAGAAAGTACCTAGTGATTAATCTACCCAGAGAAGTTACAGAGATTTACACAGAGAACTCCCAGGTATAATGACAGGAAAATAAGAGAGACTTAGATAACTGGCAAAATCTACGTTGTTCATGGAGTTGGGAGTACTTAGCATTGTGAAAACATCTCTTCCCCAGAAAGAAATGTATGTTTATAAGACACTCCCAGTGCAAGTTACAGCATCATTCTTTAGTAGAGGATACGTTGGTACAAACCGAGAATCGCAACAAATACACAAATATACCCTCTAACTCATAGGGGAGTGTACGAAATATACAGGATACAAGAGAAACTTCAGTAAATCAGTAGGATTCCTATACAGAAACAACGAGACAGTGAACAGAGAAACTATGAGTTTCATACGATTTAGAACAGATAGTAACAAGAGAAAGTACATAGCTATTCATCTACCCAGAGAAGTTACAGAGATTTACACAGAGAACTCCCAGCTATAACTACCAGAAAATAAGAGACCTAGATAACTGGCAAAATCTACGTTGTTCATGGAGTTGGCAGTACTTAGCACTGTGACAACATCTCTTTCCCAGAAAGAAATGTACTTCTATAAGACAAGGAGAGAGTGAACAGAGAAAGTATGAGTTTCATATGATTTAGAACAGATAGTAACAGAGAAAGTACGTAGTGATTCATCTACCCAGAGAAGATACAGAAGTTTACACAGAGAACTGCCAGCTATAACTACCAGAAAATAAGAGAGACTTAGATAACTGGCAAAATCCACGTTGTTCATGGAGTTGGGAGTACTTAGCATTGTGAAAACATCTCTTCCCCAGAGAAATCTAATTCTATAAGACAAGGAGAGAGTGAACAGGGAAAGTATGAGTTTCATACGATTTAGAACAGATTGTAACAAGAGAAAGTACCTAGTGATTCATCTACCTGGAGAAGTTACAGAGATTTACACAGAGAACTTCAAGGTATAACTACCAGAAACTAAGAGAGACTTAGATAACTGGCAAAATCTACATTGTTCATGCAGTTGGCAGTACTTAGCATTGTGAAAACATCTCTTTCCCAAAAAGAAATGCACTTTTAAAAGACACTACCAGTGCAAGTTCCAGCATCATTCTTATCTTTTTAATAGACGATACATTGCTACAATCTGAGAATCGCAAGGAATATATAAATGAACCCTCTAACTCATAGGGGAGTATACGAAATTCACAGGATAGAAGAGAAACTTCAGTAAATCACTAGGATTCCTATACAGAAACAATGAGACAGTGAACAGAGACAGCATGATGCTCATACGCTGTAGAACAGACAGTAACAAGAGAAAGTACATAGTGATTCATTTACCAAGAAAAGTTACATAGATTTACACAGAGAAATCCCAGCTATATCTAGAAGAACATAAGAGAGACTTAGATAACTGGCAAAATCTACATTGTTCATGGAGTTGGGAGTACTTAGCATTGTGAAAACATCTCTTTTCCAGAAAGAAATCTACTTGTACAAGAGAACGAGACAGTGAAAGGAGAAAGTATGAGTTTCATGCGATTTAGAACAGATAGTAACAAGAGAAAGTACATAGTGATTCATCTACCCTGAGAAGTTATAGAGATTTACTCACCGATCTCCCAGCCGTAACTGCAAGAAAATAAGACAGACTTAGATGACTGGCAAAATCGACACTGTTCGTGGAGATGGGAAAACTTAGCATTGTGAAATCATCTCTTTCCCAGAAAGAATTCTACTTCTATAAGAGACTACCAGTTCAAGTTGCAGCATCGTTCCTATCTTTTTAGCAGATGATACGATGATACATCCCGAGAATCACAAGGAATATATAAATAAACCCTTTAACTGATAGGAGAGTATACCAAATTCACAGGATACAAGAGAAACTTCAGTAAATCAGTTGGATTCCTTGAGAGAAACGAGACAGTGAACAGAGAAATTATGAGTTCCATAGTCGCGGTACCAGCTGTCAGACGAAAAGATCTATGGGCAAAGCCCAGGAGCTGAATAAGAATGAAACAATCACATCGGGGGGACTCAGTCAAGCTGAGACACTGAACTTTATTTTTCAGTTACATATATATTCCACACATTTCCTTGTTTCCTTTTCCCAAGCATTCTTTTGCTAGTCATATCGAAACCAGATCGGGGGCATGCTGACCTCTGCTTATTCTGAGGACAATGCTGGGTGTACAATACTTGGAATGTGCTTAATTTAGATCTTGTTAATATAAGAGTTAACTTGATAATATTCTGGCATTGATTTGGGAAGTCTCGGCTTCCCACACCATAGGATTTAGAACAGATAGTAACAAGAGAGAGTACACAGTGATTCACCTACCCGGAGAAGTTATAGAGATTTACTCACCGATCTCCCAGCCGTAACTACAACAAAATAAGAGAGACATAGATGACTGGCAAAATCGACGCTGTTCATGGAGATGGGAGTACTTCGCATTGTGAAAACATCTCTTTCCCAGAAACAAATCTACGTCTATAAGACACTCCCAGTACAAGTTCCAGCATAATTCTTATCTTTTTAGCAGATGATACAATGGTACATACCGACAATCGCAAGGAATATATAAATAAACCCTCTAACGGATAGGGGAGTACACCAAATTGTCAGGTTACAAGAGAAACCAGTAAATCAGTAAGATTCCTTGACAGAAACGAGACAGTGAACGGAGAAATTATGACTTCCATAGGATTTAGAACAGATAGTAACAAGAGAGAGTACATAGTGAATCATCTACCCAGAGAAGTTATAGAAATTTACTCACTGATCTCCCAGCTGTAACTACAAGAAAATAAGAGAGACTTAGATGACTGGCAAAATCGACGCTTTTCATAGAGATGGGAGTACTTAGCATTGTGAAAACACTCTTTCCCAGAAAGAATTCTACTTCTATAAGAGACTCCCAGTACAAGTTGCAGTATCGTTCTTATCTTTTAACAGATGATATGATGATACATGCCGAGAATCGCAAGGAATATATAAATAAACCCTTTAACTGATAGGGGAGTATACCAAATTCACAGGATACAAGAGAAATTTCAGTGAATCAGTAGGATTCCTTGACAGAAACAACGAGATAGTGAAGGGAGAAATTATGAGTTCCATGTGATTCAGAACAGATAGTAACAATAGAAAGTACATAGTGACTTATCTACCCAGAGAAGTTACAGAGTTTTATAGCGACAACTCCCAGGTTAACTACAAGAAACTAAGAGAGACTTAGATAACTGTCAAATTCTATGCTGTTTATTGAGACAGGAGTACTTAGCAATGGGAAAACATCTCTTTCCCAGGAAAAAATCTACTTCTATAAGACACTCCCAGTAAAAGTTCCAGCATCATTCTTAACTTTTTAGCAGATCATACGATGATACATGCTGAGAATCCCAAGCAATATAAAAATAAACTCTCTAATTGATAGGCGAGTATAGCAAATTCACAGGATACAAGAGAAACTTCAGTAAAGCAGCAGAATTCCTTCACAGAAGCAACGAGACAGGGAACGGAGAAATTGTGAGTTCCATACGATTTAGAACAGATAGTAACAAGGGAAAGTACATAGTGATTCATCTATCGAGAGAAGTTACAGAGATTTAGAGAGAGAACTCCCAGCCGTACCTACAAGAAAATAAGAGAGACGTAGAAAACTGGCAAAATCTACGCTGTTCATGTAGATCGGATTACTTAGCATTGTGAAAACATCTCTTTCTCAGAAAGAAATACACTTACATAAGGCACTGCAAGTACAAGTTTCAGCATCATTCTTGTCTTTTTAGCAGATGATACGATGATACATACAGAGAATCGCAAAGAATATATAAATAAACCCTCTAACTGATAGGGGACTATAACAAATTGACAGGTTACAAGAGAAACTTCAGTAAATCAGTAAGATTCCGTGACAGAAACAACAGAACAGTGATCGGAGAAATTATGAGTTGGATACGATTTAGAAGAGATAGCAACAAGAGAAACTACATAGTTACTCACCTACCCAGAGCAGTTACAGAGATTTAAACAGAGAATTCCCAGCCATAACTACAAGAAAATAAGAGAGACATAGATAACTGGCAAAATCAATGCTGTTCATGGAGATGGGAGTACTTAACATTCAGAAAACATCACTTTCCTAGAAAAAAATCTACTTCTATAAGACACGCCCAGTACAGGCTCCAGTATCTTTATAATCTTTTTAGCATATCATACGATAGTACGTACCGAGAATCACAAGGAATATATAAATAAACCCTCTACCTGATAAGGGAGTGTACCAAATTCACAGGATACAAGAGAAACTTCAGTAAATCAGTAGGATTCCTTGACAGAAACAAGAGACAGTGAATGGAGAAATGATGAGTTCCATACGATTTAGCACAGACAGCAACAGGAGAAAGTACACAGTGATTCATCTACCCAGAGAAGTTACAGAGATTCACACAGAGGTCTCCCAGGTGTAAGTACAAGAAAATATGTGAGACTTAGATAACTGGTAAAATGTAGGCTGTTCATGGAGATGGGAGTACTTAGCATTCTGAAAACATCACTTTCCTAGAAAGAAATGTACTACTATAAGTCACACCCAGTACAAGTTCCATCATCTTTGTTATCTTTTTAGCAGATGATACGATGGTACATACCGAGAATCGCAAGGAATATATAAATGAACCCTCTAACAGATTGGAGAGTATACCACATTCACAGGATACAAGAGCAACTTCAGTAAATCAGTAGGATTCCTTCACAGAAACAACGAGACAGTGAACAGAGAAATGATGAGTTTGATATGATTTAGAACAGGTAGTAACAATACAAAGTACATAGTGATTCAGCTACCCAGATAAGTTACTGAGTTTTATAGAGAGAACTATCAGGTCTAACTACAAGAAACTAAGATAGACTTAGATAAGTGGCAAAATATATGCTGTTCATGGAGATGGGAGTACTTAGCATTGTGAATGCATATCTTTCCCAGAAAGAAATCGACTTCTATAAGACACTCCCAGTACAACTTCCACCATCATTCTTATCTTTTTAGCAGATGATATGATGGTGCATGTCAAGAATCGGAAGGAATATATAAATAAACCCTCTAACTGTTAGGGAAGTATACCAAATTCACAGGATACAAGAAAAACTTCAGTAAATCAGTAGGATTCCTAGACAGAAACAACGAGACAGGGAATGGAGAAATGATGAGTTCCATACGATTTAGAGCAGACAGTAACAAGAGAAAGTACCCGGTGATTCATCTACCCACAGAAGTTACCGAGATTTACACAGAGAAATCCCAGCCATAAATAAAAGAAAATAAGAAAGGCTTAGATAACAGGCAAAATCTATGTTGTTCATGGAGATGGGAGTACTTAGCATTGTGAAAACATCTCTTTCCCAGAAAGAAATCTAAATCTATAAGACACTCACAGTACAAGTTCCAGTATCCTTCTTATCTCTTTTGCAGATAATACGATGGTACATGCCGAGAATCGAAGGAATATATAAATACACCCTCTAACTGATAGGGGAGTACACCAAATTCACAGGATAAAAGAGAAACTTCAGTAAATCAGTAGGATTCCTTGACAGCAACGAGACAGTGAAAGGAGAAATCATGAGTTCCATAGGATTTCGAGCAGACAGTAACAAGAGAAAGTACCCTGTGATTCATCTACCCACAGAAGTTACAGAGATTTACACAGAGAAATCCAAGCTGTAACTACAAGAAAATAAGCGACTTAGAGAACTGGCAAAATCGATGCTGTTGATGGAGATAGGAGTACTTAGCACTGAGAAAACATCTCTTTCCCTAAAAGTAATCCACTTCTATAAGACACTCCCAGTACAATTTCCAGAAACCTTGTTATCTCTTTAGCATATGATACCACGGTACATGCCAAGAACCACAAGGAATATATAAATGAACCCTCTAACAGATAGGAGAGTATGCCAAATTCACAGAATACAAGAGAAACTTCAGTAAATCAGTAGGATTCCTTGACAGAAACAATGAGACAGTGAACAGAGAAATGATGAGTTTGATACGATTTAGAATAGATAGTAAGAAGAGAAAGTACATAGTGATTCATCTACCCAGATAAGTTACAGAGTTTTATAGAGGGAACTCTCAGGTCTAACTACAAGAAAATAAGATAGACTTAGATAAGTGGCAAAATCTACGTAGATCATGGAGATGGGAGTACTTAGCATTGTGAAAACATATCTTTCCCAGAAAGAAATCAACTTCTATAAGACACTCCCAGTACAGCTTCCAGCATCATTTTTATCTTTTTAGCAGATGATATGATGGTGCAGGTGGAGAATTGCAAGGAATATATAAATAAACCCTCTAACTGATAGGGGAGTATACCAAATTCACAAGATACAAGAGAAAATTCAGTAAATCGGTAGGATTCCTTGACAGAAACAACGAGACAAGGAACGGAGAAATGACGAGTTCCATACGATTTAGAGCAGACAGCAACAAGAGAATGTACCCAGTTATTCATCTACCCACAGAAGTTACAGAGACTTACACAGAGAAATCCAAGCCATAACTAGAAGAAAACAAGAGAGACTTAGATAACTGGCAAAATCTATGTTGTTCATGGAGATGGGAGTACTTAGCATTGTGAAAACATCTCTTTCCCAGAAAGCAATCTACATCTATAAGACACTTCCAGTACAACTTCTAGTATCCTTCTTATCTCTTTAGCAGACAATACGATGGTACATGCCAAGAATCGAAGGAATATATAAATACACCCTCTGATAGGTGAGTATACCAAATTCACAGGATAAAAGAGAAACTTCAGTAAATCAGTAGGATTCCTTGACAAAAACAACAACAGTGAACAGAGAAATGATGAGTTCGATACGATTTAGAACAGATAGTAACAAGAAAAACTACGTAGTGATTCATCTACCCAGAGCAGTTACAGGTTTTTAAACAGAGAACTGCGAGCCGTAACTACAAGAAAATAAGAGAGACATAGATAACTGGCACAATCAATGCTGTTCATGGAGATGGGAGCAATTAGCATTCTGAAAATATCACTTTCCTAGAAAGAAATGTACTTCTATAAGACAACGAGACAGTGAACACACAAAGTATGAGTTTCATACGATTTAGAACAGATAGTAACAAGAGAAAGTACATAGTGATTCATGTACCCCAAGAAGTTACAGAGATTTACACAGAGAACTCCCAGCTTTAAGTACAAGAAAATATGTGAGACTTAGATCACTGGCAAAATGTACGCTGTTCATGGAGATGGGAGTACTTAGCACTCTGAAAACATCACTTTCCTAGAAAGAAATCTACTTCTATAAGACACGCCCAGTACAAGTTCCAGCATCTTTCTTATCTTTTTAGCAGATGATAAGAAGGTACATACCGAGAATCGCAGCCAGCCAATCGCAAGGAATGTATAAATAAACCCTCTAACATATAGGGGAGTATAGCAAATTCACAGGATAGAAGAGAAACTTCAGCAAATCAGTAGAATTCCCTCACAGAAAGAATGACACAGTGAAAGGAGAAATGATGAGTTCCATACGATTTAGAGCAGACAGTAACAAGAGAAGGTACCCTGTGATTCATCTACCCACAGAAGTTACAAAGATTAACACAGAGAAATCGAAGCCATAACTACAAGAAAATAAGAGAGACCTAGATAACTGGCAAAATCTATGTTGTTCATGGAGACGGGAATAGTTAGCATTCTGAAAATATCTCTTTGCCAGAAAGAAATCTACATCTATAAGACACTCCCAGTACAAGTTCCAGTATCCTTCTTATCTCTTTAGCAGATAATACGATGGCACATGCCGAGAATCGAAGGAATATATAAATACACCCTCTAACTGATAGGGGAGTATACCAAATTCACAGGATACAAGAGAAACTTCAGTAAATCAGTAGGAGTCCTTGACAGAAACGAGACACTGAACAGAGAAATTATGAGTTCCATATGGTTTCAAACAGATAGTAACAACAGAAAGTGCATAGTGATTCATCTACCCAGGGAAGTTACACACATTTACACAGAGAACTCCCAGCCGTAACTACCAGAAAATAAGCGAGACTTAGATAACTGGTAAAATGTACGATGTTCATGGAGATGGGAGTCCTTAGCATTGAGAAAACATCTCTTTCCCAGAAAGTAATCCACTTCTATAAGACACTCCCAGTACAATTTCCAGAAACCTTCTTATCTCTTTAGCAGATGATACCACGGCACATGCCGAGAATCACAAGGAATATATAAATGAACCCTCTAATAGATAGGAGAGTATACCAAATTCACAGGATGCAAGAGAAACTTCAGTAAATCAGTAAGATTTCGTGACAGAAACGAGACAGTGAAAGGAGAAATGGTGAGTTCGATATGATCTAGAACAGACAGTACCAAGAGAAAGTACATAGTGATTCATCTACCCAGAGCAGTTACAGATATTTAAGCAGAGAATTCCCAGCAATAACTACAAGAAAATACAAGAGACATCGATAACTGGCAAAATCAAGGCTGTTCATGGAGATGGGAGTACTTAGCTTTCCAAAAACATCACTTTCCTGGAAAGAAATCTACTCCTATAAGACATGCCCATTACAAATTCCTCATCTTTATTTTCTTTTTAGCAGATGATACAATGGTACATGCCGAGAATTG
Organism: Heterohyrax brucei; assembly: GCA_028571685.1. Lineage (NCBI taxonomy): Eukaryota > Metazoa > Chordata > Mammalia > Hyracoidea > Procaviidae > Heterohyrax > Heterohyrax brucei. The sequence goes on from CM053158.1 coordinate 89,377,826, forward strand.
CAAGGAATATATAAATAAACCCTCTAACTGATAAGGGAGTATACCAAATTCAACGGATACAAGAGAAACTTCAGTAAATCTGTAGGATTCCTTGACAGAAACAACGAGACAGTCGATGGAGAAATGATGAGTTCCATATGATTTAGAACAGAGAGTAACAAGAGAAAGTACATAGTGATTCATCCACCCAGAGAAGTTACAGAGTTTTATAGAGTGAATACTCAGGCATAACTACAAGAAACTAAGAGAGACTCAGATAACTGGAAATATCTACGCTGTTCATGGAGACCGGAATACTTAGCCTTGTTAAAACATCTCTTTCCTAGAAAGAAATCGACTTCCATAAGACAATTCCAGTACAAGTTCCAGCATCATTCTTATGTTTTAGCAGATGATACGATGGCACATGCCGAGAATCGCAAAAAACATATAAGTAAACACTCTAAGTGATAGGGGAGTATACGAAAATCACAGGATACAAGAGAAACTTCAGTAAATCAATGGGATTCCTTGAAAGAAACAACAGGACAGTGAATGCAGAAATCATCAGTTCCATACAGTTTAGAACAGGTAGTAACAAGAGAAACTACACAGTGATTCATCTAGCCAGAGAAGTTATAGAGTTTTACTGAGAGAACTCCCAGCTTTAACTACAAGAAACTAAGAGAGTCTGAGATAACTGGGAAAATCTAATCTGTTCATGGAGATAGGACTACTTAGCATTGTGAAAATATCTCTTTCACAGAAAGGAAAACACTTCTATAAGTCAGTCCCAGTACACGTTCCAGCATCATTCCTTCCTTTTTAGCAGATGATACGATTGTGAATGTCGAGAATCGCAAGGAATGTATAAGTAAACACTCTAACTGATACGGGAGTATACCAAAATCACAGGATACAAGAGAAACTTCAGTAAATCAGTGGGATTGCTTGAAAGAAACAACAAGAAAGTGAATGCAAAAATCATGAGTTCCATACCATTTAGAACAGATAGTAACAAGAGAAACGACCCAGTGATTCATCTAGCCAGAGAAGTTACAGAGATTTACAGAGAGAACTCCCAGGAATAACTACAAGAAAGTAAGAGAGACTTAGATAACTGGCAAAAAATACGCTGTTCATGAAAATGGGATTACTTAGCATTGTAAAAAGATCTCTTTATCAGGAAGGAACCTACTTCGATAACTCAGACCCAGTACAAGTTCCAGCAACATTCTTTCCTTTTTAGCAGAAGGTACAACAGTATTTGCCGAGAAACGCAAGAAATGTATAACTACACCCTCGAACTGATAGGGGAGTACAGCAAACTCACAGGATACAAGAGAATCTTCACTAAATCAATGGGACTCCTTCACAGAGACAACGAGACAGTGAATGGAGAAATCATCAGTTCCATGATTTAGAACAGATAGTAACAAGAGAAACTACACAGTGATTCATCTAGTCACAGAAGTTACAGAGTATTACAGAGAGAACTCCCAGCCCTAACTACAAGAAACTAACAGAAACTTAGGTAACTGCCAAAATCTATGCTGCTCATTGAGACAGGAGTACTCAGCATTGTGAAAAGCTCTCTTTCCCAGATAGGAACCTACTATTATAAGTCAGTCCCAGTACACATTCCAGCATCAGGACTTCCTTTTCAGCAGATGATACGATTGTACACGTCGAGAATCGCAAGGAATGTATAAGTAAACACTCTAACTGATACAGGAGTATACTACTAGAGAAACTTCAGTAAATCAGTGGGATTCCTTGAAAGAAACAACAAGACAGTGAATGCAGAAGTCATCAGTTCCATACGATTTAGAACAGATAGTGACAAGAGAAACTACAGAATCTCTAAGTAAAGTGTCTAACTGATACGAGACATCAGCCAGTTCTCAGGATGCAAGAGACACTAACAACAAGAGAGTGATTGGAGAAACCGGCAGTTCCATACAATTTACCACAGACGTTAAAACAGAAAGGACCTAGGAAATAATCTATACACAGAAACTACAGACTTTCACATGGAGAACTCCAAGCCCTAACTAGAAGAAACTAAGAGACACTTAGATAAATGGAAAAATCTACGTTGTTCGTGGAGCTAGGAAGACTTAACACTGGGAAAAGGACTCTTTCCCCGAATGCAATCCACTTCTATAAGGCACTCCGAGTACAAGTTCCAGCGTCATTTTTTTCCCTGTTAGTCGATGATGAATTTGTACATGCTGAGAATCGCAAGGAATCTCTAAGTAAAAAACTCTACCTGATAGGAGAGATCAGTGAATTTCAGGATACAATAGAAACCTAAGTAAACCAGTAGGATTTACAGTAACGACATTGTGAACAGAGAAATCATCACATCCATACTATTTAGCATAGACCCCGTAAACGAAAGTACCTAGGAACTCAACTAACCAGTGAAGCAATACAGTTTACACAAAGAACTACCAGTATGATCTACAAGAAACTAAGAGAGACTTAGAGAAATGGAAAAATCTTAGCTGTTCCTGGAGATAGGAAGACTTAACTTTTTGAAAAGGTCTCTTTCCCTGAAAACAATCAATTTCTGTAAGACAGTCCCAGTACAATTTGCAGCTTCATTTTTGCGCTGTTAGCAGATGATATGAATGTACATGCTTTGAATCGCAAGGAATCTCTCAGTAAACCCCCTAACTGATAGAAGAGATCAGCAAACTCTCAGGATACAGGAGAAACCTAAATAAATCAGTAGCAATAACGGTAACGAGATTGTGAACGGAGGAATCATCAGATCCACACCATTTACCATGGACCCCCAAAGAGAAAGTACCTAGGAACTAATGTAACCAGAGAAACAACAGACTGTTACAGAGAGATCTACTGGTCTGAACTACAAGAAACTAAGAGAGACTTAGATAAATGGAAAAATCTACGCTGTTTATGGAGATAAGAAGATTTCACATTGTGAAAAGGTTTCTTTCCCCTAAAGCAATCCACTTCTGTAAGACACTCCCAGTACAAGTTACAGGTTTGTTTTTGTGCTGCTACCAGGTGATGCGATAGTAAGTGCTTAGGTTCCCAAGGAATCTCTAAGTAAAGCCTCTAATTGATACGAGACATCAGCTAATTCTCAGGATGAAGAGACATTCACAACAAGACAGGGATTGGAGAAATCGACAGTTCCGTACAATTTACCACTGATATTAAGAACAGAAAGGACCTAGGAATTAATCTATACAGAGAAAGTACAGAGTTTTACACAGAGAACTCCAAGCCCTAACTAGAAGAAACTAGGAGACACTTAGATAAATAGAAAAATCTACGTTGTTCATGGAGATAGGAAGACTTAACATTGGGAAAAGGGCTCTTTCCCTGATAGCAATCCACTTCTCTAAGACAGTCCGAGTACAAGTTCTAGCATCATTTGCGCCCTGTTAGCAGATGATATGATTGTAAATGCTTAGAATCACAAGGAATCTCTAAGTATACCCTCTAACTGATAAGAGAGATCAGCCAGTTCTCAGGATACATGAGAAACCTAAGTAAATCAGTAGGATTCCTTGACAATAACTACGAGACAGTGATTGGAGAAATCATCAGTTCCGTATTATTTACCACAGATATTAAGAACAGAAAGGACCTAGGAATTAATCTCATCCCACAAACGACAGAATTTACATAGAGAACTCCAAGCCCTAACTAGAAGAAACTAAGAGTCACTTAGATAAATGGAAAATCTACGTTGTTGATGGAGATAGGGAGACTCAACTTTGTGAAAAGGTCTCTTTCCAAGAAAGCCATCACCTTCTATAAGGCACTCTGAGTACAAGTTCCTGCCCTGTTAGCCGATGAAGCGATTGTACATGGCGAGAATTTCAAGGAATCTACAAGAAAACCTAAGTAAATGAATAGGATTCCTTGACACCAACAATGAGAAAATGAACGGAGAAATCATCAGTTCCACAAGATTTACCACAGATATGAACAGGAGAATGTACCGAGGAATGAATCCAACTCCAGAAAGTATGGAGTTTTACAGTGAGAGCTCTAAGCACTAACTACAACAATCTAAGAGAGTCTTAGATAAATGGAAAAATCTACGCTGTTCCCGGAGATAGGAAGCCTTAACATTGTGTAAAGGTCTCTTTCCCTGAAAGCAATCCACTTCCATAACACAGTCCTAGTACAAGTTCCAGCTTCAATTTTGCACTGTTAGCAGATGATACGATTGTAAATGTTTAGAATCACAAGAAATCTCTAAGTAAACCCACGAACTGACATGAGAGATCAACCAATTCTCAGGATACTTGAGAAACCTAAATAAATCAGCAGCATTCCTTGATACTAACAACGAGACAATGATTGGAGAAATCATCCGCTCCATACGATTTACCAGAGATATGAACTAGAGACAGTACCTAGGAATTCATCGAACCCCAGAAACTACAGAGTTTTACACAGAGAACTTCAAGCCCTAACGACAAGAAACTAAGAGAGACTTAGATAAATGGAAAAATCTACGCTGTTCATGGAGATAGGAAGACTTAACATGGTGCAAAGGTCTTTATCACCGAAAGCAATCCACTTCTCTAAGGTACTCCGAGTACAAGTTCTAACATCATTTTTGGCCTGTTAACAGATGAAAAGATTATACATGCCGAGAACCCCAAGGAATCTATAAGTGAAGCTTCTAACTGATAGGAGAGATCAGCCATGTCACAGGATACAAGAGAAAACTAAGTAAATCAGTAAGATTCCAACAAGGTAGTGACTGTAGAAATTATCAGTTCCAAACGGTTTACAACAGATACTCACAAGATAAAGTACCTAGGAATTAATCTAACCACAGAAACTACAGAGATTTACACAGATAACTCTAAGCCCTAACTAGAAGAATCTAAGAGACACTTAGATAAACGGAAAAATCTACCTTGTTCATGGAGATAGGAAGACTTAACTTTGTGAAAAGGTCTGTTTCCAAGAAAGCTATCTGTTATCATAAATGGTATTGATTTGATAATTTCTTCGTTAACAGTCTCATTGTTGGTATAAAGGAATCCTACTGATTTACTTATGTTTATCTTGTATCCTGAGACTCTGCTGAACTCTTCTATCAGTTTGAGTAGTTTACTTATAGATTCCTTGGGATTCTGTGCATATACAATCATATCATCTGCCAATAGGGAGATTTTAACTTCCTCTTTGCCAATGCAGATGCCTTTATTTCTTGGCCTTGTCTAATTGCTCTGGCTAAAACTTCTAGCACAATGTTCAATGGAAGAGATGAGAGTGGGCATCCTTTTCTAGTTCCTGCCTCAAGGGAAAGTCTTTCAGTCTCCATTCAGGATGACGCGGGCTTTGTAGAAATGGCCCTTATTGTGTTGAGGAATTTGATATCTATGCCCATTTTGCTAAGAGTTTTTTTTAGCATGAATGGGTGTTGGACTTTATCCAATGTCTTTTCTGCATCAATGGACAAAATCAGGTGATCCTTGACTTTTGTGTTATTTATGTGGTTTAATCACATTACTTGTTTTTCTGATGTTGAACCAGCCTTGCATCCCTGGTATAAATCCCACTTGGTCATGATGGATTATTTGCTTGATATGTTGTTGTATTCTATTGGCTAGAGTTTTGTTGAAGATTTTGGCATCTAGATTCATGACTGATATCGTTTTGTAGTTCTCTTTCTTTGTTGGGTCTTTCCCTGGCTTAGGTATCAGGGTTATGCTGGCTTCCTGGAACGAGTTTGGGAGTACTCCATCCCTTTCTATACTGTGAAATAGTTTCAATAGTATTGGAGATAACTCTTCTCTAAATGCTTGGTAGAATTCTGCAGTGAAGCCATCTGGACCTGGACTTTTTTGGGTGGGCAGTGTTTTGATGACCTTTTCAATAGCTTCCTTTGCAATGGATTTATTAAGTTGTTCTACTTCACGGTGTGATCATTTGGGTACGTGGTACGAGTCAAGGAATTGGTCCATTTCCCCCAGGTTTTCAAATTGGTTAGAGTACAGACTTTGATAGTATTCTGTTATGATAGTTTTGATTTCTGTTGCATCTGTGGCGACAACCCCCCTCTCATTTCTAATTTGGGTTCTTTGTTTCCTTTCTTGCTTTCCTTTAGTAGTAAGTTCAGCAGGTGGTTTGTTAATTTTGTTGATCTTCTCCAAAAACCAGCTTTTGGTCTTTTCTATGTTTTCGGTTGTTTTTCTGTTCTCTAACTCATTTAGCTCTGCTCTATTCTTTATAATCTCATTTCTTCTGGTGCCTGAGGGGTTCCCCTGTTGTTCTCTTTCTACTTGTTCAAGCTGTAGGGTTAGTTCCTTGATTTGGTTTCTTTCTTCCTTCCAGATGTGTGCATTTATGGAGATAAACAGACCTCTGAGCACTGCTTTGGCTGTATCCCATAGGTTCTGATAGGAAGTGTTTTCGTTCTCATTGGAATCTATGAATTTCTTTAATTCATCCTTGATTTCCTCTATAAGCCGCGTTGTCTTGAGCAAGATGTTGTTCCGTTTCCAAGAGTTCCACTTTCTGTCTATGTTTTTTCTGCTATTGATTTCAACTTGGATGGCTTTATGATCTGATAAGATGCTTTGCAGTAATTCAATGGTATGGATTTTGTGGAGCATTGCATTATGGCCTCTCACATGGTCAATTCTGGAGAATGTTCCATGTGCACTGGAGAAGAAGGGGTAGTTGTCTGCTGATGGGTGGAAAGTTCTGTATATATCAATAAGGTTTAGTTGGTTAATTGTGGCAATGAGGTCTTCTGTATCTTGACTGAGTTTTTTTCTAGATGACCTGTCTAGTATTGAGAGTGGAGTGTTGAAGTCTCCCCCTATTATGGTGGAGTCGTCTAACTCTCTTATGAGTGTAGTCAGTGTTTCTTCAACGTATTAGGTGCTCCAATATTAAATATAGTTAGGTCTTCCTTGTGTACTGAACCTTTCAGCAATAAATAGTGTCCAACTTTGTCCACGATGGTGGATTTGACATGAAAATTGATTTTGTCTGAGATTAGACTTGCCACACCTGCTCTTCTTTGTTCACTGTTAGCTTGATGTATCTCCTTCCAACCTTTAATTTTCAGTTTCTTCCTATCTTTAGGTCTCAAGTGAGTTTCTTGTAGACAATACATGGATGGGTCATGTCTTTTGACCCAAGATGTCACTCGACGTCTCTTTACTGGAGCATTCAGTCCACTCACATTCAATGTAATTATTGATAGGTATGTGTTCAGCGCTGCCATTGTGATGCGTTTATTTTTATGTTGATGTTTTCTCTGTTGTTCTTATTAGTCTGTTTTGGGACGTTCTTTTCTGTGAGTTGATTTTTCACCTTTTTCAGAGCTGGTTTTTTGGTTGTTGAGACGTCTGTGTTACATTTCTTGAAATGATCTTTGTTGGGCTTTACAGCTGCCCCTATGATCCTCCTTAAGAAATTATATATAAACCTAATTTTAATTACTATCAGTCTTGTCATCTTCCTCTCCATCTGGAAGGACTGTAACAACTGTAGTACATCCCTCTTTTTAATATGATGACACCACAGTTTTCATGATGATCACTGGATTGCTTCTTTCCTTTTCAAAGCTGTGATTGGCTTAGGAGCCTTCCCTAACCAAGTAGAGTTTTGAGTAGTGAAGTCGTTATAAAATATAAAGTTAGTGGTTGTCATGGATTGAATTGTGTCCCCTCCAAAGTGTATCTGTTGATTGGAATTGGTTTTGTGTTCCAACATGGTGCCCTTCCTCCTATGTGTTGTGAATCCTGCCTCTGTGATACTGAGGATGAAGAATGGTTTGCAGTTGTGTTAGTGAGGTAGGACCCAAGCTACAAGCTTGTGGAATATAAGGGAGAGAAGTGAGCAGAGGAAGCTGAGAACCTCATACCAACGAGAGAGAAGCACCAAGAGCAGAGCACGTCCTTTCGACCCAAGGTTCCTGTGCCAAGATGCTCTCATTGGATTTGGACTCAGCCTACCGGACTGGGATGATTTGTCATTCTGAATGGACTTACAACCTACAAATGGATTTGCAGCTTACCAGATTGTGTCAATGAAAGCTTCTCCTCATGAAACCTTCCACTTGTGCTATTTTCCATTAGAGCACTACCCAGTGACTAGGACAGTGGTTTTGTTCTTCTAAGCCAGAGCCAAGAACTTCTTTCAATATTTCGTGTAGTTTGGGTTTGATTTTCACAAAGTCTCTGAGTTTCTGTTGATCTGGGAATGTCTTCATTTCATTTTCGTATTTGAAAGATTGTCCTGCAGGATATAGAATTCTTGGTTGGAAGTTCTTCTCCTTCAAGGCTTTGAATGTGTCATGCCACTGTCTCCATGCCAGCATGGTTTCTGCTGAGAAATATGAAGAAAGCCTGCAGGGTTTCCCTCTGAATGTTAGCTTTTCTTGGAGTCTTGCTGCCTTTAAGAGTTGCTGCTTAGGTTTTATTTTGTCGAGCTTGATTATAATATGTCTTGGAGTCTTTCTTTTGAGATCTACATTGGGTGGTATACGATATGCATCTGAGATGTCTGTATTCTCTTCCTTCAGGATTTCTGGGAAGTTTTCTGTCAGCAGCTCAGCAACAATACTCTCTGTGTTCTCAGATGTCTCACCCTGTTCAGAGACTCCAATTAATCGAAGGTTGTTCCTCTTAATAGAGTCCCACATGCTTCTTAATGTTTCTTCATTTTTCTTGTTTCTTTTTTCTGATTTCTGCTCATAGGTGCTGGCCTCAGTAGCTCTGTCTTCCAAGTCAGAAACCTTTTTTTTTCTGTTTGTTCCATCCTTTTTTCTTGGGTTTGCATTGAAGTTTCTGTGTTTTTTATTTCGTTCTTGATCTGTTGGATTCCAGAGTAATGGTGTTCCATCAGATCGAACGTCTTGTTTAATTTTTGGTTTTGTTCTCCTGCATTTTATATAAGGGCGAGAAGGGCTCTGTATATCATCACTTTGTATTCACTTTCTGATGCTTTCAGAAAAGTTTCTTCATCTGGAAAACTCCTTGGTTGCTTTGTTTGGGAGCCTTCTGAAGCCATGGCTGATTTCTTAAGTGCCACAAGTATCTGTTGCTTTTGGGGACCCATGTGAGTATGTAGAGACTGGAAGAGGTACTCTGAGGATGGACTGCAGATGTTTCTCTAGGCTGTCTTAAAATGTAAAGCAAAAGATATCTGACCACTTCACCATTCAGTTAGGTTTTCAGGTGTAGAGGTCCGTCTTCTCAACTGTCAAAGTAAGCGCCACTATATCCAACTCCAGATGATACAAACTAGTTCAGAATACAGCAATGCTACTGCCCTGTTGTCCTCTGCTGACAGGGCCTGGCCTTAGAGGACACTGTGGAGAGTATTGCTTTTCTGATAGAAAGGTGCTCTCCTGTGGGCAGGCTCTGGCTCCCAAGCGAAGAATTAGGTCCAGCTGCGGCCTCCATACCCAAGCTGGCACCCTCCACACAGGCAGCAGACAGAAGGGCTAAAGGTGCCAAGAGGTAGTGACTCCTCTGATTCTGTTGCAGGACCCCCAAAGCAGGTGGCACTGGGTAAATTACTGCTTTTCTGTCAGAGAAACGCTGTCCTGTTTGCAGGCGCTGGGTCCCAGGCTAAGAATGAGGTCCTGCTAGAATCTCCGTATCCATACTGATTGTGAAACGCCATACAAATGCTGCTGAGGCAGATATAAAACGACAGGCTCAAAGTGGCTAGATTAACAGAGTCCCGAGCCTGGCTCTCAAAATATGGGAATTTGGTCTGCCTTTCCTCCCAGCAGTGTGTCTGAGTCTAGCTGCTAGGCAAGACCCCGCTCTGCCTACCAGCCAAGACAGAGTAAAAAAAAAGTCAAAATGGTGCATTTCCCTTCAGTCCATGACAGCCAGGGATAGCCAGGCATGGGAGTCAGCGTAAGAGAGGAGGTTTTTCGCTCAGTGGCATGAAGTCCCAATTAAAAGCCCTGTGCCTTGTCCTGGGGCTCATTAGGTGACCAGAAGGCTCCATTTGATTATCAGTTCAGGTCTTGGTTTCCAGAGGGATATAAGGAGACGTATGCTTACTCCGCCAGCTTGACTCCGCCTCCACCGTTACTATTTCTATGTTTAGTGAGGTTTGGGTCATTTTGAATTTTTTTTTTTTTTTTATTTAACATGACTGAGTGAAAATGTACATTCCTGTATAAATTTACATGCCCGCCTATATGCAGCTTCCACTGCTCTCCCTGTCTGGTGATAGCACACTCTTCCTCTCTGCTCCATACATGTCTCATCTTCCCAACAGTCTCCTTTCCCCTCCTCTCCACCCACTCTCCTTCCTCCAGCCAGAGGTCAGCAGGATGATATCCTATAGATGTATAGAACCATAAAGTGCAACCTATATATGGTCACCCCGCATTGCCAAGTCCAATCCATTCCTGTCCAAAGAGTGGACCTTTGTTATACTTTATGGGTAAGGGCTGCATCAGGGCTGGGCGTCGTGCTCTCAGGGGAACCCCGAAACTGCTGGACCATCAGTGGAGGTCTTTTAGTGGACATCTCAGGATGCACCCCTTTTTATTCTTGTGTTGCCAGTGAGACTCAAGCTAGTGAGCTCCATCGTGGCTATCACTGGTGGTGGTCAGGCACCATCCGGTTCTTCCCGTCCCAAGTCGATGAAGGCACCCACTTTTGCGGGTCTCTCTGTCTTCTAGGTTGTCTTTACCGCATCTCATTTTGGTCCTCGGTGAGCATCCGTTCCTGCTGAGCTGGGAACATTTGCTGTGTCCTCAGATGGCAGCTTGGCAGCTTTTGAGGCCCCAGATGCCACTCACCAATGTGGGGTGCAGAGAGCTCTCTTAGAAAAATGCTAGTTGTGCCAATTGGCCTCGATTTCGCCTAAGAGCATGGTCCCCCACCCCCTGACCCAGCTACTCTATCCTGCCAATATTGGGTTAAGATGGAAGGAGTACTCAAGTTATGCTGAAGTCCACTTAATGTTTTTCTTGTTTCTAATGTGTGCTATCACTGCTTTCTCCCAATCAGATTTCTAGCAACCATCTAAACTAAACCCTGTCCCCCTCACCCTCCCTCCCTCCCCTCCCTTGCAGCTGTCAAAGAGTCTTTTCTTCTATACACAAGTCTGTTTTTGAGATCTTATCGTAGAGGTCGCATACAGTATTTGTCCCTCATTTTGAAACAATTTGCTTTATTTTTCATACATCTCTATATGTATGTTCATTGTAAAAAATGGGAAACGTGTAAATATAGTAAAAACATGCACTTTTTAAAGCATCCTAGAGGGCCATTGATCTTTGAATGTCTTCTTTCTTAGATCACTTTGCTGAATCTTGTTTCTTTTTTTTAATTTTTTATTGTGATTAAGTAAAAGTTTACAATCCATGTCAATTTGCCATACAAAGCCACAAGCACCTGCTTCTATGCAACTCTACCTTCTGTCCTCACCCTGTGACAGCGTACTCATCTCCTTTACCCTTTACTTCTAGTATCCACTCAACTGAAACCTGTCTCCTCCAACCTCACCTCTACCCTCCAAAAAGAGACCACTTGGATAGCCTCACATATATACGTGTGTGTGTGTGTGTGTGTGTGTGTATGTATATGTATATTAAGCCATAAGGTACATAAGGTACCATCTGCATTACTGTGTCCCTTAGTCCAGCCCAATCTTTGTCTGGAGTGTTAGCGTTTCAGTACTAGTCTCAGCTCTAGGTTAGCAGCAAGTCCAGAGGCCATGTTCTTAGGCGACCTTCCAGGCTGTCAGACCATCAAATTTGGTCTTTTAATGAAGTTCTTGATCTGCACACTTCTTTTTCTTATGACATGTCAGGAACTATACATTGCATTCCCTGACAGGGCTGTCTTTGGTGGTATCTGGATGGTGAATTATGTTTATGATATGTTGTTGAATTCTATTGTCTAGAATTTTGTTGAGGATTTTTGCATCTAGGTTCATGAGAGATATTTGTAATTTTCCTTGTTAGTGTTGTCTTCATGTCATTTTGGTATCAGGGTTATACTCACTTCATGGAATGAGTTTGGAAGTATGCTATCCTTTTATATTCCCTGGAATACATTTAGTAATAATGGTATTAAATCTTCTCTGAAAAAAACAAACAAACCCACCTATGAGTTGGTCACAAATCATAGTGACTCTACAGATCAGACTAGAACTGCCACATAGAGTTTTCAAGGAGCACCTGGTGGATTTGAACTGCCAGTCTTTTTTTTTCTTTTTTTATTATGACTGAGTGAAAATGTACATTCCTACATGTACATGCCCACCTCTAGGCAGCTTCCACTGCTCTCCCTGCCTGGTAACAGCACACTGTCTGCTCCATTCATGTCTCATTCTCCCAACAGTCTCCTTTCCCCTCCTCTCAACCCACTCCCCTTATTCCAGCAGGATGATACCCTATAGCTGCATACAACTGTGTCTCTTATAAACAGCATATAGATGGGTCATTTTTTAATCCAATCTGCCACTCTCCATTTCTTTATTGGTGCACTTAGCCCATTTACATTCAGTGTGATTAATGAAATGTATGAGATTTGTGCTGTCATTTTGATGTTTTTTTGTGTGTTGTAGACAGTTTCTTTGTTCCCTTTAATTTTCTGTGCTGACGTTTCTTCTTTATGAGTTTTCATGTTTTGCAGTATTAGTGGTTTGTATTTGCTGAGACTTTGTGTTTCCCTTGTTTTTTATTTGGATGTATAGGATTGATAGTTTCTTTTGTACTTACCTTAGTATTTACCCTCATAAGTTCCACAATTAAACTCGTCTTTAATTTGCTTATATTGCCCTGACTTCCTGTCCGTATGAAAGATTTATGAGTACATGTTCTTTTGGGTACCTCTTTTTTACTATAATGTTGACAGAATGACATTACTGTTCCCCTATTTTCAGTGTTTTGCCTATAATTTGCTTTTATGATTCGACTATCCGTGTTGATATCCAGCTGCTCAGTCAGGTGTTCTGGTGTTGAGTTATTACCTGGTGTTATTAGTTTTCTAACCAAAGGACTCCCTTTAGTATTTCTTGTAGTTTGGGTTTAATTTTTGCAAATTCCCTAAATTTGTTTCTTTCTTGTTTATTTAATATGACTGAGTGAAAATGTACATTTCCGTATAAATTTACATTCCCCGCTATATGCAGCTTCCACTGCTCTCCCTGTCCAATGACAGCACACTATTCTTCTCTGCTCCATATATGTCTCATCCTCCCAACAATCTCCTTTCCCCTCCTCTCCACACACTCTCCTTCCTCCAACCAGAGGTCAGCAGGATGATATGTTATAGATGTATAGAACCATAAAGGGCATCAAACATATGTTCCCTCTGCATCGCCAAGTCCAATCCATTCATGTCCGAAGAGTGGACCCTCATTATGATTTATGGGCAAGGGCCAGGGGCCACGCTCTTAGGGGAACCCCGAAATGGCTGGACCATCAATGGTGGTCTTTCAGTGGAGACCTCAGTGTACACCCCTTTTTATTCTTGTGTTGCCAGTGTGACTCAACTTAGTGAGCTCCATCACTGCGATCACTGGTGGTGGCCGGGCACCATCTGGTTCTTCTGGTCCCAAGTCGATGTACGCACCCACTCATGTGGGTCTCTCTATCTTCTAGGTTGTCTTTACCCCATGTCATTTTGGTCCTCGGTGAGCATCCGTTACTGCTGAGTTGGGACCGTTTGCTGTGCCCTGGGATGTTAGCTCTTAAGACCCCGGATGCCAGTCACCAATGTAGGGTGCAGAGAGCCCCCTTAGTAAAATGCTAGTTTGGTCAATTGGCCTCGATTTCACCTAAGAGCTTGGTCCCATGCCCCCTGCCACAGCTATTCTGTCCTTGCAATATTGGGTTAACATGGAAGGAGTATTGAAGTTATGCTGAAGTCCACTTAATGTTCTTGTTTCTAATGTGTGCTGTCACTGATTTCTCCCAATCAGATTTCTAGCAACTATCTAATCTAAACCCTACCCTCCTCTTCCTCCCTCCCTCCCCTCCCTCGCAGCTGCCAAAGAGTCTTTTCTTCAATACACAAGTCTGTTTTTGAGATCTTATCGTAGAGGTCTCATACAGTGTTTGTCCCTTTGTCACTGACTACTTTCACTCAACATAATGTCTTCCAGTTGAAACCAGGTTAGGAGATGCTTCCTGGAATCATCGTTATTCTTTATCCTTGGGTAGTGCTCCATTGAGTATACGTACCATAGTTTACCTATCCATTCTTCTGTTGTTGGGCATATGGGTTGATTCTATCTTTTTGCTATTGTCAACTGTGCTGAGATAAACATTCTTGTGCATGTGACCATTGATGTGAAAAGCCTTGATTCTGTAGGATATGTTCCAAGTAGTGGAATGACTGGTTCAAATGGTATGTCAATATCCATTTTTTTAAGGAAGAGTCAGATTGCTTTCCAAAGAGGCTGGACCATTTTGTAACCCCACCAACAGTGTAGGAGAGTTCCACTTTCTCCACAGCCTCTCCAGCACTTGTTGTTTTGTGTTTTTTGGATCATGGCCAACCTTGTTGGGGTGAGATGGTATCTCACTGTAACCTTGATTTGAATTTCTTTCATAACTAAAATCGTGAACATGTCCGCATGTGTTTTTTGGCTGCCTGGATCTGCTATTTAGTGAAATGTCTGTCCATCTCCTTTGCCCATCACTTACTTGGATGATTTATCTTCTTCCTATTGATATTTTGTAGAATCTTATAGATTATGGAGATCAGGTGTTGGTGTGACATAGAGTTGGCAAATATTTTTTCCCATTCTGCAAGTGTTCTTCTAATTCTATTAATACAGTCTTTTGATGAGCAAAAGTGTTAGATTCTTAATAGTTTCCATTGATCTATTTTCTCTTCTGTTGATTGTTGTTTGACAGATTTTGGAGTCTGTCCACATTGTGTATTAAAACTTCCATTGTTATTCCTACCTTTTCTTGGATGACCTTTGTCATTTTAGGTTTGATATCAAGGTCTTTTATCCAGTTGGAGTTGGTATTTGTATAAGTTGTGAGATATGGATCTTGTTTCAGTTTCTTGGAGATGGATATCCAATTTTGCCAGCAGCATTTGTTAAAGATACTATTTTTACCCCAATTTAATGTCTTAGGGCCTTTGTCGAATATCAATTGTTCATAAGCAAATGGTGTCATCTTTGGGGTCTCAGTTCTGTTCCATTGATCGATCTGTCTGTTCTTATACCAGTAGCAGGCTGTTTTCACCCTGTGGCAGTGTAATATGTTGTAACGTCAGGTAATGAGATGCCTCCAAGTGTGTTCTTCTTCTGTAGTAGTATCTTGCTTAACCGTTGCTGCTTCCCTTTCCAATGAAAATTGGTGATTTGTTTCTCCATCTCATTAAAAAATGTGACTGGAACTTGTATTGTGACTGGAACTTGTATTATATAGATAGATTGCTTTGGGTAAAATAGACTATTTCACAATGTGAAATCTTGCTATCTCCATGAGCAGTGTAGATTTTTCCATTTATCTAAGTCTCTCTTAGTTTCTTGTAGTTATGACCGGTAGATCTCTCTGCAAAAGTCTGTTGCTTCTCTGGTTACATTAGTTCCTAGGTACTTTCTCTTTTTGTTGTCTATGGTAAATGGTGTGGATCTGATGATTCCTCCGTTTACAATCTTGTTACCGTTAATCCTACTGATTTATTGAGGTTTCTCTTGTATCCTGAGAATTTGCTGATCTCTTCTATCAGTTAGAGGATTTACCTAGACATTTCTTGTGATTCAAAGCATGTACATTCGTATCATCTGCTAAAAGCACAAAAATGAAGCTGCAAATTGTACTGGGTCTGTCTTATAGAAATCGATTGCTTTCTTGGAAAGAGACCTTCTCACAAAGTTCAGTCTTCCTATCTCCTTGAATAGTGTAGATTGTTCTATTTCTCTAAGCCTCTCTTAGTTTCTTGTAGCTAGAACTGGTAGTTCTCTGTGTAAACTGTGTTGATTCTCTTGTTAGATTAGTTCCTAAGTATTTTCGTTTTGGGGGTCTATGGTAAATAGTATGGTTGTGATGATTACTCTGTTGACAATCTCGTTACTGTAAATCCTACTGAGTTACTTAGGTTTCTCTTGTATCCTGAGATTTTGCTGATTTCTCCTATCAGGTAGAGGGTATACATAGAGATTCCTTACAATTGTCAGCATGTACAAATTTATCATCGGATAACAGGGCAAAAATGATGGCGGAACTTGTACTCGGAGTGCCTGACAGAAAGCCGCTAAGAAGATAAAGTACCTAGGAATTAATCTAACTAGAGAAATAACAGACCTTTGCAAAGAGAACTACAAGCCCTTACTAAAAGAAACTAGAGAGACTTAGATAAATGGAAAAACCTTCCCTGCTCGTGGATAGGAAGACTTAACATTGTGAAAATGTCTATTTTACCCAAAGCAATCTATTTATATAATGCAATCCCAATACAAGTTCCAGTGACATTTTTTAATGAGATGGAGAAACACATCACCAATTTTGTTTGAAAAGGGAAGAAGCCCCGGTTAAGCAAGGTACTACTAAAGAAGAAGAACACACTGGGAGGCCTCTCATTACCTGACTTTAGAACATATTACACTATCACAGTGGTCAAAACAGCCTGGTACTAGTTTAAGAACAGACGGATTGATCAGTGGAACAGAACTGAGACCCCAGAGATGACACCACCTGCCTATGAACAACTGATATTCGACAAAGACCCTAAGACATGAAACTGGGGTAAAAACAGTATCTTCACAAATGGTGCTGGCAAATTGGATATCCATCTGCAAGAAAGTGAAACAAGATCCATATGTTAAACCTTATACAAAAACCAAATTCAACTGGATAAAAGACCTAAATATCAAACCTAAAAAGATAAAGCTCATCCACGAAAAGGTAGGAATAACAATGGAAGTTTTAATACACAATATGGACAGACTCCAAAATCTGTCAAACAAACCCCAATCATCAGAAGAGAAAATAGATAAATGGGATCTATTAAGAATTAAACACATTTGCTCATCTGAAAACTTTATTAATAGAATTAAAAGAACACCTACAGAATGACAAAAAATATTTGGAAACTCTATGTGAGACCGACCCCTGATTTCCATAATCTATAAGATACTACATAATATCAACAAAAAGAAGATAAACCATCCAATTAAGCGATGGGCAAAGGAGATGGACAGACAGTTCATTAAAGAAGAGATCCAGGCAGCCAAAAAAACACATGCAGACATGTTCACGATCTTTAGTTATGAAAGAAATTCAAATCAAGACGACAATGAGATACCATCTCACCACAACAATGTTGGCCATGATCCAAGAAACACAAAACAACAAATGCTGGAGAGGCTGAGGAGAATGTGCAACCCTCCTACACTGTTGGTGGGGTTGCAAAATGGTCCAGCCTCTTTGGAAAGCAAACTGACGCTTCCTTAAGAAAATGGATATTGATATACCATTTGACCCAGTAATTCCACTACTTGGAATATATCCTAGAGAATCAAGGCCTTTCACACCAACAGACACATGCACCAGAATGTTTATCGCAATACAGTCCACGATAGCAAAAAGATGGAATCAACCCAGAAGCCTAACAACAGAAGAATGGACAGTTAAACTATTGTACATATATTCAATGGAGCACTATGCAAATATAAAGAACAACGATGACTTCAGGAAACATCTCCTAACCTGGTTTCAACTGGAAGACATGTTGAGTGAAAGTAGTCAGCGACAAAAGGACAAATATTGTATGAGACCTCTACGATGAGAACTCAAATACAGACTTATGTATAGAACAAAAGACTCTTTGACAGCTGCAAAGGAGGGGAGGGAGTGGGGGAGGGCTTAGATTAAATAGTCGCTAGGTATGTGGTTGGGTGAAATCGGTGATAGCACACATTAGAAACAAGAACAATATTAAGTGAACTTAAATATAACATGAGTACTCCTTCCACCTTAACCCAATATTGCAAGGATAGAGTTGCTGGGGCAGGGGGCAGGGGACCATGCTCTAGGCAAAATCGAGGTCAATTGGCACAACCAGCGTTTTCCTAAGAGGGCTCTCTCCACCTCACGTTGGTGAGTGGCATCTGGGGTCTTAAAAGCTGCCAAGCTGCCATCTGAGGGCACAGCAAATGGTCCCAACTCAGCAGGAACAGATGCTCACCGAGGACCAAAATGACAAGGGGGAAAGACAACCCAGAAGACAAAGAGACTCACACGAGTGGGTGCCTACATCAACTTGGGACTGGAAGAACCTGATGGTGCCCGGCCACCACCAGTGATAGCCGCAATGGAGCTCGCTAAGTTGAGTCTCATTGGCAACACAAGAATAAAAAGGGGTGTACTCTGAGATCTCCACTAAAAGACCTCAATTGATGGTCCAGTGGTTTCGAGGTTCCCCTGGGAGCATGGCCCCTCGCCCTGATGCTGCCCTTGACCATAAACCATATCGAAGGTCCACGCTTCCAACAGGAATGGATTGGTCTTGGCGATGTAGTGACCATATACTGGATGGACGTTACGATTCTATTCATCTACAGGATGTCATCCTGCTGACCTCTGGCTGGAGGAAGGAGAGTGGGTGGAGAGGAGGGAAAAAAGAGACTGTTGGGAGAACAAGACATGTATGGAGCAGAGAGGAATAGTGTGCTGTCACCGGGCAGGGAGAAGAGTGGAAGCTGCATACAGGTGGGTATGTAAATTTATACGGGAGTGTACATTTTCACTCAGTTATATTAAATGAAAAGTTATTAAAAACAAAAATAAAAATAAGTTAAATTAAAAAAAAAAGAACACTTCAAGATCTATCCTGAAACACAATGTTGTCAATGATAGAATAATATCATCTGCCTACAAGGAAGACCAGTTAATACGACTATTATTAAATTTACCCACCAACAACTATAAGGCCAAAGATGAAGAAACTGAAGGTGTTTACCAAATTCTCCTGTCTCAAATAAATCAAATATGTGATCAGGATGCACTGATAATTACTGATGATTGGACTGTGAAAGTTAGAGTCCATGAAGAACTGGTAATTGGGAAAAACAGCCATGGAGACCGAAGTGATGTAAAATACAGGACTTCATTGTAAATACTGTTTCTCAACAATATAAACATTGACTATACTTGTGGACCTCACCAGATGGAATATATAGGTGTCAAATCAACTACATCTATGGAAACACATGATGGGAAAGCTCAATACTATCAGCCAGGGGCTGGTCAGGTGCTGACTGTGGAGCAGACCATCAATTGCTCATATGCAAGTTGAAATGGAACCTGAAGAAAATGAGAAGTCCATGAAAGCCAGAGTACAGTCTTGAGTTTAGAGACATCACCTGAGTGTAGAGACATCTCAAGAACAGATTCGATGCACTGAACACTTCTTACTGAAGACCAGGTGCACTGGTGAATAACATCAAGGACATCGTACATGAAGAAAGTAAGAGACCATTAAAAATACAGGAAAGAAAGAAAAGACCAAAATAAATGCCATAAGAGACTATGAGACTTGAACTTATATGTCGAGTAGCTAAAGCAAAAAAGAAGAAATAATAAAACCAAAGAACTAAACAGAAAATTTCAAAGGTCAGATAAAGTAGACAAAGCAAAATATTAAGATGACACATGCAAAGAGCTGGAGATAGAAACCAAATGGGAAGAACACACTCTGCATTTCTCAAGGTGAAAGAACTGAAGAAAAATGCAAGCCTTGAGTTTCAGTAGATTTCTATGTGGAAAATACTGAACAATGAAGAAAGTGCCAGCTGAAGACAGAGAGAATACACAGCGTCATTATACCAAAAGAGCTGGTCAACATTTAACCATTTCAAGAGGTGACATATAATCCAGAATGGATGGTACTGAAAGACCTTCAAGCTGCACTGAAGGTATTGGTGAAAAACAAGGCTTCAGGGAGTAAATCAACTGAGATGTTTCAGCAAACAGATACAGTGCTGGAAGTACTCACTGGTCTGTGCAAATCAATTTTGGAGACAGCTATCTGAGCAACTGACTGGAAGAGATCCACATTTAGACCTTTTCCCAATAAAAGTGATCCAATTGAATGCAGAAATTATTGAACAACATCACGAATATCACACTCAAGTAAAATTCTGCTGAAGATCATTCAAAAGGGACTGCAGCAGTATACTGACAAGGAACTGTCAGAAATTCTGGCTGGCTTCAGAGAGGATGTGCAACCGGGGATATCACTGCTGATGTCAGGTGGATTGGGTGGATAGCAGAGAGTACCAGGTGTTTACTGGTGTTTTACTGACTATGCAAACTCATTTGACTGTGTAGATGCTAACAAATTATGGATAACAACGCAGGAAATGGGAAGGCAAGCACACTTAATTGTGCTTGTGAGGAATCTGTTAATGGATCAGGAGGCAGAAATTTGAACAGGAAAAGGGGACAGTACTCAGTTTAAAGTCAGGAAAGGTGGGCATCAGGTTTGTATCTCTTTGCCTTTGAGTGGGAAAACCCACAGACTGGACGAATGCAACCATCTCACTGGACAGTGCTAGGATGGAGTTTCTCTGAGGTCCTGAACTTATTGGGGCAGGTCCTAAAAAGAGTTCTGAAGAGTTTCAACCACCAGGGGAATAGAAGTCAATCCACGACAGGCAGCTTCTACTGTGGAAAAATCCACCCTGCTCGTGGAGATAGGAAGACTTAATATTGTGAAAAGGTCTCTTTCCCCCAAAGGAATCGACTTGTATAAGGCAGTCCCACTACAAGTTCCAGCATCATTTTTTCCTTGTTAGCAGATGATACGATTGTACATGCTGAGAATCCCAAGTAATCTATAAGGAAACCCTCTAACTGATAGGCCAGATTAGCAAATTCCCAGGACACAAGACAAACCTATGTAAATCAGTAGGACTCTTGACACCAACAACAGGACTGTGGATGGAGAAATCATCAGATCCATACCATTTATCATTGACTCTAACAAGAGAAACTACCTAGAAATTATTCTAACCAGAGAAATGACACACTTTTACAAAGAGAACTACCAGCCCTTACTACAAGAAACTAACAGAAACTTAGATAAATGCAAAAACCTACCCTGCTTATGGAGATAAGAAGAACTAACATTGTGAAAAGGTCTCTTTTACCCAAAGCAAACTATTTGTACCAGTCCCAGTACAAGTTCCAGCATCACATTTCCTTGTTAGTAGATGATACGATTGTACAGACTGAGAATCCCAAGGAAACTATAAGTAAATACTCTAAGTGATAGGAGAGTTCAGCAAAGTCTGAGGACAAAAGAGAAACCTATGGAACTCGGTAGAGTTCCTTGACAGCAACAACGAGACTGTCAAATCATCAGATCCATACCATTCACAACATACCCTAAGAAGAGAAAGGACCCAGAAATTAATCTCACAAGACAAACAACAGACGTTTACAGAGAGAATTACCAGACCCTACTACGAGAAACAAAGAGACTTAGATAAACGGAAAAACTTACCATGCTCATGGAGATATGCAGACTTAACATTGAAAAGTTCTCTTTCCCCGAAAGCAATCTGCTTCTATAAGGCAGTCCCAGTACAAGGACTAGTATCATTTTTCCCTGTTAGTCGATGATACGATTGTACATGCCGAGAATCCCAAGGCATCTATAAGAAAACCCTCTTACAAATAGGAGAGATCAGGAAATTCTCAGGATACCAGACGAAACTAAGTAAATCAGTAGGATTTGTTTACAGTAACGAAGTTGGGAACGGAGAAACCATCAAATTCATACCATTAACCATAGATTCCAAAAAGAGAATGTACCTAGGGAATTAACAAATTTTACAGAGATAAATACCAAACCTTACTACAAGAACCTAAGAGATAGTTAGATAAATCGAAAACCGTACCCTAAGCTTGGAGATACGAAGACTTAACATTGTGAAATGGTCTCTTTCGTGGAACGCAATCTACTTCTGTAAGGCAGTCCTGGTACAAGTTCCAGTATCATTTTTGCCCTGTTAGCAGATGATACGATTGTACATGCCGAGAATCGGAAGGAATGTATAAGTTAACCGTATAACTGAGATCAGCAAATTCTCAGGATATCAGAGAAACTTAAGTAAATCACTAGGATTCCTTTACAGTAAGGAGATTGTGAACAGAGAAATCATCAGACCGCTACCATTTACCATAGATCCTAAAAACAGAAAGAACCTAGGAATTAATCTAACTCGAGAAACAATAGAATTTCACAGAAATACCAGTCCGAACTACAAGAAACTAAGAGAGTCAGATAAATGGAAAAATCAACGCTGTACATGGAGATAGGAAGACTTAACATTGTGCAAAGGTCTCTTTCTGTGAAAGCAATCTACTTCTATAAGGCACTCCCAGTACAAGTTCCAGCATCATTTTTGCCATGTTAGCAGGTGACACGATTGTACATGTTGAGAATCCCATAGAATCAACAAGGAAACCTAAGTAAATGAATAGGATTATATGACACCAACAACGAGACAACAAATGGAGAAATCATGAGTTTCATAAGATTAACCACAGTTATTAACAGGAGAATGTACCTAGGAATTAATCCAACCACAGAAACTACAGAGTTTTACAGAGAGAACTCCAAGCACTAATGACAAAAAACTAAGAGAGATTTAGATAAATGGAAAAATCTATGCTGTTCATGGAGATAGGAAGAGTTAACATTTTGAAAATGTCTCTTTCCCTGAAAGCAATCTAGTTCTATAAAGCAGTCCCACTACAAGTTGCAGCATCATTTTTGCCCTCTTATCAGATTGTACATGCCGAGAATCCCAAGCAATCTATAAGTAACCCCTCTAACTGAGATACCAAATTTGCAACATAGAGAAAAACCTACGTGAACCTAGTAGGATTCCTTTAAAGTAATGAGAGTGTGAACGGAAAAATCATCAGATCCATACAATTTACCTTAGATCCTAAAAAGAGAAAATACCTCAGAATTAATGTAACCGGAGTAACCATAGACTTTTACAGAGAGAACTACCAGTCCTAACTACAAGAAACTGAAAGAGACTTAGATAAATGGAAAAATCTATGCTGTTCTTAGACATAGAAAGACTTAACATTGTGAAAAGGTCTCACTCCGCAAAGCAATCTACTTCTACAAGGCAGTCCCAGTAGAATTTCCAGCATCATTATTGCCCTGTTAAGAGATGACATGATTGTACAAGCCAACAATCCCAAGGAATTTATAAGTAGAGCCTCTAGCTGATATGAGACATCAGCAAATTCTCAGGATACAAGAGAAACCTAAGGAAATCAGTAGGATTTACACTAACGAGATTGTGAACTGAGAAATCATCAGATCCATACCATTTACCGTAGATCTTCAAAGGAAAAAGTACCTAGGAATTAATCTAAACAGAGAAACAACAGACTTTTACAGAGAGAACTATCATTCCTAACTTCAAGAAACTGAGAGACTTAGAAAAATGGAGAAATATATGTTGTTCATGGAGATAGGAAGACTTAACGTTGTGAAAAGGTCTCTTTCCCTGAAAACAATCTACTATAAGGCAGTCGCAGTAAAAATTCCAGCAGCATTTTCACTCTCTTAGCAAATGATATAGTTGTGCATACTGAGAATCCCAAGGAATCTATAAGTAATCCCTCTAACTGAGATCAGCAAACTCTCCGGCTACAAGAGAAACCTACGGGAACCTAGTAGGATTCTTTTACAGTAGCAAGATTGTGAATGGAGAAATCATCAAATCCATACCATTTACCACAGATCCTAAAAAGAGAAAGTACCTCAGAATTAATCTAACCAGAGAAACAACAGACTTTTACAGACACAACTACTAATCCTAACGACAAGAAACTAAGAGAGACTTAGAAAAATGGAAAAATCTACAGTGTTCATGAAGATAGAAAGACGTAACACTATGAAAACGTTTCTTTCCCCGAAAGCAATCTACTTCTATAATGCAGTTCCAGGAGAAGTTCCAGCATCATTTTTGCCTTGTTAGCAGATGACACGATTGTACATGCTGACAATCTCAAGGAATTTATAAGTAAACCTCTGATAGGAGAGATCAGCAAATCCTCAGGATACAAGAGAAACCTAAGCACATCATTAGGATTTACAGTAACGAGATTGTGAATGAGAAATCATCAGATCCATACCATTTACCGTAGATCCTAAAAAGAAAAAGTACCTAGGAATTAATCTCAACAGAGAAACAACAGACTTTTCCAGAGAGAACGACCAGTCCTAACTCCAAGAAACTAAGAGAGACTTAGATAAATGGAAAAATCTACACTGTTCATGGAGATAGGACTTAACATTGTGAAAAGATATCTTTCCCAGAAAGGAACCTACTTCTATATGGCAGTCCCAGAACAAGTTCCAGCATCATTCTTGCCCTGTTAGCAGATGACACGATTGTACTTGCTGGGAATTCCAGGGAATCTGTAAGTAAAGCCTCCAACTGATAGGAGAGATCAGCAAATTCTCACTATACAAGAGAAAGCTAAGTAAATCAGTAGGATTCTTTGACACTAAAACAAGACAGTGATTGGAGAAATCATCAGTTCCATACGACTTACGACAAATACTAACAAGACAAAGTACCTAGGAATTAATTTAACCACAGAATCTACAGAGTTTTACCCCAAGACACCCAAGCCCTAAATACAAGAAACTTAGAGAGACATACATAAATGGAAATATCTACACTGTTCCCAGAGATAGGAAGACTTAACATTGTGAAAATGTCCCTTTCTCCGAAAGCAATCCACTGCTATAAGACAGTCCTAGTATAAGTTCCAGCTTCATTTGTGCAGTGTTAGCAGATGATACGACTGTAAATGCTTAGAATCGCAAGGAATCTCTAAGTAAATTCTCTGACTGATAGGAGAGATCAGCAAAGTCTAAGGATACAAGAGAAACCTATGTAAATCAGTAGGATTCCTTGACACTAACAACAAGACAGTGATTGGAGAAATCGTCAGTTCCATACGATTTACCAGAGATATGAATAAGAGAAAGTACCCAGGAATTAATTTAACCACAGAAACTACAGAGCTTTACACAGAGAACTCCAAGCCCTAACTTCAGGAAACTAAGAGAGGTCCAACATCAGAAAAACAATTAATGTGATTAACCACACAAATAACACAAAAGACAAGGATCACCTGATTTTGTCCATTGATGCAGAAAAGGCATTGGATAAAGTCCAACACCCATTTATGCTCAAAACTCTTAGCAAAATGGGCATAGATGGCAAATTCCTCAACACGATAACGGCCATTTCTACAAAGCCAATTGCCCACGTCATCCTGAATGGAGAGAGACTGAAAGACTTTCCCTTGAGAGCAGGAACTATACAAGGATGCCCACTCTCACCTCTTCTAATCAACACTGGGCTAGAAGTTTTAGCCAGAGCAATTACACAAGACCAAGAAGTAAAGGGCATCTACATTGGCAGAGAGGAAGTTAAACTCTCCCCGTTGGCAGATGATATGATTGTATATGCAGAGAATCCCAAGGAATCTATAGGTAAACTACTGAAACTGATAGAAGAGTTCAGCCGAGTCTCAGGATACAAGATAAACATAAGTAAATCAGTAGGATTCCTTTATACCAACAACGAGACTGTTAAGGAAGAAAGTCTGAAATCAGTAACATTTACGATAGCCCCTAAGAAGATAAAGTACCTAGGAATTAATCTAACCGGAGAAATAACAGATCTTTACAAAGAGAACTACAAGCACTTACTACAAGAAAGTCGAGAAAATTAGATACATGGAAAAACCTACCCTGCTCAGGGATAGGAAGACTTAACATTGTGAAAATGTCTATTGTACCCAAAGCAATCTATTTACATATTGCAATCCCAATACAAGTTCCAGTGACATTTTTTAATGAGATGGAGAAAAAAATCACCAATTTTGTTTGGAATGGGAAGAAGCCCCGGTTAAGCAAGGTACTGCTAAAGAAGAAGAACACACTGGGAGGCCTCTCATTACCTGACTTTAGAACATACTACACTTCCACAGTGGTCCAAACACCCTGGTACTAGTTGAAGAACAGACAGATCGATCAGTGGAACAGAACTGAGATCCCAGAGATGACACCATCAGCCTATGAACAACTGATATTCAGCAAAGGCCCTAAGACATTTAATTGGGGTAAAAACAGTATCTTCAACAAATGGTGCTGGCAAAATTGGATATCCATCTCCAAGAAACTGAAACAAGATCCATATCTTACACCTTATACAAAAACCAACTCCAACTGGATAAAAGACCTAGATATCAAAACTAAAACAATAAAGCTCATCCAAGAAAAGGTAGGAACAACAATGAAAGTTTTAATACACACTATGAACATACTCCAAAATCTGTCAAACAAACCGCAATCATCAGAAGAGAAAATAGATAAATGGGATCAATTAAGAATTAAACATTTTTGCTCATCTGAAAATTTATTAATAGAATTAAAAGAAAACCTACAGAATGGGAAAAAAAATTGCCAACTCTATGTCACACCGACGCCTGATCTCCATAATCTATAAGACACTACAAAATATCAAGAAGAAGAAGATAAACCATCCAATTAAACGATGGGCAAAGGAGATGGACAGACATTTCACTAAAGAAGAGATCCATGCAGACGTGTTCACGATCTTTAGTTATTAAAGAAATTCAAATCAAGACGACAATGAGATACCATCTCACCACAACAATTTTGGCCATGATCCAAAAAACACAAAGCAACAAGTGCTGGAGAGGCTGTGGAGAAAGTGCAACCCTCCTACACTGTTGGTGGGGTTGCAAAATGGTCCAGCCTCTTTGGAAAACAATCTGGCGCTTCCTTAAAAAATGGGTATTGATATACCATTTGACCCAGTCATTCCACTACTTGGAATATATCCTCCAGAATCAAGGCCTTTCACACCAACAGACTCATGCACCAGAATGTTTGTCGCAGCACAGTCCACAAGAGAAAAAGATGGAATCAAGCCAGATGCCCAACAAGAGTAGAATGGATAGGTAAACTACGGTATATATACTCAATGGAGCACTACACACACTACAATATACTTAATGGAGAACAACGATGACTTCCAGAAACATCGCATGACCTGGTTTCAACTCGAAGACATTATGTTGAGTCAAAGTAATCAGCGACAAAAGGACAAATATTGTATGAGACCTCCATAATAAGATCTCAAAAACAGACCTGTGTATAGAAGAAAAGATTCTTTGATAGCTGCAAGGGAGGGGAGGGAGAGGGGGAGGGTGTAGATTAGATAGTTGCTAGGTATGTGGTTGGGTGAAATCGGTGATTGTACACATTAGAAACAAGAACAATATTAAGTGGACTGAAACATAACATGAGTACTCTTTCCATCTTAACCCAATACTGCAAGGATAGAGTAGCTGGGGCAGGGGGCGAGGGACCATGCTCTTAGGCGAAAGCGAGGCCGATTGGCACAACTAGCATTTTGCTAAGAGGGCTCTCTGCACCTCACTTTGGTGAGTGGCATTTGGGGTCTTAAAAGCTGCCAAGCTGCCATCCGAGGGCACAGCAAATGGTCCCAACTCAGCAGGAATGGATGCTCACCGAGGACCAAAATGACATGTGGGAAAGACAACCCAGAAGACAAAGAGACCCACAAGAGTGGGTGCCTCCATCGATTTGGGATGAACTGGATGGTTCATCCAGAAGAACTGGATGGTGCATGGCCAGCACCTGTGATAGCCGCAATGGAGCTCACTAAGGTGAGTCTCACTGGCAACACAAGAATAAAAAGGGGTGCACCCTGAGATCCCCACTAAAAGACCTCAATTGATGGTCCATTTGTTTCAGGGTTCCCCTGGGAGCATGGCCCCTTGCTCTGATGTTGCCCCTGCCCATAAATCATAACGAAGGTCCATGCTTCGGACAGGAATGGATTGAACTTCGCGATGCAGTGACCATCTATTGGATGCACTTTACGGTTCTATACATCTATAGGATGTCATCCTGCTGACCTCTGGCTGGAGGAAGGAGAGTGGGTGGAGAGGAGGGAAAAAAGAGACTGCTGGGAGAATGAGACATGTATGGAACATAGAGGAATAGTGTGCTGTCACCAGGCAGAGAGAGCAGTGGAAGCTGCATACAGGTGGGTATGTAAATTTATACGGGAATGTACATTTTCACTCAGTTATATTAATTGAAAAATTAAAAAAATTAAAATTAAATTAAAAAAAAGAACACTGCAAGATCTATCCTGAAATACAATGTTGTCAGTGACAGTATAATATCATCTGCCTACAAGGAAGGCCAGTTAATACGACTGTTATTAAATTTACCCACCAACAATGAAGTCCAAAGATGAAGAAACTGAAGGTTTTTACCAAATTCTGCCATCTGAAATAAATCAAATATGTGATCAGGATTCACTGATAATTACTGATGATTGGATTGTGAAAGTTAGAGTCCATGAAGAACTGGTAGTTGGGAGAAACAGCCTTGGAGACCAAAGTGATGTAAAATACAGGACTTCATTGTAAATACTGTTTCTCAACAATATAAACATTGACTATACTTGTGGACCTCACCAGATGGAATATATAGGTGTCAAATCAACTACATCTATGGAAACACATGACAGGAAACCTCTATATTATCACCCAGGTGCTGGTCAGGTGCTGACTGTGGAGCAGACCATCAATTGCTCATATGCAAGTTGAAACGGAAACTGAAGAAAATGAGAAGTCCATGAAAGCCAGAGTACAGTCTTGAGTTTAGAGACATCACCTGAGTGTAGAGACATCTCAAGAAGAGATTCGTTACACTGAACACTTATTACTGAAGACCAGGTGCACTTGCGAATAACATCAAGGACGTCGTACATGAAGAAAGTAAGAGACCATTAAAAACACAGAAAAGAAAGAAAAGACCAAAATAAATGCCATAAGAGACTATGAGACTTGATCTTATATGTCGAGTAGCTAAAGCAAAAAAGAAGAAATAATAAAGCCAAAGAACTAAACAGAAAATTTCAAAGGTCAGCTAAAGAAGACAAAGCAAAATATTAAGATGACACATGCAAAGAGCTGGAGATAGAAACCAAATGGGAAGAACACACTCTACATTTCTCAAGGTGAAAGAACTGAAGAAAAATGCAAGCCTTGAGTTTCAGTAGATTTCTATGTGGAAAATACTAAACAATGAAGGAAGTGCCAGCTGAAGACAGAGAAAATACACAGCATCATTATACCAAAAGAACTGGTCAACATTTAACCATTTCAAGAGGTGACATATGATCCAGAATGGATGGTACTGAAAGACCTTCAAGCTGCACTGAAGTTATTGGTGAAAAACAAGTCTCCAGGGAGTCAATCAACTGAGATGTTTCAGCAAACCGATACAGTGCTGGAAGTACTCACTGGTTTGTGCACATCAACTTGGGAAACAGCTATCTGAGCAACTGACTGGAAGAGATACACATTTAGACCTATTCCCAATAAAAGTGATCCAATTGAATGCAGAAATTATCAAACAACATCACGAATATCACACTCAAGTAAAATTCTGCTGAAGATCATTCAAAAGGGACTGCAGCAGTATACTGACAAGGAACTGTCAGAAATTCTGGCTGGATTCAGAAGAGGGCGTGCAACCGGGGATATCATTGCTGATGTCAGGTGGATTGGGTTGAAAGCAGAGAGTACCAGATGTTTACTGGTGTTTTACTGACTATGCAAACTCATTTGACTGTGTAGATGCTAAGAAATTATGGATAACAACGCAGGAAATGGGAAGCCCAGCACACTTAAATGTGCTTGTGAGGAATCTGTTAATGGATAAGGAGGCAGACATTTGAACAGGACAAAGGGACAGTGCTCAGTTCAAAGTCAGGAAAGGTGTGCATCAGTTTTGTATCCTTTCGCCATACCTATTCAGTCTTTACGCTGAGTGAATAATCCAAGATGCTGGGATGTATGATGACAAAAAGGACATCAGGTCTGGAGGAAGACTCATTAACAACCTATGTTATGCAGACGACACAACCTTGCTTAATAAAAGTGAGGATGACTTGAAATGGTTACGGATGAAGATCCAAGACCACAGTCTTTAGTATAGGTTACACCTCAACATAAAACAAAAATCCTCAAAACTGGACCACTAAGTGGCATCATGACAAATGGAAAAAAATTGATTGTCAAACATTTTCTTTTCCTTGGTTCCACAATCAATGCCCACAGAAGCAGCAGTCAAGAAATCAAGGCTCATTGCATTCAGCAAATTGGCTGCAAAAGACTTCTTTAAAGTTTTGAGAAGCAAAAACATCACCTTAAAGACTAAGGTATTCCTGACCCAAGCTACAGTATTTTCAATCGCATCATATACATGTGAATGATGGACAGTACATAAGGAAAACAGAAGAACTGATGCTTTTAATTTGCGGTGTTGTGGAAGAATATTGAATACACCATGGAAAGCCAAAAAAACAAACAGATCCATCTTGGAAAAAATACAATCAGAGTGCTCTTTTGAACCAAGGATGGCTGGACTATGTGTTACATACTTTGGACATGATGTCAGAAGGGATCAGTCCCTGGAGAATGGCATCATGCTCCATAAAGTAGGAGGGTCAGTGAAAAAGAGGAAGACCCTCAATGAAACAGACTAACACAGTGGCTGCAACAATGCGCTCAACACAACAATAATTGTGGGCATGGTTCAAGACCAGGCAGTGTTTTCTTTGGTTGTACACAGAGTCACTTTGAGTTGGAACTGACTCCATAGCACCAACCAACAACAACATTATTAATATCACACACAAGTAAAATTTTGCTGAAGATCATTCAGAAGTGACTACAGCAGTATCCTGACAGGGAACTGCCAGGAATTCAGGCTGGATTCAGAAGAGGATGTGAAACCAGGGATATCAGATGGTTCCTGGTTGAAAGAAGAGAATATCAGAAAGATGTTTACCTGTGTTTTATTGACTACAAATTCTGACAATTACATTCGTGTACTCATCCTAGAGAAAGCACTACATATCTCACTGCTGAATATCGCTATGGTCAACTTTGAAGTACTCCTCTTCAGAAGCTATGCACTGACATCAACACTTAGTCCATCCTTCAAAGCAATTCTAGAACTCTTTTTCTGGAATGGCCATCAGAGCTGTCATTGGGTTACCCTTGATGTCCAGAATGCCATCCAAATGTCGTCTTGTCCATATTTCCTTTATTTTCACTGGAGGCCAGATCAGGTGAATAGGAAGGGTGTCCAATGCAGTTATTTGTTTACTAGCTAAAAACTCCATCACCAACAATTATTGAGTGAAGTTCTTGAGCTTGCCACCACACCACCATGCACAATGGCCATTCCAAAAGGAGTTCCAAAATTGCTTTGAAGGGTGGACTAGGTATTGACATTGGTGATGACTTCCCAAGGGGAGTACCTTGAAGGTAATCATAGTGATATTGAGTAAATGAGGTATGTAGCACTCAGAACAATTAAGTTCATGGACTTCATTGTCAGATCTTATATGCAAAGGCATTCAAATGTGTGCATCCTAACAAATTACAGATAACATTGTTAAAAATGGGAATTACAGAACTCTTAATGTGATCATGAAGAACCTGTATATAGACGAATGGGCAGTGGTTCATGAAAAGCATGTATTAAGGTTGTATCATTTCAGCCATACTTATTCAATATGTGTGCTGAGCAAATCATCTGAGAAGTTGTACTATACAAGGACTGCCAGTTAAGTTCACAAACTCATCCTAGAAAATGTGCTACATACCTAATTGCTCAGCATCACTATGGTTACTTTCACAATACTCCCCTTGCGAAGCTATGAACACATGCCAGTGCCTAGTCTGTCCTTCAAGCAATTTTCGAACTCTTTCTCTGCAATGGCCATCAGAGCTGTCATTGTATTACGCTTACTGTCCTGAGTGTCATCAAAATGTCTTCCTTTCAGTATTTCTTTTAGCTTCAGGTAAAGAAAACAGCCACTGGAGGCCAGATCAGATGAGTAGGGAGGTTGTTCCAATACAGTTACTTGTGTACTGGCTAAAATCTCCCTCACAGACAACCATCCAATTAAGTTTGTGGACTTACCCCCGTGTCACTGTACATAATGCCTATTCCAGAGTTTCAAAGTTGCATTGAAAGGTGGACTAGGCACTGATGTCAGTGCATAGCTTTCCAGGGGAAGCACTCCAAAAATGACGATAGCCATATTGAACAATGAGGTATGGAGCACTTCCAGCAATAAAATTTGTGGACTTGTCAGATCTCCTATGAAGAACAGGGCATCAGGGTTGGAGGAAGATTCATTAACAACCTGTGATATGCAGACAGCACAACCTGAGAGCTGAAAACAAATAGGATCTGAAGTACTTACTGAAGAAGATCCAAGATCACAGCCTTCAGTAAGGATTACATTAAAAAAAGAATCCTCACAAATAGGCAAATCAGCAACTTCATGATAAACTGAGAAAAGATTCAACGTGTCAAGAATTCCATTTTACTTGAATCCACAGTCAACACCCATGAAGACACCACTGAACTGGGGCAAATCTGCAAAAGAGCTCTTTAAAGTGTCAAAAAGCAAAGATGTCATCACTTTGAAGACTGACGTAAGCCTGACCCGAACCATGGTGTTCTCAGTTGCCTTATATGTGTGGAAAAGCTGGAAAATGTATACATAAAGAAGACCAGAGCTGATGCCTTAGAATTTTTGTGTTAGCAAAGAATATTGAATGTGTACCACCGACTGCTGAAAGAGCAGTCAAATTTGCCTAGGAAGAAGTGCAAGCAGAATGCTCTTTAGAAGCAAAGATCATGAAACTTTGGACAACTTAACAAGAGCAATCAGTTCCTGAAGAAGGACATCATGCTTGGTAGAATAGAGGACCAGTGCGAAAGATGAAGACTCTCAACGAGATGGATTTAAACAATGTCTGCAACAATAGGCTCAAGCATAACAAGAATGCAGGACAGTGAAGGATAAGTGAGTGTATCATTCTCTTACACATAGGATTGCTGTGAGTTAGAATTCACTCCATGGCACCTAATAACAATGACATCTGTCTAAACTTGGGTAGGGGGAATCTTACAGAAACAAATGAGAAACTAAAGAAGCACTAAAGAAAAAGAATACTGGGTTAAATCACACAAAAATATAAATTTTCTGTAAACCTAGAGATGTTAAAGCCACAATATATTGGGATAAACACGTCTCACTAATAAAACAGTGATTAAAAAACTTGTAAGAGAAAAATAATGAGGTCAATGGAAAATATGCAAAAGTGCTAAGCCAGCAATTCTTAGCAAAGAAAATGATTTTGTTTTAAAAGGGAAGAAAACAAAACCCATTGTCATAGAATCAACTCCTACTTATACTGACTCTGAAAGATAGATCAGAACCACCCATAGGGCTTTAAGGTTGTAATCTTTACAGAAACAGACTGCCATCTTGCTTTTGTGGAACAGCTGGTGGGTCCAGACTTTCAGTTAGCAACTATGCGTTTAATCACTCTACTACCAAAAGGAAGAACAATTCCACAGTTGTCAAGTTATTTATGACTCATAATAAACATAAAAAACATACTTGGGAAAAATGCAAAGCAAAGTAATAAAAAGATAACACCATTTGGCCTACCTGACACGCAAAAATTAAGATGAACACTGTCCACAAGTGCTAAGGCTATGTAGAAATTAGCACTTTTACATAAAAGAGATCAACAGCAAAGTGCCACAACTTAGGTAATTAATCAGGCAATATATATTAAAATAAAAAGCTGAAGTTGTGTGTGTTCTCTAAGGCAGCAGACACACTTTTAGGTATCATATACAAATAAAAAACATCAGTATATAAACTATTATGAATAAGGGTTTTCATCACAGCATCATTTGTAAAGAAGGAAAAATCTACTAGAAAATATAACCTTGACTTTCATAAACAAGACAGTGAATACTCTAGGATATATCCATCTTGTGGAACACCATATAGCTACTAAAATGGGTTAGATTTGTAGAAATTGACATGGAAGATGCTCATAGTAAGTGAAAAGGAGAGGTGCACAGTACCGTGTATAGTATTATCCCATTTATGTAAAAAAGTGAACCCTACATGTATTTGCATAAATAAACAGAGAGATACAGAACATATAGTCAACACTGATTACCTTAAAGAGTGATTCCACAAGAGGGATAAACTGTAATCTTTTCTTTATATGTGTCTACTTTTGTTAGCAGCATATATAGCATCAAAATTAAGGAAAAAAATGTGATAAATTAAATCACCAATCTATTTGTTTTTATATCTCAACAAGACAAATGTAGACTCTGTGTAGTATATTATCCATTACCCTAGAGTTCTGCTTTAAAATTAATTTTTGCAAATTTAGTATTTTCCGGTCTTTGGCTCTAATCATGAAATTATTAACAAAAAAATTATTTTCATATTCCAAATCAGAACCCCATCTATGATTTGTATTTAAAGTCCATCTTGCTTAAATGTCAAATTCTAGTTCTTTGACTTTCCTTTAAACTTCTGAAACTATTTTCACTAAAACTTTAGGAAAAACAACACAGAGATCTTACAAAAGGTGGTTGGTAATTGAAAATCAGACAAGAGACTTTTCTTAACATTAATGCATTTATTTCACATTTCATAAATGCTTATACATAAAAATAGTCAGGTGGGCCCGAGATGGCAGAATAGATGGATGCTTCCTGTGGCCCCCATAACAACAAAGACCAAAGAACAAATGAATCTAGTCCATATGATGTCCTAGGAGCTCAGAACATCAGAGGGAAAGTTGAGAAATTGGACTGAGTAATGGGAAAGGAAGAATAGCACTGAAATTACACAGGAATTCACAACCTGACCTGCTGGGAAGCAGCCACATCATGTCGTGGGTCAGCAAGGAGTTTAGTAGGTGTTTTCTTCATCAGAAAGGATTGAAGACTCCACTTGTACCTCTAGCCCAGTGAGGGGCAGTAGCAAATCATCCAACTAAGTCCTGTGTGTAATCTGCTAGGCATGCAGATCTTTCCTTCCATGTGGGCCTGTTTTCCTCCTCCTGGAGTTTCCCCTTCCCATCTCTGAACTGCCCAATGTTAGAGTCTGGCACCATTAAGTGAGCCAGAAGTAGAACCCTTCAAACCCATTCCACGCCTTTCTTCCTCCTCCCTTCTCTGCCTTGCAACTGGCTCCGGAATCTGATGCCATTAACTGAGCTGGAAATAGGGCTCTTTGTGCCTTCCCCAGACCATTCTCCAAGAATTGGAATGGGAAAGAGTTCAGCAAACTCAGAGAAGGGAAGAAAAAGATAAAAAAGGTATTTTGTTTTCCTGCCAACTCTCCTAAGCCGGAAAATCAAAGTGTACAATATTCCTTCAACTAGATTCTGATATAGGCATATGCCAACATCACAGACACTCAGGGACAGCTGATGACCCCTACCTTTCTCCACAGCTGCAGCCAGACAACTACACCTATACCAAGTACCCCTGCTCATCTAGGACAGTAGTCAAGAATTTTCACCACACATGTGGTGACATGCCATGTGGATACCTGAGTTGAATCCATATTCAAAACCAAACTGTACATTTTAAAACAACAAAGCTACAACACAATAGGTAAACATAAATAACTACAATTCACTGATGGCTCAGAAACAGCAGTCTGTACCAAAGCACTTAAAGGAGTAGACCATGATTTATTCAGAAAGCTCTGAAAAAAAAAGAATCAAATTTTCGAGAGGAAGAGAAATACTGCAATTATGAGAGGTAGAATACAAAAGGTTAACATTTAGAATTCTTCAAGGGATAAGGAAGGAGATGAGGAAGAATACAGAAGGATATAATGACAAATTAAACAACCTACAAGAAAGCAAAGAGTTTCAAAATTAGAAATTACAAAACTAATAATGAAAGTACAGAACCAGATAACTCAACCTAAAGTCAAAGGAGCAGCACTGAGGCAATGGAAGCCCAAATTAGTGAGAATGATGATAGAGCATGTGACATCAACGTATCTGAGGAAAAATCAGATAAAAGAACTAAAAAACAAAAATCAAGGAACATTAAGAATTATGTGGGACTCTATAAAGAGGAATAATCTACAAGGGATTGAGTACCATAACAGGGGGGATAACAGAAAACAGACAGAGAACTGTTGAAGACTTACAGACAGAAAACTTCCCTGACATCAGGACAGATGAAAAGATATCTATCCCAAATACTCCATGAATTACATACAAGATAGATCCCAAAAGAAGGACAGCAAGGCATATTACAGTCGAACTTGCTGTTTTAGTCAGCTAGTGCTGCTCTAATGGAAATACCACAGAGTGGATGGCTTTAACAAATGAAAGTTTATTCTTACACAGTCTGGTAGGCTGCAAGTCCAAATTCAGTACATCTGCTCGAGGGGAAGGTTTTCCCCTATGTCAGCTCTGGAGAAAAGTCCAGTATTGCATCAGTCTTTGTCCAGGGAGCATCTTTGCTCAGGAACTTCAGATCTGAAGAAAGCACTCTTTTACAGGTGCTGCTTTCTTGATGGGTCAGCTTCCCAATTCTCTGCTTGCTTCCCTTTCATTTTTTCTCTTGCAGGGTGAAAGGATTAAGAGTGGGTCAAGCCATACTCCAGGGAAACTCCCTTTACGGTGGGCAGGGAGGTGATCCTAGGAAGGGATTTACAGTCCCACCCTAGTCCTTTAACATACAGCATAGGAAAATCACAAAATGGAGGACAGTCACAGAATACAGGAAATCATGGCCTAGCCACATGACTTCACACATCTTGGGGGACACAACTCAATCCATGATACTTGCCAAAACTAAAGATAAGGAGACACTTTTCAAAGCAGCTAGGGAGAAATGAAAAATAGCCTACTAAGGGAAAAGTGTAAGACTAAACTTGGACTATTCAGAAGAAAACATGTAGGCAAGAATGGAATACAATCATGTATACAAAGCCTTGAAGGAAAATAATTGCCATCCAAGAATTATGTATCTAGCAAAATTATCTCTCAAACATGATGATGAAATTAGGACATCTCAGGTACACAGAAATTTAGGGAATTTGATCAATGGAACAGAATTGAGACCCCAGAGATGACACCGTTGGCCTATGAACACTTGATATGCGACAAAGGCCCTAAGACATCATACTGGGGTAAAAAGAGTATCTTCAACAAATGGTGCTGGTAAAACTGGATATCCATCTCCAATAAACTGAAACAAGAGACATATCTTACACCTTATACAAAAACCAACTCCAAATGGATAAAAGATCTAGATATCAAACCTAAAACATATAGGCGGGCATGTAAATTTATAGGGGAATGTGCATTTTCACTCAGTCATGTTAAATAAAAAAAAAAAATTCAAAATGACCCAAACCTCACTAAACATGAAAACAGTAAAGGTGGAGACGGAGTCAAGATGGCGGACTAAGCACACGTCTCCTTATATCCCGTTGGAAACAAAGACCTGAATTGATAATCAAACGGAGCCTTCTGGTCACCTAATCAGCCCCAGGACATGGCACAGGGCTGTCAACTGGGACTTCATACCACTGAGCGAAAAACCTCCTCTCTTCTGCTGACTCCCACATCTGGCTATCCCTGGCGCTCACGGACTGAAGGGAAATGCACCATTTTGACTGTGTTTTTCCTCTGTCTTGGCTGGCAGGCAGAGCAGGGTCTTGCCTAGCGGTTACACTCAGACACGCTCCTGGGGGCACAGGCAGGCAAAATTCCCATATTTTGAGAGCCAGGCTTGGGACTCTGTTAATCTAGCCACTTTGAGCCTGTTATTTTATATCTATCTCAGCTGCATCTGTATGGATTTTCACTGTCAGTATGCAGGACACCATGTTGGACATGGAGATTCTAGCGGGACCTCATTCTTAGCCTGGGAGCCAGCGCCTGCAAACAGGACAGCGCTTCTCCTACACAAAAGCAGTAATTTACCTAGTGTCACCTGCTTTGGGTGTCCTGCAACAGATTCAGAGGAATCACTACCTCTTGGCACCTTTAGCCCTTCTGTATACTGCCTGTGTGGAGGGCGCCATCTTGGATACGATGGCCACAGCTGGACCTAATTCTTAGCTTGGGAGCCAGAGCCTGGCTCTGGCTTTTCTAACAGAAAAGCAGTACTCTCCGCAGTGTCGTCTAAGGCTAGGGTCTGTCAGCAGAGGCCAACAGGGCAGTAGCATTGCTGTATTCTGAACTACTTTGTATCATCTGGGGTTGGATATAGTCGCACTTACTTTGACAGTTGAGAAGACGGACCTCTACACCTGAAAACCTAACTGACTGGTGAAGTTGTCAGTTATCTTTTGCTTTACATTTTAAGACAACCTAGAGAATCATCTGCAGTCCATCCTCACAGTACCTCTTCCAGTCTCTACATACTCACATGGGTCCCAAAAAGCAACAGACACTTGTGGCACACAATAAATCAGCCATGGCTTCGGAAGGCTCCCAAACAAAGCAACCAAGGAGTTTTCCAGATGAAGAAACTTTTATGAAAGCATCAGAAAGTGAATACAAAATGATTATATACAGAGCCCTTCTAGACCTTATACAAAATGCTGGAGAACAGAATCAAAAATTAAGCAAGATGTTCAATCTGATGGAACACCATTACACTGGAATCCAACAGATCAAGAACAAAATCAAAGACATAGAAAATTCCATGCAAAGCCAAGAAAACAGAATGAAACAAATAGAATAGAGAGTTTCTGACTTGGAAGATAGAGCTACTGAGCCCAACATCTATGAGCAGAAATCAGAAAAAAAAGAAAGAAAAACGAAGAAACATTAAGAAGCATGTGGGACTCTATTAAGAGGAACCACCTTCGACTAATTGGAGTGTCTGAACAGGGTGAGACATCTGAGAACACAGAGAGTATCATTGCTGAGCTGCTGACAGAGAACTTCCCAGAAATCCTGAAGGAAGAGAATACAGATATCTCAGATGCATATCGTATGCCACCCAATACAGATCTCAAAAGGAAGACGCCAAGACATATTATAATCAAGTTCAACAAAATGAAACATAAGCAGCAACTCCTAAAGGCAGCAAGACTCAAAGCAAAGCTAACATTGAGAGGGAAACCCTGTAGGCTCTCTTCGGATTTCTCAGCAGAAACCATGCTGGCACGGAGACAGTGGCATGACACATTCAAAGCCTTGAAGGAGAAGAACTTCCAACCAAGAATTCTATATCCTGCAGGACAATCTTTCAAATACGAAAATGAAGACATTCCCAGATCAACAGAAACTCAGAGACCTTGTGAAGACCAAACCCAAACTACAAGAATTATTGAAAGAAGTTCTTGGCTCTGGCTTAGAAGAACAAAACCACTGTCCTAGTCACCGGTTACTGCTCTAATGGAAAATACCACGAATGGAAGGTTTCATGAGGAGAAGCTTTTATTGACACAATCTGGTAAGCTGCAAATCAATTTGTAGGTTGTAAGTCCATTCAGAATGACAAATCATCACAGTCCGGTGGGCGGAGTCCAAATCCAATGAGAGCATCTTGGCACAGGAACCTCGGGTCGAAAGTACGTGCTCTGCTCTCTGAGGGAAATCATGTTAGACACTCCTGACATAAGTGAAGCCATCTCGGATGCTGAACCCTTACTTCAACTCTGTATAACCTCCTATGATGTTTTTGTACTGTAACCTAGAGACAGCCTGGGAATACTTACAAGCCCTTGGCCCGAACATGTAGAACAATGTATGACCAAAACTGTATATACAACTTACTTAGTTACGGTATGTTTCAGTTCCTTGTATGCCCAGTTACCAAAAGAGTATAAATACTGTAACAAAACTTTTCTCTGGGCCCTCGGCTGATGATTGCCGTGTAGCCCCTGATCCCAAACTGTTTCATTTCTGTCTTTTCTTAAGTCTCAGTGCTGCCTCTCCTCCACCCTTGTTGGTCGGAGTGACCTCTGATCTCCGACATCTGGCGCCCGAACGTGGGGCTGGAGGAGAGTTTTTTGTTTCGTAGGTTAGGTTCCGGAACAAAGTGCTGAAGTGCCGGCCCTGTCACAGATCCAGTTGGAATAATCGTCTCCTGAGGATCAAGTTTTGTGCGTCCAGCCCGCAGGACAGGTAACCAGTGAGATATATGCTAGACTTAGCGCCAGGAGGCTCCCGAGGTCGGCACGCAGCTGTCAGCACGCAGCTTAAAGAAGTGCCATCACAACCTATAACGAGCTGGTGAGTGGTTTAGTGACCTATAGCTAATCAGGTCCAGTGGCTCAGGAGGGCATCAGGTTTATGGGCTATAATCAATCTCTTTCTGAAACATACAAGCTTCTCACTAAGAAATTGTTATGCTCTAGAGGACTTAAGATTAACTGTTTCCAGTTCAATCTTCCCTTCGGGCTTGTTCAGCGATATTGTCCCTGAGCAGTGAAGGAAGGAGTTTTGGACGCTCCAGTTTGGAAGGAAGTGGTGGCTTGCCGTAGGTAAGAATAGTTATGAGGAGAAGCTATTCTTCTATTTGTTTGTCTGTAGTTTTAGAGGAGTTAGAAAGTGAAAAGAACCAGAGGAACCCGAGAGCAGAGACGGAGAGCGAGGCGGAGGGCTGCCACCACCTTCTCCCACTTCTCTTGCTGGTGGAGACAGAGAAGGAGGCGGACAGCCGCCGCCACCTTCTCCCGCTTCTCCTGCTTTTCCATCTTCTTTGATTCTCTCTAGGGCTCCAACACCAATCCTTCCTTATACTTATACCCCAATCTCTCTTTTCTCAGTATACTAGAAGAAGAAAGTGGTGAGTTTGGAGAAGTGAGTTACCCAAATTTATCCTAAGAGCCACCACTAACCAAGATCTTATTTCTCCTATACTGTTAAAATGGTTGACAACAAAGCCATTGTGGGTAGAACAGTGGCCTCTTGATAAAGAAAAACTAACAGTTTTACAGGATTTGTGTCACCAATTCCTCCTCCTACTCCGACCCCCTCTTCTTCCCTGGCTCCCTCTGGAGCACCAGTTTTTCCTTGCCACCAGCTGAAATCCAATTCCTACGGTCTTGAAAGACAGTGAACAAGCCAGAATGAATGCTTGGTCTTTAGAAAAGAGAAAAGAACAGAGTAGTGCCTGGTCCTCAATAGTCAGTCAGCATAGCCCAATTACTTCTTTAAAAATGTTGAAAGGGCTGGCTGGCAGAGGGGGAGCATTTGCTCCTGGTAATTGTTTAAGTTAGTGCAGATTTATTCAGGTGCAGATTAATGTTTAAGCACCTGGGCTAGCATCCAGATTCAGTTACCTAGAAGGCTTGGGAAAGTGTTAATTTTGTAAGAGCTACGTTTACTGGAGTTATGTTTTTGGTGATTTAATTGTCCACGGCTCAGTCACTACAAATATAACTTCACAGATTCTGGCGTTCAGACTGTAAGGAAATTCCATCTTGGGCAACAGCTGGCACTCTTCTCCCCTCAAAGTGTACAGCCGTGTCCTACTTGAAGCGGACACAGATAGTTTGATTTTAATAACTAAGAGTAGAGCCGTGTCTTGCTTTAGGCAGGCACAGATAAAAACAAAAAAATTTTTTGGGGGGGAATCGGGTCAAGCATTTAATTCAACAGGAGATCTGTATAAAAGGTGACTGATGAGCTTGTAACAAAAATAACAGAATTACAAAAACAAATTCAAAAAATATCCTCTCATAAAAACACTAATTCTGGCATTCCTACATTCCATTTTGTAAGACAAGGAGTTGAGGAACCGTATGTTGATTTTCTTACTAGACTTAAAGAAGCATTACAAGAAATTACTAAAGATCCTGATGCCAGAAATATGATTCTGCAAGTTTTGGCCAACTCAGACTATAGAAAGGTTTTTCATCCTCTTAAGGGACGTGAAAATTTAGAAGATTATATTAAAGCTTGTCAAGCAGTTGGGTCTGAGGCAGCGGCTGCGCTACAAAGAATTGTAGGAAAAGTGGACACCAATTTACACCAGAACTGTGTCCCAAATATTTCTGCTTCACCCTTCGGGCTGAAGAAAAATTTTTTCACTGTTCTTTCGATGAATGGTCATTTCCTAGTGAAGGTCGGTTTAAAAGGAAAATCTAAATTAATAGTCCTGCTGGACCATTGCCCAGGGAACTTGGATACCAGCCCAGAACTACACACTGGCTTATGATAAATAAACAGGTACTACCGGTTGGATTTGTATGTTTAAAGGCTTGAAGGAAATATTCCCCACGATCAATTTTATAACAATAATTGAAAGTTTAAATCCCAATGAAAACCTAATAACGAAAAATAGAAATTGGACTATTGAAATATCTACATCTTGAATTTGACTTACTACAAGCCAAAGTACTCCCTAAAAATCTTGGAGGGTGTTGATTGGTTATAAGATAAATTAAAATGTTTGTAACCGAGCATTGGTGGTTCAGTGGTAGAATTCTCGCCTGCCACGCAGGAGACATCAATTTACAATTTATCATTTACCCTACTACATACTGAAATACTCCTTCAAAATAAAAGGCACTAATTGGCTATAGCCTACTTTAAATTTAATTAATTCATAATTTGTCATTTTTATTAAATAAAAAAGGGGGAAATACTTCCTGGCATGATACTTCCCCATATAAGTTGAACTTTGTGGTCTGTGGTCTCATAATTCCTCAGAAATCCAAAGATTAATTAATGAAGGGAAAGATCATTATGTGGGGAAGGATTTTGCTTATGTTTCCTTAGGTTCTAAGATTGGCCTAAGGTGGAGCCCATCATGAAGAAATCCCAAGATATGGAGCACTTGGAAGAACTGACAGCGAGAATGAAGATAACGAAGCTGGACGAAAAATAGAAGAAAAGAACGACGCGAAAGGCAAAGATTTTGCCTCTTAATGTTGCCATTCCATATTTATCTCTTTTCCTTGTTACAGTAAGTGTAACCATAGTCAATCTGATTATGATGTATGGCTGTTGGGTTTTTCACTTAGTTTACTGCCTCTTGTAATGAACATCTACATGAAGGTTACCGATTATGTTTGACAAGTGTAGGTTGCACGTACAGGCTCTGCCTGCACACCTGGAGACAGAAGAAAGAAATGTCGTAGCAGTCGAGTATTCCATCCCTATTCGTGACAGTTTCTTGTCTGTGGTACGAGTCGATCTATTGGTTGATGTATACGCTTGTCCCCCTCAATTAGTGTTCTGGCCGTGTGAAGGCTGGTACCTCTAGGGAACTGATGTCATGTATTCAATTAAGAAGAAATTGGATC
Organism: Heterohyrax brucei; assembly: GCA_028571685.1. NCBI lineage: Eukaryota > Metazoa > Chordata > Mammalia > Hyracoidea > Procaviidae > Heterohyrax > Heterohyrax brucei. Next base: position 89,421,050 of record CM053158.1, read on the forward strand.
TCCCTGAAACCCAGAATGAGTTACAAAAGAAATACAACATATCTGTAACATCTCATCTATGGCCCTGTGATCCCCAGTGCTCGCCTGGTCAGTCAGTGATGGGTAAGACCACTCAAGGGGGAGCGACCTAAGTTAGTGCAGTCTCCAGGGATCACAGAGCAAGGGGCTGGTGAGCCAAAGACAGGTAAGACCCCCAGAGGGGGTGAACCTAAGTCAGGCCCAGTGACCGAGAGGCTATTCCCTGTAATTGCAACTGAAAATTCAAATGACAGAAACATGACAAACAGTTGCCCTGGCTATGATTTCACCAAACAGTTCAGCTTCATTTTTTATTAAATAAAAAAGGGGCAAATGAGGGAAATCAAGTTAGACACTCTTGACATAAGTGAAACCATCTTGGGTGCTGAACCGTTACTTCAACTCTGTATAACCTCCTATGACGTTTGTGTAGTGTAATTTAGAGGCAGCCTGGGAATACTTCCAGTCCCTCGGCCCGAACATGTAGAACAATGTATGACCGAAACTGTAAGCAACTTACTTAGTTACGGTATGTTTTAGTTCCTTGTAGGCCCAGTTACCAAAAGAGTACAAATACTGTAATAAAACTTTGCTCTGGGCTCTCGGCTGACGATTGCCGTGTAGCCCCGATCCCAAACTGTTTTATGTCTGTCTTTTCTTAAGTGTTGGCGCTGCCTCTCCTCCACCCATGTTCGTCGGAGTGACCTCTGATCTCCGATAGCTCTCGGTGCTTCTCTCTCTATGGTATGAGGTTCCAAACTTCCTATGCTCACTTCTCTCCCTTATATTCCACAAGCTTGTAGGTTGGGTCCTGCCTCACTAACACAACTGCAAACCATTCTTCATCATCAGTATCACAGAGGCAGGATTCACAACACATAGGAGGAAGGGCACCATGTTGGAACGTGACACCAACTCCAATCAACACATACACTTTGGGGGGGGACACAATTCAATCCATGACAACCACTAACTTTATATTTTAGAACGACTTTACTACTGAAAACTCTACTCGGTTAGGGAAGGCTCCAAAGCCAATCACAACCTTGATAAGGAAAGAAGCAATCCAGTGATCATCATGAAAAGTATGGTGTCATCATATTAAAAAGGGGATGTTCTACAGTTGTTATAGTCCTTTCAGATGGAGAGAAAGATGACAAGACTGGTAGTAATTAAAATTGGGTTTATATATAGTTTCTTAAGGGGGATCATAGGGGTAGCTGTAAAACCCAACAAAGATCATTTCAAGAAATGTAACACAGGAGTCTTAGCAACCACAAAACCAGCTCTGAAAAAGGTGAAAACTCAACTCACATAAAAGAACGTCGCACAACAGACTAGTAAGAACAACAGAGAAAATATCAACATATAAATGAACACATCACAATGGCAGCACTGAACACATACCTATCAATAATTACATTGAATGTGAATGGACTGAATGCTCCATTAAAGAGACATCGAGTGACACCATGGATCAAATGACATGACCCATCCATGTGTTGTCTACAAGAAACTCACTTGAGACCTAAAGATAGGAACAAACTGAAAATTAAAGGTTGGACGAATATATATCAAGGTAACAATGAACAAAGAACAGCATGGGTGGCAATTCTAATCTCAGACAAAATCAATTTTCATGTCAAATCCACCATCGTGGACAAAGATGGACACTATTTATTGCTGAAAGGTTCAGTACATAAGCAAGACCTAACTATATTAAATATTACTGCACCTAATATTGGACCATGTAATACATCGAAGAAACACTGACAACACTCATAAGAGAGTTAGATTCCACCATAATAGTGGGAGACTTCAACACTCTACTCTCAATACTAGACAGATCATCTAGAAAAAAATTCAGTAAAGATACAGAAGACCTTATTGCCACAATTAAACAATGTAACTTCATTAATATATACAGAACTTTCCACCCATCAGCAGACAACTACCCCTTCTTCTCCAGTGCACATGGAACATTCTCCAGAATTGACCATGTGATAGGCCATAATGCAATGCTCCACAAAATTCATACCACTGAATTACTGCAAAGCATCTTGTCAGATCATAAAGCCATCCAATTTGAAATCAATAGCAGAAAAAACATAGACAGAAAGTGGAACTCTTGGCAACGGAACAACATCTTGCTCAAAACAACACAGCTTATAGAGGAAATCAAGGATGAATTAAAGAAATTCATGGATTCGAATAAGAACGTAAACACTTCCTACCAGAACCTATGGGACACAGCCAAAGCAGTGCTCAGAGGTCTGTTTTTCTCCCTAAATGCACACATCTGGAAGGAAGAAAGAAACCAAATCTAGGAACTAACCCTACAGCTTGAACAAGTAGAAAGAGAACAACAGGGTAACCCCTTAGGCACCAGAAGAAACAAAATTATAAAGATTAGAGCAGAGCTAAATCAATTAGAGAACAGAAAAACAATGGAAAACATTGAAAAGACCAAAAGCTGGTTTTTGGAGAAGATCAAAAAAATTGACAAACCACTGGCTGAACGTAAAGAAAAGCAGGAAAGGAAAGAAGGAAGTCAAATTAGAAATGAGAGGGGGGTTGTCACCACCGATGCAACAGAAATTAAAACTATCATAACAGAATACTATGAAAGCCTGTAGTCCAACAAATTTGAAAACCTAGGGCAAATGGACCAATTCCTTGACTCGTACCACCTACCCAAATGATGACAACATGAAGCAGAACAACTTCATAAATCCATTACAAAGGAAGAGATTGAAAAGGTAATCAAAACACTGCCCACCCAAAAAAGTCCAGGTCCAGATGGCTTCACTGCAGAATTCTACCAAGCATTTAGAGAAGAGTTATCTCCAGTACTACTGAAACTATTTCACGGTATAGAAAGGGATAGAGTACTCCCAAACTCGTTCTAGGTAGCTAGCATAACCCTGATACCTAAGCCGATGAAAGACCCAACAAAGAAAGAGAACTGCAGACCAATATGACTCATGAATCTAGATGCCAAAATCTTCAACAAAATTCTTGCCAATAGAATACAACAACATATCAAGAAAATAATCCATCATGACCAAGTGGGATTCATACCAGGGATACAAGGCTGGTTCAGCATCAGAAAAACAATTAATGTGATTAACCACACAAATAACACAAAAGACAAGGATCACCTGATTTTGTCCATTGATGCAGAAAAGGCATTGGATAAAGTCCAACACCCATTCATGCTAAAAAAACTCTTAGCAAAATGGGCATAGACGGCAAATTCCTCAACACAATAAGGGCCATTTATACAAAGCCCACGTCATCTTGAATGGAGAGAGACTGAAAGACTTTCTCTTGAGATCAGGAACTAGACAAGGATGCCCACTCTCTACTCTTCCATTCAACACTGTGCTAGAAGTTTTAGCCAGAACAATTAGACAAGACCAAGAAATAAAGGGCATCTGCATTGGCAAAGAGGAAGTTAAAGTCTCCCGGATGGCAGATGATATGATTGTATATGCAGAGAATCCCAAGGAATCTATAAGTAAACTACTCAGAATGATAGAAGAGTTCAGCAGAGTCTCAGGATACAAGATAAACATAAGTAAATCAGTAGGATTCCTTTATACCAACAACGAGACTGTTAAGGAAGAAAGTCACAAATCAATACCATTTACGACAGCACTTAATAAGATAAAGTACCTAGGAATTAATCTAACCAGAGCAATAACAAACCTTTACAAAGAGAACTACAAGCCCTTACTACAGAAACTAAGAGAGACTTAGATAAATGGAAAAACCTACCCTGCTCACGGATAGGCAGACTTAACATTGTGAAAATGTCTATTTTACCCAAAGCAATCTATCTGTATAATACAATCCCAATACAAGTTCCAGTGACATTTTTTAATGAGATGGAGAAACAACTCACCAATTTTCTTTGGAAAGGGAAGAAGCCCCGTTTAAGCAAGGTACTACTAAAGAAGAAGAACACACTGGGAGGCCTCTCATTATCTGACTTTAGAACATATTACACTGCCACAGTGGCCAAAACAGCCTAGTACTCATTTAAGAAAGGACAGATCGATCAGTGGAGCAGAACTGAGAACCCAGAGATGACACCATCTGTCTATCAACAGTTGATATTCGACAAAGGCCTAAGACATTAAACTGGGGTAAAAACAGTATCTTCAACAAATGCTGCTGGCATAATTGGATATCAATCTCCAAGAAACTGAAATAAGATCCATATCTTACACCTTATACAAAAACCAACTCCAACTGGATAAAAGACCTAGATATCAAACCTAAAACGATAAAGCTCATCCAAGAAAAGATAGGAACAACAACAGAAGTTTTAATACACAACATGGACAGACTCCATAAACTGTCAAACAAACCACAATTATCAGAGGAGAAAATAGATAAACGGGATCTATTAAGAATTAAACACTTTTGCTCATCTAAAGACTTTATTAATAGAATTAAAAGAACACCTGCAGAATCGGAAAAAATATTTGGAAACTCTATGTCAGACCAACGCCTGATCTCCATAATCTATAAGGTACTACAAAATATCAACAACAAGAAGATAAACCATCCAGTTAAGCGATGGGCAAAGGAGATGGCCAGACATTTCACTAAAGAAGAGATACAGGCAGCCAAAAAACACATGTGGACATGTTCACGATCTTTAGTTATTAAAGAAATTCAAAGCAAGATGACAATGAGATACCATCTCACCCCAACAAGGTTGGCCATGATCCAAAAAACACAAAACAACAAATACTCGAGAGGCTGTGGAGAAAGTGCAACCCTCCTACACTGTTGATGTGGTTGCATGATGGTCCAGCCTCTTTGGAAAGCAATCTGGCCTTCCTTAAAAAAATGGATATTGATATACCATTTGACCCAGTCATTCCACTACTTGGAATTTATCCTCCAGAATCATGTCTTTCACACCAACAGACGCATGCACCAGAATGTTTACTACAGCACAGTCTACGATAGCAGAAAATGGAATCAACTAAGATACCCAACAACAGAAGAATGGATAGGTAACCTATGGTATATATACTCAATGGAGCACTACGCAATGATAAAGAACAGCGATGACTTCAGGAAACATCTCATGACCCGGTTTCAACTGGAAAACATTATGTTGAGTGAAAGTAGTCAGCGACAAAAGGACAAATATGGTATGAGACCTCTACTATAAAATCTTGAAAACAGACTTGAGTATAGAAGAAAAGACTCTTTGACAGCTGCAAAGGAAGGGAGGGAAGGGGGTTAAGGGTTTAGATTAGATAGTTGCTAGGTATGTGGTTGGGTGAAATTGGTGATAGCACACATTAGAAACAAGAACAATATTAAGTGGACTTAACATGAGTACTCCTTCCATCTTAACCCAATATTGCAAGGATAGAATAGCTAGGGCAGGGGGTAGGGGACCATGCTCATAGCCGAAAGCGTGGCCGATTGGGACAACTAGAATTTTGCTAAGAGGGCTCTCTGCAACCCACTTTGGTGAGTGGCATCTGGGGTCTTAAAAGCTGCCAAGCTGGGAGTCAAGATGGCACACTAAGCACACGTCTCCTTACATCCCTCTGGAAACCAAGACCTGAATTCACAATCAAACAGAGCCTTCGGTTCACCTAATCATCCTCAGGACACGGCACAGAGCTGTTAATTGGGACTTCAAACCACTCAGTGAAAAACCTCCTCTCTGTCACTTACTCCCGCTCCTGGCTAGCCCCGGCTCTGAGGGACGGAAGGTAAACGCACCATTTTGACTTTTTTTTTCTCTGTCTCAGCTGGCGGGTGGAGCTGTGTCCTGCCTGGCAGCAGGACTAAGATGCGCTGCTCAGGGTATGGGCAGGCGAAATTCCCATATTCTGAGAGCCAGGCTCGGGACTCTGTTAATCTAGCCACTTTGAGCCTTTCGTTTTGTAGCTGCCTCAGCAGGGTTTGTGCTAAGCTTCGCGGTCAGTGTGCAGGACGCCATGTTGGTACCGAGATTTTAGCTGGTCCTCGTTCTTAGCCTGGGAAACAGCGCCTGCAAACGGGACAGTGCTTCTCTGTCAGAAAAGTAGTCATTTTGCACAGTGCTGCCTACATTGGGGCCCTGCAACAGAAGCAGAGGAATCAGTACCTCTCGGCACCTTTAGCCCCTCTGTCTGCTGCCTGTGTGGAGGATGCCATCTTGGATATGGTGGCCACAGCTGGACCTAATTCTTAGCTTGGGAGCCAGAGCCTGCCCACTGGAGAGCGCTTTTCTATCACAAAACCAGTACTCGATGCAGTGTTGGCTAAGGCTAGTCCCTATCAGCACAGCTCAGCAGGGCAGTAGCATTGCTGTATTCTGAACTACTCTCTTATCATCTGGGGTTGGATATAGTGACGCTTATTTTCTCAAATGAGAAGAGGGACCTCTACACCTGAAAACCTAACTGACTTGTGAACTGGTCAGATACCTTTTGCTTTACATTTGAAGACAACATAGAGAAACATTTGCAATCCATCCTCACAGTACTTCTTCCAGCCTCCATAGACTCACATGGGACCCAAAAAGCAACAGACAATTGTGGCATACAAGCAATCACTCATGGCTTCAGAAGGCTCCCAAACAAAGCAACCAAGGAGTTTTCCAGATGAAGAAACTTTTATGAAAGCATCAGGAAGTGAATACAAATTGATTATATACAGAGCCCTTCTAGACCTTATACAAAATGCAGCAGAACAAAGTGAAAAATTAAGCAAGTTGTTCGATCTGATGGAACACCAGTACTCTGAAATCCAACAGATCAAGAAGAAAATCAAAGACATAGAAACTTCAATGCAAAGCCAAGAAAACAGAATGGAACAAATGGAAAAAAGAATTTCTGACTTGGAAGACAGAGCTACTGGTGTCAGCGTCTATGAGCAGAAATCAGAAAAAAGAAAGAAGAAAAATGAAGAAACATTAAGAAGCATGTGGGACTCTATTAAGACGAACAGCCTTCGATTAATTGGAGTGTCTGAACAGGGTGAGACATCTGAGAACACAGAGAGTATTGTTGCTCAGCTGCTGAAAGAAAACTTCCCAGAAATCCTGAAGGAAGAGAATACAGACATCTCAGATGCATATTGTATGCCACCCAACACAGATCTCAAAAGAAAGACTCCAAGACAAATTATAATCAAGCTTAACAAAATGAAACACAAGCAGCAACTCTTAAAGGCAGCAAGACTCAAGGCAAAGCTAACATTCAGAGGGAAACCCTGTAGGCTCTCATCAGATTTCTCAGCAGAAACCATGCTGGCACGGAGACAGTGGCATGACACATTCAAAGTCTTGAAGGAGAAGAACTTCCAGCCAAGAATTACATATCCTGCAAACTATATTTCAAATACAAAAATGAAATTAAGACATTCCCAGATAAACAGAAACTCAGAGACATTGTGAAAACCAAACCCAAACTACAAGAAATACTGAAAGACGTTCTTGGCTTTGGCTTAGAAGAACAAAACAGCTAACTTTATATACTAGAACGACACACTACTCAATAATCTACTCATTTAGGGAAAGCCCCATAGTAATTCACAGCTTTGATATGGAAAGAAGCAATCCAGTGAACATCATGAAAACTATGGTGTCATCATAATAAAAAGAGGGATGTACTACAGTTGTTATAGTCCTTCCAGATGGAGAGGAAGATGACAAGACTGGTAGTAATTAAAATCAGGTTTATAAATAGTTTATTAAGGGGGTTCATAGGGCAACTGTAAAGCACAACGAAGATGTATCATACCATTTCAAGAAATCTAACACACGAGTCTCAACAACTATAAAATCAGCTCTGAAAAAGGTGAAAAATCAACTCACAAAAAAGAGTGTCCCAGAACAGACTAATAAGAACAACAGAGAAAACATCAACATAAAAATAAACATATCTCAATGGCAGCAGTGAACACATACCTATCAATAATTACACTGAATGTGAATGGACTGAATGCTCCAGTAAAGAGACATCGAGTGTCATCTTGGATCAAAAGACATGACTGATTCATATGTTGTCTACAAGAAACTCACTTGAGACCTAAAGATAGGAACAAACTGAAAACTAAAGGATGGAAGAATATATATCAAGCTACCAATGAACAAAGAAGAGCAGGGGTGGCAATTCTAATCTCAGACAAAATCAATTTCAATGTCAAATCCACCATCGTGGACAAAGATGGACACTATTTATTGCTGAAAGGTTCAGTACACAAGCAAGACTTAACTATATTAAATATTACTGCACCTAATGTCAGAGCACCTAAATATGTCGAAGAAACACTGACTACGCTCAAAAGAGAGTTAGATGACTCCACAATAATAGTGGGAGACTTTAACACTCCACTCTCAATACTAGACAGATGATGTAGAAAAAAAACTCAGTAAAGATACAGAAGACCTCATTGACACAATCAACCAACGAAACTTCATTGATATATACAGAACTTTCCACCCATCAGCAGACAACTACCCCTTCTTCTCCAGTGCACATGGAACATTCTCCAGAATTGACCACGTGATAGGCCATAATGCAATACACAACAAAATCCATACCACTGAATTACTGCAAGGCATCTTCTCAGACCATAAAGCCATAAAAGTTGAAATCAATAGCAGAAAAAACATAGATAGAAAGTGGAACTCTTGGAAACTGAACAACATCTTGCTGAAAAAAACATGGGTTATAGAGGAAATCAAGGATGAATTAAAGAAATTCATGGATTCGAATGAGAACGAAAACACTTCTTACCAGAACCTATGGGATACAGCCAAAGCAGTGCTCAGAGGTCTGTTTATCTCCATAAATGCACACATCTGGAAGGAAGAAAGAAACCAAATCAAGGAACTAACTCTACAGCTTGAACAAGTAGAAAGAGAACAACAGAGGAACCCCCTGAGTCACCAGAAGAAATGAGATCATAAAGATTAGAGCAGAGTGAAATGAATTAGAGAATAGAAAAACAATTGAAAACATTGAAAAGACCAAAAGCTGGTTTTTTGAAAAGATCAAAAAAATTGATAAACCACTGGCTAAACTTACTATAGAAAAGCAGGAAAGGAAACAAATAACCCAAATTAGAAATGAGAGGGGAGTTGTCACCACAGATGCAACAGAAATCAAAAATATCATAACAGAATACTATGAAAGATTGTACTCTAACAAATTTGAAAACCTAGGGGAAATGGACTAATTCCTTGACTCATACCACCTACCCAAATTATCACAACGTGAAGCAGAACAACTTAATAAACCCATTACAAAGAAAGAGATTGAAAGGGTCATCAAAACACTGCTAACCAAAAAAAAGTCTGGGCCCAGATGGCTTCACGGCAGAATTATATCAAGCATTTAGAGAAGAGTTATCCCCAATACTACTGATACTATTTCACAGTATAGAAAGGGATGTAGTACTCCCAAACCCATTCTATGAAGCCAGCATAACCCTGATACCTAAGCCAGGGAAAGATTCAAGAAAGACAGGGAACTACAGACCGATATCACTCATGAACCTAGATGCCAAAATCTGCAACAAAATTCTTGCCAACAGAATACAACAACATATCAAGCAAATAATCCATCATGACCAAGTGGGATTCATACCAGGGATACAAGGCTGGTTCAGCATCAGGAAAACAATTAATGTGATTAACCACATAAATAACAAAAGACAAGGATCACCTGATTTTGTCCATTGATGCAGAAAAGGCATTGGATAAAGTCCAACACCCATTCATGGTAAAAACTCTTAGCAAAATGAGCATAGACGGCAAATTCCTCAACACAATAAGGGCCATTTATACAAAGCCAATTGCCCACATCATCCTGAACAGAGAGACACTGAAAGAATTTCCATTGAGATCTGGAACTAGACAAGGATGCCCACTGTCACCTCTCCTATTCAACATTGTGCTTGAAGTTCCAACCAGAGCAATTAGACAAGACCAAGAAATAGAGGGCATCCGCATCGGCAAAGAGGAAGTTAAAATCTCCCTGTTAACAGATGACATGACTGTATATGCACAGAACCCCAAGGAATCTATATGTAAGCTACTCAAACTGATAGAAGAGTTCAGCAAAGTCTCAGGATACAAGATAAACATAAGTAAGTGAGTAGGATTCCTTTATACCAACAACGAGACTGTTAAGGAGGAAATTATCAAATCAATATCATTTACGATAGCCCCTAAGAAGATAAAGTACCTAGGAATTAATCTAATCAGAGAAACAACAGACCTTTACAAAGAGAACTACAAGCCCTTACTACAAGAAACTAAGAGAGACCTAGATAAATGGAAAAACCTACCCTGCTCATGGGTAGGAAGACTTAACATTGTGAAAATGTCTATTTTAGCCAAAGCAATTTATTTATATAATGCAATCCCAATACAAGTTCCAGCATCATTTTTTAATGAGATGGAGAAACAAATCACCAATTTTGTTTGGAAAGGGAAGAAGTCTCGGATAAGTAAGGCACTACTAAAGAAGAAGAACACACTGGGAGGCCTCTCATTACCGATCTTAGAACACACTACACTGCCACAGTGGTCAAAACAGCCTGGTACTGGTACAAGAACAGACAGATCGATCAATGGAACAGAATTGAGACCCCAGAGATGACACCATCTGCCTATGATCAATTGATATTCTACAAAGGCCCTAAGACATGAAACTGGGGTAAAAAGAGTATCTTCAACAAATGGTGCTGGCAAAATTGGTTATCCATCTGCAATAAACTGAATCAAGATCCATATCTTACACCTTATACAAAAACCAACTCCACCTGGATAAAAGACCTAAATATCAAACCTAAAATGATAAAGCTCATCCAAGAAAAGGTAGGAACAACAATGGAAGTTTTAATATACAATGAGGACAGACTCCAAAATCTGTCAAAGAAACCTCAATCAGCAGAAGAGAAAATAGATAAATGGGGACTACTAAGAATCAAATACTTTTGCTCATCCAAAGACTTTATTAATAGAATTAAATGAACATCCACAGAATGGGAAAAAATATTTGGCAACTCTATGTTGGACCGACGCCTGATCTCCATAATCTATAAGATACTACAAAACATCAATAAGAAGAAGATAAACCATCCAATTAACCGATGGGCAAAGAAGATGGACACACACTTCACTAAAGAGGAGATTCAGGCAGCCTAAAAACACATGTGGACATGTTCACGATCTTTAGTTATCAAAGAAATTCAAATCAAGACAACGATGAGATACCATCTCACCCCAACAAGATTGGCCATGATCCAGAAAACACAAACAACAAATGCTGGAGAGGCTGAGGAGAAAGTGGAACCCTCCTACACTGTTAGTGGGGTTGCAAAATGATCCAGCCTCTTTGGAAGGCAATCTGGCGCTTCCTTAAAAAAATGGATATAGATTTACCACTTGACCCAGTAATTCCACTACTTGGAATATATGCTACAGAATCAAGTCCTTTCACACCAACGGACACATGCACCAGAATGTTTATTGCAGCATAGTCCACGATAGCAAAAAGATGGAATCAACCCAGATGCCCAACAATAATGGATAGGTAAACTATGGTACATATACTCAGTGGAGCACTACACAATGATAAAGCATAACGATGATTCCAGGAAACATCTCCTAACCTGGTTTCAACTGGAAGACATTATGTTGAGTGACAGTAGTCAGCGACAAAAGGACAAATACTGTATGAGACCTCTACGATAAGATATCAAAAACAGACTTGAGTATACAAGAAAAGACTCTTTGACAGCTGCAAGGGAGGGGAGGGAGGGAGGGTTAAGGGGGCAGGATTTAGTTTAGATAGTTACTAGAAATCTATTTGGGAGAAAGCGGTGATAGCACACATTAGAAACAAGAACAACATTAAGTGGACTTCAGCATAACTTGAGTACTCGTTTCGTCTTAACTCATTACTGCAAGGATAGAGTAGCTGGGGCGGGGGACGGGGGACCATGCCTTTAGGCGAATTCCAGGCCAATTGGCACAATTAGCGTTTTGCTAAGAGAGCTCTCTGCACCCCACGTTGGTGAGTGGCATCTGGGGTCTTAAAAGCTGCCAAGCTGCCATCCGAGGACACAGCAAATGGTCCCAACTCTGAGGAACCGATGCTCACCGAGGACCAAAATGACATGCGGTAAAGACAACCGAGAAGACAGAGAGACCCAAAAGAGTGGGTGCCTACATAGACTTGGGCCTGGAAGAACCGGATGGTGCCCGGCCACCACCAGTGATAGCCACGATGGAGCTCACAGAGAGGAGTCTCACTGGCAACACAAGAATAAAAAGGGGTGCATCCTGAGATCTCCACTCAAAGAACTCAACTGATGGTCCAGCGGTTTTGGGGTTCCTCTGAGAGCATGGCCCCCAGCCCTGATGCTGCCCTTTCCCATAAATTATAACAAAGGTCCACTATTCGGACAGGAATGGATTGGACTTGGCAATGCAGAGTGACCATATATTGGAAGCCCTTTATGGTTCTATACATCTATAGGATATTACCTTACTGACCTCTGGCTGGAGGAAGGGGAGTGGATGGAGAGGAGGGGAAAGGAGGCTGTTGGTAGGATGAGACATATATGGAGCAGAGAGGAATAGTGTGCAGTCAGCGGACAGGGAGAGCAGTGGAAGCTGCATATAGGGGGGCATGTAAATTTATACGTGAATGTACATTTGCACTCAGTCATGTTAAATAAAAATTAAAAAAAATATGGTTGATGAGTGAACTTCCTAGGCAATCCTGAGTAGTGCCGATGGTTGAGTCCTTAACCACGAGCTGAGGGGTTGGTGGTTCCAACCCAGACACAGGTTCCTTGGAAGACAGGCTCGGAGGTCTGCTTCTGAGAGCTCACAGCCTTGAAAACACGACTGAGCAGCTCTGTTCTGCCTCCGTGGAGCTGCTGGGAGCAGAAGCAAGTCATTGTACCCGAAAGAAATTGGTGGACGCTAAACCGTTTCCAGAGGTACCACCTGAGCAGGAACCATGGCTCCGAAAGAAGAAGTCCAAGCTGCACGGAAGGCACTGGCTGAAAAGAGGACTCCAGGAACTCAAAAACTACAGACAGAGATGTTCCAATGGACGGATGCTGTGCTGGAAGTGCTCCCTCGTTCATGCCAAGAAATTGGGAAGACAGCTACCTTGCCAACTAATGGAAGAGATCTCCAGTACTGTATAGTTCCAAGAAAGATCATCTCACCCAATGTGGAACTCATTTACAAATATCTTCCACATCCCACACGAGTCCAGTTTTGCTGAAGACCCTTGAAAAGCAGCTGCAGTAGTCTATAGACAGGGATCTGCTAGAAATTCAAGCCGGATTCCAAAGAGGACGTGGAACCCATGATATTATGGCTGATGTCCGATGGATCCTAGCCGAAAGCAGAGAATACTAGAAAAGATCTTTACAGTGTTTTAAAGATGCTTGACTACATAGATCCTCAAAAAAATGATGGATAGCCCTTCATTGTGCTCATGAGGAATCTGTACATAGATCAGGAGGCCATTACTTGAATAAAACAAGGGAATACCCAGTCGTTTCAAGTCAGGAAAGTTGTGAGCCAGGAATGGATCCTTTTACCCTACCTGTTCACTCTGTATGCTGAGCCAATCATCTGAGATGCTGGACTCTGAAGAAGGGGGCATCAGGACCAGAGGAAGAGTCCTTAACCACCTGTAGGACACAGATGACTCACCTTTGTGTGGTGTGCTGGAAGTGAAGAAGACTTGAGAGACTTATTGATGAACCTCCGAGACTACAAGCTTTCCTTTGGATGGCACCTCCCATCCAGAAAACCCAAATCCTCACAACTGGACCTCTCAACAGCATCCTGGTCAACAGAGCAAAGATGAAGTTGTCAAGGAATTCACTTTCCTTGGATCCACCTTCGATGCCCGTGGAAGCAGCCGCTGAAAAGTCCAAATTGCATGGCATCAGGCCAGTCAGCTGCCCAAGAGTTGAAAAGTAGAGCCTTGAAGGCTAAGGTGGCAGACCCAAGTCATGGTCTTTTCAGTCACCTCTGATTCATGTGAAAGTTGGACGAGGAATAAGGAAGACCGGAGGAGAACGGACACCTTTGAACGGTGGTATTGGAGGACCTTGAATACCATGCCTGAACTGTGGAAAGAGTGAACAGAAGTGTCTTTGAAGAAATGCAATAGGAGTGCTCCTTGGAAGTCAAGATGGAGAGACCGCATCTCACATACTTTGGACATGTTGTAAAAGGGCTGTGTCTCTGGAGGAGAACATCCTGCTTGGTAGTCCGTTAAAAAGAGGAAGAGCTTCCCTAAGACAGACTGGCAGAGTGGCTGCCACCACAAGTTCTGCTTAATGTCTGTGAAGATGGTGCGGGACTGGGCCGTGTTTTGCTCAGTTTTACACAGGGTCACTGTGACTCAGAACTGACTCAATGGCACCTAACAACAACAACATGCCTAGAAATGTACTTAAAAGCCACTAAAGACAACCAAGTCAGCAAAGTCCCATCATGATCCATGATGGCTTTAGAACAAAATGGAAACCCTGGGTCGCATAATGGTTAAGTGCTATGGCTGCTCACCGAAAGGTCCGCCATTCTCATCTGCCAGGTGCTCCTTGGAAACTCTGTGAGGCAGTTGTGCTCTGTCCTGTAGGGTCACTATGAGTTGGAATTGACTTGATAGCAGTGAGTTTGGAGTATTGATTTGGAACCAAATGAGAATTATGTTTATATAATCTTTATTATTTTAATTTATAAATTTAAAGTAATGTTTCCTTCAATACATCTACTTATAAAGTTTTTAACTTCCGGGGGCAGAGTCAAGATGGAGGACTAGACACATGTCTCCCTAATTCACTCTGAAAACTGAGGCCAGGATTGATCATTCAGTGGAGCCTTCTGGACACCCAGTGAGCCCTAAGGCATGGCATAAGACTGTCCTTTTGGACTACATGCCACTAAACAGGAAACTTCTACTCTTTTGCTGACCCCAGCCGTTGTCAAATGGCTGGCTCTCACTGTCTGAAGGTAACAACTGGCTTTAATTTTTTCCTTTTTTGTTGTTAGCCTGTGGCAGAGATTAGGCTTAACTGGCCATAAAGTTCTACCACACTGGTGACACGACCAGCACGTGGAATAGCCACACTTTGAGAGCCTGGCTCTGGACTCTGAGCACCATGGCCCCTCCACCCCATTTTTTGACCCTCCACCATTGATTCGGCTATTTCCCAGAGGGTGGGAGAGCCTCGGCAGGACGCCTTCTTGTCCAACTGGGAGGTGGAGCTACCCAAACGGAGGACTCGGAGGGGGCTAATTCCCATGATAGGAGGTAGTGCCAGCTTGGGCCGTGCTTCCCCAGAAGAAAAGCCGTGTTTAGCACAGTTTACCCTTCAGGTAGGGCCCAGCACCTGATGACAGCAGGGCAGTAGCCTGTCTATACTTTGAACTAGACCACAGCATCTAGGGACAGAAACAGAGGTGCCTCCATTGCCAGCTGGAAAGAGGAGCTTGCCCGCCTGACAGTCTGATTGTTTTTGGAAGCCATCAGATCACTTTTACCTTTCCAAATACGACTACCTAGGGAAATAACTGAGTTGCAGCCTGAACTGCATCTCGTCTAATTTTGACTGACCCACAACATAGGGTCAGTGGGAGGCCTCCCAGTGACTCCCTAAATAGGGCTGTGTCTTTGTCAGGCAGAAGGTAGGGCCTGCTCTCACAGAGATTCTACTGGGCTGAGTCACAGCTGTTCATAGAGGTCACTGGTGATCCACTTCTATGTCAGCTCCTATTAAGGCAACATCAGAGAAACTAAACTACCTCTAGATGCCCCCAAAGCAAGAGACCTTGGCTCAACACTTAAGGAAAAATCCAACCATGGCTCCAGAAAGCTCCCAAAAGAACGAACCAAAGGTCTTCCCAGATGAAGAAGCCTTTCTGAAACTTTCAGAGGTCGGAGTACAAAAGAATTATAGAGATAGCCCTCCTAGACATTCTACCAAATTTAGCAGACCCCAATGAAAAAATAAGCAAGCTGTTTGAACTGACGGAACTCCAGCACTCTGAAATCCACCAGATCAACAACCAAATCAAGAACCAGAAAACTTCATTCAAAGTGAAGAGAACATAACAGAACCAATGGAAAACAGACTTTATGACTGGGAGACAGAACAGCTGACACCAGCATTTATGAGGAGAAATCCAAGAAAAGACAAAAGAACAATGCAGAAGCATTAAGAAACATGTGGGACTCTATCAAGAGGAACCATCTACGATTCATTGGAGTTCCTGAACAGGAAGGGACACCTGAAAACACAGAGAGGATTGTTGTTGACTTGCTGACAGAAAACTCCCCAGAAATTGTGAAAAAGAGAACCTAGATATCCAAGATGCATATCCATCGCCATACAATATAGACCTCCAAAGAAAGAGTCCAAGATCTATTGTAATTAAGCTTAACAAAATGAAACCCAAGCAGAAACTCTTAATGGCAGTGAGACTCAAAGCAAAGCTAACCTTCAGAGAGAAGTCCTGTAGGGTTTTGTCTGACTTCTTGGCAGAAACCATGTTGGCACGGAGGCAGAGGGGTGTCCCCTTCAAAGCCTTCAAAGAAGAAAAACTTCCAACCAAGAATTATGTACCATGCAAAGCTGTCTTTCAAATATGAAAATGAAATGAAGACCTTGGCAGATAAACAGAAACTCAGAGACTTGTTAAAAAAACAAACCCAAAAAAACTACAAGAAATACTGAAAGAAGCTCTTGGCTTAGAAGAACCAAACCTTGAACTCTATATTTTAGGAGACAATAAAGGACACAGCACCCAGAAATCTACTGAGTTGGGGAAGGCACAACACCCCAACCAAAACTCTAATACTAAAAGAAGTGATTCAGTGATCCTGTCGTGAAAACCACAATACCATCCCATTAAAAAGAGGGATCTATTACAGTAGTTACAGTCTGTCCAGATGAAGAGGACACTGATAAGATATTTAGAAGTTAAAATTGGGTTTCAATGTACATTATTAATGGGGATCCTAGGGGTAGCCACAAAGCACAACTAAGAAGCGACCTAGCAAAACAAGAAATGCAATACAGGAGTCTCAAGAAACACCAAACTAACACTGAAAAGGGTGAAAAATCAAACCTTAAAGAAGAATGTCCCAGAATAGAATAACAAGAACCACAGAGAAAACATCCACACAAAAGTAAGTACATCCAAATGACAGCACTAAACACATAGCTATCCATAATGACATTGAAGGTCAATAGACTGAACAGTCCAGTCAAGAGACAACGAGTGACATCTTGTATGAAAAGACATGACCCATCTACCTGCTGCTTACAAGAAACAGACCTTAGACTTAAAGGTATGAACCAACTGAAAATTAAAAGATGGAAGAATATATACCAAGCTACCAATAGACAAAGAAGAGCATGTGTGGCAATATTAATCTCAGATAAAATAGATTAGACTGTAGAAAAAAAAAGCTCTCTAATGACACAGAAAACCTCCTTGTGACTATTCACTAACTAGACCTCATCAACCTTGACAGAACTTTGTATCCATCATGTTGACTGAAATTAGTCAGTGGCACAAGGACAGATATGATATGAGACCCCTACTTTAAGGACTTGAAAATGGACCCATGTACTGAAGAAAAGACTCATGACAGATGCAGAGGAGGGAGGGAGAAAGAGGGGTGGGTATAGATTAGACAGCTGATGGAAACTTGGTTGGATGAGATTAGTGACAGCACCCATTAGAAAGAAGATCCATTTACCTGGACTTGGACAGAACCCGAAAACTCTTCCCATCTTAACCCAATAGGTAAGGGCAGTAGCAGGGGCGGGGGACCATGCTCTCAGAGGACCTGGAGGCCCATGGGTATAACTAGCCTATTGCTACGGGAGTCCTCTCCACGTCCTATTGGTGATTGGCACCTGGGGTCTCCAAAGGTAGCAAGCTGTCATCTGAGGTCCATGAAATAGCCCTAACTCATCCAGAGCAGATGATCCCCAAGGACCAAAATGACACCAGACAAAGAGAACCCAGAAGACAGAAAGATCCATGTGAATGGGTGACGCCGTCCACATGGGACCAGAAGAACCCGATGGTGTCTGGCCACCTCCATCATGGTGACAGCCGTGATGTCTCACAATCTTGAGTCTCAGTGGCAACACGAGAATAAGAAGGGGTGTGCCCTGAGAACTCCCCTCAAAGACCAGCATCGATGGTCCAAAAGCCTATGGGTTGCCCTGGGAGGATGGCCCCTAGACCTGAAATGGACCCTCATTATAAATAATTACTCAGGTCCACTCCTCGGGGACGAATGGATTGGACTTGGCAACACAGAGCGACCCTATCATGTGTGTACTTTATGATTGTATATATCTATAGGATGTCGCCCAACTGGCCTCTTTCTAGAGGGGAGTGGAGAGGGCGGAGAAGAGGGGACAGGGGTTTGTTAACAGGATATGACTTGCATAGAACAGCAAGGAGGAGTGTGCGTTACCAGGCAAGGAGAGCAGTAGGAGCTCCCCATAGGTGGGCATGCGAAGTTAAACCAGATTGTACACTTGAACTCAACCACAATTAAAATAAAAAAAATTAAGCTCCACTTTTGTTCCACTAATATGGTAGGACCAAATCATCACTATAAACTTTCATAAAAACATGTGTGGGAGGACACTTAGGTTCAGCTTCTCCTTGGCTTTCTGGCTAGGGCTCACCCTGGCACCGGGCATGTGCCCAGCTGGCTAGACTAGAAGGTGGCTGTCTTCATACACTCATTTTGTGATCCTCTATGCTCTTCCTCTCTCTGAATCCGTGGAGATTCTCCCCGGTTAACAATACCGAATCCATAAAGAATACTAGAGCCTACAGTGGTTTCAGCTAAGCCAAGACATCAACCCATGGATAAACTTGTCCAGCAAAACCAACACTTACCATCCATGAAACAAAAACAGAACTCGGAACCCCAAACCAGTTGCTGCCCAGTGGATTCTGACGCGTAGAGTCTGATCCTCTTTGTCACAGAACTGTGGTCTACAGAGTATTCTTGGTGCCAGGCCTTTCTTCAGCCCTGCTCTATGACAGGTTCAAACCCCTGACCTCTAGGCTAGTCGAGGAGTGTCCACCGTTTGCCTACGTCCTGTTCCAGTATTTCAGAAAGTGGAGAACACGATATGTGGAGATGTCTAGAAACAGAGTGCTTCTGTGCTTGCTAGGGGAGAAAAGCTTCAGGGAGAAGCTGGCAGAAACCCTTCTTCCGCAGTCTGGGGTGTGAAGAGGGAGTGCTGTCCTCACTGCTGACTCAGCGCCGGTTTGGTCCAGCCCTGGGGCGGTGGGTGCTGCAGGACCCGTAGGAACCGCACCCACGTTTCCCCAGGCCCAGCGCCGGGCGTTGGGGACCAGGTGGGCAGAATCGGCTGTTCGCACGCCCTCTTGTGGCCGTCAGCCGAATCACTGACGTTCCGTGTCAGGATTTTGTCCGCCGCGGATTGTCCGCGCTCGGGGTCCGGAGGGCAGAAAGGGTTGTTGGCACGCCCTCTCGTGGCCGGCCGCGGAATCGCTGACGTTCGGGGTCAGGATGGTCCGCCCCGGATTTGGGAACAGAAGCAGCGCGCATCCTCCGCACCTCGTGAGACGGGAAGGGAGGCCCGAGCTGAATCTTCAGCAGTTCACTGAGGGTTAGAAACATTGGGAAGGAGGAAACGGGGGTGTTCAAGAGCGTTCCATGTCTTGGCACTGACGGGCGGGAGGGAGAACATTCTGACTTGTGTTTTCCTTCTCTTCCTATGTCGGATTTCAGTCTGGAACTCTAGTGCAGCCGTCTGTGCCAGAGACGTCGACTTGGACAGAGGAGTGGAAGGGTGACACTCTACCATGTAAGGCCTGGATATTGGTGTTCAGATGCCCCCTCTTCCCCCTCGTGACTGTGTCTCTTCTACCACTGCACTCATTGTTCCTGTGATTTGGGCCTCGATGAGTAAAGCCATTGGGGAAGACGGACACGTTCCAAGAGGAGACACAGAAACAGGCACGCTCTGGCAGAGCTTTGTGTGGACCCCAGGGGGAAGTGGGGAGCCCTTGGGTGGTGCCCATGGTGGAGTCCTCAGCTACCCACTAGAAGATGAGTCTGCCTCCACCCCGAGGTGCCTTGGAAGAAAGACGTGGTGCCCTGCTTCTGAGAAATCATTCCCTGAAAATGCTCTGGAGCACAGTCCTGCTCTGACACCCGTGGTGTCCCTGTGAGATCGAGCAGACTCCACGGCCCCTGGGTGAGAGTGCAGCGAGCCCCTGGGAGGGAATATCTGCCCTGAGACCAGCAGTCCCTGTACTTGTGTGGGAAGGTCGGTAGCCAGGATGGAATGTCTCATGGGTTCAGAGCAGAGCATCTCCTTGGAGCCCCTTAGTGGGAATGTGCTGTCCACTGTGTCCCCAGGAAGGATGTGAGGGCACTCACCGTAAGGCACTCCCATCCTTTCAGACGTGACTTCACCATCTCCGTTTCCAGTGAGTGGAGCCAGCCAGGAGGCAGGGTCCAAAAAGGGAAGGTGCCGTTTTTGAAGCTGGACCCAGCAGAGTGTAGACCCTCTGAGAGCAGGAGGGTGGAGATGCTCGGAGGGTTCGTGTTAGGGCTCAGGTCAGTGTCAGGGTCAGGTCCTATCAGGATGAGGGCCCGTTCCGGGTTAGGCTTTCAGGGTGAGCATCAGGGTTGTAGGGTCAGGGTCTCGACGGTCTTCTGGTTCTGCTGCTGCCCTTTCTCAGCTACACTTCTTGTCTTCTCGTGCCATCTCCCGACTGACGGCTTTCTCTCAGCTCAGGGATGCTGGGTCTCAAGGACGTGCTCCATTCTGGGCTCTTCTGGATAGTGGTGGGGTCTCCCTCTCCCCAGTGGGATTGGCTCCTTTTAAGCCTAGTGGGATGGCAGAACTTACTATTCCTTTCCTGAGGTGGGTGGTCACCGCCCCAGGGTTCCATGCACCTCATTTGCATTCTCCGAGGCTGTCCATTGTCCTTGGTGGGACAGGAGCACCTTATTTGTGTAATATCATCCAGTCATTTGGTGTCTCTAAGAAGACCGTGACCCGAAGGCCATTCTACTAGTCATTAACTTCCCCAAACCTGCTGTAGAAAGAACTCTATTTAAACTAATTATTTTTTAAATCTATTCTAAGAAGTTTGCTACTATGCTAGTAGGAAAACTTCTTTCTTCCCCATTTTTCATCGTGTTGCTTATGGGCCCCGTCATGAGAGTTTTTTTTTTTTCCTCCAACATATGTGCCCGTTACCAACTCATGCTCCTAATTTAAATTCTAATGTAGTAACCTGGGAGCTGTCCTCTCTTTCCTCCTGCAGCATCTGTAGGTCCTTTGTCCTGTGTGGGAAGCCCGAGCTTTCACCTGTATCTGTAAATGGAATCATTGGGCTCATTGTCATAACCCAAACCCCCCAAACCTAATCTGTTACCTTGAGTGGGTTCTAACTCCTAGCAACCCTATAGGACACAGCAGAGACACCCCACAGGGTTTCCATGGCTGTCATCTTTAGAGAAGCCCATGGCCCCATCTTTGTACCGTGGACAGTGCATTCGACTTACTGATGTTTCGGTCAGCAGCTATGCCCTTAACCACTTCCCCACCAGGTCTCTTCCGTTACCTAACACGCAGAAACAGAATTCCAGAATTGCTACACCCATACCTGTGTACGGTTAAAAATTCTGTGTGGCTGTTTTCATCTGTAGCTTGAAAATGGTATGTTCCAGGTTTTGTATTTTCCTTTGCTTTGGCTGAGTTTTTGCTCCTTCTGTAGTGTGATGGTGAGATTCATTGCAAACACCATGAAGTCCATGTGTTTATTTTTGCAGTTTGTTAACGCAGCACTGTAGGACATTCCATTGTATTGTGATTCCTGTTGTTAGTTACCTTGAAGACCTGAGCGGCCTGGTCCTTCACTGCTCACCGTGGGCCTTCTCCTGACCCCTCCCACGTCCTCACTGCCCACAGAAGCCCCCTCCTCTCCCCCACCTCCCTCTCCCCACCTGGGCCTCCTCACCTCCCTTCCTATAGTGACCCTTCTCCTGGTCCTTCCACCCCTCCTCCTCCATTTATATTCCCTCATCAGCCCCGTCACCTGGGCCAGTGGGTGGGACAGTGCACAGGTGAGCCTGCCCAGGGCCCTGATGCTGACCCCACCCCTCCTCCCCATTTATATTCCCTCATCAGCCCCATCACCTGGGCCAGTGGGTGGGACAGTGCACAGGTGAGCCTGCCCAGGGCCCTGATGCTGACCCCACCCTCCTCCTTCTCATCTGACTTGCCCCACCTGAGCTTTCTCCTGGCTCCTCCCCCGTCTCCCCCCTTCTCGCTCCGTCATTGGCCCCCTCACCTGTGCCGGTGGGCGGAGCAGCAACCAGGTGACCCGCCTCAGGGCCTTGACGCCTCCGGAGGCCATGAAGGTCCCAGTGTGGAGCTGAGCTGGGGTTTCTTGCCGCTGTGCTTGCTGTGCTTTCTGAAAGGTAGGAGACACGGGACCCCAGTGGGGGACCCGCTTCCCGGTGGGACGCGAGGGCACTGTAAAGGTGTTGGGCTGTCGGGGGAAGATGCGCGGCTCCCGCTCCTGTGAGCCCGGGAGGTGGGGGCCCTGGAGGGACGCTTCCGCACCCTCTGTCCATTGCTGTAACCCTACCTGCTGGCCTCCGGGTCCCCAATGGTGCCCCCCGGGCCTCCGGGCGTTCCAGGTGCCTGACCAGACTGTAAAGGACCTGGGGTGCCAGGTCCCCCTCCGTGACCCAAGGAAGCGGCAACACCCCGCTTGTGGCTGCAGAGATTCCCGAGGGTGGAGGGCCATGGTCTGGAGCCCATGGGGGACCTGACCCAAAGACCCTGCTCCCCCAGGAAATAGCATACTTGGTGGGCTCCAAGAGGGAGCCCCTGGTTACCCAGTGACTTGGTGGGAATTCACCCTCCCACCTGTGGGGGAAAACGCAGCCACGGATTTCCCTACATCTGGGAGTCTGAAGGGCTGTGGCCGAAAGGCCCCGCGCAGTGTGGTGGGCTCACAGAGCTCGTGGGGGGCCAAGGCCTTCCACCTGTCCCTCCGGTTTGTGGGCCCGGCTGGGGGAGGAGTGGCCTGAGGCCCCTCGGGGCCTATCTGCTAGGGTTTGGAGCCCGGGCCAGGGCAGTGCAGACTGTGGCTTCCGTGGAAGCCCCCGGGGAGGAGCACCCTCCCCTAGTTAGCTGCCTGTCCCCTGATGAGCCCCTGAGGGGTCAGCCCCTCGGATGGTGCAGGAGACCCCGAGTGAGGTGGACTGGGTGGAAGCTGGGAAGGACCCCCCAGAGGGCTGGGATCTCTGGGAGCCCATGTTGGGCTCTTTCTGTGACGAGTGGTGGGGGTGTTCACACTGTCCTGCTAACAAAGCAGCCACTGTGTGGGAGAAAGGTGTGGCAGTCCCTTCCATAGAGTCACCTTCTCGGAGACCGTATGGGACAGTTGTAATCTGTCCTGTGGGGTTGCTGTGAGTCGTAGTGAAGTAGAGAAGTGAGTGCTTTATTTTTGGGGGGCTTCGTTTTGAACGGAGTGTTTTTGGTCCTGTGTGCCAGGCCACACGGAACTTGTAAATCATTAAAAGTTGATTCAAAACCGGTGTGTGTGTGTGTTCTTCACTGAACCTGGCCTGCATCAAGAAGGTAAGTTCTGGGAGGGTGGGGGGTCTGGCGGTTTTAGGGTGTCGGGTTAGAGTTAGGGTATTGGGATAGCGTGTTGGGGTAAGGTTAGGGTGTTGAGTGTCAGGTTAGGGTATCCAGTTAGGGTTAGGGTTAAGGTGTGGCGAGTGGGGCTACGGCGTAAGGCCAGGCCCAGGGCTAGGGCGCCGCGCCACAGCGTCGTTGTGGGGCCAGGGTTAGAGTTTGGGGGTTTGGGGTTTGCAGGTTAGAGGGTTAGAAGGTTAGGTATAGGGGGTTAGAGGTTAGAGGGTTAGAGTTGGGGTTGGGGTTCAGGGGTTAGGGTCGGGTTTCGGGTTGAGGTTCAGGGTTCTGGAATCGGGTTCCGGTTTGGATTTGGGTTCAGATTCAGATTCGGGTTCGGGGGGTTAGGGTTAGAGGGTGAGAGTTGAGGTTGGGGTCTGGGGTTAGGGTCGGGTTTAGGGTTGAGGTTCAGGGTTCTGGGATAGGGTTCGGGTTTGGATTTGGGTTAGGATTCAGATTCGCGTTCGGGGGGTTAGAGGGTTAGGGGGTTAGGGGTTAGGGGTTAGGGTTAGGGTTAGAGCGTCAGCTTAGGGTTAGGGTGTCGGGTTAGGGCTAGGGCGTCGGGTTACGGCTAGGGCGTCGGGTTTAGGGCTAGGGCGTGGGGTTTGGGGTTTAGGGTTGAGATGGACGGGGAGGGTGAAGGTGAAGGGGAGGGGGAGGGGAGGGCATGAGGGGGAGGGGGGAGGGGGGAGGGGGAGGGGGAGTGTGTGAGGGGGAGTGTGTGAGGGGGGGAGAGGGGGAGAGGGGGAGGGTTAGAAGAGTTAGGGGGAGAGGGGGAGAGGGGGAGGGTTAGAAGAGTTAGGGGGAGAGGGGGAGGGTTAGAAGAGTTAGGGGGAGAAGGGGAGAGGGGGAGGGTTAGAAGAGTTAGGGAGAGAGGGTGAGGGTGAGGGTTAGAAGAGTTAGGGTGAGAGGGTGAGGATGACGGTGAGGGTTAGAAGAGTTAGGGGGTGAGGGTGAGGGTGAGGGTTAGAAGAGTTAGGGTGAGAGGGTGAGGGTGAGGGTGAGGGTTAGAAGAGTTAGGGGGTGAGGGTGAGGGTTAGAAGAGTTAGGGTGAGGGTGAGGGTTAGAAGAGTTAGGGTTAGAAGAGTGAGGGCAGAGGGTGAGGGAGGAGGGTGGGGGATAGGGTTTTAGGGTTAGGCTTAGAGGGTTGAGGGTTAGAGGGTTAGGGGGTTAGAGGGTTAGGGGGTTAGGGGGTTAGAGGGTTTGGGGTTTAGAGGGTTAGGGGGTTAGAGGGTTAGGGGGTTAGAGGGTTAGGGGGTTAGAGGGTTAGGGGGTTAGGGGGTTAGGCGGTTAGGCGGTTAGAGGGTTAGGCGGTTAGAGGGTCAGGGGGTTAGGGTCAGGGGGTTAGGGTCAGGGGGTTAGGGTCAGGGGGTTAGGGTCAGGGGGTTAGGGTATAGAGGGTTAGGGTCAGGGGGTTAGGGTATAGAGGGTTAGGGTCAGGGGGTTAGGGTATAGAGGGTTAGGGTTAGGGGGTTAGGGTATAGAGGGTTAGGGTATAGAGGGTTAGGGTATAGAGGGTTAGGGTATAGAGGGTTAGGGTATAGAGGGTTAGGGTATAGAGGGTTAGGGTTAGGGGGTTAGGGTATAGAGGGTTAGGGTATAGAGGGTTAGGGTATAGAGGGTTAGGGTATAGAGGGTTAGGGTATAGAGGGTTAGGGTATAGAGGGTTAGAGGGTTAGGGTTAGAGGGTTAGGGTTAGAGGGTTAGGGTATAGAGGGTTAGGGTATAGAGGGTTAGGGTATAGAGGGTTAGGGTTAGAGGGTTAGGGTTAGAGGGTTAGGGTTAGAGGGTTAGGGTTAGAGGGTTAGAGGGTTAGAGGGTTAGAGGGTTAGAGGGTTAGAGGGTTAGAGGGTTAGAGGGTTAGAGGGTTAGAGGGTTAGAGGGTTAGAGGGTTAGAGGGTTAGAGGGTTAGAGGGTTAGAGGGTTAGAGGGTTAGAGGGTTAGAGGGTTAGAGGGTTAGAGGGTTAGAGGGTTAGAGGGTTAGAGGGTTAGAGGGTTAGAGGGTTAGAGGGTTAGAGGGTTAGAGGGTTAGGGTTAGAGGGTTAGAGGGTTAGAGGGTTAGGGTTAGAGGGTTAGAGGGTTAGGGTTAGAGGGTTAGAGGGTTAGAGGGTTAGAGGGTTAGGGTTAGGGTTAGAAGGGTTAGGGTTAGGGTTAGAAGGGTTAGAAGGGTTAGGGTTAGAAGGGTTGGGGTTAGAAGGGTGGGGGTTAGAAGGGTTGGGGTTAGAAGGGTGGGGGTTAGAAGGGTGGGGGTTAGAAGGGTGGGGGTTAGAAGGGTGGGGGTTAGAAGGGTGGGGGTTAGAAGGGTGGGGGTTAGAAGGGTGGGGGTTAGGGTTAGAAGGGTGGGGGTTAGGGTTAGAAGGGTGGGGGTTAGGGTTAGAAGGGTGGGGGTTAGGGTTAGAAGGGTGGGGGTTAGGGTTAGAAGGGTGGGGGTTAGGGCTAGAAGGGTGGGGGTTAGGGCTAGAAGGGTGGGGGTTAGGGCTAGAAGGGTGGGGGTTAGGGCTAGAAGGGTGGGGGTTAGGGCTAGAAGGGTGGGGGTTAGGGCTAGAAGGGTGGGGGTTAGGGCTAGAAGGGTGGGGGTTAGGGCTAGAAGGGTGGGGGTTAGGGCTAGAAGGGTGGGGGTTAGGGCTAGAAGGGTGGGGGTTAGGGCTAGAAGGGTGGGGGTTAGGGCTAGAAGGGTGGGGGTTAGGGCTAGAAGGGTGGGGGTTAGGGCTAGAAGGGTGGGGGTTAGGGCTAGAAGGGTGGGGGTTAGGGCTAGAAGGGTGGGGGTTAGGGCTAGAAGGGTGGGGGTTAGGGCTAGAAGGGTGGGGGTTAGGGCTAGAAGGGTGGGGGTTAGGGCTAGAAGGGTGGGGGTTAGGGCTAGAAGGGTGGGGGTTAGGGCTAGAAGGGTGGGGGTTAGGGCTAGAAGGGTGGGGGTTAGGGCTAGAAGGGTGGGGGTTAGGGCTAGAAGGGTGGGGGTTAGGGCTAGAAGGGTGGGGGTTAGGGCTAGAAGGGTGGGGGTTAGGGCTAGAAGGGTGGGGGTTAGGGCTAGAAGGGTGGGGGTTAGGGCTAGAAGGGTGGGGGTTAGGGCTAGAAGGGTGGGGGTTAGGGCTAGAAGGGTGGGGGTTAGGGTTAGGGGTTAGGGTTGGGGTTGGGGTTGGGGTTGGGGTTGGGGTTGGGGTTGGGGTTGGGGTTGGGGTTAGGGGTTAGGGTTAGGGTTAGGGTTAGGGTTAGGGTTAGGGTTAGGGGGTTAGGGGGTTAGGGGGTTAGGGTTAGGGGTTAGGGGTTAGGGGTTGGGGTTGGGGTTGGGGGTTGGGGGTTGGGGGTTGGGGGTTGGGGGTTGGGGGTTGGGGGTTGGGGTTAGGGGGTTGGGGGTTGGGGTTAGGGGGTTGGGGTTAGGGGGTTGGGGTTAGGGGGTTGGGGTTAGGGGGTTGGGGTTAGGGGGTTGGGGGTTGGGGTTAGGGGGTTGGGGTTAGGGGGTTGGGGTTGGGGTTGGCGTTGGGGTTGGCGTTGGGGTTGGAGGGTTGGGGTTGGGGTTGGAGGGTTTTGGTTGGGGTTGGAGGGTTGGGGTTGGGGTTGGAGGGTTGGGGTTGGGGTGGAGGGTTGGGGTTGGGGTTAGAGGGTTGGAGGTTAGGGGTAGGGTTAGAGGGTTAGAGGGTTAGAGGGTTAGAGGGTTAGGTTAGGGTTAGGGTTAGGGTTAGGGTTAGGGTTAGGGTTGGTTAGGGTTAGGGGTTGGGGTAGGGGTTAGGGTTAGGGGTTGGGTTAGGGTTGGGTTAGGGGTTAGGGTTAGGGGTTGGGGTTAGGGGTGGGTGTTGGGGTGGTTAGGGGTTAGGGTTGAGGGTTAGGGTTAGGGGTTAGGGTGTAGGGTTAGGGTTAGGGGTTAGGGTTAGGGGTTAGGGTTAGAGGGTTAGGGTTAGGGTTGGGTTAGGGGTAGAGGGTTAGGGTTAGAGGGTTAGGGGTTAGGGGGTTAGGGGGTTAGGGTGGTTAGGGGGGTGGGGGTTGGTGGGTTGGGGGGTTAGGGGGTTGGGGTTGGGGGGTTAGGGGTTAGGGGGTGGGGTTGGGGTTGGGGGTGGGTTAGGGGGTGGGTGTGGGGGGTTGGGGGTGTGGGGGGTTGGGGGTTGGGGGTTGGGGGGGTGGGGGTTGGGGGTGTGGGGGTTGTGGGGGTTGGGGTTGGGGGTTAGGGGGTTGGGGGTGTTGTGGGTGGGGGTTTGGGGTGGGGTTAGGGGGTTGGGGGGGTTTGTGGGTGGGGGGGTGTTGTGGGGGGTTTGGGGGTGGGGGTGTTGGGGGGTAGGGGGTGTTGGTGGGGTTAGGGGTGGGGTTTGGGTTGGGTGGGTTGTGGGGGGGTTAGGGTGTGGGGTTGGGTTGGGTTAGGGGGTTTGGGTGGGGTTGGGGGGTTTGGGTGGGGTTGGGGTGGGGTGTTGGGTGGGGTTGGGGTTGGGGGTTGGGGGTGGGGTTGGGTTTGGGGTGGGGTTGGGGGTTGGGTGTTGGGGTGTTGGGGTGTGGGGGTGTTGGGTGGGGTGGGGTTAGGGGTTGGGTGTTGGGGTGGGTGTTGGGGTGGGTTTGAGGGGTTGGGGGTGTTGGGTTGGGGTTGGGGTTGGGGGTGTTGGGGTTGGGGGTTGGGTGGGGGTGGGTTGGGGTTGGGTTGGGGTGTGGGGGTTGGGTGGGGTGGGGTTGGGGTGTGGGGGGGTGGGGTTGGGGTGTGGGGTTAGGGTTGGGTTAGGGTTGGGTTGGGTTAGGGGTGTGGGGTTAGGGTTGGGGGTTAGGGTTAGGGGTTAGGGGTTGGGGTTGTGGGTTGGGTTGGGGTTAGGGGTTAGGGGGTTAGGGTTGGGGTTGGGGGTGGGGTTGGGGTGAGGGTTAGGGGTTGGGTTGGGGGTGGGGTTGGGGTGGTGGGGGTGGGGTTGTGGGGTTGGGGGTGGGTGGGTGGGGTGGGGTTGGGGGTTGGGTGTGGGGTTGGGTGTGGGTTGGGGGTGGGGGTTGGGGTGGGGGTGGGGTGGGGTTGGGGGTGGGGTGGGGTGGGGTGGGGTGGGTGGGGGTTGGGGTTGGGTGGGGTTGGGGTGGGTGGGGTGGGGGGGGTGGGTGGGGTGTGGGTTGGGGTTGGGTTGGGGGTGGGGTGGGGTGGGGTGGGGGGGTGGGGGTGGGGGGGGGGGGGGTGGGGGGGTGGGGGGTGGGGGTGGGGTGGGGGGGGGGGGTGGGGGGGGGGGGGGGGGGTTGGGGGTGGGGTTGGGGGTGGGGTTGGGGGTGGGGGGTTGGGGTGGGGTGGGTTGGGTGGGTGGGTTGGGGTTGGGTGGGGTTGGGGTGTGGGTTGGGTTGTGGGGTGGGTGGGGGTTGGGGTTGGGGTTGGGGGTTGGGGTGGGGGTTGGGGTGGGGTTGGGGTGGGGTTGGGGTGGGGTTGGGGGTGGGGTTGGGGGGTGGGGGGTTGGGGTGGGGGTTGGGTTGGGGGTGGGGGTGGGTTGGGGGTGGGGGGTGGGGGTTGGGGTGGGTGGGGTTGGGGGGTGTTGGGTGGGGGTTGGGGTGGGGTTGGGTTGGGTGTGGTTGGGGTTGGGGTTGGGGTTGGGGTTGGGGTTTGGGGTTGGGGTTGGGGTTAGGGGTTGGGGGTTGGGGTTGGTGGGTGTGGGTTGTGGGTGGGGTTGGGGGTAGGGTTAGGGGTTGGGTGTGGGGTTGGGTGGGGTTGGGGGAGGGGTTTGGGGTTGGGGTTGGGTGGGTTGGGGGTTAGGGGTTGGGGTTGGGTTAGGGGTGTGGGGTTTGGGGTTGGGGTGGGTTGGGTTGGGGGTTGGGGTTGGGGGTGAGGGGTGTGGGGTTGGGTGTGGGTTGGGTGGGGTTAGGGTTAGGGGGTTGGGGTTGGTGGGGTTGGGGTTGAGGGTTGGGTTGGGGTTGGGTTTGGGGTTAGGGGTTGGGTTAGGGGTTAGGGTTAGTGGGTTGTGGGGTGTGGGGTTGGGGTTGGGTTAGGGGTTGGGTTGAGGGGTTAGGGTTGTGGTTGGGTTTGGGTTAGGGGTTGGGTTGGGGTTGGGTTGGGGTTTGGGGGTTAGGGTTAGGGGGTTGGGTTGGGGTTAGTGGGTTAGGGGTGGGGTTAGGGGTGGGTTGTGGGGTAGGGTTAGAGGGTTAGGGTTAGAGGGTTAGGGTTAGAGGGTTAGGGTTAGAGGGTTAGGGTTAGAGGGTTAGGGTTAGTGGGTTAGGGTTGAGGGTTTGGGTTAGAGGGTTAGGGTTAGAGGGTTGGGTTAGAGGGTTAGGGTTAGAGGGTTAGGGTTAGAGGGTTAGGGTTAGAGGGTTAGGGTTAGAGGGTTAGGGTTAGAGGGTTAGGGTTAGAGGGTTAGGTTAGAGGGTTAGGGTTAGAGGGTTAGGGTTAGAGGGTTAGGGTTAGAGGGTTAGGGTTAGAGGGTTGGGTGGTTAGAGGGTTAGGGTTAGAGGGTTAGGGTTAGAGGGTTAGGGTTAGAGGGTTAGGGTTAGAGGGTTAGGGTTAGAGGGTTAGGGTTAGAGGGTTAGGGTTAGAGGGTTAGGGTTAGGGGTTAGGGTTAGAGGGTTAGGGTTAGAGGGTTAGGGTTAGAGGGTTAGGGTTAGAGGGTTAGGGTTAGAGGGTTAGGGTTAGAGGGGTTAGGGTTAGAGGGTTAGGGTTAGAGGGTTAGGGTTAGAGGGTTAGGGTTAGAGGGTTAGGGTTAGAGGGTTAGGGTTAGAGGGTTAGGGTTAGAGGGTTAGGGTTAGGGTAGGGTTAGGGTGGGTAGAGGGTTAGGGTTAGAGGGTTAGGGTTAGAGGGTTAGGGTTAGAGGGTTAGGGTTAGAGGGTTAGGGTTAGAGGGTTAGGGTTAGAGGGTTAGGGTTAGAGGGTTAGGGTTAGAGGGTTAGGGTTGAGGGTTAGGGTTAGAGGGTTAGGGTTAGAGGGTTAGGGTTAGAGGGTTAGGGTTAGAGGGTTAGGGTTAGAGGGTTAGGGTTAGAGGGTTAGGGTTAGAGGGTTAGGGTTAGAGGGTTAGGGTTAGAGGGTTAGGGTTAGAGGGTTAGGGTTAGAGGGTTAGGGTTAGAGGGTTAGGGTTAGAGGGTTAGGGTTAGAGGGTTAGGGTTAGAGGGTTAGGGTTAGAGGGTTAGGGTTAGAGGGTTAGGGTTAGAGGGTTAGGGTTAGAGGGTTAGGGTTAGAGGGTTAGGGTTAGAGGGTTAGGGTTAGAGGGTTAGGGTTAGAGGGTTAGGGTTAGAGGGTTAGGGTTAGAGGGTTAGGGTTAGAGGGTTAGGGTTAGAGGGTTAGGGTTAGAGGTTAGGGTTAGAGGTTAGGGTTAGAGGGTTAGGGTTAGAGGTTAGGGTTAGAGGGTTAGGGTTAGAGGGTTAGGGTTAGAGGGTTAGGGTTAGAGGGTTAGGGTTAGAGGGTTAGGGTTAGAGGGTTAGGGTTAGAGGGTTAGGGTTAGAGGGTTAGGGTTAGAGGGTTAGGGTTAGAGGGTTAGGGTTAGAGGGTTAGGGTTAGAGGGTTAGGGTTAGAGGGTTAGGGTTAGAGGGTTAGGGTTAGAGGGTTAGGGTTAGAGGGTTAGGGTTAGAGGGTTAGGGTTAGAGGGTTAGGGTTAGAGGGTTAGGGTTAGAGGGTTAGGGTTAGAGGGTTAGGGTTAGAGGGTTAGGGTTAGAGGGTTAGGGTTAGAGGGTTAGGGTTAGAGGGTTAGGTTAGAGGGTTAGGGTTAGAGGGTTAGGGTTAGAGGGTTAGGGTTAGAGGGTTAGGGTTAGAGGGTTAGGGTTAGAGGGTTAGGGTTAGAGGGTTAGGGTTAGAGGGTTAGGGTTAGAGGGTT